>CM038681.1:440449425-441145769 GCA_021605205.1 Aegilops longissima
ATCGTTGAAATGTTTTTGCCTGGTTGATCCACTTGTCTGCTAGGGATTAGGCTATGTATGAGAAAGAAAGGGGAAATCCCCAGATACATCGCCCCCTCCGCTCCCTTTCCTCCTCGTATACGCAAGCTGTCCCTTCTCTCCCACACCACCTCTCGGCCGCCGCTGCCTATCCCATCCCAGATCCTTCTCCTCTGCCGTGCCCCAGGCCCCTTTCTCCTTCGTCGATCTGCGGCGGGTACGGGGACGCGCAAGGACGGAGAGATCCCGGTGGTGGTTGGGCGCCATTGACCTCGTGCATGGAGGCGAGGCAGAGGGTGGCTGCGGCGGCGCCGTTCACTGCGGCGGCAGGCGGCTGTTCGAGGGGCGGGGAGGTCGGGGATGGATGGATCCGGCAGCCCCCGTCCGGATCCGAGGAGGTGGGCGCTCGGGATCGCCGGCGGTGGCCTCACGGGTGAGCTAGCCTCTTTGACAAACTGGATCGCATCTCCTTCCTTTCTTGATGCTCTCATCCACAAGGAAACGGCGACCAAAGTCGGTGTGTCGGCCAACCGGCGGACAGAGAGGATCGCGTCGGGGTCGGTGAAGTCGTTCGTGATGCACCCGCGAGCGGCGAAAAGCGATTCACCATCCGGTCAGAATGGACCGACGTGTGGCGTGGTTCGTGAAGGGCACCCTCGAGAGGTTTGTTCATATGGCTTGTGTGGCGGTGCTCTTGTCGGTTGATTCTGATGCTGGATTTTTTTTACTTACTACTGCATTCATCTGTTTGATGGTTTTCATACTCATATGCCCATGTTTAATTTACAGATGAAATGGATAGGTCACTTGATTACGACTTCAAAGCTTCAACCATCTTGGAGAATTTGGTTTAAGTGTCTAAAGTTGTCATGTTTAATTTGTTATACATGTACTGTTTCAGTCAATTTGAGTTGACTCGCATCTGGCACAAGTTGGTTCATTCACTTTCTTCATTTGGTTCCTATATATGTAGAGGGCAAAGTGTTAGTTTTCTTTAATTCAGCCCTAGAACCTGAGATAATAATGCATGTGAGGCTCTGAGAGGTCTGCTCTAGAAAAATAGATAGAGCTCTTCAGTGGCATATATATTGGGTGATAGTGATACTACTCAACAAGCTGGTTCATTTGTGCATGAAGGTTCATACGCTTTATGAAAACACATTCGCAGATCGTTCATAATCTTATGTACGTGAACATTGGATAATAAAAAATAATATTAAAGCAATTATAGGATTTGTATCATGTTGTTTTTTCTCAAATCGAACATATTTGATGATATTCAACCTAGCTCAAAATATGTCATATATATTTGAATTCAAAGAACAACTGCAGTCAAACCTTTTGCAGAGGATCTTGCCGGTTGCCGCTGGCCACGCGGTCAACAAAGCCCGCTGCCGGTCGCTGGAAGTCCTCCTTGCCTGCCTCGCCCAGGTGATTCTTCTAGGGTTCTTATTTCTTGGGTTCCCCCGATGCTCCCAAGCTCATCCGTAAATATCTCCTCTCCTATTCTCTGGTTTTAATGTGAGTTGTTGGTCTGGACAAATTCGTCATGAACCCTCTCACTAGGCATCTCAAGCATTCTTGCTGGATTACATGGAGCAGACCAAGCAGCAGATCAGGCAGATTGGGATTGAAGAGGGTGTTTACTCGATTATTACTTGCATGTGGACTAGGTAGAAGACCCTCTGCAATTCAAAATTTTCAGGGAACTGCTAATCACAATGATCCAATTGGAAATTCCACCTATATCTTGTAGGTAATTATATCAATTTTATTCAACTCCTCCATGTGCATAGCATATGACAGATAGACATGAACGTATCCCCGCAGCTTATTGTTTTGATTCTCTCTTCCTTTAGTGCGTGAATAAAATGAGGAAGCTATTTGCTGTTTAAAGCTTAAGAAGTTGCAGCCCTTTCGAACTCTATTTGTTAGTTTTATTCACTACAAAGATTGTGTACAGGCTGCTAGCCACCGCCGCCTCCTCTGCCCCTCATGCATCAACATCAACAACAACATCAAGCCGCTGCCGCTGTTGTTGCTGCACCCGGCGACGATGCAGCCGCCATCCACCACCACCTCGTGAGTACCACTATCGCCTCCTCCTTCTCCCCCTCCCCATTTTTCTTTCCCGTTATTTTTTGGTCTACATGCATGCCACTGCACCAATTAGGATTAGATCAACTGGGTCTTGTATCTCTTTTTGTTCCATCCAAAATACTAGATTAATATTTTTTAACACAACAGTTTTTTCTGTCTGATTCTACTTCTTGGCTGCAATTCAGTTTGGGGATCAATTGATTAAAAGGTGTTCGCTCAAATTGCTTGCTGTACCATGGCCACCGCCACCAATTCTTCTTCTCTTCTCCGTCCGTCGAGACAAATTATAGTGTCGCTTTTCCTTTCTTGTTTTCACGCCCCGCCTTGTATATCGACGGCCTCTGCTATTGGGGCGAATAAAATGCAGACTACGTACTATTATATGCAGAGACAATGAAAGGAAGGAGGTGTCAAGTAGACTATAACGAACCTCCCTTTATTAGTTTCCTCCTATCATCTCCCATTTTTAATAATACTCCACTAAATAACCATTTCTTTCTAATACTGCCACCTTTAACCACTCATTGGTTCTTCCACCCTTTCCTTTTCCTTTACTTGTTGCAAACATAATATCTAGGGACTCTACTGATAATTGTCATCAATGTCAGTTAGACTGTCACACACACAAGCTGCAGCCTGCACATTTTTAGCTAGTGATAAAGATTTGCTGATCATGTCTTCTTCATATAATATATATGCTACTACAGTATTCTTTCGTCAATGTCCATCAGCACTAACATACCAAAAGTATCCCAAATTTTGCCTACTCAACTATCCTAATTTACCCACACCATATCATAAATCCTACTGATGATGGACACATGCAAGTTTCAGATGACTGTCTCTCTGATCTGATGACACCACACCTTGAACATCACCTCATTCAAGAAAATACAAAACGATTTGAGATTTATCATATCGAAATCGACTGCAGATTAAATGACCCGCACCATTTTTATGTAAAGAACCCAGATATGAGTTGCTCATGTTGCCTTCCTGAGTCCTCTTTTCTCCTCAAAGCAAGCAACATGGAAGATGATGGCTTTGCCCGCAGGCACGGCGGTGGATACCGAGTCAATTTGAGGATGAAAAAGAAATGCTAGGTTATAGCTTGGGTGGTTCTTAAATTGTGCTGCATGTAGCTTTTTCCTACATTAATCACAAATGCAAGAATTTGATCGGGGGGGTTTATGTTCGCTTCTTGTTGTAAGGGCATATTTATCCCCTAAGTGTTTTGGTGATTGATGACGATACTTTTGCGGACTAATCGTATGCCTTGAGTTTCTCAGATGCTTCATCACTAGTGTGACGCCCTCGATTCAATCGTACACTAATCATACACGCAAATGTGTACGATCAAGATCAAGGACTCACGGGAAGATATCACAACACAACTCTAGACACAAATTAAAATAATACAAGCTTTATATTACAAGCCAGGGGCCTCGAGGGCTCGAATACATAAGCTCGAAAACACAAGAGTCAGCGGAAGCAACAATATCTGAGTACAGACATGAGTTAGACAAGTTTGCCTTAAGAAGGCTAGCACAAAAGCAACTACGATCGAAAAGGCAAGGCCTCCTGCCTGGGAGCCTCCTAACTACTCCTGGTCATTGACGGCCTCCACGTAGTAGTAAGCATCGGCGGTGGCATCTGGCTCCTGGGCTCCGCCATCCGGTTGCATCATCCGGAAAGAAGAAGAAAGGGGAAAAGGGGAGCAAAGCAACCGTGAGTACTCATCCAAAGTACTGCAAGCAAGGATCTACACTACGATGCAACATTATCAAAGGAAGGTCAGTATATGTGGACCGGCTGCAGAAATGCGAATAGAGAGAAGGCCTAGTCCTATCGAAGACTAGCATCTTCCGAAACCACCATCTTGCAAAGAACCGGAAGGAGTAGAGTAGCATAACGTAAAGTAGTAGTGTTATCAACCTCGCCGAGACCCTTTCTCGACTCCTGCGAAAAGAAATCCCGAGCCATACTATCCAGCTTATCATCACAATCCAATTCTCATCGCAATCCATTGCTCATATCCATGTCTCATCTCAAGTATCCAGTTCTAGTTGTATCGATCGATACAACTCCAAGTGTCCGCTATCGAGGATAGGCTATCGATAGATGTTTTCTTCCTGCAGGGTGCACCAACTTACCCACCACGCCGCTTAACTCCGCCGGATACACTTTCCAGGGTCATGCCCGCCTCGCCAAACAATACGCCGCAACCCGACCTAGGCTTAATAGAGAGGCCAGACGCCGACTAAACCTATGCCCCGGGGGTCATGGGCCATCTCCCCGAACTCCCGTGCACGTTGCGTGGGCGGCGGTGAGCGACCTAGCTACCTCCTTCAACAAGGCAAAGCGCCACGCAGTCCAACCCGGCAGCCCGCTCGGCCGACGCGTCTATTAAGCTTCGCTGATGTATACGACGCAGAACGCCCATACTATGCCCACGTGATGGTTAGTGCTATCGGGCCGAGGCCCTCGGATCAAATATCCAAATCGTAGTGGATTAGGAACGCGCGTAACAAGCGAGACTCACGAAGATGTGACCCGTTGCCCGCCTCGAGGACTTGCGACAAGGGCTAGGAATGCCCGCCACGCCGTAATTATCTCGCGGGCACCCTCCGTGTCAACCCGCTCCACATCACTCGCAATTAAGCACGCTGGTACCCCTCGTGGTCGAATTCGCCTTTCCAAGTAACAGTGGTAAAAGTCCAAGTAACCGTGTGTCCAAACATCAAGGGGAAAACCAGAGGAATCACCCCGGTGAATTCCACTAGATGTAATCATCAAGGTGAACGTAAGAGGAATCACCCCCGAGGTTCACACTTGAGGGGTTGCTCGACAGAGTCGTATCGGAAGTGGTTAAGGAGGAAATCACCCTCGATGACCACGACTGAATGACTGCACTACAGGGTTAACATCAGAAGTGCTGAAGAGGTTCACTCTCGGTACTCGATAGTAACCTAGTATTGTCGAGCAACTAAGGGGAAAGTGATGTGCGGTGTCGGGGCCTGGTCTTCGATCCCGTTGATCGGGTCTTCAATGATGAAGCAGGGGCAACAAGGACAAGGTGGGGGTCACTGATGGGTCTCTAACCAACCTATACTAAGCAGTTTAGGATAAGCAGGTAGGTAACAATAGCAGGTTACAATAAACAGGCTATGCAGCAGAATTGGAGCAAACAATAACAGTAGCAAAATCTAGTGCAAGCATGAGAGAATGGAATGGGCGATATCGGGATGCTCAAAGGGGGGGCTTGCCTGGTTGCTCAGACAAGAAGGAGGGGTCATCGTCGACGTAGCCGATCACAGGGGCGGCATCGGTCTCGTGGTCTACCGGAGAGAAGAGGGGGAAGAAACAGTAAATATAAAGCAAACATAGCATCACAAAGCGTGACATGGCAATATGTTGTGCTGGGTGTGACCTAACGCAAGGCTACACGATATAGGTGAAGGGGGAATTCAACCGGGAATGTATTCCCGGTTCCGGAACCGTGTCACACAGATGACCGAAGGGGAAATGTTCCATGTTCAGCATGCTATAGGCATGTGACAGCTGAACGGACCACGTACTTGTTGGGGAACGTAGTAATTTCAAAAATTTTCCTACGATCACGCAAGATCATCGTGATGGCATAGCAACGAGAGGGAGAGTGTCCGTCCACGCACCCTCGTGAGACCGTGGCGAAGCGCTATAACAACGCTGTTGATGTAGTCGACGCCTTCACGATCCGACCGATCCAAGTACCGAACGACGGCACCTCCGTGTTCAAGACACGCTCAGCTCGATGACGATCCCGGACTCGATCCAGCAAAGTGTCGGGATGAGTTTCACAAGACGACGGCGTGGGACGATGTTGATGCTCCACCGACGCAGAGCTTCGCTTAAGCTCCGCGACGATATGACTTCACCGCGCAGGCTTCGCTTAAGCTCCGCGACGATATGACCAAGTGGAATATGGTGGAAGGGGCACCGACACGGCTAAGGAAAGATCCGTAGATCAACTTGTGTGTCTTGGGGTGCCCCTGCCTCAGATATAAAGGAGACAAGGGGAGGTGGCGGCCCTATAGGAGGCGCACAAGGAGGAGTCCTACTCCCACCGAGTAGGACTCCTTTCCTAGTTGGACTAGGATTGAGGAGGAGAAGGGGAAGGCGCCGCCCCTTCCTTGTCCTATTCGGACTAGAGGGGAGGCGCGCAGCCCACCTTGGGCTGCCCTTCCTCTTCTCCTATGGCCCATTAAGGCCCATTGACCTCCCGGGGTTCCGTAACCTCCGGTGCTCCCAGAAAATCCCGATTTCACCCTAACACTTCCGATGTCCAAATGTAGGCTTCCAATATATCAATCTTTATGTCTCGACCATTTCGAGACTCCTCGTCATGTCCGTGATCACATCCGGACTCGAACAACCTTCGTGCATCAATACTTATAAACTCATTATGAACTGTCATCGAAGCGTTAAGCGTGGGACCCTACGGGTTCGAGAACTATGTAGACATGACCTAGAACCATTCTCGGTCAATAACCAATAGCGGAACCTGGATGCCCATATTGGTTCCTACATATTCTACGAAGATCTTTATCGGTCAAACCGCACAACGACATACGTTGTTCCCTTTGTCATCGGTATGTTACTTACCCGAGATTCGATCGTCGGTATCCAATACCTAGTTCAATCTCGCTATCGTAAGTCTCTTTACTCGTTCCGTAATACATCATCTCACAACTAACTCATTAGATGTAATGCTTGCAAGGCTTAAGTGATGTGCATTACCGAGAAGGCTCGAGATACCTCTCCGACAATCGGAGTGACAAAACCTAATCTCAAATACGCCAACCCAACAAGTACCTTTGGAGACACCTGTAGTACTCCTTTATAATCACCCGCTTACGCCAGACGTTTGGTAGTACCAAAGTGTTCCTCCGTAAACGGAGTTGCATAATCTCATAGTTATAGGAACATGTATGAGTCATGAAGAAAGCATTAACATACTAAACGATCAACCGTTAAGCTAACGGAATGGGTCAAGTCAATCGATCATTCAACTAATGATGTGACCTTGTTAATCAAATAACAACTCCTTGTTCATGGTTAGGAAACATAACCATCTTTGATTAACAAGCTAGTCTAGTAGAGGCATACTAGTGACATACTGCTTTGTCTATATATTCACACATGTATTATGTTTCCGGTTAATACAATTCTAGCATGAATAATAAACATTTATCATGATATAAGGAAATAAATAATAACTTTTATTATTGCCTCTAGGGCATATTTCCTTCATCCTCCCACTTGCACTAGAGTCAATAATCTAGATTACATAGTAATGATCCTAACACCCATGGAGTCTTGGTGCTGATCATGTTTTGCTCGTGGAAGAGGCTTAGTCAACGGGTCTGCAACATTCAGATCCGTATGTATTTTGCAAATCTCTATGTCTCCCACTTGGACTTGGTCCCGAATGGCATTGAAGCGTCTCTTGATGTGCTTGGTCCTCTTGTGAAACCTGGATTCCTTTGCCAAGGCAATTGCACCAAGATTGTCACGAAAGATCTTCATCGGTCCCGATGCACTAGGTATGACACCTAGATCGAAATGAACTCTTTCATCCAGACTCCTTCATTCGCTGCTTCGAAGCAGCTATGTACTCCGCTTCACATGTAGATCCCGCCACGACGCTTTGTTTAGAACTGCACCAACCGACAGCTCCCCGCTTAATAAAAATACGATCCGGTTTGCGATTTAGAATCGTCCGGATCAGTGTCAAAGCTTGCATCGACGTAACCATTTACGACTAGCTCTTTGTCACCTCCATATACGAGAAACATATCCTTAGTCCTTTTCGTATTTTAGGATGTTCTTGACCGCTGTCCAATGATCCACTCTGGATTACTTTGGTACCTTCCTGCCAAGCTTACAGCTAAGCATACGTCAGTCCGTACACAGCATTGCATACATGATAGAGCCTATGGCTGAAGCATAGGAACATCTTTCATTTTCTCTATCTTCTCTGTGGTCGGGCATTGAGTCCGACTCAATCTTACACCTTGTAACACAGTAAAAAAACCTTTCTTTGCTCGATCCATTTTGAACTTTTTCAAAACTTTATCAAGGTATGTGCTTTGTGAAAGTCCAATCAAGCCGCCTTGATCTATCTCTATAGATCTTGATGCCCAATATGTAAGCAGCTTCACCGAGGTCTTTCATTGAAAAACTTTTATTCAAGTATCCTTTATGCTATCCAGAAATTCTATATCATTTCCAATCAATAATATGTCGTCCACATATAATATTAGAAATGCTACAGCTCCCACTCACTTTCTTGTAAATACAGGCTTCTCCAAAAGTCTGTACAAACCCATATGCTTTGATCACACTATCAAAGCGCTTATTCCAACTCCGAGAGGCTTGCACTGCACCATAAATTGATCGTTGAGCTTGCACACTTTGTTAGCACCTTTGGATCGACAAAACCTTCTCGTTGCATCATATACAACTCTTCTTCTAGAAATCCATTCAAGAATGCGGTTTTACATCCATTTGCCAAATTTCATAATCATAAAATGCGCAATTGCTAACATGATTCGACAGACTTAAGCATCGCTCACGGTGAGAAAGTCTCATCGTAGTCAACCCCTTGAACTTGTCGAAAACCTTTCGCGACAAGTCGAGCTTTGTAGACAGCTTACATTACCATCGGCGCTACCTTCTTCTTAAAGATCCATTTATTTTCAATGGCTTGCCGATCATCGGCAAGTCAACCAAAGTCCATACTTTGTTCTCATACATGGATCCCATCTCAGATTTCATGGCTTCCAGCCATTTTGCGAATCTGGGCTCACCATCGCTTCTTCATAGTTCGAGGTTCGCCATGGTCAAGTAACATGACTTCCGAATAGGATTACCGCACCACTCGTGCGGATTTTGTTCTGGTTGATCTACGGTTCAAGGACAACTTGATCTCAAGTTTCATGATCTTCATCATTATCTTCCTCACTAACTGGTGTAGGTGTTACGTAAACTGATTTCTGTGATTTAACTACTTTCCAATAAGGGAGCTGGTACTATTACCTCATCAAGTTCCACTTTTCTCCCACTCACTTCTTTCGAGAGAAACTCCTTCTCTAGAAAGGATCCATTTTAGCAACGAATGTCTTGCCTTCGGATCTGTGATAGAAGGTGTACCCAATTGTCTCCTTTGGGTATCCTATGAAGACACATTTCTCGATTTGGGTTCAAGCTTATCAGTTGAAGTTTCTTCACATAAGCATCGCAACCCCAAACTTTCGTAAACGACAACTTTGGTTTCTTGCTAAACCATAGTTCATAAGGCGCCGTCTCAACGGATTTTGACGGTGTCCTATTTAACGTGAATGCGCCATCTCAAGAGCATAACCCCAAAATGATAGCGGTAATCTGTAAGAGACATCATAGATCGCACCATATCCAAAGAAAGTGCGACACGATGTTCGGACACACCATTGCGCTGTGGTGTTCGGGTGGCGTGAGTTGCTAAACTATTCCGCTTTGTTTCAAATGTAGACCAAACTCAGAACTCAAATATTCGCCTCCACGATCAGATCGTAGAAACTTTATTTTCTTATTACGATGATTTTCAACTTCACTCTGAAATTCTTTGAACTTTTCAAATGTTTCAGACTTATGTTTCATTAAGAAGATATACCCATATCTGCTCAAATCATCTGTGAAGGTGAGAAAATAACGATATCCGCCACGAGCTTCAACATTCATTGACCACATACATCCGTATGTATGATTTCCAATAAATCTGTTGCTCTCTCCATAGTACCGAGAACGGAGTTTTAGTCATCTTGCCCATGAGGCACGGTTCGCAAGTGCCAAGTGATTCATAATCAAGTGACTCCAAAAGTCCATCAAGATGGAGTTTCTTCATGCGTTTTACAATCGATATGACCTAAACGGCAATTGCCACAAATAAGTTGCACTATCATTATCAACTCTGCATCTTTTGGTTTCAACATTATGAATATGTGTATCACTACTATCGAGATTCATTAAAAATAGACCACTCTTCAAGGGTGCATGACCATAAAAGATATTATTCATATAAATAGAACAACCATTATTCTCTCGATTTAAATGAATAACCGCCTCGCATTAAACAAGATCCAGATATAATGTTCATGCTCAACGCCGCACCAAATAACAATTATTCAGGTCTAAAACTAATCCCAAGGTAGATGTAGAGGTAGCGTGCCGATCGCGATCACATCGACTTTGGAACCGCTTCCCACGCCGCATCGTCACCTCGCCCTTTGCCGTGTTCGCAATCCGTAGTTCCTGCTTCGAGTTGCAAATATTAGCAATGTAACCAAGATCAAATACCAGTACTCTGCGAGCTCTAGTAAGGTACACATCAATAACAAGTATATCACATATACCTTTGTTCACTTTGCCATCCTTCTTATCCGCCAAATACTTGGGGCAGTTCCGCTCAAAGGACTACCGCTTGCAGAGAAGCACTCGGGCCAGCTTAGGTCCAGACTTGGGTTTCTTCTCCGATCAAGAACTTGTTTGCTGTTCTTCTTGAAGTTCCCTTCTTCTTCCTTTGCCTTTCTTCTTGAAACTAGTGGTCTTGTTGACCATCAACACTTGATGCTCCTTTTGATTTCTACCTCCGCAGCTTTTAGCATTGCGAAGAGCTCGAGCATAGTCTTTACTAACCCTTGCATATTATAGTTCATCACGAAGCCTTTGTAGCTTGGTGGCGTTGATTGAAGAATTACATCAATGACACAATCATCCGGAAGATTAACTCCCGCTTGATTCAAGTGATTGTAATACCCGACATTTTGAGTATGTGCTCACCGACGTAACTGTTCTCCTCCATCTTGCAGCTATAGAACTTATTGGAGACTTCATATCTCTCAATCCGCATTCTGTTGAAATATCAACTTCAACTCTGGAACATCTCATATGCTCCATGACGCTCAAAACGTCGTTGAAGACCCGGTTCTAAGCCGTAAAGCATGGCACATCGAACTATAGAGTAGTCATCACCTCTTTTGCCGACGCTCACAACTTCGCTCAAAGATCTGCAGCAGGCCTGTCACCCCAAATGTGCTTCCAGGGCGTAACTTTTCTCGTGCAGCAATGAGGATTATCCTCAAAGTTACGGACCCAATCCGTGTAATTGCTACCATCATCTTTCAACTTTGCTTTCAAGGAACGATTAAAATTCAACGGAACAACAAAGACGAGCCATCTATCTACAAAGAAACATAGACAAGCAAAATACTATCAGTACTAAGTTCATGATAAATTTAAGTTCAATTAATCATATTACTAAAGAACTCCCACTTAGATGACATCTCTAGTTATCTAAGTGATCACGTGATCCAAATCAACTAAACCATAACCGATCATCACGTGAGATGGAGTAGTTTTCAATGGTGAACATCTTATGTTGATCATATCGCTATATGATTCACGCTCGACCTTTCGGTCTCCGTGTTCCGAGGCCATATCTGATATGCTAGGCTCGCCAAGTATAACTCTGAGTATTCTGCGTGTGCAAAACTGGCTTGCACCCGTTGTAGATGGACGAGAGCTTATCACACCCGATCATCACGTGGTGTCTCGCACGATTTAACTTTGGCAACGGTGCATACTCGTGGAGAACACTACTTGATAATTTTTAGTGAGAGATCATCTTATAATGCTACCGCCAATCAAAGCAAGATAAGATGCATAAAGGATAAACATCACATGCAATCAATATAAGTGATATGATATGGCCATCATCATCTTGTGCTTGTGATTCCATCTCCGGCACCGCCATGATCACCATCGCCACCGCGCGACACCTTGATCTCCATCGTAGCATCGTTGTCGCTTTCGCCAACTATTGCTTCTACGATTATCGCTAACGCTTAGTGATAAAGTAAAGCAATTACATGGCGCTTGCATTTCATACAATAAAGCGACAACCATATGGCTCCTGCCATTGCCGATAACTCGTTACAAAACATGATCATCTCATACAATAAAATATAGCATCACGCCTTGACCATATCACATCACAACATGCCCTGCAAAAACAAGTTAGACGTCCTCTACTTTGTTGTTGCAAGTTTTACGTGGCTGCTACGGGCTGAGCAAGAACCGTTTTACCTACGCATCAAAACCACAACGATATTTCGTCAAATAGACTCCGCTTTTAACCTTCTCAAGGACCGGGCGTAGCCACACTCGTTCAACTAAAGTGAGAGAGAGACACCCGCGGTCACCTTTAAGCAACGAGTGCTCGGAGCGGTGAAACCAGTCTCGCGAAGCGTCGCTGTAATGTCGGTCCGGCCGCTTCATCTCACAATACCGCTGAACCAAAGTATGACATGCTGGTAGGAAGTATGACTTGTATCGCCCACAACTCACTTGTGTTCTACTCGTGCATATGACATCAACGCATAAAACCAGGCTCGATGCCACCGCTGGGGAACGAGTAATTTCAAAATTTTCCTACGATCACGCAAGATCATCGTGATGGCATAGCAACGAGAGGGAGAGTGTCCGCCCACGCACTCGTGAGACCGTGAAGCGAAGCGCTATAACAACGCGGTTGATGTAGTCGACGCCTTCACGATCCGACCGATCCAAGTACCGAACGTCACGGCACCTCCGTGTTCAAGACATCGCTCAGCTCGATGACGATCCCGGACTCGATCCAAAGAAAGTGTCGGGATGAGTTTCACAAGACGACGGCGTGCAGGACGATGTTGATGCTCCACCGACGCAGAAGCTTCGCTTAAGCTCCGCGACGATATGACTTCACCGGCGCAGGCTTCGCCTAAGCTCCGCGACGATATGACCGAAGTGGAATATGGTGGAAGGGGCACCGCACACGGCTAAGGAAAGATCCGTAGATCAACTTGTGTGTCTTGGGGTGCCCCTGCCCCGTATATAAAGGAGACAAGGGGAGGTGGCGGCCCTATAGGAGGCGCGATTAAGGAGGAGTCCTACTCCCACCGGAGTAGGACTCCCCCTCCTAGTTGGACTAGGATTGGAGGAGGAGAAGGGGAGGGCGCCGCCCCTTCCTTGTCCTATTCGGACTAGAGGGGAGGGGCGCGCAGCCCACCTTGGGCTGCCCTTCCTCTTCTCCTATGGCCCATTAAGGCCCATTGACCTCCCGGGGTTCCAGTAACCTCCGGTACTCGGTAAAATCCCGATTTCACCCGAACACTTCCGATGTCCAAATGTAGGCTTCCAATATATCAATCTTTATGTCTCGACCATTTCGAGACTCCTCGTCATGTCCGTGATCACATCCGGACTCAAACAACCTTCGTGCATCAATACTTATAAACTCATTATGAATCGTCATCGAACGTTAAGCGTGCGGGACCCTACGGGTTCGAGAACTATGTAGACATGACCTAGAACCATTCTCGGTCAATAACCAATAGCGAACCTGGATGCCCATATTGGTTCCTACATATTCTACGAAGATCTTTATCGGTCAAACCGCACAACGACATACGTTGTTCCCTTTGTCATCGGTATGTTACTTACCCGAGATTCGATCGTCGGTATCCAATACCTAGTTCAATCTCGCTACGGTAAGTCTCTTTACTCGTTCCGTAATACATCATCTCACAACTAACTCATTAGTTGTAATGCTTGCAAGGCTTAAGTGATGTGCATTACCGAGAAGGCTCGAGATACCTCTCCGACAATCGGAGTGACAAAACCTAATCTCAAATACGCCAACCCAACAAGTACCTTTGGAGACACCTGTAGTACTCCTTTATAATCACCCGCTTACGCCAGACGCTTGGTAGTACCCAAAGTGTTCCTCCCAGAACGGAGTTGCATAATCTCATAGTTATAGGAACATGTATGAGTCATGAAGAAAGCATTAACATACTAAACGATCAACCGTTAAGCTAACGGAATGGGTCAAGTCAATCGATCATTCAACTAATGATGTGACCTTGTTAATCAAATAACAACTCCTTGTTCATGGTTAGGAAACATAACCATCTTTGATTAACAAGCTAGTCTAGTAGAGGCATACTAGTGACATACTGTTTTGTCTATATATTCACACATGTATTATGTTTCCGGTTAATACAATTCTAGCATGAATAATAAACATTTATCATGATATAAGGAAATAAATAATAACTTTTATTATTGCCTCTAGGGCATATTTTACTTCAGTACTCGGATTCGTTGGATTTTTCTGAGCAACTTTCATATAGAAAACATTTTCATCGGAGTTATGGTTTAATTTCTATGAAATTTTAAAGTTTAAACAATATTCTGGAATTATTTAAAATTAATAGAAAAGGAATATGACGTCAGCATGACGCCATCTCGACATCGACAAGTCAATGCAGACCGGCCGACCGGTCAAACCGACCAATAGGTCCCACCACCACCTCTCTTACGTAATGAGTTTATTTCAAACTAATGCAGGGTTATTTAGCCATCGGGCCCCACATGTCGCTGATCGGTTAGGTTAACTTATTAGTTTTATTTATAAAACCGGTTTAGATAATCTAATTATGTGGTGGGGCCCGCACGTCGATGTCATAGAGAAGCCAGTCGGCATGTTGACCGTCAAACCAGTCAACGAGGACCCGTGGGGCCCAAAGTCGATGCACAGATGGCCCACTGCCAGAGCCACGTTGGCGACGCGCGCGGAGACAGCTCCGCGACCAAAAACGACGGCGGCGCTCGGGAGGTGGTCGGATTCTGCGACAGGCGCTGCTTTAGTGCGACCGGCCCGTTCGAACGAGAAGACGACGAGGAGGCGATCTGGGGTGGTGGGAGAGGCTGCGGTGGTCGGGAACGTCGACGGCGAGCGGCGAGGCGGACGCCGGACTCCGGTCGTCGTCGGGATCGGGGCTGGGGGCACGAGAGGCGAGAGGAAGGGTTCGCTGGCTCCCCGGGAACACCGGAGAACGACGGAGGGCTCAGACGGGGGCCATGGCAGCGGTGGCCACGGCGGTGACGCAGCAGGGCGACGGTGAGCTACGGCGGTTGCGGAGAGCTAGCTAGAGAGGGAGGCGGCCTACGTGAGAGAAGGGAGAGGGGGAGGAGCTCACCTTGCGGCACGCACGGTGGCCCTCGGAGGCTTAGTAGCAGCAGAGACGTCGCCGGAGCCGAAGGAGATCGACGGCAGCCGGAGATGGGGACGAGGACGAACGGCGGCTGCGGTGCTTCCAGTTCAATGGAGGGCGCCAACAAGGAGTCGAGCCTGGCGAAGCTCACCGACAGGTCACGGGCGCGGGCCGCGTGGGTCATGAGGATCGGCGAGGCACGGCGGCGATCACGTCGGCCTCCTCTCGAACGAAGGAGTGGGAGAGGAGAGGCGGAGAGGGCGAGGGGGTTTGGGGCGTGGGTGGAGGTAGGTGGGGAGGAGGTCGAGGCGTCGAGGGGAGGGGTTGACCTTATCCTCCTCGTCGATGGCGAGGTGGTTCGTGGGACGGCGCCCAGAGCGGCGCGCACACTGGGAACAGAAGGCGCGTGATGGGAGCTGGGCCGGTTGGTTGAGGTGGGCCGAGGCCCATGGGGGGGCACGGTGGCCAGTGGGCCACGGCCCAGATTGAGGGGGGGGCTTTTCCTTTTCTTTGTTTTTTTTTGTTTTCTTTTCCAAAGAGCTTTTGCATTTTCTTTTTGCCACAATTGACTTTGCAAAATTATGCCACCGCCAAAACAATCTCAAAGAATTAAAGTGCACGCCTCAAAAGGTTGGGAGGCTTTTGAATAGTTGCCAATTTTATAAATTAAAAAGGGTATTTAATTTATTGCTTAGGTCACTGTTTTAAGTAGTTTAGGCCACTTAAACCCTTTGCAAAAATGTTGGTTCACCACCAATATTACCAGAAGAATACTTTCCACATGATGAACATTTTAGTTTTCATGTTTGAGCATTTTGAATTTCACTCATAACTTTAAATTGAATTCAACTGGAATGTGAAAGAGTATGAGACAAAAATGATCAGGCACATGTTTAGCAAAACAATTAACTTAACCCCAGGGGTTACTGTAGCATCATTACACCGGGGTGTTACAACTAGGCACAAGACGATTTGGTGCCCCTCGAAGACTATTGAAGACGGCGTTGTTCTACGTTTCTCTTTGGTGGTTTTGAGTCGTAGGAGAGCCGTACTATTAAGAGGGGGTCCGCGTCGGAAAGGTTTGGGTGGAATCAACACGTACACTTGTCCTTCCTTTCCTTGCACTTTGGAGCATCTTCCCGTTATCACAGCTTGTGCATAATCCGACGGCTCTTGCTGTTCTGCGGTAGTATCGCTCTAGGGAGCGGTAGTACCATAAGCACCAGCAGTAGTACCATTGGGGTCACGGTAGTACCGCAACTCCTGTGCCTAGTGCTGCTCGACACGGTAGTAGGCGCGGATGTAATTTTTACATCCGCGCCCACACGGTAGTACCAAGACGCCTTGCGCGGTTGTACACGCTGAGGCCACAATAGTACCGCTCTCTTGGAGCAGAGTACCGTGGCCCTCATGCCCAATACCGTTATGTCGCGGTAGTAGGAGCGGATGTAATTTTTACATCCGCACCTCCATGGTAGTATCAAGACTCGTCGCGGTAGTACCGCGTCGGGTTTTTGCAATCGCTTTTTCAGCGAAGTAGGCATGAATGTAGTTTATTTCATCCGCGCTCTTCGTAGGCTGTCGCTTACCTGCCTTGTGGTAGTACCGCAATGGTGAGCGGTAGTACCGCATGAGCGGTAGTATCTCGCCTTCGATCGGCGATCCGACCTCTCTGCTGCCGCGGTAGTACCGTGGTCCTCCACGGTAGTACCGCGTGGCCGCGCGGTAGTACCGCGCTTTCGGAGCGGTAGTACCGCGTGTCGTGGGCTGAACTAGAGGATAACGGTTGGATATTTTCCACGAGTATAAAAGGTGTGTCTCCTACCTCTAGTTGACTACCTCTTTCATCTCTAAGCTCCATTGTTGCTCCAAGCTCCATTTTGGCCCGATCTCTCTCCCTAGCCAATCAAACTTGTTGATTTGCTCGGGATTGGGTGACAAGGGCCCGATCTACACTTCCACCAAGAGACATTTGATTCCCCCCACTTATCCCTTGCGGATCTTGTTACTCTTGGGTGTTTGAGCACCCTAGACGGTTGAGGTCAACGTGGAGCCATATTCCATTGTGGTGAAGCTTCGTGGTGTTGTTGGGAGCCTCCAATTAAGTTGTGGAGATTGCCCCAACCTTGTTTGTAAAGGTTCGGTTGCCGCCTTCAAGGGCACCAATAGTGGAATCACGGCTCTTGCATTGTGCGAGGCGTGAGGAGATTACGATGGCCCTAGTGGCTTCTTGGGAGCATTGTGCCTCCACACCGCTCTAACGGAGACGTATTTCCCCTCAAAAGGAAGGAACTTCGGTAACACATCCTCGTCTCCACCGGCTCCACTCTTGGTTATCTTATCCCTTTACTTGTGCAAGCTTATTTGTGTTTCTACCTTTGCTTGCTCTTGTGCTTGTGTTGATTGCATCATATAGGTTGTTCACCTAGTTGCACATCTAGACAACCTTTATTATTGCAAAGTTTAAATTGGTAAAGAAAAGCTTAAAATTGTTAGTTGCCTATTCACCCCCTCTAGTCAACCATATCGATCCTTTCAATTGGTATCGAGCCTCGTCTCTTTTAAGGACTTTACCGTCCAAGAGTATGGTTGACGTCGTAGATGATGTGGGGGAGCACTCCGGTGCAAATCCGATATCATCTACGGGAGATGGGGGTACCTCGATCTCTCGTGAGGAATTCAATGTGGCGTTGGACACATTGAAAACCTCCATGACGACCGAGGTCAAGGACATGTTTAAGGAATTCCTAGAAGGGCTTAAACTTTCCACCACACCGTGAAAGTGGGTGATCCCGCCAACACGGGAGCGGATGCTAACTCCGATAAGGGGGAAGCTACTAGTGAGAAAGCCCCATCGTCTAGTGGTAAGAATGGCACCGGCATCTTTGCCCATGTGCAACCTCCTCCTGTTTATGGTGGACCGATTCCTTCCACTCATTTGAATCATGCCGGTCCACCACCTAAGATTGATAAAAAGGAGGATTTTGATTCTTGCGTTTATTGTTTTAAGCGTCATTTAAATCATGTGAACACTAACCTTTGGAGAATCATTGAAGAAGGTTTCTATCCGCATGATCCGAGCAACTTTTCTCCAAGAGAAGTCGTGGACCATCAATTCAATGAGAATGCTCTCTTCATCATCCAAGAAGCAATCCTTCCCGAAGACCTCCCTCATCTCCGGCCCTACTCCCTTGCCAAAGATGCTTGGCTCAAGGTGGTTTCCCATTATCGAGGAAGCACAAGCATTCAACGTTCCAATTATGAAGTAGTGCAAGATGAAGCCGATGAGTTTGCAATGAAAGAAGAAGAAGAACCTCGTGAGCTCTATCGGAGAGTAACCAAGCTTGCAGTCTCCCTCCGGGATCATGGAAGTAAGGACATGGATGACAACTGGATCAAGGGCAAATTCCTCAAGGCAATGATGCCCTACCACAAAGCCATGTCCTACATCATCTGTCAACGGTCGGACTTCCACACCCTGTCCTCAAGTGATGTGTTGGATTAGTTTGTGGCTATGAGCATATTGGACAAGACCGCCGACAATGCGGTGCTTCGCTCCCAAAGAGCAAAGAAGCCCAACCTCGCTTTGAAGGCCAAGATTTGTGTCGAAGAAGATGGAGAGGAGGAAGAAGAAGAGAGCAACCTCGAAGATACGAAGTATGACTATCATGAACACATGGCCCTTGCTTCAAGGCAATTTTGGAGCAAGAAGAACTCAAGGCCCAACTTCAACAAGAGCAACTCAAGTGGCGCAAAGGGCAAGCAACGAGTGAGGACTTGTTTCATTTGTGGCAATGTGAGTCACTTTGTTGCGGAGTGCCCATATGAGAAGAGGGAAGACAATGGTGGCAAGCTCATCCGTAAGGACAAGGCCAAGTCCTTCCCAAACAAGAGAAACTTCACCAAGAAGGCTCCTCACAAAGCTTTGGTGGTTCAAGAACAGTACAATGAGGATGATGATGATGATGAAGATGGTGAGTCGGTTGCCATGGCCTCCGTTGCCATTGCAACGACTCCTCGGGTGTCTCTCTTGATTCACCCAATGAAAGCATCACCGCTAAGTGCCTCATGGCTAAAGCCACCAACAAGGTAACCCCAACATCAAAACTACCATCATCAATCATTCTTCTTTGTGGATTGCATTGATGAACATGAGGGGACTAATGTGGAGGAGAATGAGTTTGAGACCTTTATGGGTAAACTCAAGGGCAAATCCAAGAAGCACTTCTGCTCTCTTGGAACAACTTGGGAAGCCAATGTCATGATCGAGGCTCATGAAGAAACCATCTCTAAGATGGAAGGGCATAGTCGTGACTATGCCGATGAGATTTCAGATCTTTCCAATGCTCTTGAGGAAGAGCGTGGTCTTCGTTTGGCTCTTGAGGAGTCATACAACAATGATCATGCTAAATTAAAGAAAGACCTTGATCATGCTTTTGTTGTGTCTCGTGTGCTTAGCTCCGAGAAGGCAAAGCTTGGAGTTGATCTTGCTAGACTCAAAGAGGAGTTTGACATTATCGACAAGGCTCACAAAGTCTTGAAGGGTGTTCATGCTAGTCTCAGAGAGTCTCATGATCAACTCCAAGTGAAACTAACCAAGGAGAAAGCCACCTTTCCTCATATGGTATTGATTGATAATGCAAATGCTACTAACCCTTGTTGTGAGCATGTGCATCTTGTTGAGGAGAATGCTAAGTTGAAGGAGCAACTTGAAAAGGGCCTTGTCACATGCATACAAGGTGAGAAGAACCTTAACGACCTTTTGAGTAATCAAAAGGAAGTTGTAACCAAGGAGGGATTGGGTTCGCGCCCAAGCCCAAGAGCAAGAAGAAGAATGACAAGACCAAGCAACCTCCTCCTCTCAAGCAAACTTTTGTGAGGGAGGAGAGGGTAATTCAAGAAGAAGAAGAACCATGCAAAGGGTGCCAATGCCAAGAAGGCCAACGCCACCCCTCCGAACATAGCCGACGACTTTAACCCCTCTTATGTGTTGTGCCGTGCTAGTGATGGGCATGTCTATGCTAAATTTGTTGGTTCTTCTTATGAGTACATTGAATGGTCTATTTGGGTTCCTAAGACCCTCGTTACTAACATCAAAGGACCCATTACTAAATGGGTACCTAAAACCAAGCATTGATCTCTTGTAGGGGTTTGCTTCCGGTGGGGGATCATGGTTGCTCGATAGTGGAGCAACAAATCATATGACCGGGAGCAAGGACTTGGTGGTGGACGTGCAAAGGACCCATCTATGCCCACCAATGTCGAGTGGGGTGATGCCTCTCATTCTAAGGTATTGGGTCTTGGCAAGGTTGTCGTTTCTCATGATCTAACGATCGAGAAAGTCATGCTTGTTGAGTCCCTTGCATACAATTTGCTTTCCGTTCGTCAACTTGCACTCATGGGCTTTGCCACCTTCTTTGACATTGATACCGTGGCCCTCTTGTGGAGCAAGACTCTTAAAGTA
The DNA here is from genome assembly GCA_021605205.1 of Aegilops longissima. Lineage (NCBI taxonomy): Eukaryota > Viridiplantae > Streptophyta > Magnoliopsida > Poales > Poaceae > Aegilops > Aegilops longissima. Next base: position 440,470,123 of record CM038681.1, read on the forward strand.
GCCTTTGTTGGGCATGTCGAGAACGGTCTTTATGTGATAAACTTTTCGGAGCGACCCACTAAGACCGCGACATGCCTAATGGCTAAAGTTGACGTGGGATGGCTTTGGCATCGCCGTTTAGCCCACGTCAATATGAGATCTTTGCAAAGTCTTCTCAAGGGGACCATGTCCGTGGACTAACAAATGTTAGTTTTGCCAAAGATCGTGCTTGCGGGCTTGTATCAAGGAAAGCTTCATGAAGCGGCTCACCCTCCCGACTATCATCTACTCGAAGAGACCCTTGGAGCTCCTGCACATGGACCTCTTTGGACCTCCATCCTTTGATAGTCTTGGGGGTAGAAAGTATTGCTTAGTGATTGTGGATGATTATTCAAGATACACTTGGGTATACTTCTTCAAGAGGAAGAGTGAGACTCAACAAACTGTTATCGACTTTGCAAATGAAGCTCAACGTCAACATAATGCAAAGATCTTGATAATAAGAAGTGACAACGGCACCGAGTTCAAGAACTACACCTTGGATGAGTTTCTTAGTGATGAGGGGATCAAGCATCAATATTCGGCACCATATACCCCTCAACAAAATGGTGTTGCGAAGAGGAAGAACCGGACGTTGATGGATGCGGCAAGGACCATGATGGCGGAGTTCAAGTCTCCATACAACTTTTGGGCCGAAGCCATCAACACCGCATGTCATGCATCCAATCGGCTCTATCTCCGCAAAGGCTTGAACAAGACTCCTTATGAGATACTCACCGGCAACAAGCCCAATCTCAAGTACTTCCGGGTGTTCGGGTGTAAGTGTTTCATTCTCAAGAAAGGTGTTCGTTTGTCTTAATTTGAAGCAAGAGCTTATGAGGGCATATTTTTGGTTATGCTACAAACTCTCATGCTTACCGTGTCCTCAATAAATCCACGGGACTTATTGAGGAGACATGTAACGTGGAGTTTGATGAGAATAACGGCTCCCAAGTGGAGCAAAGTGGCACTTGTGATGTAGGTGATGAAATTCCTCCTCAAGCCATAAGAAGAACGGGTGTTGGTTTTATCCTACCCGTTGAGGAACCCCTTGTGGCCGAAGGAGAAGGACAATGCTCCACTCAAGTGGAGCCATCACCAACTCAAGGCCCACACGCTTTCGAAGAACGAAGTGAAGGCCCTCGACCTCATGAACAAGACCAAGGGCAAGATCATGCTCAAGACGATGGTGATACACCAAATGATGCCCGGTCAAGTTTTATTCCTCGAGCATGCTCAAGTTCAAGAACATGCTCAAGACGGCGCTCAAGATGATCAAGTGACCCCTCCTCATCTCACCTCCGAGAAAGAATTAGAGCGTCGTGCCGCCAAGATTGCATCCAAACTTACTACCAAAGGCCATCTCATGGAGAATGTGGTTGGAAGCCTAATGAAAGGGGTAAGCATTCGTAGACAATTGGCAAACTATTGTGAACATCACGCGTTTGTCTCTTGTGTTGAACCCCAAAAGTTCGGTGAGGCGCTCGAAGACTCGGATTGGCTCAATGCCATGCATGAAGAACTCAACAATTTTGAGTATAACAAGGTGTGGAGATTGGTGCCAAGGCCATCGGGGAACCACAACATCATTGGAACCAAGTGGATATTCAAGAACAAGCAAGATTCTCATGGGAACATCATTCGCAACAAGGCAAGATTGGTAGCACAAGGCTACTCCCAAGTCGAGGGTATCGACTACGGTGAAACCTTTGCTCCCATTGCTCGCCTTGAATCCATTCGTTTGTTGATTGCTTATGCTGCCCATCACAACTTTAAGTTGCAACAAATGGATGTGAAAAGTGCTTTTCTTAATGGTCCTATTAATGAGTTGGTCTATGTCGAGCAACCCCCCGGGTTCGAGGACTCCTACTTCCCGGATCATGAGTATCAACTCGATAAGGCACTCTATGGCCTTAAGCAAGCCCCACGTGCGTGGTATGACCACCTTACCGAGTTGTTACAAGATCGTGGATTTGAGGTGGGGCAAATCGATCCCACTCTTTTTACTAAGAAGGTCAATGGGGAGTTGTTTGTATGCCAACTATATGTTGATGATATTATCTTTGGTTCCCCTAACAAAGCTTAAAATGAGGAATTTGCCGCTCTCATGACCTCCAAGTTCAAGATGTCTTCGATGGGAGAGTTGAAGTTCTTCCTTGGTTTCGATATCAAACAAAGAAGAGAAGGAACCTTCATCAACTAAGCCAAATACACTCAAGACATGCTCAAAAGATTCAAGCTAAGTGATGTCAAGCCGGCTACTACACCAATGCCTACCAAGTGCCAACTTGACATTGATCCCAATGGTAAAGCGGTGGATCAAAAGGTATATCGCTCCATGATTGGCTCCTTGCTTTACCTTTGTGCATCTAGACCGGATATCATGTTGAGTGTGGGAATGTGTGCACGGTTTCAAGCCAAGATCAAGGAAAGCCACTATGTGGCGGTCAAGCGAATCTTTCGATATTTGGCTCATACCCCAAACTTTGGCTTATGGTACCCAAGAGGGGCAAACTTCAAGCTTGAAGGATTTACGGATTCCGATTGGGCGGGAGACAAAGTGGATAGGAAGTCCACTTCCGGAGGGTGCCAATTTCTTGGTTGCTCTTTGGTAAGTTGGTCTTCCAAGAAGCAAAGTTGTGTGTCTCTCTCGTCCACCGAAGCGGAATATGTGGTGGCCGGTAGTTGTTGTGCTCAACTCCTATGGATGAGGCAAACTTTAAAGGAGTACGGTGTCATTTGTGACAAAGTGCCTCTTTGGTGTGATAATGAAAGTGCCATCAAGATTTCTCTCAACCCGTGCAACACTTCAAGACGAAGCACATTGAGATTCGTATCACTTCATCTAGGATCACATTAGGCGAGGGGAGATCGAGCTCAAGTATGTCAACACTCATGATAACCTTGCAGATATTTTCACAAAGCCCTTGGATGAAGCAAGATTTCATGAGTTAAGGCATGAGCTAAATATCATTGATTTGAGCAATGTGACTTGAACCGTGCACCCCCACCACACTCAACTTGTTGTCTAGTTTAGGTGTAGGCATGGACATAGGGGAGTGTTGTTCTCTCAATGAACTCTCCCCTATCATGCATAAATAGATCAACTCTTTCACATTAGCCATTTTATGGTACTTGTGCTTCAAAGACGAGTTTTGGTCATGGGCCCAAGGATAATTCTTGGCGGTGCCATACCATCTAACTCAAACATAGGTGGCTTCGCCACCGCCTCTCCTTTTGAGAGGTTGTGTCGCTTGGTGTTCTCTTGTTGTCTTTCTGCCTCTAGTTTGCGCGTGTGCTTGTGGCTTCTTTTGTGTGAAAAGTTTCCGTGCAAAGACTTTTCTCTTGTGTTGAAACCGCCGGTGTCTTGAGCTCACGGTACTACTATCATGGCCGGCTACGGTACTATCATGCCAACCACGGTACTACCGCGTGTAGGAGCACGGTACTACTGCCCCCACGCGGCAGTAGTTATTTTACTGCCACCTGGGTGAGTGGTACTACCGCTTCGGTGCGATACTTCCGCCCGAGCGGTACTACCGCGATGACTTGCGGTACTACCGCGCTGACTTGGGCGCGTGGGGATAAGGACGGGCAGGGGGAGTTCTAACTCCCCCATACCCATTCGCAGTTCCTCCCACGTCGTCTCTCTCTCTCTCTCTCTCTCTCTCTCTCTCTCTCTCTCTCTCGCTCAAGATCGGAGCCGACGTTCGTTGCCGGATCTCCTCCTCCGGCTGCCCTCCCGTGATTCTGTCCGGTGGGATCCTTCCCCACCACGTGCTCTTGCTATGGACCCAGGTTTTTCCCCAATCTTTCCTCATTTTATTGAGTTCATTGCCTCTAGGTTGTTGGCGGAGACTTGTGTGTTCTAGAGATTTGTAGGCTTTCTCTTTGCAAGACTAGGATGAAGGAGAGTAGCTTTGAGTAGGAATTATACTTGTTTTGTTGTCTTGCGCTAGGTTTGATCACCGTAGCACTGCCATTGTTTCGCGGGTCTTTTCAGATTCGAACTGTCGTTCGGATCTGACGCGATGCGGTACTACCGCCCTTCGGGCGCGGTACTACCGCGCACACTGCGGCACTAAAATTTTACTACTGCTCCGGCCACGGTACTACCGTGACCTCGCACGGTACTACCGCGAGTTGGAGCAGTACTAATATTTTAGTACCGCAGGCACTGGCAGTACTACCGTGGCTCACATCCATCACTGGCCAACCTTCACGTATATTTCCTATGTGTTTCTTGTGCTTTGCTGTGGTCTTTGCATTGATCCTCTTCGCGTTCGTTGGTGTTTTGCGTGTGTGTCTCAGGTGGTGGCTCTCGCCGGTCCAATTCCAGTCGTGACACTGGCTCCAAGCGTCTACGCAACCCAGGTGACGCAACAGAGGGCTCCTCTGCCCCCAAGCGCAATGTCAAGACTACAGCTAGCAAGTACAAGGAGCCCGCCAAGGGCATGGATGAGATGCCACAATCTGACTACGTCCGTCTCAGGCAGATTCACTCGTACGTGACCCCTCGTTCCTCTGTCAGGGGTTGTGAGCTGTTTTGGAACAAGCAACAAACCAACATCTATCTGGATGTCATCAAGAAAAAGCAGAATACCTATGTGGATGTGAAATGGATTGACATGCATCACTTGAGGAAGGACAAGTTCCGTGCCTACTTTGGAGAGGCTCTGGACTTGGTGGAGCAGTTTGGCATTGAGCATGTGATATCCTTTCACCCTGACTATGACCCTGAGCTTATCTGTCAGTTCTTTGCCTCAGTATACTTTCACCCTGATGAAAAGAGGAGGATGACCTGGATGTCCAAAGGTCGTAAGCTGACTGCTACCTAGAAGGAGTTCATGGATTTGCTCCAGGTACTTGATGACGGGCTCGACACTCCCATGGGTGTTCGCCCCCATGCCAACTCTGATTCTGCCAACAAGGACAAGCTTGCACCGTATTATGTTGAGAAGACGCTCCCAAGTGGCAAGATAGGGTTGGTGCTCAACTCTTTTCTGGATATCATGTACCGCATCTTCCGCAACTCTTTGTTCCCTCGCATTGGTGACAAGGACAAGGTTCATGCCTATATGGTGGATATGATGCTCATCTGCGAGGAGGCTCGTTTGTCTCAGACTCAGCCACTTGATGTCTCACACATCATGTGGTGTGAGCTTCGGTTTGCGGTGTTCAACCGCAAAGTGCCTATCTATGGGCCCTATCTATTTCATTGATCTCAAGACTTGGGAGAAGATGTTCCTGGTGAGGAGTTCTTGCCCTTGACTGGATTCGCCATGATCCCATCTGTCTGCGTGTCAAACCCAATCGGGCCAACACTACTACTCGTGCCGAGGCGTCTCTGCTAGGGCTGCTGCCGATGAGGAGGATCTTTGGCCGAGAATGTTCTTGAGGGCCATGCTTTGCTAGGCCTTCCCAGAGCTCCTCCATGCCTTCATGGGCCAAGAAGTCAAGGACAAGATGAAGACTCTTTTACGCATGCAAGCCAAGGGGCATACAAGACTCACGTGGCGCCCAAGGAAAGTCGTCGCCACGGGACAGGAAGATCTTGTAGCTATATGGTGAGGATGTGTCCATGGTCTCGAGGAGCGCATCACCCAGAGGCCGAGTGGATGGAGAAGCAAGGCTACTGTGGGACTGATTCTCGAGGAGGACGTCGAGAGTCCATCCTGCTGCCGAGGAGTCCGACGGAGAGTGTCGTGGAATTGTCACGGCAGATGTCCTCATGAAAGGACTTAGTCGCAGGGCCATCGTGCGGGTTTACCTAGAGGGGTTAAAGCGACACAAGACACGGAGTTATCTCGGTTCAGCCCTTCGATGAAGGTAAAAGCCTACGCCCGCCAGTGATGGGATTGATGTGATTTGGCGACTAGGAAGCAATAGCTTTGCCTTAGTCTCAATTCTCTCTCCTTAATCCGCCGCCGGTCGCCCCTTATATACACGGGTTGGCGCTTGGCCGTTCTCTGAGAGTCGATCCGGCTCATACATGTGTCCGGATCGGTCTCTTCTCTTGTCTTACAACACAAGTTACAACACTAAGGTGGTTTACATAAATGGACTTTAAGTCGCCTCTGGGCTCCGGCCTCCTCCGTGGGCTCGATCATGGATTTAGGTAAACCGGCCCCTCGAGGCGGTTCACACTCGATGTTGCATCCCCAACATTAGGCCCAGATTGACTTGAACCGTTCAGTTAATCTTCAACATCTTGAAACTCTTGATCTCCTTTCATATTTTGTAAACCGCCACCCGCTTGAACCGTCGTGGCGTCGGCCTCCGATCTCCGTGTCGGGGCACCCCGACGTCATCTTTAATAAAGAAATCCAAGCGGTAAGATTCCCTTCATTTAATGCTATCCGGAAATCGAGGCAGCCGCTGCACCGTCCGCCGCTTTTGACTCCTCGATTCGCGCGCCGTTGATTGCTCCGGTCCCTTATAAATAGACCGTCGCCTTTTCTCTTCTTCTTCTTCTTCCGCTCTTCTTCTTCCTCGCGACGCTCCAGCCCTAAAGCTCCGCCGTCGCCCCCGACCTTCGAACGACGCTTCAACGCCGGGCCGCTGCATCAACCTGATCGTATCAGAGTTTTCGGCGCTCCTCCGCGGTTTCTGCTCGTCAGGTAAGGTTCCTCTCAAGCCCTAGATCTCATCTGGAAACCCTGTTCATCTCATAGTTCATAGGTGTTCATACCAGTTCTTCATACCTGCTCCGCCATGGCCGTACGGCTCAGCCGTACCGTACATCCTGTGCAAGTGGCTGCCCCGCCGTCCAATTAACTTTTTAGGCACCTTTCCTTTTGTTCAGATCCTCGAGTGTAGAATACCCGAACCCTCCTGCTCTTTATGAGGTTTGCATAGGTCGTAAAGTTTTTCTTACTAGAGCTTCGGTAGATCTCAATTACTTCCATTCGCGTGTGAAAACTGTTTCTGTCCACACTTAGTAGATTTTTCAGCTCTGCCTTATTCGGCGGTTTACCTTTTGATAGCTAATCCGTCACTCCATTAGTCCTCAGTTAAACCGGAATGGGAAGCCGGCTGCTGAATCGCCGGTTTAACAATATCTGATATGCCTGAACCGTTTAATGGTGAACCGTTTCTTCCTTTCTCTCGCAGCTTAGTCTTCTGGAATGGCTCCTCAATTCTCAGCTTGCAACTGGGTCCGGTCCAAAATTACTGAAACGCAACTCAACGGCTATGTCACCACTGGCGGTTTGGCTCCAAAAAACGTCCTCCACTGGCGTGTTCCGGAAGGCGAGTTTCCTCCCGAGCCACAGCAGGGAGAAGTAATTGTGTTCATGCAGCACTTAGACCGGGGATTCTGCCCGCCCGGTTCAAAATTTTTCCGGGACGTCCTTGCAATTTTGAAACTCCATCCGCAGGATATCGGCCCGAACTCTGTGTCAAACATATGCAACTTTCAAGTCTTCTGTGAAGTCTATCTTCAGGAAGAACCATCTGTGGAGCTGTTCCGGGATTTTTCCACTTGAACCGCCCATCAATTTTCTCGATGGTCCCAACACGAGCTAGGCGGCGTTTCAATCCAAGAGGAAGGAAGTGGATTTTCCTCACGCCAAACACCACAGCCATCCAAAGTTGGAACCAAACCTGGTTCTATCGCGGAACACTTGCTCCTGCTAATGAGAACCCCTTGCCGGGTTATCGTCCTCACCGGCTCAACAACCAGCATCCACCGCCTTCCCGCTTAACCGCCATGAGCGAAAAGAACTTGGCGCCTCAAATAATCAAGCTCCGGGCTCTAATGGCCAATGGCTTAACCGGCGTGGACCTTGTGCGGTGTTGGGTTTCTTGGGGCGTCTTGCCACTAAGCCGCCGCCCGGATTGATGCATGAGTACACCGGCAGCCTCAAAGACCCTCAAAGGCGTCACGAGCTGCCCATAATCGAACTTGAGGTCACAGAGATTGTAAAAAGATGCTTGATGAACCGATCTCCGTCTCAGCCCTAACCGGGTTGGCTCCATTCTGTGTTGCCAACAAACCGCCGTGGTAAATCTCTACTCACCGCCTTTGGGTCCTTAATACTTTGTTGATATGCATTAATCCTTGTTACTTCTCGGGTGACAGCTCCTTCTAGAAATGTACTAAACGGTTCGGGCGCCACAGTAAAGTCCAAGGCCACCAAGAAGGCAGGCAAGAAGAAAGCCGCGAGTCCTCGATTCGCGGAGGACGAAGAATCGAAGCTGAGGTAAAATTTGATATTCTTACGGGAGTCGCCAGAAACCGCTTTCCGCTTTGTGTTCCTTTTCTCGACAATTTCACCTCCTGGATGATCTTTGAAGCCGATCATGCCGACCTGTTGAGGTAATCCTTCTTTCTTCGAATCCGATCTTGCGCGGTTAAAAGAATTCGTCGCGCCGTCCGGAAAGTGAAAAATATCCTTCATGTGCTTACTTGAATCCAAATCTTTCCTTGAAGACACGGCAGGGTGAAGAGCGCCGCCGCGACCCGACCACGATGTAACGGATTACCTCATCCGGTTTACTGGACACACAAACCCGGCGTCGTCCGAGGTGAATTGTTCTCTGGCGTTATCCCTTAAAGGGTTTCTTCCGATGTCCTCTCAACCCATCGACCCGAATTATCGGGCCTCTTCCAACTCGTCTGGCGGTTCATCAACCACGCAATCGCCACCGCTTAAAGTTGCTGCAGGGTACGCAACTGCTGTCCCGTCAATTCGGTTTACCATTGCTTTGGCCAATTTGTCTTAATTCAATTCTGAATATTGCAGCACCAAGGCTCGCTTGAGCAAGAAAGCAAAAACCCTTGACCCTACTGCGGATGTTGATCCGGAAAAGACCCCAGAACAGACCCACGAAAATCCTGAAGTCGCTAAGAATAGCTCTGGCGAGTTGTACCGAGACGATATTGCTGATCCGCCAGAAGCTGAACCGGGAGCTCAAGTGGAAACCTCGCATCCCGCTCCACCGAGTCCGACCGCAGAGCAGGTCGTAACTATTGAAACGCCGAGCCAAAGCATGAAGGCACCAAGCCCAAAGAAGACCGCCGATCCGGCCAGCCCGGCCAAGAATGATGATGTTATTGTGACGGGCACTGGCTATACTGCCCCTAGCCAACCGGTCGCTTTAACAAGACACAGCGCCAAGGGAGAGTCTGCCACCATGGGTAAAGACAAGGGGAAAACTGATCTGTCAGCTTACGATAACTTCTCTGCCCAAGAACTTCACTCCGGGTTTCTGAACCGGCTCTATACCAGCCGTGACTTTGAAGCTGGTCTGGTAAACCGAATGAAGGACCGCTATGAGGTAATGAATTACGTCTTTCCTGTACTGTTACTGTATAGTAGCCCCCAAGGGTCGGTTCAACTTAGCATAGTTAAACCGGGACTTAATTTCTGTATCCTCATGGCAAACTGAGATCAACTAGCCATTAGCCCCCAAGTGCCAAGGTGAATATTTATATTGAGCTTGGGACTTTATAATGAAACAACTAACGTGCTCCTTTGTCACCGAATGAAATATACCAAAGAAAATGTGCAACTCAAGGATCTGCGAGCCAATCTGGAAACTCAACAAGCGGAAACCACGAAGGCCAGGGACGAATTGAAACGGCCTTGGCCACAATGGAACAGTTGAAGGAGTGGTACAAATCGGCGGGCCAATGGGACACCGAGAAGGCGGTTTGAAAAACGGGCGGAAGAAGTCAAGCAGCCCTTAAATCGGTGGTGAAGAGCTTACGGACTCAAGCGCCAAGTGCATGCCATGACCTCTGCTGTCTTTGGTAAGAAAAATTTTGCCTCGACTATCTGAATTTTGATATTTCCGCGGTTTACCTTGAGCTGTGCGAACTCGGTGCGAGCAAGCGTATTGCTCATCTGGCTCGACATGCGGAAGAAGCTCAAGGCTTCTTACACCTGATTGAGCAATCAGTATACGGCGCCAATGAGTCATATGTGCTACATCATACGACAACACGGCGCCCTCCACGATCGGAGAGACACTTTGGACGGCTGTCCATGACTCGGGCAACGAAGAGTTAAAGCGATCCGCGGCTCGGGCTGGCACCCTACTAGCTCGACTCGCGCCAAGGCGTGGATAGCGAGATCTTGATCCGGTGACATAGCCAAAGGTTTCCCAGCGCTCAAGAAAACGGTGAAGCCTTTGACAACGGCATACAAGCGGATAACAAAGGAAATCGTCCATTGGCGAAGTCAATCGGCAGGTGAAGCCAACTGGCGGTTCACCGCTCTTTTATGACGCAAACAACAAGCGGGTGGAGTTTGTCATCCACGAAGTCTGAGCCTTGTTCCTCCAATCCGTAAGCACACTTACGCCCAGCGTTGATCCGCTGGTGATAAGTGAAGAAGCTGTCTTCGTGCCTTAACCCGGATTGACTGGTCTACCAATGACTTCGGGCTGTGGGTGAGGAAGAAGAAGAAGTTGAACCGGCGCCAGCGCCCCTCTACCTCACGTCAACCCGGCGAAGCGTAATCCGTCAAGCCGGGCGGCGCCTCAAAGCTTCAAGGCATAACACCACATGAAACATCGGACCTTAAAAGGCTTTGTAATAGGATAGTCGACACTTTGTTTTGAACAATGCCTTTACAACCTCGATCGTAACCCTTTGCATGGTGGTGCGACTTGTGGAGTGATGAACCCTCAACTTATTTTGCCGCAATCACAAATTCTTTAACCGCCACGGCGGCTTGTGTCGCCAACCGGTTTGTGACGCCCATATATTTAGATAAGAAAATAGGGATGTATATGATCAAACGTTTATGATATAAAAATACCTGCCAGCGTCGGGCATGCAGTTGGCTTTAGCCAATCTTAAGATGGAGGTTTAGAAACCATTACCTGCAAAGGAGAAAATAACTCCTGTGCTCAAAATACCGGTTTACCATGTAAACCGTGTCGGGCATTATAAGCCCCCTGTTACTCCATAATGGGATGTTAACAGAAAAATCAAATCGGAACAAAATCGTCAGATTAAAAATGGACCGAATTCTGACAACTTGAACCCGGTTTTAAGAGGTTTGTCGGTTTAAGAAGGCAAACAAAAATCAAATGATTGGTATAAAAACCACATGGAAGCAAAGGCAATGACAAAAAACCGCTTTGCAAGAAAAGGCTTTGCTGAGCCGGATCAGATGGTGTTACCATGGTCGGACAGGACCAAGCTCCCTATAAGGTGTAGCGATGGTTCAAGTCAGCCAGTCCCCAACTGAAATCGTGGCATGATGCCGATCAAGTGGCATTGCAATGGTTGGGTTCACCAAAGCCCCAAGTGATTCTATGGCCTTAGGCCGACCAAGAGGCGTGTTGGTTCAGGCGTGACCATGTCCCCAAGTGATCTGGTGGCTTTACGCTGTCAAGAGGTGTTGCATTGGTTCGGACATGACCAAGCCCCAAGTGACAAAATTTCTGAAAATCAAGGCAAAGGGTTAAACCGGAGGCCGCTTCACGACAACATCTCCATGTACCCAAACCGGACTTTATCTGAGCGGATACCCGCTTTGGCGAGGATCCGGTTTATTGCTTTTATTCATAATATATACATTGTCTTAATATGTACATAAGTGGAGCCGATAGCTCGGTATAATAAGGCCAAAGATGAGCTATGTTCCACGGCTGTTGGTCTCCTCTTCGGCGTCGTGAGTCTTTCCGCTCTCGAACATCAATCGATAGTATGACCCGTTGTACAGATTCTTACTGACCACAAAGGGCCCTTCCCAAGGTGGGGATAGCTTGTGCATATCTATGCGGTCTTGAATGAGCGAAGCACCAAGTCTCCTTCTGAAAGGTTCTTGTTCTAACCATTGGTGTGATACCGGCGAAGATCTTCTTTGTAAATCGCCGAGCGAGCAGCCGCCATATCTCGCTCCTCATCCAGTCGATCCAAATCGTCCTGCCGGGCTGCCTCACTATCGGCCTCAACATAAGCCGCCACGAAGGCGAGTCATGACGTATATCACGGGAAGAACCGCCTCCGCTCCATAGACCATAAAGAACGGCGTGTAACGGTGGATCTGTTTGGTGTAGTATTGATACTCCATATCACGGATGGCAGCTCCTCGACCCAACAACCCGGCGTCCTTACTAAAGGGACCATAAGCCAGGGTTTAATACCCCTCAAGATCTCCTGATTAGCTCGTTCCGCTTGTCCATTGGACTGCGGGTGGGCCACTGAAGAAACGTCAAGCCGAATGTGCTCTCGTTCACAAAACTCCTTCATGGCTCCCTTGGACAAATTGGTGCCATTGTCCGTGATGATCTTGTGTGAAACCCAAACCGGAAAATCACCTTTTGATGAACTGAACCGCCGTGGCGCATCACACTTCTTGCAGGCTCGCCTCGACCCACTTGGTAAACTTATCAACCGCCACCAACAGGTGGGTTTTCTTGTCTTTGGACCTTTTGAAAGGTCCAACCATATCCACCCCAAATGCATAAGCGGCCAAGTAATTGGAATCATCCTCAATTCTGGGCGGTACATGAGCTGCGTCTGGAGAACTTTTGGCAACCATCACATCGTCGACCAGATCTTCCGCATCGGCATGGGCGATCAACCAATAGAAACCGTGGCGGCGCTTTGGCCACCAAGGATTTTGAACCGGCGTGATGACCACAATCCCTTCATGGATCTCACGCAATATCTCACGGCCTTCCTCGGGGGACACTGGCTGAAAGCGCCCGGACACGCTGCAATGATGCAACTCGCCCTTATGTATGGTCATAGATTTAGACCGCCGAACTATCTGTCAGGCCAGCGTCTCGTCTTACGGTAACTTCGCCCGGTTCATGTATGCCAAATAAGGGGGTCAATCCGGAATGACATGCAAGGCCGCCACCAAGTGAGCCTCCGGATCAGGAATAGCTTCATCGACCTCATCGGGAAGCTTAAGCGGCGGATTATGCGATCGTCAAGGAAGACATTAGGCGGGACGGTTTACGTTGAGAACCGAGCGGCTTAAAGCATCCGCCGCCTCGTTCTTCGGCGATCCACATGGTCCACGATAACCTTTAAAGTGTCCTGCAACCATATCCACCTCCCGACGATGCGCAGCCATGAGTGGGTCTTTGGAATCCCAAGTACACGACACTTCTTTGGGCCACCAAGTCCGAGTCACCAAAGCACTTGACCCGGCTTAGATTCATCTCCTTAGCCATCCGTAGACCATGGAGCAAAGCTTCATACTCAGCTGCATTGTTAGTACAGGGAACATTAAGCGAAGAACGTGGCAGAACTTGTCACCTCGTGGGGAAGTTAATCGACTCCGCCCCGAGCCCTCAATTGCTGTACCCATCAAAGTGGATGGTCCAATAGGTATGATCCGGCTTTTCTTGGGTGCTTGCAACTCCGTCAATCATTAATGAAATCCACAAGTGCACGAGACTTTCTTGCCGTCAGAGGCACATACCTTAAACCGTCTTGGCCCAAGTTCTATAGCCCACTTAGCAATCCGGCGATCGCTTCCGGTTACGTATGATATCGCCCAAAGGAGCTGAAGCCGACCACTTTGTGATGGGGTGCCCTTGGAAATCTGCTTCACTTCCGGCTTGCCATAAAACTCCATATACCACTTACGCCAATGCGGATATCTTTGTTTGGACTCGATGAGAACCTCGTTGATGTAATAAATGGCGGCTGAACGGATACTCCTTCCTGCCTCCTTGCGCTCCACCACAATGGCCACAGCTGACTCCTCGGCATTAGCATCAACATATAACAGGCGGCTCCTTTTCAATAGGGCGGCAAGAACGGCGGGTTGGCCAGCTGCCGCTTTAAGTCCTCAATGCCTCATCGGTGGTGAGCTCGAGACGAACCGATCCGTCTTCTTGACATCTGGTACAAAGGAATGGCCTTCTCTCCTAGGCGATGATAAACCGCTTAGCGCAGCAATCCGGCCTGCCAAGCGTTGGACATCGTTGATACACTTTGGCTTAGCCAAGGAGGTGATAGCTGTAATCTTCTCGGATTAGCCTCAATCCCCTGTTGGACACAAGGAAACCCAACAACTTGCCTGCCGGAACACCAAAGACGCACTTGGCCGGGTTGAGCATCATCTTGTACACCCGCAAGTTGTCAAAAGTTTCCTTTAAATCCTCAATCAACGTTTCCTTCTGCCTTGATTTCACCACGATATCATCCACATAAGCGTGCGTTACGGCCGATCTGTTCATGCAAACAATTACATGCATAGCGATAAGTTGCTTAGGCGCTCTTGAGCCCAAAGGCATAGATACATAGCGAAGGCTCCAAAGGGGTGATAAGCGCCGTCTTCTCCTGGTCCTTAACCGCCATCTTAATCTGGTGATAACGGAATCGCATCAAAAAGCTCAAGCGCTCACAACCCGCCGTAGCATCAATGATCTGGTCAATGCGGGGAGGCGAAAGGATCTGTTGGACAAGCTTTGTTAAGATCTGTAATCCACACACATCGCCAAGTGCCATTCTTCTTAAGGACCAACATCGGATTAGCAAGCCACTCTGGATGAAAGACTTCAACAATAAACCCTGCCGCTAAGAGCCTAGCAACTTCCTCTCCAATGGCCTTGCGCCTTTCCTCATTGAACCGTGAAGAAATTGCTTTACAGTCTGTACTTGGGGTCAACATTAAGAGTGTGCTCAGTGAGTTCCCTCGGTACACTGGCATGTCGGAAGGCTTCCATGCAAAATGTCGATTCTCACGGATGAACTTCGATGGCGCGCTTTCCTATTTAGGATCAAGTTGGCGATGGTGAACTGCTTGGGCGAATCGCGGGCACAAAATCAACAAGTTTTGTCTCGGTGCCGATTTGAACTTTAAATCCGGATCGTGCTCATGGTTGGCTTCTTCAAAGGGTCATATCCGCGGATCAACATTGTCTTTATAATACTTTAACTCTTCAGTGGCACAAACCGACTCTGCATAAGCCGCATCACCTTCCTCACACTCCAAAGCGATCCGGCGGCTACCATGAACCGTTATCGTCCCTTTGTGACCCGGCATTTTCAGCTGCAAATAAACATAACGAGGCGTGCCATAAACTTAGCATAAGCGGCCGCCCAAAAGGCGTGGTAAGGACTTGAATTTTCACCACCTCAAGCGTCAATGTTTCGATCTGAGTCATGTTCATCCCCAAAGGTCACCTCGAGCTATCTTACCGATCGGGTATGCCGACTTGCGGGCACCACACCGTGAAACTCTTGTCTTTGGGCGGCCTAAGATGCCTATCTGTTAACCCCATCGCCGGAAGGTCTCATAGTGCAGGATGTTGATGCTGCTTCCTCCATCCATAAGCACCTTGGTAAACTTGTATCCTCCTACGAGGCGCCACTACGGGGCTAATTGACCGGATTGTAAACCGGGGAGGTGGTCCTCTCTGCTCCATCGATAGGTTGCTCGACCAGCGTAGGTAATGCGGCGCAGCCAGTTCAACAACAACGACCGCCCGCTTACGAAGTTTTCGGTCTCGTCTGTCCAAGCTGGTGGTAAAGGCGTGATGCGCATCCTTTGTTTAACCACTTTGGATTACTTTGGTAACCCACTGCTGCTGTTGTTGATTGTAACCCCTTAGTTCGATTGTTACGATTGTTACGATTGTTACGATTGCTCGATTGCCTTGCCGCCGGATTACCACGAATCCCGGGCGAATTTCCTCCACCGTAACCGGGCGGATCTGAACCGCGCGGGCCCTTGATCATACCGAAAGAGTTAGAGTTTTGAACTCACGCATAATATAACAATCCTTCCAAGGTGGTTTGCGGTACCTCCTTAGTCCCGTGCTTGGACAAGGTTGATTCAATATGTAATTCAGCGATCCGGATTGTGACCGCCCGGTTTGATTACTTACCCTTGCGCGTGACCCTTGTCCTGCGCGTTGGTGTTAACTCTGAAGCCCATGTTACCGTTGCTTCGCTTGTTCCGCCATTGCACGATCGATGATCTTTTGGCTTACGGAATTGCCGTTCTGTTTTCCCTTCCCTACTTCGTCATCCCGGACTCGGGATCCTTGGTACTATCGAATCAGCATACTTTACCAGCGCCCATTAAAGTGCCCATGTCATTGCAAAAGCGCTTCATGCGACCCAGCTTCAATTTCAGCGGTTCAAACCGCAATTGGCTTCAAAGGTTAAGATCGCGGAATCGAGGTTGATTCGATCGAAGAGTGTAAAACTTCGAAGCGGCGCCCAATGGGTTGTGGATTCTCCTCCGCTTTGGACACAAGCCGCTAAATCTACCACAGACATGGGCTGCTTCACAGTGTCTTTGAAATTTTGAATGAGCGGGTCCATAGCGGGTCCATGAACTGTCGAGTTGGCGGCAAGTTCTTCAACCAAATGCAGGCGTGCCTTCCAACATCATAGTGAAGTACCGCGCACATGCGGTTTCATCCACATCCGGCATCTCCATGGCCATCTCATAGCTTTCTATCCACGCTTACGGAGCCAAATCGGCGGTGTAATTGGGCACCTTGCGGGGTCCTTTGAAGTCCTTAAACAAGCGCACATTGCGTAAAGCGGGGCGAGACAAGCACCCCAATGATCGAGCGTGACCCCGGTTCGAAGATGGTCAGACGAACGGTAGCGGTGATGGTCCTCATGTTGCGCTGCTAACTCGGCCTCCTGCGTGCCTGGCCGGTCCACCACCACTTGGCGTCTTGAAGCCACCGGTGGGTTGTTGCCTCGGCGGACCGTGTCGCATGAGTTGCTTGACACGGCGGTTCATCTGTGCGCCGGCTATAACTCCGGCTTGGGCGGGGTGGAGTGGATCCGATCCGTGTATGAATATGCTTCTGCTGAGCGAGGCCGTCTGAGGAGCTCCTTAACCCGGCGTGTCTCTACCGCTGTGGTGAATCACCTTCAATTGGAATCGCCTCCAACCGTGCCGCGCCGCCACAAGGTTATCCATCGGGTTGGAGTAATGACCGGAGGTGTCTGCCTGATCTGAAGGCGGCGCCGGTATGATGGCGAGGCAGATCTATCACGAGGCTGAACCGCGCGGCTGTCCCGGTGCTTCGGCGGTTTACCACCGTGGCGGATTCTTGGTCCCTGCCCACAGGGTATCAGCTCTCTTCCCTCGAAAACCAAAGGTAAGCAGGACTGTACTTCCTTTTCATGACTTCATGCGGCGCGCACGATCCGGCATGAGCCTATAAGCTGCGCATCCAGCGGCCCGTTCGCCGCCATCCTCACGTCCGCGGCTGCCAGTCGCTTTAGCTTTAGTGATCTGTTCCTCACCTTTGCAATCTCCGTGTTGTGCAGGTCCTGATCCGTGGATTAGCCTCGCCATGAGCACAACCAATGCGTCAGCTCGACAAAACTTGAGCGGCGGGCACAGGGGCCTCCTTCCCGGCTGCCATCACATGTTGAACCGGCGACCAGGCGCCCAGCGGTCGAAGTGAAGTGCCGCTGCGTACCGCCATGAAGATCCCAACCGGTTGGGTAGATCGAAGGGTCGGAATACTCTCACCGTCGGAACAGCCCGATCTGGCCATCTTGCGGTGGTACAGAGATTCCGTTTCTCGACCGGCGACTCGTCGCCGAGTGAACAACGGTTTTGCCGCGGATGCTGATCCGTCCTCGTAGCCTCCGTGGACAACTCCCGCAAAGCCGCTGACCGCCCGGTTTAGCGGGGCAGGACTCTTCCTCGTCCGGCTGAGCCGTCTTGGCGAGGCGGTGCGGATGTCGGCCCGGGCCACAGCTCGCCGATCTTGCCGATGAACACGTGTATGCGCCAAAGGGACCCGGTGTCCGTACTCAACGAGCGGCCTCGGGGCCCGATCCGCATCGTCGATGTAGAGCTTGCGCGGACGACTCTTAGTCATCCGGCCTGACATAACCTTGAGTCGCCGAACTTGCCTCTAAGATCATCAAACCGTCGTCGCGATAGCCCCACGGTGGCGCCAACGTCGTGGAATTGTCACGGCGGATGTCCTCATGAAAGGACTTAGTCGCGGGGCCATCGTGCGGGTTTACCTAGAGGGTTAAGCGGACACAAGACACGGGAGTTATCTTGGTTCAGCCCCTTGATGAAGGTAAAGCCTACGTCCGGTTGTGATGGGATTGATGTGATTTGGCGACTAGGAAGCAATAGCTTTGCCTTAGTCTCGAATTCTCTCTCCTTAATCCGCCTTGGTCGTCCCTTATATACATGGGTTGGCCTTGGCCGGTCTCTGAAGTCGATCCGGCTCATACAAGTGTCGGCTCGGTCTCTTCTCTCTTGTCTTACAACACAAGTTACAACACTAAGGTGGTTTACATAAATGGACTTTAAGTAGCCTCTGGGCTCCGGGCCTCCTCCGTGGGCTGGATCATGGGCGAGGTAAACCCGGCCCCTCGAGGCGGTTCACACTCGATGGTTGCATCCCCAGAGAGAGGGTTGAGTGCGAGGTTCCCTGCTGCTTGAGCCACGCTTGTGTGTAGGTGTCCTCTCTGCCTTTTGGCATCTCGATGTCAAAGGGGAGAGAGGGTAAAATTCTTGAGTCGTGTGTCGTCTTACGTGTTTGGTGTGTTTATTGCTTTCTCGGTTGAACTTCGTTTGAACCTCGTTTTAGTTGCTTTTCCTTCATATGGTGTAAGACATATGCACTCTATCTATCTTAGCGAGCTTGTGTTATATTGTGCCATGTTTTGCTTAGATGTTAATTTTCGTGCCTTTGTCTCTAAAATATAGGGGGAGTGGTGATCCTAGTATGTGTGCTATGCAGTCCAAAGCATTCATCCAGGGTGCACACATCTAGGGGGAGCCCGTCTATATTTTGGAGAGGAGGGGTTTGCCCTTGCTCAATATTATTGTATCTTTGTGCAAATCCCGTATTGTCATCAATCCACCAAAAAGGGGGAGATTGTAAGGGCATATTTATCCCCTAAGTGTTTTGGTGATTGATGACGATACTTTTGCGGACTAATCGTATGCCTTGAGTTTCTCAGATGCTTCATCACTAGGCACGAGATGATTTGGTGCCCCTCGGAGACTATTGAAGACGGCGTTGTTCTACGTTTCTCTTTGGTGGTTTTGAGTTGTAACATCCCAAATTTCCTATTTGGAATGTTTTACAATTATAGCTAAGCATCCTATGCATCCTGTTTGAATTTGAATGCCATTTGGAGTTTCAGAGAAATTTTGAGTTTTGAATTTGAAATTCAAACTTTGGCAAGTGGGAAACATTTCAAAAACTAAGCTGATAAATACTTGATCAAAAGTATGAGAGGAGTAGACATGACACTCCAAAATATCAGAGGAAACATTGCCAAAGATTTGGATTCAAATCTGAATTTTATTTGAATTTGAAAAAATGGATTTTTATAAAGTTTGGATTTTGCCTCTGGAAAAATGTTCAAATGAAAGGAATATTCCCGATCATTTTGGTATATATATACCCTATATAAAATATTTATAGTTATTGTTTTATTTCAGTTTTGTTTTATTAAAAAATAAAATTTTAAAAAAAACCCCCCAGGCGCCATTAAACCACCCAGGCCCAGCCAGCGCCACACCCCAGCCTTTGGCCCGGCCAGGCCCCACAGCCAAGCCCAGCCAGCCCACAGCCTCGCTCCCCTCGCTTGAAACCCCGGGCCTCGGCCACCCGCTCGTTCCTCCCCTCTCTCTCCCACTTGACCAGCGAGGCCCGCCCATCTTCTTCCCCTCGCCCGCCTCGCCCTTTTGCCGAGATCGCGGATCGAAGGATCCGAGATCCCGATCCGATGACGATCGCCCGAAGCAAGGGCGACCCCAGCTATAAAAGCGAAGCCCCTGCACCCCATCCCCGAGACCTCGCGGACCCCTCTCCCTCCCTCTCGACCTCACCGGAGACCCGAGCTCTCCCCCGCCATAGTCGCCGCCGTCACGCCCACCCTCCCGACCTTCCCGACCCCACCAAACTCCTCACCGACCTCCCCGCTCCAGACGGCGACTCCCAGAGCTCCCGGCGCTCGGAACCCTCAACGACTCTCTCGCCGCCGCGCCGTCACGGACTCCGTAAGCCACCGAAACACCCCCCGTCCGATCTCCAGCAGACGACCACGATTAGAACCCCGAAGAAATATCTTTTATAAAAAGACCGGCGGTTCTTTTGGTTTAGTATTAATTACGTTTATTTTTTTAGCCGGTTCGTTCAGTTTAAACCTAGGCCTATTTAGACTATTTGGCCTTACAGGCACATTTAGGCCCATTAGGCCTTTTTCTTTATTTTGATTTTCTGTTTTAGCAGAATAGTTTCATTTTCAAAAATTGATATCTTTTATTCTGTTTAATATTTTTAGATGATTCTTTTTTGTTGGATTGCAAATTTTATGTAGTTTCTGTAGAATATATATTTAGCTATGTTAAAAGTAACTAAAATTGCTTTATTTTAGTTTTAGTCAGAATAGTAAATCTGCTATAACTTGAGTTAGAAAAATTATTTTGCATGATTCCTTTTGTACCAACTTTATTTTGACATTGCCAAGCCATAAAAATTAACTTGGGTATTTTAGGATTAATAAATAATTAGTTTTAAGCAGAATCCTATTAATCCTAATTAATCAACTAGCTCCTGTTTTCCTAATATTTTAATTAGTAAATAAATTTATTTTTAACTTGTGATTGGTTATTCTAGGTTAGTTTCTGTCACTCTAGTAGATGAAATTTTATACATAATTAATAAAAGTTTTAATTTATTTTCTTAATAGAAATTGGATTAGGCCTAAAATGAGTTTTATAATAGCTTTTAATTAATTCTTTTTGCTCCTAGTTGCTTAGTGAAACCTTTTCTGTTAAGTTAACTTAAAACCATGATTAGGTTATATTAAGGAATTTTGTTATATAAAACTATTCTAGCCATTGTTTGAGGTAGGGAAAAACTTTGAATTGGTTTCTTTGAGTTTTCCTTTTGGATTTGGTTTTGGTTGTTTTGTTGAGTTATGTTACTTTTGTTATGTTGTGTTATGTGATCCTATTACTTTGTGCTTATTGTGTTATTGTTTGTCTCGGTAGAGTTTCCGGAGTGCGAAGCTTGCTACTATGACTCTTTAGCTTACGAGGATCATCAGCAAGGCAAGTTTTGATCATGTTATTTCTATACCTATGTTTTTGTGCATTAGTAATTGTCACCACCCCACCATGCATGCAGTAGTGAAATTTTGAAGTCACCACCCCGGGACGAAGTAGTTACTTTGCTATGCTCGTAGACGGGTTTTGGGTTGAGTGAAATACATAAGCAAGATGTGAGAGTCAATGATGATGACAACCCCATGAACTACAATGATCAAGATGGACTTGAAATCACTCTTGGGTGGAGGGCGGTTGTGGGCACCTGGAGAACCAGTGGTGGCGGGATGCATGGAGAAGTGCCATGACATCTTGCGGAAAGCTTCACCCAGCCACGAAGAGAGGATGGATACCCCATGACCGGAAGCTTACAATGCAGCCGCAAGCCATTATGGGCTCTGGCTGGGTGGACCCTAGTAGTGACGCTGGTGGGCCGGTACTACGAGATGTAGAAGAACGGTAGGATTGGATGGGTACCGCGGTAGCAGGAAGAACTCTCTGGAAGACCTGTTTCATTAGTCCGTCTTCAAACACCATGAAGTGCGAAGACTTTAAAGGAGGAATGATTCTTGCGGGAAAGTCGCAACCCTCTGCGAGTTAAAGATCTAATCGATTAGCCGTGTCCCGATTCACGGACATTTGAGCCTCTGGAACTTGGAAGTATTCGGATATCTCAACACTAAAACTAATGAATTAATTTGAGGGTTTCACGACTTAATAATTGGGAGCGAGATTTTGGTTGGCGGAACCATCTCAATAACTACCAACAATTGTAGAAATTTGCAAGCAAGTCCTTTGTAGTAGGATAAAATTTGCTTTTAGCAAAATGATGAAACTTAGAGCTCCACAGCCAAATGCATATAGTGATAGTAAGTTTATTATTGTTGTTCTTCATGACTTGCCACTTATTCCAAAAGCTGACCTACATGGCTGCAACGTCTTATGTTGCGAGTATATTCGATCGGGGTGAGGCTACGCTCGGCGCTTAGCGATTGCCCTTTGAGTCGGATGGACTCGCTTTACTTGACGCTTCGCGATGTTATTAGTTTATTTCTCATGAGTTGGCCTTGAGCGAATTTATTCCTTGTAATAAAGTCTCTATATGAGAATCGTTAATGATATTCAGTGTGATTGAACTTTGACTACTTTATCGATGTCTTTGTGAGTACCGGCATGATCTTGGGATGAATGCAGACGGAGATTTGACGATTTTGGGTCAGGTCGCTACATGAGTCGTGGGAAACCGTACTATTAAGAGGGGTCCGCGTCGGAAAGGTTTGGGTGGAATCAACAGGTACACTTGTCCTTCCTTTCCTTGCACTTTGGAGCATCTTCCGTTATCACAGGTTGTGCATAATCCGACGACTCTCGTTGTTCTTGCGGTAGTCTTGCTCTAGGGAAGCGGTAGTACCGCAAAGCACCGATAATAATACCGCTCCCCGAGCCGTAGCACCGCAACTCCGCTGACCTAGTGCTGCTCGATGCGGTAGTAAGCGCGGATGTAATTTTACATCCGCCCACCGGTAGTACCAAGACGTCTTCTTGCGGTAGTACCGCGGGAGGCCACGGTAGTACCACTCTCTTGGAGCCGTAATACCGTGGCCTTCATGCCCGATACCGTTCTTGCCCTTGATAGTAGGAAGCGGATGTAATTTTTACATCCGCACCTCCTGATAATACCGCACCTCGTGCCGCGATAGTACCGCGTCGGGTTTTACCTGCTGTTTCTTTTTCAGCGAGTAGGCACGAATGTAGTTTATTTCATCCGCGCTCTTCGTGGTCTGTGGCTTACGCCTTGCGGTAGTACCGCAATGGTGAGCGGTAGTACCGCGCGAGCGGTAGTCTGCGCTCGATCTGCTGATCCCCGACCTCTCCTGCTGCCGGTAGTACCGTGGTCCTCCGCAGTAGTACCAAGGTGGCCTATGATGATACCGCGCTTTGAATGATAGTACCGCGTGTCGCGAGCTGAACTAGAGGATAACAGTTGGATCTTTTCCACGAGTATAAAAGGTGTGTCTCCTACCTCTAGTTGACAACCTCTTTCATCTCTAAGCTCCATTGTTGCTCCAAGCTCCATTTTGGCCGATCTCTCTCCTAGCCAATCAAACTTGTTGATTTGCTCGGGATTGGGTGACAAGGGCCCGATCTACACTTTCACCAAGAGACATTTGATTCCCCACTTATCCCTTGCGGATCTTGTTACTCTTGGGTGTTTGAGCACCCTAGGCGGTTGAGGTCACCGTGGAGCCATATTCCATTGTGGTGAAGCTTATTGGTGTTGTTGGGAGCCTCCAATTAAGTTGTGGAATTGCCCCAACCTTGTTTGTAAAGGTTCTGTTGCAGCCTTCAAGGGCACCAATAGTGGAATCACGGCTCTTGCATTGTCTTGGCGTGAGGAGATTCTGGTGGCCCTAGTGGCTTCTTGGGAGCATTGTGCCTCCACACGCTCTAACGGAGACGTACTTCCCTCAAAAGGAAGGAACTTCGGTAACACATCCTCGTCTCCACCGGCTCCACTCTTGGTTATCTTATCCCTTTACTTGTGCAAGCTTATTTGTGTTTCTATCTTTGCTTGCTCTTGTGCTTGTGTTGATTGCATCATATAGGTTGTTCACCTAGTTGCACATCTAGACAACCTTTATTATTGCAAAGTTTAAATTGGTAAAGAAAAGCTTAAAACTTGTTAGTTGCCTATTCACCCCCCCTCTAGTCAACCATATCGATCCTTTCAATTGGTATTAGAGCCTCGTCTCTTTTTAAGGACTTTACCGTTCGAAGAGTGTGGTTGACGTCGTAGATGATGTGGGGGAGCACTCCGGTGCGAATCCGATATCATCTACGGGAGATGGGGGTACCTCGATCTCTCATGAGGAATTCAATGTGGCGTTGGACACATTGAAAACCTCCATGACGACCGAGGTCAAGGACATGTTTAAGGAATTCCTAGAAGGGCTTAAACTTTCCACCACACTGTTGAAAGTGGGTGATCCCGCCAACACGGAGCGGATGCTAACTCCGATAAGGGGGAAGCTACTAGTGAGAAAGCCCCATCGTCTAGTGGTAAGAATGGCACCGGCATCTTTGCCCATGTGCAACCTCCTCCCGTTTATGGTGGACCGATTCCTTCCACTCATTTGAATCATGCCGGTCCACCACCTAAGATTGATAAAAGGAGGATTTTGATTCTTGGGTTTATCGTTTTAAGCGTCATTTAAATAATGTGAACACTAACCTTTGGAGAATCATTGAAGAAGGTTTCTATCCGCATGATCCGAGCAACTTTTCTCCAAGAGAAGTCGTGGACCATCAATTCGATGAGAATGCTCTCTTCATCATCCAATAAGCAATCCTTCCCGAAGACCTCCCTCATCTCCGGCCCTACTCCCATGCCAAAGATGCTGGGCTCAAGGTGGTTTCCCTTTATCGAGGAAGTGCAAGCATTCAACGTTCCAATTATGAAGTAGTGCAAGATGAAGCCGATGAGTTTGCAATGAAAGAAGAAGAAGAACCTCGTGAGCTCTATCGGAGAGTAACCAAGCTTGCAGTCTCCCTCCGAGATCATGGAAGTAAGGACACGGATGACAACTGGATCAAGCGCAAATTCCTCAAGGCAATGATGCCCTACCACAAAGCCATGTCCTCCGTCATCCGTCAGCGGCGGACTTCCACACCTGTCCTCAAGTGATGTGTTGGATGAGTTTGTGGCTATGAGCATATTGGACAAGACCGCCGACAATGCGGTGCTTCGCTCCCAAAGAGCAAAGAAGCCCAACCTCGCTTTGAAGGCCAAGATTTGTGTCGAAGAAGATGGAGAGGAGGAAGAAGAAGAGAGCAACCTCGAAGATCTGATATGACTATCATGAACACATGGCCCTTGCTTCAAGGCAATTTTGGAGCAAGAAGAACTCAAGGCCCAACTTCAACAAGAGCAACTCAAGTGGCGCAAAGGGCAAGCAACGAGTGAGGACTTGTTTCATTTGTGGCAATGTGAGTCACTTTGTTGCGGAGTGCCCATATGAGAAGAGGGAAGACAATGGTGGCAAGCTCATCCGTAAGGACAAGGCCAAGTCCTTCCCAAACAAGAGCAACTTCACCAAGAAGGCTCCTCACAAAGCTTTGGTGGTTCAAGAACAGTACAATGAGGATGATGATGATGATGAAGATGGTGAGTCGCTTGCCATGGCCTCCGTTGCCATTGCAACGACTCCTCGGGTGTCTCTCTTCGATTCACCCAATGAAAGCATCACCGCCAAGTGCCTCATGGCTAAAGCCACCAACAAGGTAACCCCCAACATCAAAACTACCATCATCAATCATTCTTCTTTGACGGATTGCATTGATGAACATGAGGGGACTAATGTGGAGGAGAATGAGTTTGAGACCTTTATGGGTAAACTCAAGGGCAAATCCGAGAAGCGCCGTTGCTCTCTTGGAACAACTTGGGAAGCCAATGTCATGATCGAGGCTCATGAAGAAACCATCTCTAAGATGGAAGGGCATAGTCGTGACTATGCCGATGAGATTTCAGATCTTTCTAATGCTCTTGAGGAAGAGCGTGGTCTTCGTTTGGCTCTTGCGGAGTCATACAACGATGATCATGCTAAATTAAAGAAAGACCTTGATCATGCTTTTGTTGTGTCTCGTGTGCTTAGCTCCGAGAAGGCAAAGCTTGGAGTTGATCTTGCTAGACTCAACGAGGAGTTTGACATTCTCGACAAGGCTCACAAAGTCTTGAAGGGTGCTCATGCTAGTCTCAGAGAGTCTCATGATCAACTCCAAGTGAAATTAACCAAGGAGAAAGCCACCTTTCCTCATATGGTATTGATTGATAATGCAAATGCTACTAACCCTTGTTGTGAGCATGTGCATCTTGTTGAGGAGAATGCTAAGTTGAAGGAGCAACTTGAAAAGGGCCTTGTCACATGCATACAAGGTGAGAAGAACCTTAATGACCTTTTGAGTAATCAAAAGGAAGTTGTGGCCAAGGAGGGGATTGGGTTCGCGCCCAAGCCCAAGAGCAAGAAGAAGAATGACAAGACCAAGCAACCTCCTCCTCTCAAGCAAACTTTTGTGAGGGAGGGAGAGCGTAATTCCAAGAAGAAGAAGAACCATGCAAAGGGTGCCAATGCCAAGAAGGCCAACGCCACCCCTCCGAACATAGCCGGCGACTTTAACCCCTCTTATGTGTTATGCCGTGCTAGTGATGGGCATGTCTATGCTAAATTTGTTGGTTCTTCTTATGAGTACATTGAATGGTCTATTTGGGTTCCTAAGACCCTCGTTACTAATATCAAATGACCCATTACTAAATGGGTACCTAAAAGCAAGCATTGATCTCTTGTAGGGGTTTGCTTCCGGTGGGGGATCATGGTTGCTCGATAGTGGAGCAACAAATCATATGACCGGGAGCAAGGACTTGGTGGTGGACGTGCAAAGGAGCCCATCTATGCCCACAAATGTCGAGTGGGGTGATGCCTCTCATTCTAAGGTATTGGGTCTTGGCAAGGTTGTCGTTTCTCATGATCTAACGATCGAGAAAGTCATGCTTGTTGAGTCCCTTGCATACAATTTGCTTTCCGTTCGTCAACTTGCACTCATGGGCTTTGCCACCTTCTTTGACATTGATACCGTGGCCCTCTTGTGGAGCAAGACTCTTAAAGTAGCCTTTGTTGGGCATGTAGAGAACGGTCTTTATGTGATAAACTTTTGGAGCGACCCACTAAGACCGCGACATGCCTAATGGCTAAAGTTGGCGTGGGATGGCTTTGGCATCGCCGTTTAGCCCACGTCAATATGAGATCTTTGCAAAGTCTTCTCAAGGGGACCATGTCCGTGGACTAACAAATGTTAGTTTTGCCAAAGATCGTGCTTGCGGTGCTTGTATCGAAGGAAAGCTTCATGAACGGCTCACCCTCCCGACTATCATCTACTCGAAGAGACCCTTGGAGCTCCTGCACATGGACCTCTTTGGACCTCCATCCTTTGATAGTCTTGGGGGTAGAGAGTATTGCTTGGTGATTGTGGATGATTATTCAAGATACACTTGGGTATACTTCTTCAAGAGGAAGAGTGAGACTCAACAAACTGTTATCGACTTTGCAAATGAAGCTCAACGTCAACATAATGCAAAGATCTTGATAATAAGAAGTGACAACGGCACCGAGTTCAAGAACTACACCTTGGATGAGTTTCTTAGTGATGAGGGGATCAAGCATCAATATTCGGCACCATATACCCCTCAACAAAATGGTGTTGCAGAGAGGAAGAACCGGACGTTGATGGATGCGGCAAGGACCATGATGGCGGAGTTCAAGTCTCCATACAACTTTTGGGCCGAAGCCATCAACACCGCATATCATGCATCCAATCGGCTCTATCTCCGCAAAGGCTTGAACAAGACTCCTTATGAGATATTCACCGGCAACAAGCCCAATCTCAAGTACTTCCGGGTGTTTGGGTGTAAGTGTTTCATTCTCAAGAAAGGTGTTCGTTTGTCTAAATTTGAAGCTAGAGCTTATGAGGGCATATTTGTTGGTTATGCTACAAACTCTCATGCTTACCGTGTCCTCAATAAATCCACGGGACTTATTGAGGAGACATGTAACGTGGAGTTTGATGAGAATAACGGCTCCCAAGTGGAGCAAAGTGGCACTTGTGATGTAGGTGATGAAATTCCTCCTCAAGCCATAAGAAGAATGGGTGTTGGTTTTATCCAACCCGTTGAGGAACCCCTTGTGGCCGAAGGAGAAGGACAATGCTCCACTCAAGTGGAGCCATCACCAACTCAAGGCCCTGCACTTCAAGAACGAAGTGAAGGCCCTCGACCTCATGAAGAAGACCAAGGGCAAGATCATGCTGAAGACGATGGTGATACACCAAATGATGCCCAAGGTCAAGTTTTATTCCCCGAGCATGCTCAAGTTCAAGAACATGCTCAAGACGGCGCTCAAGATGATCAAGTGACCCTCCTCATCTCACCTCCGAGGAAGAATTAGGCGTCGTGCCAAGATTGCATCAAACTTACTACCAAAGGCCATCTCATGGAGAATGTGGTTGGAAGCCTAATGAAAGGAGTAAGCACTCGTAGACAATTGGCAAACTATTGTGAACATCATGCGTTTGTCTCTTGTGTTGAACCCCAAAAGGTCTATGAGGCGCTCGAAGACTCGGATTGGCTCAATGCCATGCATGAAGAACTCAACAATTTTGAGTACAACAAGGTGTGGAGATTGGTGCCAAGGCCATCGGGGAACCACAACGTCATTGGAACCAAGTGGATATTCAATAACAAGCAAGATGCTCATGGGAACATCATTCGCAACAAGGCAAGATTGGTAGCACAAGGCTACTCCCAAGTCGAGGGTATCGACTAGGTGAAACCTTTGCTCCCGTTGCTCGCCCTGAATCCATTCATTTGTTGATTGCTTATGCTGCCCATCACAACTTTAAGTTGCAACAAATGGATGTGAAAAGTGCTTTTCTTAATGGTCCTATTAATGAGTTGGTCTATGTCAAGCAACCCCCCGGGTTCGAGGACCCCTACTTCCCAGATCATGTGTATCAACTCGATAAGGCACTCTATGGCCTTAAGCAAGCCCCACGTGCGTGGTATGACCACCTTACCGAGTTGTTACAAGAGCGTGGATTTGAGGTGGGGCAAATTGATCCCACTCTTTTTACTAAGAAGGTCAATGGGGAGTTGTTTGTATGCCAACTATATGTTGATGATATTATCTTTGGTTCCCCTAACAAAGCTTTCAATGAGGAATTTGCCGCTCTCATGACCTCCAAGTTCAAGATGTCTTCGATGGGAGAGTTGAAGTTCTTCCTTGGTTTCGATATCAAACAAAGAAGAGAAGGAACCTTCATCAACCAAGCCAAATACACTCAAGACATGCTCAAAAGATTCAAGCTAAGTGATGTCAAGCCGGCTACTACACCTATGCCTACCAAGTGCCAACTTGACATTGATCCCAATGGTAAAGCGGTGGATCAAAAGGTATATCGCTCCATGATTGGCTCCTTGCTTTACCTTTGTGCATCTAGACCGGATATCATGTTGAGTGTGGGAATGTGTGCACGGTTTCAAGCAAGCACCAAGGAAAGCCACTATGTGGTGGTCAAGCGAATCTTTCGATATTTGGATCATACCCCAAACTTTGGCTTATGGTACGCAAGACGGCAAACTTCAAGCTTGAAGGATTTACTGATTCGATTGGGCGGGAGACAAAGTGGATAGGAAGTCCACTTCCGGAGGTGCCAATTTCTTGGTTGCTCTTTGGTAAGTTGGTCTTCCAAGAAGCAAAGTTGTGTGTCTCTCTCGTCCACCGAAGCGGAATATGTGGTGGCGGTAGTTGTTGTGCTCAACTCCTATGGATGAGGCAAACTTTAAAGGAGTACGGTGTCATTTGTGACAAAGTGCCTCTTTGGTGTGATAATGAAAGTGCCATCAAGATTTCTCTCAACCCGGTGCAACACTTCAAGACGAAGCACATTGAGATTCGGTATCACTTCATCCAGGATCACATTAGGCGAGGGGAGATCGATCTCAAGTATGTCAACACTCATGATAACCTTGCAGATATTTTCACAAAGCCCTTGGATGAAGCAAGATTTCGCGAGTTAAGGCATGAGCTAAATATCATTGATTTGAGCAATGTGACTTGAACCCGTGCACCGCCCACCACACTCAAAACTTGTTGTCTAGTTTAGGTGTAGGCATGGACATAGGGGGAGTGTTGTTCTCTCAATGAACTCTCCCTCCCCCTATCATGCATAAATAGATCAACTCTTTCACATTAGCCATTTTTGATGGTACTTGTGCTTCAAAGACGAGTTTTGGTCATGGGCCCAAGGATAATTCTTCGCGGTGCCATACCATCTAACTCAAACATAGGTGGCTTCGGCCACCGCCCTCTCCTTTTGAGAGGTTGTGTCACTTGGTGTTCTCTTGTTATCTTTCTGCCTCTAGGTTGCGCGTGTGCTTGTGGCTTCTTTTGTGTGAAAAGTTTCCGTGCAAAGACTTTTCTCTTGTGTTGAAACCGGCGGTGTCTTGAGCTCACGGTACTACCGCGGCCGGCTACGGTACTACCGCGGCCAACCACGGTACTACCGCGTGTGGGAGCACGGTACTACTGCCCCCACGCGGCAGTAATTATTTTGCTGCCGCCTGGGTGAGCGGTACTACCGCTTCGGTGCGGTACTTCCGCCTGAGCGGTACTACCGCGATGACTTGCGGTACTACCGCGATGACTTGCGGTACTACCGCGCTGACTTGGGCGCATGGGGATAAGGACGGGCAGGGGGAGTTCTAACTCCCCCATACCCATTCACAGTTCCTCCCACGTCGTCTCTCTCTCTCTCTCTCTCTCTCTCTCTCTCGCTCGAGATCGGAGCCGACGTTCGTTGCCGGATCTCCTCCTCCGGCTGCCCTCCCGTGATTCCGTCCGGTGGGATCCTTCCCCACCACGTGCTCTTGCTATGGACCCAGGTTTTCCCCCAATCTTTCCTCGTTTTATTGAGTTCATTGCCTCTAGGTTGTTGGCAGAGACTTGTGTGTTCTAGAGATTTGTAGGCTTTCTCTTTGCAAGACTAGGATGAAGGAGAGTAGCTTTGCGTAGGAATTATACTTGTTTTTTTGTCTTGCGCTAGGTTTGATCACCGTAGCACTGCAATTGTTTCGCGGGTCTTTTCAGATTCGAACTGTCGTTCGGATCTGACGTGATGCGGTACTACCGCCCGTCGGGCGCGGTACTACCGCTTGCATGGTACTACCGCCCCTCTGGCGCGGTACTACCGCGCACACTGCGGCACTAAAATTTTACTACCGCTCCAGCCACGGTACTACCGTGACCTCGCACGGTACTACCGCGACTTGGAGCAGTACTAATATTTTAGTACCGCAGTAATCGGCAAGATACTACCGTGGCTCACATCCATCGCTGGCCAACCTTCACGTATATTTCCTATGTGTTTCTTGTGCTTTGCTGTGGTCTTTGCATTGATCCTCTTCGCGTTCGTTGGTGTTTTGCGTGTGTGTCTCAGGTGGTGGCTCTCGCCGGTCCAATCCCAGTCGTGACACTGGCTCCAAGCGTCTACGCAACCCAGGTGACACACCAGAGGGCTCCTCTGCCCCCAAGCGCAATGTCAAGACTACAGCTAGCAAGTACAAGGAGCCCGCCAAGGGCATGGATGAGATGCCACAATCTGACTACGTCCGTCTCAGGCAGATTCACCCGTACGTGACCCCTTGTTCCTCTGTCAGGGGTTGTGAGCTGTTTTGGAACAAGCAACAAACCAACATCTATCTGGATGTCATCAAGAAAAAGCAGAATACCTATGTGGATGTGAAATGGATTGACATGCATCACTTGAGGAAGGACAAGTTCCGTGCCTACTTTGGAGAGGCTCTGGACTTGGTGGAGCAGTTTGGCATTGAGCATGTGATATCCTTTCACCTTGACTATGACCCTGAGCTTATCTGTCAGTTCTTTGCCTCAGTCTACTTTCACCCTGATGAAGAGAGAAGGATGACCTGGATGTCCAAAGGTCGTAAGCTGACTGCTACCTGGAAGGAGTTCATGGACTTGCTCCAGGTACCTGATGACGGGCTCGACACTCCCATGGGTGTTCGCCCCCATGCCAACTCTGATTCTGCCAACAAGGACAAGCTTGCACCGTATTATGTTGAGAAGACGCTCCCAAGTGGCAAGATAGGGTTGGTGCTCAACTCTTTTCTGGATATCATGTACCGCATCTTCCGCAACTCTTTGTTCCCTCGCATTGGTGACAAGGACAAGGTTCATGCCTATATGGTGGATATGATGCTCATCTGCGAGGAGGCTCGTTTGTCTCAGACTCAGCCACTTGATGTCTCACACATCATGTGGTGTGAGCTTCGGTTTCGGTGTTCAACCGCAAAGTGCCTATCTATGGGCCCTATCTGCTTCTGCGATCTCAAGACTTGGGAGAAGATGTTCCTGGTGAGGAGTTCCTTGCCCTGACTTGGATTCGCCATGATCCCATCTGCTCACGTGTCAAACCCAACTGGGCCAACACTACTACTGTGCCGAGGCGTCTGCTGCTAGGGCTGCTGCCGATGAGGAGGATCTTTGGCGCCGAGAATGTTGCTGAGGGCCATGCTGCTAGGCCTTCCCAGAGCTCCTCTATGCCTTCATGGGCCAAGAAGCTGAAGGACAAGATGAAGACTCTTTTCTGCATGCAAGCCAAGGGGCAGTACAAGACTCATGTGGCGTCCAAGGAAAGTCGTCGCCGGGACAGGAAGATCTTGTAGCTATATGGCGAGGATGTATCTGGCGGGTCTGAGGAGCGCATCACTCCAGAGGCCGAGTGGATGGAGAAGCAAGGCTACAGGTGGACTGATTCTGAGGAG
Source organism: Aegilops longissima (assembly GCA_021605205.1). Classification (NCBI taxonomy): domain Eukaryota; kingdom Viridiplantae; phylum Streptophyta; class Magnoliopsida; order Poales; family Poaceae; genus Aegilops; species Aegilops longissima. Next base: position 440,502,523 of record CM038681.1, read on the forward strand.
GACGTCGAGGAGTCCATCCCTGCTGCCGAGGAGTCCGACGGAGAGGGTTGGGATGAGTTCCCTGCTGCTTGAGCCACCGCTTGTGTGTAGGTGTCCTCTCTGCCTTTTTGGCGTCTCGATGTCAAAGGGGGAGAGAGGGTAGGGATTTGCGAGTCGTGTGTCGTCTTCGTGTTTGGTGTGTTTATTGCTTTCTCGATTGAACTTCGTTTGAACCTCGTTTTAGTTGCTTTTCCTTCATATGGTGTAAGACATATGCACTCTATCTATCTTAGCGAGCTTGTGTTATATTGTGCCATGTTTTGCTTAGATGTTAATTTTCGTGCCTTTGTCTCTAAAATATAGGGGGAGTGGTGATCCTAGTATGTGTGCTATGCAGTCCAAAGCATTCATCCAGGGTGGACACATCTAGGGGGAGCCCGTCTATATTTTGGAGAGGAGGGGTTTGCCCTTGCTCAATATTATCGTATCTTTGTGCAAATCCCGTATTGTCATCAATCCACCAAAAAGGGGGAGATTGTAAGGGCACATTTATCCCCTAAGTGTTTTGGTGATTGATGACGATACTTTTGCGGACTAATCGTATGCCTTGAGTTTCTCAGATGCTTCATCACTAGGCACGAGACGGTTTGGTGCCCCTCGGAGACTATTTAAGACGGCGTTGTTCTACGTTTCTCTTTGGTGGTTTTGAGTCGTAGGAGATCTGTACTATTAAGAGGGGGTCCGCGTCGGAAAGGTTTGGGTGGAATCAACACGTACACTTGTCCTTCCTTTCCTTGCACTTTGGAGCATCTTCCCGTTATCACAGCTTGTGCATAATCCGACGGCTCTCGCTGTTCTCGCGGTAATACTGCTCTAGGGAGCGGTAGTACATGGGGTCACGGTAGTACCGCTCCCCTGGAGCCGTAGTACCGCAACTCCCAGGCCTAGTGCTGCTCCAGTACGGTAGTAGGCGCGGATGTAATTTTTTACATCCGCCCACACGGTAGTACCGCACGTCTTGCGCGGTAGTACCGCGGGAGGCCACGGTAGTACCGCTCTCTTGGAGCCGTAGTACCGTGGCCCTCATGCCCAGTACCGTTGCACCGCGGTAGTAGGAGCGGATGTAATTTTTTACATCGGCACCTCCACGGTAGTACCGCACCTCGTGCGCGGTAGTACCGCGTCGGGTTTTTGCACTGTTTCTTTTTCAGCGGAAGTAGGAACGGATGTAGTTTATTTCATCCGCGCTCTTCGTAGGCTGTGGCTTACCTGCCTTGCGGTAGTACCGCAGTGGTGAGCGGTAGTACTGCGCTCAGTCAGGCCAGTCCTGACCACTGCTGCTGCCGCGGTAGTACCGTGGTCCTCCATGGTAGTACCATGGCATGTGATAGTACCGCGCTTCGAGCGATAGTACCGCGTGTCGCTGAGCTGAACTAGAGGATAACGGTTGGATCTTTTCCACGAGTATAAAAGGTGTGTCTCCTACCTCTAGTTGACTACCTCTTTCATCTCTAAGCTCCATTGTTGCTCCAAGCTCCATTTTGGCCGATCTCTCTCCTAGCCAATCAAACTTGTTGATTTGCTCGGGATTGGGTGACAAGGGCCCGATCTACACTTCCACCAAGAGACATTTGATTCCCCCCACTTATCCCTTGCGGATCTTGTTACTCTTGGGTGTTTGAGCACCCTAGACGGTTGAGGTCACCGTGGAGCCATATTCCATTGTGGTGAAGCTTCGTGGTGTTGTTGGGAGCCTCCAATTAAGTTGTGGAGATTGCCCCAACCTTGTTTGTAAAGGTTCGGTTGCCGCCTTCAAGGGCACCAATAGTGGAATCACGGCTCTTGTATTGTGCGAGGGCGTGAGGAGATTACGGTGGCCCTAGTGGCTTCTTGGGGAGCATTGTGCCTCCACACCGCTCTAACGGATACGTACTTCCCCTCAAAAGGAAGGAACTTCGGTAACACATCCTCGTCTCCACCGGCTCCACTCTTGGTTATCTTATCCCTTTACTTGTGCAAGCTTATTTGTGTTTCTATCTTTGCTTGCTCTTGTGCTTGTGTTGATTGCATCATATAGGTTGTTCACCTAGTTGCACATCTAGACAACCTTTATTATTGCAAAGTTTAAATTGGTAAAGAAAAGCTTAAAAATGTTAGCTGCCTATTCACCCCCCTCTAGTCAACCATATCGATCCTTTCACTTGTATAATAACTGTTCGTGATAATTTGTTGTTTAGTGTTATTTGTATATTTCTGAAATGAAGTCACACTTTGGGATTTGGATGTTCCTGTGATTGCTTATATGGTATGCACTTGTTTGTTAATCTTGTGGCAGGGATTGCATACCTTCATTGGATCTGGTGGAGGTAGGCTGCCGAATGGTACAGGAGAATGTTATAGAGGTAGTTATGAACTTGTGTTACTACCATCCTTTTTTAGTGTGTACAATTACAATAATTCCATTGGTTTTCCTTATGTTGCATTGCCGAATGCATTACTCGGGTAGAAATGACCTTTACCAACTAGAGAATTGCAGTTTCAAAAGGAGGCGAAGTTAAATCAATTCAATGATTTTATACACCTTTGTTTGGTAATTTGCAGATGCAAGCGCTTCTGACTGCTGAAGTTTGTAATTCAGAGAAAGAGGGAGAAAAGCACTTAGTTGTACTTCAGATCATTGGCTTGCTATGATTCTCTTTTACGATTCAGAATTTTAGTTCAGATCATAGGCTTGCTATGATTCTCTTTTACGATTCAGAAATTTGATCAAGGAGTCTTTGGCTATGTCAAGTGGTTATCATTGGTCATCCTCACCTGATGGTTTCATTTTGTGGATGCTTGAGTTTACCCTTTTGACATGAGCAGACAAGATCAGTGGCATGTGCACGTGCTAACAAGAACGCAACAATGCGGCTGCCGCTGCATACCTGGCACCGCACATGCACCCCTCAAGCGGCGCACCCAGGGTGCGCCCCAACAACTAGTACATAGTCATGGCGGTAGAAAGAACGCCAAAACAACATCAAAGATCACCAAGCAATGCCTACCAATACTAAAGTGAGCCGAAGACGCGCTACGCCACTGCCATCAAGTCATCATGCTAGGACCCCAAGAACAACATCTTGAAAACGCTTGAATAAGAGATGATACTTACGACAAAACTGTGCATGATAGTTGGCTCTACGGGGCAAGTGATATGGCCTCGGTGCACTTGGCGCTTGGAGGGGTAAGAAATAAACTGAAGAGGTGGAGTACATATGAGTTCGGCTCAGTTAAACGTCAACTTAAGATCCTGCGGGAACGACTTGAGAAGCTGCGGGCAAACACACTGTATACGGGGCCATCGGACGAGGAGAAAAAACTCATGCGTACGATTTCAGAATTACTATCAAGAGAAGAAATAATGGCCAAACAGAGGTCAAGAGCAGATTGGCTTAAGGACGGTGATTGCAACACTGAATTTTTTCATGCACAAGCAAAGGAGCGTTTTAGAAGAAACAAAATTAAGTCTTTGAAAGATGTTGATAGATCGGTTAAAACATCACAGGAGGATATGGAGAACTTGGCTAATGAATTTTATACAACACTCTTCACGGCTCAGCCCAATACTAGACCTGAAGTGGTCACAAATTGGATTCCAGGGAAGGTTACAGATCCGATGAATGAGCGGTTATGTTCTCCAGTTACGGATACTGAAATTGAACAGGCTCTGTTTAGTATACATCCAAACAAATCGCCTGGCCCGGATGGGTTTACAGCCGGATTTTATATCCGACACTGGGATCTGTCCAAAGAATCAATTTGCAGTGCAGTTCGAAACTTTTTGGAGGGCGGTGTGGTGAACAGCACCGTGCTTGTCCTTATTCCTAAGGTCAAAGCACCTCAGGAGCTAAGCCAGTATAGACTGATATCGCTGTGTAATGTGTTATATAAAATAGCATCCAAGGTTTTAGCGTTTAGGCTCAGGCCTATTTTAGATGAAATCATTGCTGAAGAACAAAGTGCCTTTGTACCTGGCAGATTAATCACAGACAATGTTTTGATTGCTTACGAGAATATTCATTATTTGAAGAAGAAGAAGAAGAAGAAGAAGAAAGGGAAAGGTTGTGCTTGTGCAGTTAAGCTCGATATGGCAAAAGCTTATGATCGAGTTGAATGGTCGTATCTAAGGCAAGTCATGATGAAAATGGGGTTTGCAGAACAGTGGATAGGGAGAGTTATGGCTTGTGTGGAGACTGTGTCCTTCTCAGTACGGGTGAATGGGCGTTATTCTGAATTCTTCAAGCCAACTAGGGGCATTCGTCAGGGAGACCCCTTGTCGCCCTATCTATTCCTACTATGCGCTGAAGGATTGAGAAGTATGTTAAAATTCAAAGGGCCGGCTCACTTATCCAAGGGTATTAGAGTTGGGACCAATGCACCGTGGATTTCACACCTACTGTTCGCAGATGACTGCATGGTGTTTTCACAGGCTTCGGTTCAGGGAGCCCAAAGGCTGCATGAAATTCTGGAGTTGTACAGAGAGGGCTCAGGACAGTTGGTTAACAAAGCTAAATCGGCGATTTATTTCAGTGGTAACTGCTCGGATGAAGACAAGGCGAGTTTTCATGAAGGGATCAATATTCAAACTGAAGCTCTAGCTGAAAAATATTTGGGACTTCCCACGGCACTTGGGAGATCTTCGGAGGAGCAATTTGAGCATATAGTAACAAGGATAAGGAAGCTTGTCAGTGGTTGGCTCCAAAACTTATGAACAGTGCAGCTAGGGAGATTCTGATCAAGTCCATTTGCCAAGCGATCCCAACTTATTCGATGAGCTGTTTTAAATTGTCCAAGAAAGCTTGCAAAAAAATTATTAGCATAGTCGCTCGGTACTGGTGGGGAGGTGATGAAGTTAAGAGGAAGATGCATTGGAGGAAATGGCAAGATATAGCGATTCCAAAGTGTGTTGGAGGGATGGGTTTTAGAGACCTCCAATTTTTCAACAAGGCCATGTTAGCTAAACAAGGCTGGAGGCTGCTGTCTAACCCAGACTCTTTATGTGCAAAAGTTTTGAAAGGAAAGTATTATAGTGATAAAGATTTTATGACAGCTACGAAGCGGAGAGGCTCATCTCACACTTGGCGGGCCATATTATTTGGGAGAGAAGCTCTTCAGTTGGGACTAATTAAAGAGTTGGTGATGGTGATACAATAAGAATCTGGGAAGATCCATGGATCCCTGCTAACCACTCTCATAAGGTTATTTTTAAGCCACCATATGCCAGTGTTACTAGTGTGAATGAAATTCTGGATGACAACACTAGAACGTGGGACGTGGATCGTGTCAGAGCTAACTTTGCAGAGATTGATGTTGAAGCTATCCTACGCACTCCAGTTGGTATGGGTGAGGATTTCTGGGCATGGCAACCAGATAAGAGGGGCATTTTTTCGGTAAGATCAGCATATAAGTTACTTATTGAGAACTAGGGGAGGATTCCTAATACTTCCAGCTCGAATAATGGGTACAATACGGCTTGGAATACCTATGGAAGATGGAGGTTCCTCCCAAAGTTAGATGCTTCTGGTGGAGAGTTATTCACAATTTTGTTCCGTGACGTGTTGTACTTAGGGATCGACATATTGAGAAAATACCATTCTGCGAGGACTGTGGGGTCGAAGAAACTACATATCACTCACTGTTTATCTGCCCATGGGCTCGCATGTTTTGGGAACAAATGAAGGCGCGAGCCGGAATTAAAGTGCCCAACCTCCACCCGGATTCATGGCCACTTGATATGATCCAAGGAAGTAAGGTGGATCGTCACACGACATGTATGATCTTATGTGGCGCGTGGTCTGTTTGGTCTGAACACAATGCAAGGAGGCACAGAGAACAGAAACGTTCCGTGGCAAAATCTGCCTAGTGGGCAATTGACATTGCAATGGACCTTTCTCAGGTTAGTAAGGAGCAGAAAAAGACCAGCATTCAGGTGAAAGAGCGCTGGAAGCCTCCAGAGGAACATGTTCTAAAAATAAATGTTGATGCCCAGTTTGTGGAAGCTATAGGTCAAGGAGGGACCGGATGCATTGTGTGCGATGCATCAGGGAACCTTATACGAGCACAATCCAGATGGTATGAGTTTGCTGCATCTGCCAGACTCATGGAGGCGTACGCTATCCGTGACGCAATCAGATTAGCAAGTTACTTGGGTTGGCAGCGAGTTGAGATCGAATGCGATGCTCTGGATGTGGTTCAGCTATGGAAGTCGCAAGCCTTTGAAAGGGCTGACATTGCATGTTCTATGCAAGAGGTCAAGGAGCTAAGAGGGGATTTCACTAGTTTTAGATTATCTCATGTTGGACGGGAAGCCAATATGGCAGCCCATCTCTGTGCTCAACAAGCTAGTGAGGTTTGTCAGAGATGTCTTTGGATTAACTATGTTCCAAACTTTCTCCGTGATTGTATTACCCGCGAATGTATTACTGAATAATCAATAAAGCTTCTGATTTACAAAAAAAAGAACAACACACCAAAATAAAAACCACAAGCAATGAAGAGAACCGTAAATCAAAAGAATCAAACATGTAGGTACACAAATGCAGACGAACGAATATCGGTCCCATGTAGATCCACCGAAGACAAACGCCAATCGAATTATACGAAGTCCATCAAATATACACATACACATGTCCTCTGATAAAACTAGATGCACCACCATGAAGGAGACTAAACGGCGAGAACTTTATTCCGTCTTCAGGAAACCACATGCACGGGCGCACGACCTTCCTGAGCGGGGCACAAATCCTAAACGAACACAAAGAAGACTTAAAAAACGAAGTAGGCTAGCAAGGATCAAGATCCACAATGCCTCATTGACCTAAGGGCACTTGAGACAAAGCAGACCTGCGTCGGCACATGTAGGAGGCAAGAACCCTAACCGCCTGAGTCACGGGAGCAGGTGTCAGAAAATTATGTTGTTTGATGCAGACCGGGAGACGTCGACGACCACAGTCCGCGAAGAAAATCGCTGCCCCGAGCAAGATAACGCCGATATGGGCTTGTAGAAACTCCGAAGACCATGAAAGACGACCAAATCCAGATGATCCATCGAAAGTGTAACTGACCAGATGACAAAAGACCCGTCGGAGACACAAAACCACGCCCCTCCGCCGGTGATAAGCACACCAACTAAATGAGGATAGGGCGGGGAAGACATTTTTCTATACTCGGAAGCGTTGTCGCCATACCATCCCAAACCAAACACAAGACCCCCTAAAAAAATCTAGATAATATTACCCATGTCGTTGTACGCCAATTCTGGATCTGAGATTGAACTCGTAGCCGACTATAGACATGAGTCGAGCAGTCTTCTCCAGTGGCCTAGCCTAGTCGGGTTGTCGTAGAAGCTCGCCACACTGGATTCGTCCAGCCGCCGGCAGCTTCACGAACGCCGTTGTCGAACACCGCTTGACGGAGGCCTCCACTCCAGACCTCATCTCCTTGTTCAACTGCAGCACCCCTCCAAGACTTTCCTAGCAAACCGCCCCTCAACCATACCTCCATAATGTCGCCACGCAGGCTTTGCCTGGGGACACGCCCTAATGGTGGCGAGAGGGGAAGGCAGCTGGAGGCTGCTAGGGTATGTTGATCACCTTAGCTCCCTCGCAAAGCGTTGCGTCCATGGCCTTTGTCTAGAACCGCGATACTATGAAAACAGTTGTGCAGTACTTTCTGCAAGTAGTAATAACGAGCATTAAGAACATAAATAAACTTTGTGCACAAATGTTTTGCTATTAAAAAAACTACTCACATAACTACCATTGGAACAATGCACTCAACATATTTAATTCTTCAAAAAAAGTTCTATACATGACATCGCACAATAAACTTTTGTCAACTTACAATTGATTATTTGTTCATGTTCATTCTACCAAGTAACATCCGGGATTCAAATAAACAGAAAACGCGTCCCTCACAACCTCAAATTATGGAATGCTTTGTTTTTTTGCATCATTTTTTGCTCGAGTTTGCCACGTTGGCCTACAACACCTTCACAACGCCGCACATCATCTTCTGTTATTCCAACGAATGTATGCTTGCACGACTGCAGCGCTTCGTAAAATTTAATCATACATCGATCCTTTGGTGTAGATGCTATTATTTCTTTCGTGCAGTTCGGGCTCACCTCTTTCTAGTGTAAATGACTGAATTCCGAGCAAGGAATTTCTAAAGCTGAGATTATTCTTTGTTGCAAGTTTATTATTTTCTGACGTGTTTTTATCAGGCAAACACTGGTAACAGTAGTGAAGACTTCCTGAAAATGGATGCAAATTAGAGGCAACATGTCACATTATAGGCCAACCTTGACAATAGCTAGGTAAACATTGCAAGAAGTTGCTCATGCTGCGTGGACTTGTAGTAATTTTGTGATATATATATATATATATATATATATATATATATATATATATATATATTCAACATATTATATTGATTTTCTTGACGGAAAGTGATGCGGAGCATCCTATGGACATCACCATGTCAAGAGTCCGTTCGGTGAGTGACACGTGCGACATCTACTTCACATACACAAAGGTGAATCGTCTCCTTTACACGTGCTCACTTGACCCCTTCGAGGATGGTATACTACTTGACACTTCTCCCATGTTCATGCATAGGTATTGCCGGAGCTTCACGGATGTTGAGGAGGAGTGCAAGCGCTAAGGAACAATTACACCATCCGCGAGGGAAGCTTGGAAGCGACGACGGAAGAAGATGGAGCTGCTGAAGCTACAACGGCTGGACATCCAGGCCAGAGGCCGGACATCCGGCGCCTGGGCAGCCGCGCAGGAGCTGCCCCAAATGACGACCAATGGCATCGGCGGCCGGACATCCGGCCCGTGTGCCCGGGCATCCGACGCCCCGCCAACACCCGGACATCCGGTGCCTTCCCCCGGAAATCCGACAACGACTATCCAGAGAAGGACTGGAACAACCACCGCCAGGCCAGACATCCGGCGCCCCGTGAACGGCTGGACATCTGGCGCCTGCCTGCGCGCATGGACAGGGCCCGAGGCCCATGTATTCCCCCCTCTCACTTACCCCTTCGTGGACTTGCCTATATATAATCCACCTCCACCTCCTTTCTAGGGTTAGCAAATATAATAGCTCATTTGTATCTGAGCTTTTCTCCTACCTACCTCTACTCTTGAGAGAGAGAGAGAGAGAGACTACCACTCCCATGGAGTTCAAGACCTCTGATACGTCTCCAACGTATCTATAATTTATGAAGTATTCATGCCGTTATTTTATCATTTTTGGATGTTTTACAATTATTTTATAGCAACTTTATATCATTTTTTGGGACTAACCTATTGACCCAGTGCCAGTTGCTGTTTTTGCTTGTTTTTTACATCGCATGAAATCAATACCAAACGGAGTCCAAATGCAACGAAACTCCACGGAGATTTTTTATGGACCGGAAGACATCCATTGGGCCAGAGCAGCGCCTGGGGCGTGCCCCGAGGGGGGCACAACCCACCAGGGAGCGCCCAGGTGGGTTGTGCCCACCTCGGTGGCGTCCCGCACCCCCTCTTTACCCTATAAAATCACAAATATCCCAAAACCCTTCGGGGTTAACCTAGATCAGAAGTTCCGCCGCCGCAAGGCTCTGTATCCACGAGAAACCAATCTAGACCCATTCCGGCACCCTTCCGGAGGGGGAATCATCTCCGATGGCCATCTTCATCATCCCGGCGGCCACCACGATGAGGAGGGAGTAGTCCACCCTCGGGGCTGAGGGTTTGTACCAGTAGCTATGTGTTTAATCTCTCTCTCTCTCTCTCTCGTGTTCTTGAGATGTCACGATCTTGATGTATCGCGGGCTTTGTTAATATAGTCGGATCATATGATGTTTTCCCCTCTTATCTTGTGATGAATTGAGTTTTCCCTTTGAGATTTCATTTTATCGGATAGACTACTTTTATGGATTTGAGAGCACTTGATATATGTCTTGCAAATCAATACGCGTGGTGACAATGGGGTATAATTTTGATTCACTTGATAAATATTTTTGCACTCAACTCGCGGATTTCCGAGGTGACATTGGGGTAATCTACGCATAGGGGTTGATGCACGTTCTTGTCTTTGTTTCTCCGTAGAAATCTTGGGGCACTCTTTGAAGTTCTTTGTGTTGGATTGAGTATTATGAATTTCAAATTATCTGGTGTTATTTTAGTACGAACTCTTGGATAGATCGACCGGAAAGAATAGCTTCGAGGTGGTTTCGTATCCTACAAACGATTTCTTCGTATGTTCTTCGCTAGATAGGAACTTTGGAGTGATTCTTCATCGCACTTTGAGGGGTGGTTATTGATATGTCTCCAACGTATCTATAATTTATGAAGTATTCATGATGTTATTTTATCATGCTTGGATGTTTTACAATCATTTTATAGCAAGTTTATATCATTTTTTGGGACTAACCTATTGACCCTGTGCCCAGTGCCAGTTGTTGTTTTTGCTTGTTTTTTACATCGCATGAAATCAATACCAAACGGAGTCCATGCGCAATGAAACTCCACGGGGATTTTTTATGGACCAGAAGGAACCCAATGGGCCAGAGCTGCACTGGGGTGCCCGAGGCATAACCCACCGTATGCGCCAGCCTCGGCGTGCCAGTGGGTTGTGCCCACCTCGGTGGCCTCCCGCACCCCCTCTTTGCACTATAAATTCCCAAATGTTCCGAAATCCATCGGGGTTAACCTAGATCAGAAGTTCTGCCGCCGCAAGGTTCTGTAGCCACCGAAAACCAATCTAGCTCCGTTCCGGCACCCTGCCGGAGGGGGGAATCATCTCCAGTGGCCATCTTCATCATCTCGGCAGCCACCACGATGAGGAGGGTGTCGGTGTCAAAACCGGCGGATCTCGGGTAGGGGGTCCCGAACTGTGCGTCTAAGGTCGATGGTAACATGAGACAGGGGACACAATGTTTACCCAGGTTCGGGCCCTCTCTATGGAGGCAATACCCTACTTCCTGCTTGATTGATCTTGATGAATATGAGTATTACAAGAGTTGATCTACCACGAGATCTTAATGGCTAAAACCCTAGAAGTATAACCTGTATGACTATAATTGTATATCCTCTACGGACTAAGCCCTCCGGTTTATATAGACACCGGAGGGGACTAAGGTTACACACAGTCGGTCATAGAGAAGGGAATCTTCATATTTGGTCGCCAAGCTTGCCTTCCACGCCAAGGAGAGTCCCATCCGGACACGGGTAAAGTCTTCGGTCTTTGTATCTTCACAGACCATTAGTCCGGCCCATGTCCAATAGGCCGGACGCCCGAGGACCCCTTAGTCCAGGACTCCCTCAGTAGCCCCTGAACCAGGCTTCAATGACGAGGTGTCCGGCACGCAGATTGTCTTCGGCATTGCAAGGCGGGTTCCCCTTTCCGAATACTCCGGGATAGTCTTCGGACGCAATGAACGTGTCCGGATCTGCAATACAAGTACCACACGCAACCGCAGAGAGTACAATATTGCATGAGTACAATCCGCCAACAACTTTTATAATGTGACATCACGTCCGCCCGGCCATTATTTTGAACTGTTTCTTGTCATGCCGTTCCACGTTTCGAGGTGCGGTTTTGAAAGCACAAGTGCTCCCTAGGTGGTTTTCTGTAATTAATGACAACATATCTCTTGTTGGACTAACACTTTTATCTAGTATGTTTCAGATAAGTTCAACAATGGAGTGGCATGGACTAAAGGATGTGGGAACTCCTTCAAGATGCTAAGGACAAAGGATTGGCTAATGCTTCAAGCTCAAGACTCTTCATTTTACATTTTAGTGATCCAAGATCACATTGAGTCTATAGGAAAAGCCAATACTATCAAGGAGGGATGAGGCGTTGCTTAATGAGCCTCTTGCTTCATGTGCTTAGTGATATGCTCCAAAACCCTCAACTACTTTCCCACTTACACACATATGTCCTAAACCTAAAGTCAAGCTCGGCCCCACTGATTCTTTCTATCCGGCGCCACCGAGTTTGGATGTCTTAGCCACTGCCACAAACCCTAGGCAAATCGGTCTCACCGATAGGGATCTCGGTCTCACCGAGATGGGATTATAATCTCTCTGTATGTCCATTATCAAAATCGGTCTCACCGAGTTTGAGCAATCGATACTACCGAGATTACAATGCAAACTCTCTGGTTAGCTTATTATCAAAATCGGTCCCACCGAGTTTGATAATCGGTCAAACCGAGTTTGCCTGACCAACTCTCCGGAAAGCTCATTACCAAAATCGGTCCCACCGAGTTTGTGTAATCGGTCTTACCGAGATTACGTTATGCCCTAACCCTAACCGAATCGGTCCCACCGAGTTGCATTCCGGTCCCACCGAAAACCCTAACGGTCACATTATTTGCTAAATCGGTCTGACCGAGTTTAACGATTCGGTCCCACCGAGTTTGGTAGATTGTGTGTAACGGTTAGATTTTGTGTGGAGGCTATATATACCCCTCCACCTCCTCTTCATTCGTGGAGAGAGCCATCAGACTGAACCTACACTTCCAACTTACCATTTCTGAGAGAGAACCACCTACTCATGTGTTGAGGCCAAGATATTCCATTCCTACCATATGAATCTTGATCTCTAGCCTTCCCCAAGTTGCTTTCCACTCAAACCCTCTTTCCACCAGATCCAAATCCTATGAGAGAGAGTTGAGTGTTGGGGAGACTATCATTTGAAGCACAAGAGCAAGGAGTTCATCATCAACGCACCATTTGTTACTTCTTGGAGAGTGGTGTCTCCTAGATTGGCTAGGTGTCACTTGGGAGCCTCCGACAAGATTGTGGAGTTGAACCAAGGAGTTTGTAAGGGCAAGGAGATCGCCTACTTCGTGAAGATCTACCGCTAGTGAGGCAAGTCCTTCGTGGGCGACGGCCATGGTGGGATAGACAAGGTTGCTTCTTCGTGGACCCTTCGTGGGTGGAGCCCTCCGTGGACTCACGCAACTGTTACCCTTCGTGGGTTGAAGTCTCCATCAACGTGGATGTACGATAGCACCACCTATCGGAACCACGCCAAAAACATCCGTGTCTCCAAATTGCGTTTGAATCCTCCAATCCCTTCCCTTTACATTCTTGCAAGTTGCATGCTTTATTTTCTACTGCTCATATACTCTTTGCATGTTTGCTTGCTATATGTTGTGAATGTTAAACTTGTGCCTAAACTCCACTCAAACTTTAAAGAAACTTAAAAACTGCAACTTTGGTACTTAGTATCTAATCACCCCCCCCCTCTAGACACCTCTTCTCAAGGTCCTACAAGTGGTATCAGAGCTTTGGTCTCCATTGCCTTGGTTTAATCACTATTGGAGGAAGATGGATGAGTCTACTTTGGGGAGTCTTAGACATAGAGTGCCTATTCTTGATGGAGAGTATTTTCGTGAGTGGAAAAATGAGATGCTTGTTATTTTCAATCAATATCATTTTAACAAAATACATTGCTAGCCCTTATGCACCTTATGTTGATCCTATGCATCCAACCCATGATGAGTCAATTGACATAGTTAGGAATCTTAGAACTGCCAAACTTATCATTAGAGGATTGCCTAGAAACTTGATTGGATGTTTGCCTACTTTTAAGTGTGCCTACACCATATGGAAATTTCTTGAGGAACGATTTCCAGATTATTCCTTGAAAAATCTAGATGAAATTCTCCATAAGTCTATTGCTTTGAGCAAAATGAATACTAGTGATCCTATGTTTGGTGATCGTCTATTTGAGCTTACAAACCTTATGCGTGCCAAAGGAAATGTTGGTATTATTAGTGACATTATTTCCGAAGCTATAAGAATTCATAGACAAGATTATTGTCAAACTCATTCTAATGAATCACCCTCTCTAGGATTTGATCCACCACATGACGATGTTGAACATGGATATTATGATGAGGATGATGATAGTGACTTCGATCTTGATGATGCAATGAGACATTTTGGTCTTATGGCAAATCTTCGGGGATATATGTCAGGAGGAAAGGAATGGGTTCTTGATAGTGGATGTACCGATCACATGACCGGAGATAAAGACATGTTTCGTGAGCTTGCTGATAATGATAGTCCTCGAAAGTATGTCACTTTTGGTGACAACTCAAAGGGTAAGGTGGTTGGGCTCGGTAAGGTGGCCATATCACATGATAGCTCCATACAAAATGTTATGCTCGTTGAATCTCTTGGTTACAACTTACTTTCAGTATCTAGACTTGCTGATTTCAGTTTCAATGTTCTATTTATTGAAGTAGATTGCCAAGTGTTTCGTCGAGATAATCATAAAATGGTCTTTACTGGTGTGTGTAGAGGTGGTCTATACATTGTTGATTTCACTAAAAAGGCTCAACCTAAAACTTGCTTCATTGCTAAATCCTCAAAAGGCTGGTTATGGCATAGACGATTAGGTCATGTTGGTATGCGAAACCTTGACAAGCTTATTAAGGGGAATCATATCCTTGGAGTTAATGATGTCATATTTGATAAGGATAGACTTTGCAGAGCTTGTCAAGCAGGTAAACAAGTTGGAGGAAGGCATCCTGTGAAGAACATCATGACCACGAAGAGGCCACTCGAGCTACTTCACATGGATCTCTTTCGTCCCAACTCTTACAAGAGTCTCGGTGGAAATTCTTTTGGTCTAGTTATAGTTGATGATTTTTCCAGATTTATGTGGGTGTTCTTTCTCGATGATAAATCGCAGGTCCAAAAGATCTTCAAAAACTTCGCTAGGAAGGCCCAAAACCAATTTGAAGTGAAGATCAAGAAGGTTCGCAGCGACAATGGAACGGAGTTCAAGAGCGCAAATGTGGACACCTTTCTTGATGAAGAAGGGATTTCACACGAGTTCTCGGCTACGTACACACCTCAACAAAATGGAGTTGTTGAGAGGAAGAACCGGACACTCATCGAAATGGCGAGAACGATGCTTGATGAGTACAAGACGCCGAAGCACTTTTGGGCAGAAGCGGTTGAGACAGCTTGTCATGCAACAAATCGCTTGTATCTTCACAAGCTACTCGGCAAGAAGGCATCTGAGCTACTCACCGTAACAAACCCCAAGTTGGATACTTTCGAGTATTCGCTCAAAGTGCTACATTCTTGATAAGCATCGTCGTTCTAAATTTGCTCCTAAGTCTCATGAAGGTTTCCTACTAGGTTATGGCTCAAACTATCACACTTACCGTGTCTACAACAATTTCACCGAAAGGTTGAAGAGACGGTAGATGTGAAGTTTGATGAATCTAACGGCTCGCAAGTAGAGCAATTGCCAATTGATGTAGGAGACAAAGATCCTTCGAAGCAATCCAAGACTTGTCTATTGGCAAGGTCCGTCCAACGGAGGTGAAGGAGAGTACCTCGTCCGTCAAGTGGAAGCTTCTACTTCATGACAAGGTGAACCAAGAGTTGATACGGAAGCATCCACAAGTGGGACACACCAAGATGAAGAAAACGAGGAAGTGCATCAAGATGAACGTCAACAACCTCCTTCTCCACCACGACAAGAGAACGACAACGCCAACAATGAAGAAGGCCAAGAAGAAGAACAAGATGAAGAAGATGTTCAACAAAGACCCAAGCAAAAGCTTTCACGAGTTCGAGCAAGAATTGCTAAAGACCATCCCGTCGAGCAAATCTACAATGATATTCAAACCGGGAGAATCACTCGCTCTAAAACTCGTTTAGCTAACTTTTGTGAAAACTATTCTTTCATCTCTAGCATTGAACCTATGAAGGTCGAAGAAGCATTGGAAGATCCGGATTGGATAAATGCTATGCATGAAGAGCTACACAACTTTGAGAGGAACCAAGTTTGGACATTGGTTGAGAAGCCCGACAACAACCACAACATCATCGGTACCAAATGGGTGTTTCGCAACAAGCAAGATGAAGATGGACAAGTAGTTCGCAACAAAGCACGTCTTGTCGCCCAAGGCTACACACAAGTCGAAGGTATGGACTATGGTGAGACTTACGCCCCCGTTGCTAGACTTGAGTCCATTCGCATCTTACTTGCCTATGCTAATCACCATGATATCACCTTGTACCAAATGGACATTAAAAGTGCTTTTCTAAATGGTGAAATAGAGGAGGAAGTTTATGTTAAACAACCTCCCGGCTTTGTAAATCCTAAGAAACCCAATCATGTTTACAAACTTCACAAAGCTCTTTATGGACTTAAACAAGCTCCTAGAGCATGGTATAAATGTTTGACCAAGTTCCTTATTGAAAAGGCTTTGAAATTGGGAAAATTGATTCTACTCTTTTTACTAAAAGGGTTAATGGTGAACTCTTTGTGTGCCAAATTTATGTTGATGATATTATATTTGGTTCAACTAACCCTCATTTTAGTGAAAAGTTTGGGAAGCTAATGTCGGAGAAGTTTGAGATGTCTATGATGAGTGAACTCAAATTCTTTCTTGGTTTGCAAATCAAGCAAACTAAGGAAGGTACTTTTGTCTCGCAAACAAAGTACACCAAGGACTTATTCAAGAAGTTCAATATGCAAGAATGCAAAGGTATGACTACACCCATGCCTACTAGTGGACATCTTGACTTAACCAAAGATGGTGAACCGGTTGATCAAAAGGTTTATCGCTCTATGATTGGTTCATTGTTATATCTATGTGCTTCACGTCCCGATATTATGCTAAGTGTGTGCATGTGTGCACGATATCAAGCTGCTCCTAAAGAATGTCATCTTAAGGCCGTGAAAAGGATAGTGAGATACTTAATCCATACACCAAATTTTGGCATTTGGTATCCTAAGAGGGCCTCTTTCGATCTTGTTGGCTATTCCGACTCGGACTATGCCGGAGACAAGGTTGATAGAAAGTCCACTTCGGGTACTTGTCAATTTCTTGGTAGATCTCTTGTGTCTTGGTCCTCCAAGAAACAAAACTCGGTATCCTTATCCACCGCCGAAGCTGAATATATTGTCGCTGGTTCATGTTGTGCTCAATTACTTTGGATGACCCAAACACTTAAAGATTATGGGATATATGTGAGACATGTTCCATTGCTTTGTGATAATGAAAGTGCTATCAAAATTGGTCATCATCCTGTGCAACATTCTCGAACTAAGCATATTGAAGTTCGTCATCATTTCATTCGAGATCATGTTGCTAAGGGTGACATTGATCTTAAGCATGTTCACACCGAAAAGCAATTAGCAGATATATTCACTAAACCTCTTGATGAGAAAGTGTTTTGCAGGTTAAGAGGAGAATTGAACATCATTGATGCTTCAAACTTGGAGTAGAAACTCCATTGGATACATGCAAGACATGAGCTTATGACTAATCCTTGATATTTCTCTTATGATGAAAAACTTATGTCTTGGATATATTTGTATCCTGCATGTTATCTAACCCATGTATGTACTTGGTTGAATCAAATTCCATGAGGTTGAAACCTACTCATATCTTGAGCAATCTCTACATCACCAAGTCTCTACACAAGGTGGTTGAAGACAAGGAAGCACGAAACCATTCAAACATATCCTTTGACAAATTCTATGTCGAGTTTCATGATTGCCATTTTTGGATATACAAGTGCTCTTCCTTGCAAGAACTAACCCATGTAGGTAGATGGACTCAAATTCCAAGTGGTGCTCCAAATTCTTGATGAGCTACATCAACCTTGAGCAACCCACGCAAGTTCAACTACATGGACAACACCACCAACCAAGGTATGTTATTCCATCTTAGAGAAGCTTTACTCCGAGTCATGAGTTAAAGCAACTCGACAAGATGTGAATACATCAATACGCTTAAAAGAAAAATGGCAACCCCATTTTGAGCTTAAACGATGAGTATGGCCTATGATCAAGTGATCTCACCTGAGTCCTAAGTCAATATACTCTAACATAGGTGAATTTGTCGCCGACCATCTCTAGATGAAGTTCTCCTGTGTTCTTTTCTGAGTTTTTGCATTTGTCTCATGCATTTGTGTTTCCCCTTTCAAAAAAAACTTCATCTTGATTTCTTTCTGTTTTCTCTGCATTTTCTGCATCTAATTCCTTGCATATCTTTCAGTAAATTCCTTGCAAATCTTTGTGAGATCTTACTAGTCTAGTGAGCTGAGGTGACAAGTGTTTTCTCTGTGATGAACTCGGTTCAACCGATTTATTGTTTTTGGTCCAACCGAATCTTTTCGGTACGACCGAAGCATACCACTCGGTGCCACCGATTTCACAACAGGAAAAACTCTTTGCCACATATTCTGTGTTTCTTCTGATCCAGCTCCACTCAATGAATCTTGTCCTCTACAAGCATCACATTTTTATCATTGCTTTATATTGTGACTCAAGGATCAAACCCATTCACGACAAATTCGAGGGGGAGAGAGATTACATCTTTATCAAGCCCTTCTTGGAAATTGATGTCAAAGGGAGAGAGAGATCACATCAAAGCTTATCATTTAGAGAGAGAGATCACATCAGAGAAGGAGAGAGAGATCCTTCAGGGGGAGAGAGAGATCTCCAGGGGGAGAGAATACTAGTAGAAAGTATTTCTCAAGGATCCCAGATGCTTGGTGTTCAAGAGGAGAGATGCCACATGTCTTCTTGAGGGGATAGACATGTTCATATGATCTTTTGTGCTCAATTTTGCATTAGCATACATTAGCTCTGAACTTTAGCTCTGATCATCATTCATATCTTTCAGCTCTGTTTTCCTTCAGCTCTTATTTTCTGTTACCTATCTTCTCCCAGTATCACATGTTAGATTCAGGGGGAGCAAGACATCTAAGGGAAAGAGATCATTTAAATTCATTGCATATCTTTACTCTTGGGGACATGTCTAATCCAATGTGGTACTTAGTACTCACTCTCTACATGCCATCCCAGTCTTGGTATTCTTGTGGTTTCTTCCGTTTGCTCTGGCTAGTAGACGCATCTGTGTTATCTAACCTTGTTTTCACAGGTTCATTCCATCCTAAGCCAACTCAAGACCACAAGGTAAGTATATGCATCACAATCATGTGTATGAGGAATTCTTGCTGATGTACATACTGTTTGCAAGAAGGACTCATGGGCATGAAGGTATTCTATTTAATACTTTTTGCTCTGATGCATATAGCCAAGATACATGTAACACATTGCCTGCTCTATCATGGTTATGCTATCACATGCTTCTATATTTCTTATTCACATGATTGCATACATGTAGGGGGAGCCTATGCTTGTTACATGTCTTTCCAAAGCTTTACTTGCTATTCTTTATATCTTTATCTAAAGCTTTGATGTATGTTGCCATCAATTACCAAAAAGGGGGAAATTGAAAGCACAAGTGCTCCCTAGGTGGTTTTGGTAATTAATGACAACATATCTCTTGTTGGACTAACACTTTTATCTAGTATGTTTCAGATAAGTTCAACAATGGAGTGGCATGGACTAAAGGATGTGGGAACTCCTTCAAGATGCTAAGGACAAAGGATTGGCTAAAGCTTCATGCTCAAGACTCTTCATTTTACATTTTAGTGATCCAAGATCACATTGAGTCTATAGGAAAAGCCAATACTATCAAGGAGGGATGAGGTGTTGCTTAATGAGCTCTTGCTTCATGTGCTTAGTGATATGTTCCAAAACCCTCAACTACTTTCCCACTTCCACACATATGTCCTAAACCTAAAGTCAAGATCGGCCCCACTGATTCTTTCTATCCGGCGCCACCGAGTTTGGATGTCTTAGCCACTGCCACAAACCCTAGGCAAATCGGTCTCACCGATAGGGATCTCGGTCTCACCGAGATGGGATTGTAATCTCTCTACGTATGTCCATTATCAAAATCGGTCTCACCGAGTTTGAGCAATCGGTACTACCGAGATTACAATGCAAACTCTCTGGTTAGCTTATTATCAAAATCGGTCCCACCGAGTTTGATAATCGGTCAAACCGAGTTTGCCTGACCAACTCTCTGGAAAGCTCATTACCAAAATCGGTCCCACCGAGTTTGTGTAATCGGTCTTACCGAGATTATGTTATGCCCTAACCCTAACCGAATCGGTCCCACCGAGTTGCATTCCGATCCCACCGAAAACCCTAACGGTCACATTATTTGCTAAATCGGTCTGACCGAGTTTAACGATTTGGTCCCACCGAGTTTGGTAGATTGTGTGTAACGGTTAGATTTTGTGTGGAGGCTATATATACCCCTCCACCTCCTATTCATTCGTGGAGAGAGCCATCAGACTGAACCTACACTTCCAACTTACCATTTCGGAGAGAGAACCACCTACTCATGTGTTGAGGCCAAGATATTCCATTCCTACCATATGAATCTTGATCTCTAGCCTTCCCCAAGTTGCTTTCCACTCAAACCCTCTTTCCACCAGATCCAAATCCTATGAGAGAGAGTTGAGTGTTGGGGAGACTATCATTTGAAGCACAAGAGCAAGGAGTTCATCATCAACGCACCATTTGTTACTTCTTGGAGAGTTGTGTCTCCTAGATTGGCTAGGTGTCACTTGGGAGCCTCCGACAAGATTGTGGAGTTGAACCAAGGAGTTTGTAAGGGCAAGGAGATCGCCTACTTGTGAAGATCTACCGCTAGTGAGGCAAGTCCTTCGTGGGCGGCGGCCATGGTGGGATAGACAAGGTTGCTTCTTCGTGGACTCTTCGTGAGTGGAGCCCTCCGTGGACTCACAAGAACCGTTACCCTTCGTGGGTTGAAGTCTCCATCAACGTGGATGTACGATAGCACCACCTATCGGAACCACGTCAAAAACATCCGTGTCTCCAAATTGCGTTTGAATCCTCCAATCCCTTCCCTTTACATTCTTGCAAGTTGCATGCTTTATTTTCCGCTGCTCATATACTCTTTGCATGCTTGCTTGCTATATGTTGTGAATGTTAAACTTGTGCCTAAACTCCACTCAAACTTTAAAGAAACTTAAAAACTGCAACTTTGGTACTTAGTGTCTAATCACCCCCCTCTAGACACCTCTTCTCAAGGTCCTACAGGTTTTTATTGGCACGTCTTGTCGAAGCAGAGATCGTGTCCCCTTATTGCGGGATTCTCATTAATGCCAGCATGGGTAATCCAACCGTCCCATTGGGATTATTCGTTAGGAATAGGCAGGTTTTCAGGCTTAGGAGGAGGCGTCTGATACCCGTTGCCTTTATAAAGGAGCCAAGGGCCGTCTCTTTTTACGCCAAACCTCTCCTCAGCCTTTCCAACCTCGAGTTCCAGCACCCAAGGTTCGACTTCATTGCTTCAAGCTTCCCAATCATGTCCGGACCCAGTCCACAGGGTCGATGGGTGGCTTCCTCCGTTACAGAGGAGGACATCACGAAGCTTCGGGCGGCCAGATACCTGACCGCGGAGATCCCCCTCAGGCTTCCTGCTCAAGGACATGTTATTCAGACTCCCAGATCTGGCGAGAGGGTCATAGTCATCTCTCACTTCCTCCGAGGGCTAGGATTCGCACTTCACCCCTTCATCTGGGGGCTCATGTTTTATTACGGACTAGATTTTCATGATCTAGCCCCAGATTCTTTCCTCCACGTCTCGGCGTTTATCATCACGTGTGAGGCCTTCCTCCGGATTCCCCCGCACTTCCGCTTATGGCTCAAGACCTTTAGT
Source organism: Aegilops longissima (assembly GCA_021605205.1). NCBI lineage: Eukaryota > Viridiplantae > Streptophyta > Magnoliopsida > Poales > Poaceae > Aegilops > Aegilops longissima. The sequence goes on from CM038681.1 coordinate 440,524,133, forward strand.
GTGAAGCCGAAGGTGGCCGACGGGAAACAGGTGGAGTGCAGGGCGCTGTAGTGAGCAAGCTTACCAATACTCTCTAGCCAAAAGGCTCTTTCACCGAAACTTCCAACCAATGGCAGCGGGAGTGGTTTTACGTTACAGAACCCCATGGTACCAAGTGGGCAGCTATACCTGCGTTCCATTCTGGCCTTCCGTTACAGCTTGCATCATGGATTAATAAGGGGCTGGACTGGGGATCAGTTGATGAAGTGCAGACTCTACAGAGCCGCATCTGAACCCTCCTTGAGAAGGACATCGATCTTCTCAACATGATTCAAGTAATGCTAGTCCGCCGAGCCCTACCATACCAGCGTAGGCCTCTCCGCATGTGGGAGTTTAATCCGGAAGGACCACGAACCCTCGAGCACTTCTTCGGCACTACGCACAAAGGAATGTGGAAGTTGTTTTTCGAGAAACGAAAACAGTGTCCGGACACCACTGAGGACATCATCCTCGACTGCAACCATCCGGATACCTCGGTAAGCGCTCAACTCCCCAACACTTTGTAGTTAAGTATGCCGTAATACGTTACTGAGCAAACTATCTTCTTCCAGGGCTGGATAAAGAAAGCGGAGCGAATTTGGTGTTCGGCCCCCCTTCCCGAAGACTCAGCGGATCACGTACTAACAAGGATGCTGGCCCCGGCACCGTACCAGGTGCCTGTGAAGGGAGACAAGGCGGAGAGCGGGAAGGCCAAAGGTGGCCTCCCTTCCGAGGGTATATCAGACACCGTGTCCGGGAAGATCAAGGTTCCCCCACCCGAAAACGAAAGTGAAGGAGAAGCGAACATCCCTTCTCCCCATGGTGAGAAAAGGGTTGCCTCCGAAGATTGGGAGGAAAGGGCTCCTAAGCGAGGCAAGGTGCCCCTATCGGGCGGCTCAGGATTGGAGGACGACGTCATCGCACAGTCCCACGATGAGGACAAGCCTCTAGCCAAATCGTAAGTAAACAAGGATGTTTTTTTAAACATATCCCATTCCTTTCCTGTTACCAAGGTAATATCTAGAATATATGTTTTTGCAGCTCGGCAAACAATCTTCTTCACTAATCCACTTCCTCGGGAGATCTTCTTCCGGAGATGATGGAAAGCGAGACACCTCCACCGGTCTCCTCGCCCAATAAGGCGGACGACTTTGAGGTGTCGTCCCAGAGGGTCTCTCCTGATCAACAAGTGCTGCGAGGGGTGATGAAGACACTACCCGAAGGTGATACTTCGGTAGCCCAGGGTCCGGGGGCCAACAATAAAGGCCCCGGACTATCCGGTTTACAGCCGTAGACGACGCTAGGGACGAATAAACGGATCCCTTTGAAGGGAGGCCGTACTCCTACAACAGCTTCCGGAGATCCAGAAGCGCCGGATATATTGACGAACATGCTGCGTCAGGCGTCCGTCTCAGAGGAACATCACACCTTGATGGGTACGGTGGTTGAAAGGGTTCTGTCCGCGAAAAGCGGATTGAATGAAGCCTTCACGAGCCTGCTAAGAGGCCTCGAGGTTTGTACTGTAATATTTTCTATTGTGCTTTATTCACAAAATGCACCCGTGTATAGATAGTAGCCCTTGAGACTCTGATTGGCTTCCCAAGGGAGGTGATCAGGGGATCAAAAAGATATGACCAGGAAATAATTTGATGAATTCGAACACAGGTTGTTTCCTCCCTGGCGGCTGCCCGAACTATAGACGTTGCAGATCTGCAGCGGAAGCTTGATGTAGCGGATGATGACATCACGCTTATCAACAGGCGGCTTGACGAGGCGCAAGGTATGTTTTGGGGTAGTTGATAACCCACAAGTATAGGGGATCACAACAGTTTTCGAGGGTAGAGTATTCAACCCAAATTTATTGATTCGACGCAAGGGGAGCCAAAGAATATTCTCAAGTAATAGCAGTTGAGTTGTCAATTCAACCACACCTGGATAACTTAGTATCCGCAGCAAAGTATTTAGTAGCAAAGTAATATGGAAGTAACGGTAACGATAGCAAAAGTAATATTTTTGGGTTTTGTAGTGAATGTAACAGTAGCAACGGAAAAGTAAATAAGCGAAGAACAGTATGTGAAAAGCTCGTAGGCATTGGATCGGTGATGGAGAATTATGCCGGATGTGGTTCATCATGTAACAATCATAACATAGGGTGACACTGAACTAGCTCCAATTCATCAATGTAATGTAGGCATGTATTCCGAATATAGTCATACATGCTTATGGAAAAGAACTTGCATGACATCTTTTGTCCTACCCTCCCGTGGCAGCGGGGTCCTATTGGAAACTAAGGGATATTAAGGCCTCCTTTTAATAGAGTACCGGACCAAAGCATTAACACATAGTGAATACATGAACTCCTCAAACTACGGTCATCACCGGGAGTGGTCCTGATTATTTTCACTTCGGGGTTGCCGGATCATAACACATAGTAGGTGACTATAGGCTTGCAAGATAGGATCAAGAACTCACATATATTCATGAAAACATAATAGGTTCAGATCTGAAATCATGGCACTTGGGCCCTAGTGACAAGCATTAAGCATAGCAAAGTCATAGCAACATCAATCTCAGAACATAGTGGATACTAGGGATCAAACCCTAACAAAACTAACTCGATTACATGATAAATCTCATCCAACCCATCACCGTCCAGCAAGCCTATGATGGAATTACTCACGCATTGAGCATCATGAAATTGGTGATGGAGGATGGTTGATGATGATGATGGCGACGGATTCCCCTCTCCGGAGCCCCGAACGGACTCCAGATCAGCCCTCCCGAGAGAGTTTAGGGCTTGGCGGCGGCTCCGTATCGTAAAACGTGATGAAACTTTCTCTCTGATTTTTATCTCCCCAAACACGAATATATGGAGTTGGAGTTGAGGTCGGTGGAGCTCCAGGGGGCCCACGAGGCAGGGGGCGCACCCAGGGGGGTAGGGTGCGCCCCACCCTCATGCCCAGGGTGTGGGCCCCTTAACATTGATTCTTTCGCCAATAATTTTTAAATTTACCAAAAATAATCTTCGTGGAGTTTCAGGTCATTCCGAGAACTTTTGTTTCTGCACATAAATAACACCATGGCAATTCTGCTGAAAACAGCGTCAGTCCGGGTTAGTTCCATTCAAATCATGCAAGTTAGAGTCCAAAACAAGGGCAAAAGTGTTTGGGAAAGTAGATACAACGGAGACGTATCAACTCCCCCAAGCTTAAACCTTTGCTTGTCGTCAAGCAATTCAGTTGACAAACTGAAAGTGATAAAGAAAAACTTTTACAAACTCTGTTTGCTCTTTTTGTTGTAAATATGCAAAGCCAACATTCAAGTTTTCAGCAAAGATTATGAACTAACCAAATTCACAATAACATTTGGGTCTCATGTTTACTCATGTCAATGGCATAATCAACTAGCGAGACATAATAATAAATCTCGGATGACAACACTTTCTCAAAACAATCATGATATGATATAACAAGATGGTATCTCGCTAGCCCTTTCTGAGACCGCAAAACATAAATGCAGAGCACCTTTAAAGATCAAGGACTGACTAGACATTGTAATTCATGGTAAAAGAGATCCAGTCATAGTCATACCCAATATAAATTAATGGTAATGCATGCAAATGACAGCAGTGCTCTCCAGCTGGTGCATTTTAATAAGAGGGTGATGACTCAACATAAAAGTAAATAGATAGGCCCTTCGCAGAGGGAAGCAGGGATTTGTAGAGGTGCCAGAGCTCGGTTTAAATCAGAGATAAATAATATTTTGGGCGGCATACTTTCATTGTCAACATAACAACCAAGAGATGGCGATATCTTTCATGCTACACACATTATAGGCGGTTCCCAAACAGAATGGTAAAGTTTATACTCCCCCTCCACCAACAAGCATCAATCCATGGCTTGATCGAAACAACAAGTGCCTCCAACTAGCAACAGTCCCAGGGGGAGTTTTGTTTGCAATTATTTTGATTTGGTTTGTATAAAGCATGGGACTGGGCATCCCGGTGACCAGCCATTTTCTCGTGAGTGAGGAGCGGAGTCCACTCCTCTTGAGAATAACCCACCTAACATGGAAGATACAGACAACCCTAGTTGGTACATGAGCTATTCGAGCATACAAAACCGAATTTCATTTGAAGGTCTAGAGCTTGGCACATACAAATTTACTTGGAACGACAGGTAGATACCGCATATAGGAAGGTATAGTGGACTCATATGGAATAACTTTGGGGTTTAAGGGATTGGATGCACAAGCAGTATTCCCGCTTAGTACAAGTGAAGGCTAGCAAAAGACTGGGAAGCAACCAACTGGAGAGCGACAACAGTCATGAACATGCATTAAAATTAATAAACATTGAGTGAAAGCATGAGTAGGATATAATCCACCATGAAGATAAATATCATGAAGGCTATGTTGATTTTGTTTCAACTACATGTGTGAACATGTGCCAAGTCAAGTCACTCGAATCGTTCAAAGGAGGATACCACCCCATCATACCACATCACAACCATTTTAATAGCATGTTGGCACGCAAGGTAAACCATTATAACTCATAGCTAATCAAGCATGGCTCGAGCAACTATAATCTCTAATCGTCATTGCAAACATGTTTATTCATAATAGGCTGAATCAGGAACGATGAACTAATCATATTTACAAAAACAAGAGAGGTCGAGTTCATACAACTTCTCTCATCTCAATCAGTCCATCATATATCGCCATAATTGCCTTTCACTTGCACGACCGAACGATGTGAATAATAATAATAGTGTACATGCATTAGACTAAGCTGGAATCTGCGAGCATCCAATAAACAGGAGAAGACAAGGTAATATGGGCTCTTGGTTAAATCAACAATAATGCATATAAGAGCCACTTCAACATTTTCATCATGGTCTTCTCCTATCGACCCCCAAAGAAAAGAAAAGAAAAGAAATAAAACCATTTACACGGGAAAGCTCCCAACAAGCAAAAAGAAGAACGGGAAATATTTTTGGGTTTTCTTTTTAATTATTACTACTACAGCAAGAAAAGTAAACTAGCTTAAAGCTACTACATTTTTTTTGGTTTTCTTAAGGTTTTTTTTTTCAAACACACAAGAAGAAAGCATAAAAAGGAAAAATAAACTAGCAAGAATATTACAATGAAAGAGTATGAGCACCGACATCTAGCAATGAGTGTGTGAACATGAATGTAATGTCGGTGAGAAATACATACTCCCACAAGCTTAGGCTTTTGGCCTAAGTTGGTTTATTGCCACGGTTGGCCTGGCGGATATCCAAAGTTATTGTTGGGGTCGTACTGAGAAGAAGCCTCGAATTGCCACTGGTTAGCGATTGCCTCCGGATCCCACTGGTAATTAGACTGTCGTGGAGGATCAAATTGTGGTTCCGGCTCTGGCTCTGTGGCTGATGTAGGGTTCCGGTACGCCTGGACGGTCGCTAGCGGAATGAGATACTGGCTGTTCGATCTGGTCGTGGAGGAAGTCGATGAGGCCCGCATTCTCAGCCAATTCATAAAAATCATCATAAATCCCGGCTGCTCTCAAGAAATCATCACAAGGCCATTCACACGGCGGAACTTCCGCAATGCGAGGCAGATTATATTTGGGTCTCTCTGCTTCTTCACTTTGCTTTTCCTTCAAGCTTTGGCTCGATGAGTTCCTCAAAAATCTCTTCATCATTTTCTGAAAATTTCTGAAATTTTTAGTAACTTCAAATAAAAGTGAACCAAGATCAACAAAATTGATAGCAACTACTCCCACAAGTGCCTAGAGACTATATCATGCATTAGAACTACTTGGAACCATATAAATTTGACATGCAAGCTCAAGAACAGGGTCACCTAGGCAGCACAAATTTGCAATGAATAAAGCACGAGAACAAAAATTAATTGGACCAATGGAGGAGTCACATACCAAGGAACGATCCCCCAAAGCAGTTTTGTGAGAGGTGCTTTGAGCAAGGAGATCGAAAATCTCAGCAAAATGAGCTAGAACTCGTGCTTGAGCTGGTTGGTGATTTTTTTGGGAGGAAGAAGAAGTGTGTGGGTGCAGGAATAAGTGGAGGAGAACCACCGTGGGCCCACGAGGCAGGCGTGCCCGAGGGGGGGCGCGCCTGGACCTCGTGCCTGTGTGCTTGCCCCCTGCTGTGTTCTCAGTGCCAAATATTTTCAAATATCCCAGAAAAAATCATGTTAAATTGGCAGGGCATTTGGAGAACTTTTATTTTCGGGGTATTTTTATATTGCACAGATAATTCAGAAAACAAACAGAAAAATACTATTTTTACTTTATTTCAACTAAATAACAGAAAGTTGAGAGAGGGTACAGAAGGTTGTGCTTTCTAACTTTATCCATCTCATGCTCATCAAAAGGAATCCACTAACAAGGTTGATCAAGTCTTGTTAACAAACTCATTCCGAATAACATGGAACCGGAGAAATTTCGAATAACACTATGTTACCTGAATGGGGATATGCACATCACCAATAATAAGAATATCATATTTCTTCTTGACAGTAGGTAGAGGAAACTCAAAACCTCCAATAATAATCGATGAAATTTTTCCAATAGAATTGATACTGTGGACTTGAGGTTGTTTCCTCGGAAAGTGTACCGTGTGCTCATTACCATTAACATGAAAAGTGACATTGCCTTTGTTGCAATCAATAACAGCCCCTGTAGTATTCAAAAAAGGTCTTCCAAGAATAATAGACAAACTATCGTCCTCGGGAATATCAAGAATAACAAAGTCCGTTAAAATAGTAACATTTGCAACCACAACAGGCACATCCTCACAAATACCGACAGGTATAGCAGTTGATTTATCAACCATTTGCAATGATATTTCAGTAGGTGTCAACTTATTCAAATCAAGTCTACGATATAAAGAGAGAGGCATAACACTAACACCGGCTCCAAGATCACATAAAGTAGTTCTAACATAATTTCTTTTAATGGAGCATGGTATAGTTGGTACTCCCGGATCTCCAAGTTTCTTTGGTATTCCACCTTTAAAAGTACAATTAGAAAGCATGGTGGAAATTTCAGCTTCCGGTATCTTTCTTTTAATTGTAACAATTTCTTTTATGTACTTAGCATAAGGATTCATTTTGAGCATATCAGTTAATCGCATACGCAAAAAGATAGGTCTAATCATTTCAGCAAAGCGCTCAAAATCCTCATCATCCTTTTTCTTGGATGGTTTGGTAGGAAAAGGCATGGGTTTCTGAATCCATGGTTCTCTTTCTTTACCGTGCTTCCTAGCAACAAAGTCTCTCTTATCATAACGTTGATTCTTTGATTGTGGGTTATCAAGATCAACAGCAGGTTCAATTTCTACATCATTATCATTGCTAGGTTGAGCATCAACATGAACATCATCATTAACATTATCACTAGGTTCATGTTCATTACCAGATTGTGTTTCGACATCAGAAATAGAAATATCATTAGGATTCTTAGGTGGTTCAGGAATAGGTTCACTAGAAGCATGCACAGTCCTATCGTTTTCTTTTTCTTCTTTTTAGAAGGACTAAATGCATCAATATTGTTTCTTTGAGAATCTTGCTCAATTCTCTTAGGATGGCCTTCAGGATACAAAGGTTCCTGAGTCATTTTACTAGTTCTAGTAGCCACTCTAACAGCATAGTCATTATTCTTACTATTCAATTCATTAAGCAAATCATTTTGAGCTTTAAGTACTTGTTCTACTTGAGTGGTAACCATAGAAGCATGTTTACTAATGAGTTTAAGTTCACCTTTAACTCCAGCCATATAATCACCCAAGTGTTCAATCATATAAGCATTTTGTTTTAATTGTCTACCAAAATAAGCATTAAAATTTTCTTGTTTAACAATAAAATTATCGAACTCATCCAAACATTGGCTAGCAAACTTAGTAGGAGGTATTTCAGTTTTATCATATCTATAGAGAGAATTTACCTTTGCTACCTGTGTCGGGTTATCAAGACCATGAGTTTCTTCAATAGGTAATGGATTAAGATCATATATTTCTACAACAGGCGGTAAATTAAGACCATGTATTTCTTCAATAGGAGGTAAATTCTTAACATCTTCGGCTTTAATACCATTTTCCTTCATAGATTTCTTTGCCTCTTGCATATCTTCAGGACTGAGAAATAGAACACCCCTCTTCTTCGGAGTTGGCTTAGGAGTTGGTTCAGGAAGTATCCAATTATTTTCATTTGTCAATATATTATTTAATAGAATTTCAGCTTCATCTGGTGTTCTTTCCCTAAAAACAGAACCAGCACAACTATCCAGATGGTCTCTGGAAGCATCGGTTAGTCCATTATAAAAGATATCAAGTATTTCATTTTTCTTAAGAGGATGATCAGGCAAATGTAAGGGTATATTTATCTCTAAGGTGTTTTGGTGGACAATGCTTTTGCGGACTAATCGTGTGCCTTGAGTTTCTCAGACGTTTCATCGCTAGGCACAAGACAGTTTGGTGCCCCTCGAAGACTATTGAAGACGGTGTTCCTTTTACGTTTCTTTTCGGTGTAATTGAGTCGTAGGAAAGCCGTAATATCAAGAGGGGGTCCGCTTCGGAAAGGTTCGGGTGGAATCATCACGTACACGTTTTCTTCCTTGTCTCCACCTTTCCCCGTGCACTTTGGAGCATCCTCCGTTTCATCCTCTATGCATTCTGTCTTGGTTGCTGAAATTGGGCTTGCGGTAGTACTGCGCCCTGGAGCGGTAGTACCGCAGTGACTTACGGTAGTACCGGACCCCGGTGCGGTAGTACCGCAGGAGCCCACGGTAGTACCGCTCCTCAGGAGCTGTAGTACCGTGGCCCCTAGGCCAAGTGCCGCTGTGCTGCGGTAGTAGGGGCGGATGTAATTTTTTACATCCGCGCCCCCGTGGTAGTACCACACCCTGTGCGCGGTAGTACCACGCGCCCTGGCCTGGCTCAGCTGCCACGCGGTAGTGCCGCTCCTCCAGCTGTACTACCGTGTTGGATTTTAGCATCGTCTCCAACTCAGCGGAAGTTGCTACGGATGTAATTTTTTTATGTCCGTGCCTCCCCGTTCTCTGGACCTTCCCTGCCTTGCGGTACTACTGCAAGGTGATGCGGTAGTACCGCTTGTGCGGTTCTACCGCTCTCCGCTTCAGTGAGGTTGGTCTGGCCACGGCTGTGTTGTTCAGGCGGTGGTACTGTAGAGCTCTGCGGTAGTACTGCTGCCCCGGCGCGGTAGTACCGTGCTGCGCAGAATGGGTTGGTGGATAACGGTTGGATTTGTCTCTCCACTATATAAGGAGTGTCTTCTTCCCCGAGTTGACTACCTCTTCCAACCCTAAGCTCCATTGTTGCTCCAAGCTCCATTTTCGCCCGATCTCACTCCCTAGCCAATCAAACTTGTTTGCTTGCTCGGGAGTGGTTGAGAAGGCCCCGATCTACACTTCCACCAAGAGAAATTTGATTCCCCCCACTAATCCCTTGCGGATCTTGTTACTCTTGGGTGTTTGAGCACCCTAGGCGGTTGAGGTCACCATGAGCCATAGTCCATTGTGGTGAAGCTTCGTGGTGTCGTTGGGAGCCTCCAATTAAGTTGTGGAGATTGCCCCAACCTTGTTTGTAAAGGTTCGATCGCCGCCTCCAAGGGCACCAATGGTGGAATCACGGCAGCTCGCATTGTGTGAGGGTGTGAGGAGAATATGGTGGCCCTAGTGGCTTCTTGGGGAGCATTGTGCCTCCACACCGCTCCAACGGAGACATACTTCCCTTCAAAGGGAAGGAACTTCGGTAACACATCCTCGTCTCCACCGGCTCCACTCTTGGTTATCTCGTTCCTTTACTTGTGCAAGCTTTTTGTGTTATATCTCTTGCTTGCTTGTGAGCTTATTGTTGTTGCATCATATAGGTTGCTCACCTAGTTGCATATCTAGACAACCTACTTTGATGCAAAGTTTAAATTGGTAAAGAAAAGCTAAAAATTGTTAGTTGCCTATTCACCTCCCTCCTCTAGTCAACTATATCGATCCTTTCAATTGGTATCAGAGCCTCGTCTCTTTATTAAGGACTTTACCATCCGAAGAGTATGGTTGACGTCGTAGACAAGGTCGAGGAGCACTCCGGTGCGAATCCGGTCTCGTCTAAGGGAGATGGGGGAACCGCGGTCTCCCGTGAGGAATTCAATGTGGCGCTGGACACATTGAAGACCTCCATGATGATCGAGGTCGAAAGCATGTTTAATAAATTCTTAGAAGGGCTTAAACTTTCTACCGCACCGTTGAAAGTGGGTGATCCCACTAACAAGGTGGCGGATGCTACCTCCGACAAGGGGGAAGCTACTAGCAAGAAAGCTCCTTCTTCTAGTGGTAAAAATGGCACCGGCATCTTTGCCCATGTGGAACCTCCACTTGTCTATGGTGGACCGCTTCCTTCCACTCATTTGAATCATGCTGGCCCGGCTCCTAAGATTGAGAAGAATGTAGAATTTGATTCTTGGGTCTATCGTTTTAAGCGTCATTTAAATCATGTGAACACTAACCTTTGGAGAATCATTGAAGAAGGTTTCTATCCGCATGACCGAAGCAACTTCACTCCTAGAGAAGCCGTGGATAATCAATTCAACGAGAATGCTCTCTTCATCATCCAAGAAGCAATCCCACCCGAAGACCTTCCTCATCTCCGGCCCTACTCCTTGGCCAAAGATGCTTGGCACCAAGTGGTTTCCCTCTATCAGGGAAGCGCAAGCATTCAACGCTCCAACTATGAAGTGGTGCAAGATGAAGCCGATGAGTTTGCAATGAAAGAAGATGAAGAACCTCGTGAGATTTATCGGAGGGTAACCAAACTCGCGGTCTTTCTCCGAGATCATGGAAGTAAGGACACGGATGACAATTGGATCAAGCGCAAATTCCTCAAGGCAATGATGCCCTACCACAAAGCCATGTCCTCTGTCATTCGTCAAAGGCCGGTCTTCCACACCTTGTCCTCAAGTGATGTGTTGGATGAGTTCGTTGCTATGAGCATCTTGGACAAGACCACCGACAATGCGGTACTTCGCTCTCAAAGAGTAAATAAGCTCAACCTTGCTCTAAAGTCCAAGGTTAGTATGGAGGAAGAGGATGAAGAGGAAGAAGAGGAGAGTAACCTCGAAGATACGAAGTATGCCTATCATGAACACATGGCCCTTGCTTCAAGGCAATTTTGGAGCAAGAAGAACTCAAGGCCCAACTTCAACAATAACAATTCAAGTGGCGCAAAGGGCAAGCAACGAGTGAGGACGTGCTTCAGTTGTGGCAATGTGAGCCACTTTGTTGCGGAATGCCCTTACGAGAAGAGGGAAGACAATGGTGGCAAGCTCATCCGAAAGGACAATGCCAAGTCGTTCCCCAACAAGAGCAACTTCACCAAGAAGATGCCTCCCAAGGCATTTGTGGTACAAGAAGAGTACAATGAGGATGATGACGACGATGAAGATGGTGAATCGGTTGCCATGGCCTCCATTGCCATTGCGACGACTCCACGGGTGTCTCTCTTTGACTCACCCAATGAGAGCATCACCGCCAAGTGCCTCATAGCTAAAGCCACCAACAAGGTAACCTCCAACATCAAAACTACCATCATTAATCATCCTTCTTTGACGGATAGCATTGATGATCATGAGGGAACAAATGTGGAGGAGAATGAGTTTGAGACCTTTATGAGTAAACTCAAGGGTAAATCCAAGAAGCATTTCGTTGCTCTCTTGGAACAACTTGGTGAAGCCAATGACATGATCGAGGCTCACGAAGATACCATCTCTAAGATGGAGGGTGATGCGGAGCATCCCTTGCCTACTCGCACCGACACTCCATCACCACCGCAAGCACCAAGTGGCCCGATGACAAGAGCACGTGCACGCGCCATCGAGAACGAGGTTGAGTCTCTCCTTTTCTAGTTTCGGTCGGATTCACATGAGAATTGGGTTCTACCTCATAAGGACATGTTATGCATCTTAGGATACCAAGGAGATGATCATGAGAAGGAGAAGGTGAAGATTCGAGCATCCATGGTGCAAGATAAGGAAGGAGAGGTCAAGGGGAAGGAAGAAGAGAAGCTCCTGGACACCCCGGGTGCCCGGACGGAAGGACCCCGGGTGCCCGGACTCGAAGGCAAGGGGAGGGCCGAACCCCCTGGACGCCCCGGGTGCCCGGTCACCTCGGCACCGGGTGCCCGGCCTCAGCCTGGGCTGCGCTCCAGCCGGCCCCGGGTGCCCGGCCTCCTCCCGCCCAGCGCGAGGCGGCCACCCCGGGTGCTTGGGCTTCGGACCCCGGGTGCCCGGCCCTACCACCCCAGCTGGCTGCGGCCCAGTCCGGGTGCCCGGACCCCGTGACCCCGGGTGCCCGGTCCCTCCTCCGTGTCTACGCGTCTTAGGGATATTTTGGTCCTTTGTTGCCCTCCTTCTCCTAGTTTCGTCCCTAGACTATATAAGATGATCCCCTAGGTCTTTTGGAAGGATAGCAAAGTATTTTAGAAAATCCAAAGAGAGCTTAATTTGCTCCTTGTATCCTCCTCCTCTTGGAGATCAAGACCCCTCTTTGGGAAGAATCCTTAGGATTACCAAGCCCTCCTCTTGAAGGAGATCAAGATCAAGACCTCACCTAGTGGGAATGTGACATCCCAAAATTCTAAATTTTGGAATGTTATATTAAATAAATAACTATGCTTGTTGTCTGATTTTTGGTTTGATTGATTGAGTGAAATTTGAAACTTTTGAAAGTTGAATGAGTGGGAATGAAATGACTTTCCCAAAACCTTCTCCTTTGCCTTTTGGATCTCAATGAATTCAAGTTCATTCCAACACCAAACCCTAGAGTGAAGATGACATGACTTCTTCCATTTTGAAATGAATAGGGTTTTGGAAAAGATTTGAATTTCATTTGGGAATATTTCAAATTCAAAGCTTTATGCAACTCAATGATTTTCATGAGGGAAGATAAAATGACTTCTTCAATTATATGAAATATGAGTTGGAAGTTAAAAAGTATCAAGTTGAAAGTCATTTGAAAGTGCTTTGAAACCCTCTTTCAAATTTTAAGTTTTGAATTTGAATTCAAACTTTGGCAAGTGGGAATCATTTCAAAACTATGCCTGATAAGTACTTGATCAAAAGTATGAGAGGAGCAAACATGACACTCCAAAAATATCAGAGGAAACAATGCCAAAAGTTTTGGATTCAAATCTGAATTTTATTTGAATTTGAAAAATATGGATTTTTATAAAGTTTGGATTTTGCCTTTGGAAAAATGTTCAAATGATAGGGAATATTCCCCTGATCATTTTGGTATATATATACCCTATATAAAATATTTATAGTTATTGTTTTAATTCTGTTTTTGTTTTATTAAAAAAAATTCAAAAAAATAGAACCCCCCTAGGCGCCAGCCAGGCCCCCTGGCCCAGCCAGCGCCGAAGCCCCCCACCAGCCGGCCCACCAGGCGGCCCAGAGGCCAGCCCAGCGAGCCGACCGACCGGCCTCACCTCGCCCAGCCCGAACCCCTGGCGTGGACGCCCGACCCGTCCCCGCTCCCTCTCTCTCTGACGGTGGGACCCCCACCGTCTTCCCCTCACAAGCGCCACCCACCCGCCACCGCCCGCACATGAAACCCGCGATCCCGGGATCTCCCCGATTCTTCCCCGATTCGCTTCCCGCCGCCGCCGACGCCCCCGCCCTATAAGAACCCCTCCCCCGCACCCCGTTCCCCCCCTCGCCCCTCGCCGGAACCCCTCCTCCTCCCTCTCGAACTCGCCGGAGCCCGAGAGCCGCCGCCGCGCCATTAGCCCGTTCCGGCCACCCCCGACCACCCCGAGCTCGCCTGAGACCACCTCCGGACTCCCCTCGCTCGACCACACCTCCTCGTGCCCTCACCCGAGCTCCAGAACCGCCGGAGCACCGTCGCCGTCGATCACCCGAATGCCACCGCCGCCTCGAACTCGCTACCGACCGACTCCGACCACCCCGAGCTCGCCCGACCCCACCCCCGAGCTCCTTGCTCACCAGCGCCACCGGAGGCCTCCGCCGTCGCCCGGACCACCGAACCCAGCCATGCCGCGCCCGAGCCGCCGTCGACCGTCGCTGTCGTCTTCCCACGGTGAGTCGCGGAGAACCCCCACCGTTAGATCTAGATCGTGGGGTCTAGATTATAACCCCGAAGAATACGGTCTATTTTAAAAGCCCGGTTTTATTCGGTTTATTCTGGTTTTAGTTAGATTAGTTTAGACCGGCCGATTCGATTAAACCCTAGGCCCGTTTAGGTTATTTTACATACACAGTCGTAGTTTAGGCCCATTAGGCCCTTTTTCTTTTATTTTTGTTTTCTGTTTTATCGAATAGTTCCTGTTTTGAAAAATTCATATCTTTTATTCTGTTTATTATTTTTGGTGATTCTTTTTTGTTGGGTTGCAAATTTTCTATAGTTTCTGTAGAATATATATTTAGCTATGTTAAAATTAATTAAAATTGCTTTAATTTAGTTTTAGTCAGAATAGTAAATCTGCTATAACTTGAGTTAGAAAAATTATTTTGGATGATTCTTTTGTCCCAACTTTATTTTGACATTTCCAAACCATAGAAATTAACTTGGGTATTTTAGGATTAATAAAAAATAGTTTTAAGCAGAATCTTGTTAATCCTAATTAATTAACTAGCTCTTGTTTTCCTATTATTTTAATTAGTAAATAAATTTATTTTTCACATGTGATTGATTAATCTAGGATAGTTTCTGTCACTTTATAGGATGAACTTTTATTTATATTAAATAAAACTTTTATTTTATTTTTCTTAATATAAATTGGATTAGGCCTAATAGGAGTTTCATAATAGATTTTAAATTGATTCTTTTTGCTCCTAATTGCTTAATGCATTATTTTCTGTTAAGTTAACATAAACTCATGATTAGGTTATGTTGAGAAAATTTTGTTATATAAAACTATTTTTAGTTGTTGCTTGAAGTAGGAAAAACTTGAGTTGGTTTTCTTTGAGTTTTCCTTGGGTTTTGATTTGGTTGTTTTGGTGTGTTATGTTGCTATTGTTATGCTATTGTATTATGTGATCCTATGCTATATACTTATTGTGATCATTGTTTGTCTCGGTAGAGTTTCCGAGTGCAAAGCTTGCTACTACTGAATCCTTAGTTTTCAAGAATCGTCGACAAGGCAAGTTCACTTTGACCATGCTTTTCTTACCTATGTTTTATTGCATTTAGTGGCACCTTTGCAACCACCCTCAAGAGTGTTATTGAATCCTTGTAGTTGAGTAGTATGCATGAGGTAGGAACCCATTCCCCTGTTACCAAGCCCGGGACGATATTTCATTTAATGCTACGCTATAGTAGACGGGGTTTGGTATGAGTACTCGGGAGTGGTGTGAGAATGGAGGATTCTACGTCAATGACGACAGCTCCATGATGGAATCTGCAAGGACTGCATCTCCAAGACCTCAAGACTTCAAGACTCGAGACAGAATTCAATACACACTCTTGGGTGAAGGATTTGTTGACGGGCACCTGGAGAAACCAGTGGTTGGCGGGATGCATGGATAAGCGCCATGACATCTTGCGAAAGCTTCACCCAGACTCAAAGAGACGGAAGAATACTTCATGCCGAAGCTTACCTGTGCAACCGCAAGTCATTATGGGCTCGGCTTGGTTGACCTTAGTTGTGACTCTGGCTGGGGCGGTACTAGCAGATGTAGAACTACGGTAGGATGGGTTGAGTACCGGACGGTGGTCGAGGAACTCTTTGAAAGACCATGTTTGGTTGTCTTGTTCTCAAACACCACGAAGTGCGAGAACGTAAAAGAGGATCGAATCTTGCGGGTAAAGTGTACAAACCTCTGCGGAGGTTTATAACCTAATCGATTAGCCGTGTCCCGATTCACGGACAATTTGAGCATCTGGACTTGGATCTATCTCGGAACTCTCAACACCGGATTGATAACTTAATTGTGGGCAACTTATAATGACTTTGGGCTATCGGTTGGCGGAACCATGTCATGATAGAAAACTCCATAGTACAGACTTCATTTATTCTTTTGATGTAGGTAAAATAAAACCAGCTTTTACGCAAACAAAATTCAGATACAGAGCCATAAAGCCATATTGCATATAGTATAGTTTATCATCTGTTTTCTCTTATTGTGATCTTGCGGTACATTCAATGTCTTGACCTACACGGCTGCAACGTATCATGTTGCAGGATTTTCTTCGACGAGTAAGAGTTACGATCTGGGGTTACGGTCTACACTCAACCTGCCGATGGCGTTGATGGGACTCCACACCCGTTTGATTGTTTCACTGAGTATTATGAGGTATATATCATTTTACGTTATTTATACATGTGATTGCACTTTGATATATACATTGATGTCTTGTGTGTGACAAATCTTGATCGAGGATGGCACGAGATACACGAGAGCTTGACCGTCTGAGGTCGGGTCGCTCTGAAATGGTATCGAGCACATGTTGATGTAGGGACGTGACCCTAGAAATCGGAAAGCCCTTGGACAGGAAATTTCAAAACTTTATTTTCAAAAGACTCTTACTTCTCATCTTTTCAGATTTTATCAAATAGACACTCTCACCTCAAATAGTTAGAATATACACCTTTCCTTTTGACCACATGGAAGATCAATCAAGTCACTCCAAGAATTAAAGATATCGGACAACCGATGGCCATTTCGAGTAAAGAGGATTTCACCATGTGTTGGAAGAATTGCAGCTGCAACAATTGAAGACTCTGAAGACTTGAAGAATTTGAAGTTCCTGAAGAATTATTTGACCTTTAGAGACCAAACCCTTGTTATACACCTACGTTAGATGCGATGATTTGTGAGCTGTCATTTGTTTGATGTTTTCCGACAGCCCCAAAATAAAATTTGTTTCTTCAAAAAAAAACTATTGGTTGTATTGTGTGTATATCCCTCCCCACCTCTCTCATATCTCATCCCAAAACTTTTGAACCCCATAGATGATGAAAGAAGTTGGACTGATATTCTCTGGACCGAAGACTCAGCCCGAGGCAGAGCTATGGATGTAGAACATGGAAAATCACTTCGGGAACAATTTGGTTTCAAGGAAGTATGAGGTTCAATATGCTCTTGATAGATTTTACGTAAAGTGCTGCAACCTGTGGAAAATGCATCAAGCCATACAAGGATTTGATGGAGTAAGAACTTGGGAGGAACTCAAGAAGACCCTGATGAGATCACGTCTTATCCGAAAGCACAATGATACACCAAGAATTAAACCTTGAGCCTGCAAGATTTGCGGAGAAATAGGACACACACAGGAGGAACACAAAGATGGATGTCCTCATTGTGAGGAGAAACACCAGTGAGGAATGCCCAACTAGGCAGTGACTTGTTTCTGTGTGAAGGAACCACCCACTACCCGTGCAGGTCACATTTACTCCACGGTGCAACAAACTGTTGAAGCGGGAAGATGGGATGAAGGAAGCCCTCAAGGAAGGTCTAGAAGAACACATGATGAAGGAATGGGTTGAAGACCACGATGGAAAGGGCCTCAACAGATTTTACTCCCATGCACGCTATTCATGTGGAGAAGAAGGACATTTTCACAAGATTGCACCAAGGAAAGAAAAGAGTATCTGGGATATTTCCGACAGCAGAAGTGAAGTTTGACCCTCGGAGATAGAAACTCGATCATTACGGAGAAATCCGGAAGAGAAAAAGAAGGCAACCCGAGAACAACGCAATTTTTGCAGAGAAGGACCTAAGTCATATCACTTGTTACAGGTGCAAGGATTTAGGTCATTACGCTAGTAAATGTCGAGAAAAAGAAGCCAAGAATCCAAGGAGCCCGCATAATCACAAAGAAGCCCGAGACATGTCGGAAGTCATTTGTTTTCGCTGCAAGGAGGCAGGACATTATGCTATTAAATGTCCCGACAAGATGAAAGCTGGAGTTGAGTAGTTGGAATTTTGATATGGATAATAGGAGTAGTAGAAAGAAATTTCATTTTCATGAGCTCAATGAGTTGAGTTATGTAATAGATTACTCTGAGATTGTAATAGTTCATGACCCAATAAATTTGTACTGTCACATGCTGAAAAGCTTTAAGGAGTTGTCATATTTTATCTTGGAAAGTAATATTCTTGATGAACATGGAAGAAGGTGAGTTGTGATGCATAAACAGGAAATTGGAAATTGAGTTTGAAGTTCTGTTTGGATGATATGAATGTGTGCCCCAGGAGATAAGTACCTTATTCTGAGCATTATTTCTGTTTCACAACTGCAGATGACGACCCTTTACGAATCTTTCCTTAAAGGTCGGAAACAATCATGACCACGACAAGTGATCATGATTACCGAAGATCTGAAGGACATGATGAAGCATATTCACCTTGAAGGAGATGCAGTCTACAAAGGCTACCCTTCATGCAAAAGGGAGTGGAACTTTGGTATGTGGAGTACACCTCCACTATTTGAAAGGAGTTTGCCCAAAGATGATGGGGCAGTACTTTTTCATTTCACGTGTGCCACAAGCAACTTTCTTCGATGCTTTGTTCGTGAAGCAGCCATGGAAGCCATCGCCAGATCGAGAAATACTTGAAGCAATACTCCGTTATACCCAGGAATACCTAAGCGAAGTGCATGCGAGAGATGATGGAGGTGAAGCTCAAGGCCACCACGATGAAACGAAGATTGAAGATTTCAAGGCGCATGTCGCACAATTCCATGGGATGAAGAATCCTCAAGGAGGAAAAAATGAATAAAGTTGGAAGTAATGTCGACCATACCGAACCATGTGGGTGGCAGCATTTGTAATAAACTTTTTGGAAGTTGGATTTACGAAAAAATGATTAAGGATGTAATGAAAGATTGATATGAAAATAATGAGATTTTATGGATAAACCTGTGCATTTCTTTTGGTCATAGTACTCTGTAAAGCCACATGATCAATGAAGAAAGAAATGTGTTATTTATGACGGTCCATGGAAGGAAGCTGGACAAAATAAGTTGGAGTTTTGCTTTTGATATGATGGTATGAAGAAACAAAGTACTACTGGATTTAAATGAGGGGTAATATGGAACGAGAGAGTTACTCCAAGGATGAGTTAAAGCTGCACTAGTGTTGAAGTGGGCCATAACCCATAGGCCCAGGATTTTGAAAAGGAACAGATGTAACCTTGATAAAGGAATAATTTGGAAGAATCAGTGATCCAATCAGCATACGTTTACGTAGGAGGTTACGCAAAAACCTAAGAGTGGTGAAGTAACGATAGATGTTTTGTTTGGCTGCGAAACCATGGATTTACTCGAAAACAGTTCGAGAACAAGAGAAATTCTGCAATGCTTGGTGAGTATGCCCAAGTGTTAGAATACGTGATTCCTTTGTTTACGTATGTGGTAATGATTCAAATGCGGGATGGATTGGCCCCATACCAAGACTTCTATCATGAACTATCATATGTTGATGGAGAATCGAGAGCCTTGAAAACCTTAGAAGAGTGTCGACGCGACAAGCCATAAAACCATAGAATGGTAGGACGATGGAACCCCTTTACAGGCAACCGTTGCCAATCGTAGGTTATACGGTGAAGTTCAACCCAGACCCGTTTTCTGCAGGAGAAACCATTAATGGTAGACCACCATGAGTGTTTCGATAGTTGTTTAGAGTGGACATAGACCTATCAGCTAAGAAGATCCAGTCTCGGACGAGCCACAACTTTGACGAACCGACCCAAGATTCTGAGGAAAACTCTATGCTTCTGACAAAAGAGCTTTAATGAAGGAGCTGTTGTAAGATATGTGAAGAGACATACATTGTCAGCCCTCGGAGGAAGTATCTGAGTTTATTGGAACTATAACCTTGCTTTTAAGTGTGGTAGCACACTAGACCATTCGACCGACGGATCTGCTAGAAGACCCCAACCCTAACCTTTTCTTGCTAGCTTCTTGAATCTCGAGGACGAGATTCATTTTAAGTGTGGTAGGTTTGTAACATCCCAAAATTCTAAATTTTGGAATGTTATATTAAATAAATAACTATGCTTGTTGTCTAATTTTTGGTTTGATTGATTGAGTGAAATTTAAAACTTTTGAAAGTTGAATGAGTGGGAATGAAATGACTTTTCCAAAACCTTCTCCTTTGCCTTTTGGATCTCAATGAATTCAAGTTCATTCCAACACCAAACCCTAGAGTGAAGATGACATGACTTCTTCCATTTTGAAATGAATAGGGTTTTGGAAAAGATTTGAATTTCATTTGGGAATATTTCAAATTCAAAGCTTTATGCAACTCAATGATTTTCATGAGGGAAGATAAAATGACTTCTTCAATTATATGAAATATGAGTTGGAAGTTAAAAAGTATCAAGTTGAAAGTCATTTGAAAGTGCTTTGAAACCCTCTTTCAAATTTTAAGTTTTGAATTTGAATTCAAACTTTGGCAAGTGGGAATCATTTCAAAACTATGCCTGATAAGTACTTGATCAAAAGTATGAGAGGAGCAAACATGACACTCCAAAAATATCAGAGGAAACAATGGCAAAAGTTTTGGATTCAAATCTGAATTTTATTTGAATTTGAAAAATATGGATTTTTATAAAGTTTGGATTTTGCCTTTGGAAAAATGTTCAAATGATAGGGAATATTCCCCTGATCATTTTGGTATATATATACCCTATATAAAATATTTATAGTTATTGTTTTAATTCTGTTTTGTTTTATTAAAAAAATAAATTCAAAAAATAGAACCCCCAGGCCCGGCCACCAGCCCCTGCCCGACCAGTGCCAAGCCCCCCACCAGGCGGCCCACCAGGCGGCCAGAGGCCAGCCATGAGCCGACCGACCGGCCTCACCTCGCCCAGCGCCCGACCCCCCTGCGTCGGATGCCCGACCCGTCCCCTCCCCTCTCTCTCTCGGCAGTGGGACCC
Source organism: Aegilops longissima (assembly GCA_021605205.1). Taxonomy (NCBI): domain Eukaryota; kingdom Viridiplantae; phylum Streptophyta; class Magnoliopsida; order Poales; family Poaceae; genus Aegilops; species Aegilops longissima. Next base: position 440,545,064 of record CM038681.1, read on the forward strand.
CACCGTCTTCCCCTCGCGCCCCCACCCAAGCCACCAGCTCGAAAACCACGATCCCCGGATCTCCCGATTCTTCCCGATTCGCTTCCGCGCCGCCGCGCCCCTATAAGAACCCCTCCCCGCACCCCGTTCCCCCTCGCCCCTCGAACCCTCCTCCTCCCTCTCGAACTCGCTGGGCCGAGAGCCGCCGCCCGCGCCATTAGCCCGTTCCGCCACCCCGACCACCCAGAGCTACTTTGAGACCACCTCCGGACTCCCTCGCTCGACTACACCTCCCGTGCCCTCACCCGAGCTCCAGAACCACGAACACCGTCGCCGTCGATCACCCGAATGCCACCGCCGCCTCGAACTCGCTCTGACCGACTCCGACCACCCCGAGCTCGCCTTGACCCCACCCCGAGCTCCCTTGCTCCGCCGCGCCCAGCCGAGGCCTCCGCCGTCGCCGGGACCACCGAGCCGCCCAGCATCGCCGCCCGAGCCGCCGTCGACCGTCGCCGTCGTCTTCCCACGGTGAGTCGCGAGAACCCCCACCGTTAGATCTAGATCGTGGGGTCTAGATTATAACCCCGAAGAATACGGTCTATTTTAAAAGCCCCGGTTTTATTCCGGTTTATTCTGGTTTTAGTTAGATTAGTTTAGACCGGCCCGATTCGATTAAACCCTAGGCCCGTTTAGGTTATTTTACGCACAATGCGTAGTTTAGGCCCATTAGGCCCTTTTTCTTTTATTTTTGTTTTCTGTTTTATCAGAATAGTTCCTGTTTTGAAAAATTCATATCTTTTATTCTGTTTATTATTTTTTGGTTATTCTTTTTTTGTTGGGTTGCAAATTTTCTATAGTTTCTGTAGAATATATATTTAGCTATGTTAAAATTAATTAAAATTGCTTTAATTTAGTTTTAGTCAGAATAGTAAATCTGCTATAACTTGAGTTAGAAAAATTATTTTTGGATGATTCTTTTTGTCCCAACTTTATTTTGACATTTCCAAACCATAGAAATTAATTTGGGTATTTTAGGATTAATAAAAAATAGTTTTAAGCAGAATCTTGTTAATCCTAATTAATTAACTAGCTCTGTTTTCCTATTATTTTAATTAGTAAATAAATTTATTTTTCACATGTGATTGATTAATCTAGGATAGTTTCTGTCACTTTATAGGATGAACTTTTATTTATATTAAATAAAACTTTTATTTTATTTTTCTTAATATAAATTGGATTAGGCCTAATAGGAGTTTCATAATAGATTTTAAATTGATTCTTTTTGCTCCTAATTGCTTAATGCATTATTTTCTGTTAAGTTAACATAAACTCATGATTAGGTTATGTTGAGAAAATTTTTGTTATATAAAACTATTTTTAGTTGTTGCTTGAAGTAGGAAAAACTTGAGTTGGTTTTTCTTTGAGTTTTCCCTTGGGTTTTGATTTGGTTGTTTTGGTGTGTTATGTTGCTATTGTTATGCTATTGTATTATGTGATCCTATGCTATATACTTATTGTGATCATTGTTTGTCTCGGTAGAGTTTCCGGAGTGCAAAGCTTGCTACTACGAATCCTTAGTTTTCGAAGAATCGTCAGCAAGGCAAGTTCACTTTGACCATGCTTTTCTTACCTATGTTTTATTGCATTTAGTGGCACCTTTGCAACCACCCCTCAATAGTGTTATTGAATCCTTGTAGTTGAGTAGTATGCATGAGGTAGGAACCCATTCCCCTGTTACCAAGCCCGGGACGATATTTCATTTAATGCTACGCTATAGTAGACGGGGTTTGGTATGAGTACTCGGGAGTGGTGTGAGAATGGAGGATTCTACGTCAATGACGACAGCTCCATGATGGAATCTGCAAGGACTGCATCTCCAAGACCTCAAGACTTCAAGACTCGAGACAGGAATTCAATACACACTCTTTGGGTGAAGGGCGGTTGTGGGCACCTGGAGAAACCAGTGGTTGGCGGGATGCATGGAGAAGCGCCATGACATCTTGCGAAAGCTTCACCCAGACTCAAAGAGACGGAAGAATACTTCATGCCGGAAGCTTACATGCAACCGCAAGTCATTATGGGCTCTGGCTTGGTTGACCTTAGTTGTGACTCTGGCTGGGACGGTACTAGCAGATGTAGAACTACGGTAGGATGGGTTGAGTACCGGACAGTGGTCAGAGGAACTCTTTGAAAGACCATGTTTCGGTTGTCTTATTCTCAAACACCCTGAAGTGCGAGAACGTAAAAAGAGGGATCGAATCTTGCGGGTAAAGTGTACAAACCTCTGCAGAGGGTTTATAACCTAATCGATTAGCCGTGTCCCCGGTTACGGACAATTTGAGCATCTGGACTTGGATCTATCTCGGAACTCTCAACACCGGATTGATAACTTAATTGTGGGCAACTTATAATGACTTTGGGCTATCGGTTGGCGGAACCATGTCATGATAGAAAACTCCATAGTACAGACTTCATTTATTCTTTTGATGTAGGTAAAATAAAACCAGCTTTTACGCAAACAAAATTCAGATACAGAGCCATAAAGCCATATTGCATATAGTATAGTTTATCATCTGTTTTCTCTTATTGTGATCTTGCGGTACATTCAATGTCTTGACCTACACGGCTGCAACGTATCATGTTGCAGGATTTTCTTCGACAGTAAGAGTTACGATACAGGTTACGGTCTATACTCAACTGCCGATGGCGTTGATGGGACTCCACACCCGTTTGATTGTTTCACTGAGTATTATGAGGTATATATCATTTCGTTATTTATACATGTGATTGCACTTTGATATATACATTGATGTCTTGTGTGTGCCGAGATATCTTGATCCGAGGATGGCATGATACACGAGGCTTGACCGTCTGAGGTCGGGTCGCTACAGGGAAGAACTTGCCTAGTGCCATTTTCCTTGAATTGTTCATGTAATCTTGTGGATCTATTAGGTGCCACTCTAGTGGATGTGATATTGGGTTTGTTTTGAGTGATTTGTGCCTTGTGTTCTTGAGAGTTCTTCCTCTTTTCCCCCTCCAAGTGTGAAAAGATCCCCTCTAGGGTTTCACCCTACAACATCTTGGTATCATGAGCAAGGTTTATTCACATCTTGGAGTCCCATCCCCCCATTTGCTAGCTTGATTTTGGTGTTTTCCGTCCAAATCCGAAAATTCCCCACAAAAATAGCCCAAAATTTTTCTTGCAATTTGTTGGATCTTGTGAGATTTGGTTGTTTTGGTCCATGGATTTGATGTTTGGCAAGTGTATCTATCCCCTCCCCAACAATCCCCACCCTTCCCACCCCGAAATCCATGAAATCTTGCATTTCCCCCAATTTTTTCGCCCAAACCCGACACCATCGGGTGCCCGCACCTCAACCGCCGAGTGCCCGCACCCCCGGGCTGTTTGCCCTTGACCAACCCGGGCACCCGCACCTCCCACCCCTGGTGCCCGCACCCCCCCCCCCGAATCAGCCCAACTACATCACTAATTTGACCATAACTTCCTCCTCCCAAGTCCATTTTTTGTGTTCTTTAGCTCGTTTGGAAGCTCTTGACATCCCCCATACACATATATCATTACCACCACCATTAGCCACCATCAAAAAATCATCACAAAAACACCCACCTTCCGCATTTGACCGATTTTGAGTTGCGATTTGCGTTTCCTAAGGTGTTTCGGCTACTTAGGAGCGTGTGACATTCATCATCACCTCGGAGTCATCTTCACCGCTAACCGTAAGAAAGGACCGTAACCTCGACGTCACTTACTCCTTACCTTGCTTTTGCATTGATAACCCGAGCCTTTTTCGTTGCTTACCCATCGAGACTAGCGAGTTGAGAATTGCCGGGCCACGCTATTGTGCACCGTAGTGATCTTGTTATCATCTTAGTGCCATAAGTCTCTCCCGTGCATATCTTACATACTTGTCTCATATCATACTTGGCTCGAGCATCAAGCATAGTGAAAAAAAAGAGACAAGTTTTTAAGCAAAAGAGGAGACACAAAGAGCTTATAAGCAATAGCATTGAGCCATTTTGCATATCATCTTGGACACCTCATACATAGCATAGTTGGGATTGAAGACGACACGTTTCTCTTATATGTTGGTGCACATGCGTATCTAGCCCATTTGAGCAATCGAGCTAGCGTCTCTCTAACATTCGCACAACAAGAGCATTATCCGTGGTTGCACATTTTGAGCTCACCCCTTGGTTGTGCGGATCCCATCTATCTTCCGTGTGTGTGTTCCTAGTGATACTCTTGGCTTTGATCTATTTGCTTTACTTGCATTTTTTTGGACCTTCTCAACCTTATCGATATCTTGACTAACCTTTGCTTGAAATTTTTACCACCATCCTAACCGAGCTCCTCCATAAGATTTTTACTTGTAGGTGTGAGAAACAAAACCGGTTCCAATTCTATTGTTGAGGCATTACATTGAGTGACACTTGTTACATCCTCAATCCTCGGAAAAGGTAACTTCGGTATTGTTCTCTCACTTTGCTACTCACCCCCTTGGTTATAATGGATAGGCCAAGTTCGTCGCGAACCCGCTTTTCGTGGAGCAAGATGGTGATAACGACTTCGTCACCAAGAACCACTTCTTCATCGCGCAAAGAGCTCTCCATCAAGAAAATGTGGACTTGGGTGAATGCCTCGACCGACTTGCCGCCGACGTTCGTCAAGCGGAAGCAAGGAACCGCGACTACATCAACGACAAGTTCACTACACAAATGGAAGAGCTCCGCAACATGATCGTGCAACGCCCGCCTTCCTCGTCTACTTCAACAAGACGACGCCACTCAAGACACCGCTCGATTCGACACTCTTCGGACTACTCATCTTATGATACAAGTCCTCCCCGAGCTCGAGTCCCGCGACGTGATGCTCCCCAAGATCGCCATGCTCAAGAAAATCCATTCCATGGCAATGGCTTACAAGACCGAGTTCGAGCACGTGAAAGGGCGCGACAACAAGCGCCACTACCAAGGGAGCAAGAGCAAATGCCTCCACAAGTGCCACATCAAGAACATCAAGACGAAGACGCCATCCGTCAAGAACAAGAGGAACGAGCGCGCCTACACCAAGAGGAGCAAGATGCCGAAGCACTTCGACAACAACAACTACGGCGTGAAGTTCAAGCTCAAGCGGCCCTCGATGCACTACGAGACTCCACACGGGCCGTTGCCCAACGCGGTCGGGAAGCACGTGAACAAGATGAAGCTCTTCGTCAAGAGATACAAGAAGAAGCCGCGCGATGCGAAGATCAACAAGAAAGGCGCAACCAAGCGCATATCCCGCGTCCTCCTCCAAGACAAGGACGTCACCAAGTGGAACAAGTGCTTCAAGACCCTCCTCCACGCCAAGAGCGACATCTCGAGGAACGAGCATTTGAGGACCTTCCTCCACTGCAAGAGCGACATCAAAACCGCTACTCCGATGAAGAACTCTGCTACGACAAGCTCAAGTTCACCATGCCCAAGTTCTCCGGAAGCAATGATCCCGAAGAGTATCTCTCATGGGCCTTGAAGGTGGATAAGATATTCCGTCTTCACAACTACGACGAGGATAAGAAAATTGCCATGGCCTCCCTCGAGTTCCAAGACTACGTTCTCATTTGGTGGGAACACGTGATTGAGCAACGACGTACAAGAGGAGAACCACCAATCACAACTTGGACGGCGATGAAGGATGTCATGAGAGCTCGTTTCATGCCTACACACTACACCCGTGATCTTTTCAATAAGTTGCAACTCCTCAAACAAGGCAGAAAGACGGTGGAAGAATACTACCAAGAAATGGAGATTGCCGATGTCAAGGAAGACGACGAGCAAACAATGGCACGCTTCTTGAACGGCATCAACCACCCAATCAAGCGGATTGCCGACTTCCAACCGTACTCAAACCTTCTCGAGCTAGTTCATCAAGCGACCAAGGCCGAGCGACAAGTCCAAGATGACTTCAAATACGCCAAGTACTCGTCCAAGACCTACGGCTCCTACTCTCAAGCTCCCGCGACTTCGGCACCTCCTACCTCAACTAGAGCATCACCAAGTACCAGTGACAAGTCAAGTTCCAAGCAAGCTACGCCCCCCTCGACTCATCCTCCGGCAAGCACCTACAAGCCCAAGTCTTCCTCATCTTTGGCGCCACCAACCGACACCATCAAGACAAGTTCACTCAAGTGCTTCACATGTGTTGGCCGAGGACACAAGTCCTTCGAATGCACCAACAAGCGTACAATGATCTTCAACGATGATGGCACATACGACTCGATGAGTGAAGAAGAAATGGAAGCCATTGAGCACGTGGCCATGCATCGACGCGTGAACGAAGATGAAGATGACCAAGTGTTTTGCGACAACGATTCAAGTCCCTCTCTCGTGGTCTTCAAGGTCTTGACGCTTCAACACCACCAAGACGAGGACCAATGGTGCCACGGCTTCCACACAAAGGCCGGCATCAATGGGCGTTCCGTCAAAGTCATCATCGACGGAGGAAGTTGTCACAACTTGGCAAGTGAAGAGCTATGTTCCAAGCTGCAATTGGTCAAGAAGAAGCACCCTCGCCCCTACAAGGTGCAATGGTTAAGCGACTCCGGCACTATTCAAGTGGAGCATACGGTGCAAGTTTATTTCAAGATCGGCGCCTACGAGGACACCTTGGAGTGCGACGTGGTCCCGATGTCCGTGTGCCATCTCCTCTTGGGAAGGCCTTGGCAATTCGACCGCGGAGTCATACACAACGGACGAACCAACCACTATAGCATCAAGATGAAAGGCAAGGAATATGTGCTTCGACCAATGTCACCAAGCCAAGTGATCGCCGATAAGCAAGCATCCACCCATCATGGAGGTCCTAGTGAGAGAGCATCCACCGAAAAGAAAGTGAGAGCCACAAGCCAAAATTGAGCGCCTCTTCGCCAAGAGAGAAAAACTTAGTCCTCCTAGCCACAAAAAGAGAGATGAGAGAAGTGTGTGAGAACCCATCGAGTGTCATCCACTTTGTCCTCCTATGCAAGGATGAGGTGACAAAAACTAACGCTCCTAATCCTCTTCCTCTAGTGTTTTCTAACTTGTTGCAGGAATTCGAGGATGTCTTTCCCGATGAGCTACCTCCCGGTCTTCCTCCTCTACGTGGCATTGAACATAGGATCGACCTCATCCCCGGAGCACCTATTCCGAACAAGGCTCCCTACCGCGTCAACCCCGAAGAAACTAAGGAGATCCAACGGCAAGTACAACAACTCATCGACAACGGTCATGTACGTGAAAGCTTAAGCCCTTGTGCCGTTCCGGTTATACTTGTGCCCAAGCAAGATGGTAGTTTTCGCATGTGCTCCGATTGTAGACCCATCAATGCTATCACCGTTCGTTATAGGCATCCCATTCCTCACCTAGATGATATGCTAGATGAGCTTAGCGGTGCCACCATTTTCTAAAAAAATGATCTTAAAAGTGGCTATTATCAAATCCGTATACAAGAAGGTGACGAATGGAAAACCGCTTTCAATACCAAATTTGGCTTGTACGAGTGGTTGGTTATGCCTATGGGTTTATCGGAAGCTCCCGGTACTTTCATGCGTCTTATGCATTTTGTGCTTCGTCGTTACATTGGAGTGTTTGTTGTGGTCTACTTCGATGACATACTTGTTTTTAGCAAATCCATCAACGATCATATAAAGCTTGTTAGGGCTATTTTACAAACTCTTCGCAAAGAACGTATTTATGCGAACATGAAAAAGTGCACTTTTGGTGTTGACAAGCTTGTTTTCTTGGGTTTCGTCGTTTCCACAAAGGGCGTCCATGTTGATGAGTCTAAAATTGAAGCAATTAAAACTTGGCCACAACCCACCAATTTGCAACAAGTGCGAAGTTTTCTTGGCCTTGCGGGTTTCTATCGTCGCTTTGTGAAGGATTTTAGCACTATTGCCGCCCCTTTGCATGCCTTGAGTAAGAAAAATGCTCCTTTTGTTTGGGGACCCTCGCAATCCACCGCTTTTGATGAGCTCAAATCCTTGCTTACTCATGCTCCGATTCTTGCTTTTCCCAACTTTGACAAAACTTTTGAGGTTCATTGTAATGCGAGTGGTAATGGCATTGGTGGAGTTTTGATGCAAGAAAAGCAAGCTATTGCATACTTTAGTGAAAAACTATCCGGTGCTCAACTTAACTACCCCATCTATGATAAATAATTGTATTCTCTCGTGCATGTGTTGCATACTTGGGAACATTATCTTAGACCGCATGAGTTTGTCATACATACCGATCATGAGACACTTAAGTACCTTAAAGGCCAAACCAAGTTGAATAAACGACATGCTAAATGGAGTGAATTTATTGAATCTTACCCCTATGTGATCAAGTACATTAAGGGCAAAGAGAATGTTGTGGCGGAAGCCCTTTCCCGCAAATGCATGTTACTTACTCAACTTGAATTGAATGTTGTTGGATTTGATCATATCAAAGATTTATATGAGCATGATGTGACTTTTTCTACTCCTTATGCTAAGTGTGTGACGCATACTTCTTGGGAACGATACTATATCAAAGATGGTTATCTTATGAAACAAACTATGCATTCCCGAGTCTTCTCTTCGTTTGTTACTTTTGCAAGAGGCCCATGGAGGTGGACTCATGGGACACTTTCGACGCGACAAGACTTATGCCACACTCTCCAAGAACTACTTTTGTCCCAAGATGTTTCGTGATGTCGCCCGCTTCACCAACCGTTGCTCTACATGTTGCAAAGCTAAGTCACAATCTCAATCCCATGGTTTACATATGCCTTTACCTATTCCACATCAACCTTGGGAAGATATTAGCATGGACTTTGTGCTTGGCTTACCTAGGACACAAAATGGCAAGGACTCCGTGTTTGTTGTTGTGGACCGATTCTCTAAAATGGCTCATTTTATCCCATGCAATAAGATAGACGATGCTTCACATGTTGCCAATCTCTTTTGTAGGGAAATCTTGAGGTTACACGGTGTGCCAAAGACAATTGTGTCGGATCGAGACGTCAAGTTCCTAAGCTACTTTTGGAAGACGCTATGCACCAAGCTCGGAATCAAGCTACTCTTCTCCATGGCGTACCACCCTCAAACCGACGGCCAAACGAAAGTCACGAACCGAACACTTGCAACTCTCCTACACGTGTTGATAAAGAAGAACATCAAGGAGTGGGAGGAGTGCCTACCCATCGCCGAGTACGCCTACAACCGTGCAAGACACTCCACAACCGGCAAGTCCCCCTTAGAGGTTGTCTAAGGCTTCAACCCATTGTCAGCGTTGGACATCGTTCCTCTACCGCTTCAAGAACGAGCTAACATGGACGCAAGCGCATGAGCCACCTACCTCAAGAAGATGCATGAAGAAACACGTTCCACGATCGAGCGCCAAGTACAACGACTAGCCTCCAAGCTCAACATCAACAAGTCTCCAATGGTGTTCCAACCGGGTGATCAAGTATGGATACATCTCCGCAAGGACCGCTTCCCCAAGGAACGCAAGTCAAAGCTACTACCGAGAGCCGACGGCCCATTCAAGGTGCTAGCACGCTACAACGACAACGCCTACAAGGTCGACATCCCACGTGATAAGTACAACGTAAGCGACATATTCAACGTCAAAGACTTGGCCAAGTACCATGGTGATGAAGAGCATGATCCGTGGACGGATCTCTCCCAAGGGGGGGGGGGGGGAGATGATGCGAAGCATCCCTTGACTACTCGCACCGACACTCCATCACCACCGCAAGCACCAAGTGGCCCGATACAAGAGCACGTGCACGCGCCATCGAGAACGAGGTTGACTCTCTCCTTTCCGAGTTTCGGTCGGATTCGGATGAGAATTGGGTTCTACCTCATAAGGACATGTTATGCATCTTAGGATACCAAGGAGATGATCATGAGAAGGAGAAGGTGAAGATTCGAGCATCCATGGAGCAAGAGAAGGAAGGAGAGGTCAAGGGGAAGGAAGAAGAGAAGCTCCTGGACACCCCGGGTGCCCGGACGGAAGGACCCCGGGTGCCCGGACTCGAAGGCAAGGGGAGGGCCGAACCCCCTGGACACCCCGGGTGCCCGGTCACCTCAGCACCGGGTGCCCGGCCTCATCCTGGGCTACGCTCCAGCCAGCCCCGGGTGCCCGCCGTCCACCATGACCTCGCCCAGCCGGCCCGGGTGCCCGGCCTCCTCCCGCCTGGCCAGGCGGCCACCCAGTGCCCGGATTCGGACCCCGGGTGCCCGGCCCTACCACCCCAGCCGACCGCGGCCCAGTCCGGGTGCCCAGACCCCGTGACCCCGGGTGCCCGGTCCCTCCTCCGTGTCTACGCGTCTTAGGGATATTTTGGTCCTTTGTTCCCCTCCTTCTCCTAGCTTAGTCCATAGACTATATAAGATGACCCCCTAGGTCTTTTGGAAGGATAGCAAAGTATTTTAGAACATCCAAAGAGAGCTTTGCTCCTTGTATCCTCCTCCTCTTGGAGATCAAGACCCCTCTTTGGGAAGAATCCTTAGGATTACCAAGCCCTCCTCTTGAAGGAGATCAAGATCAAGACCTCACCTAGTGGGAAGAACTTACCTAGTGCTATTTTCCTTGAATTGTTCATGTAATCTTGTGGATCTCTTGTGTGCCACTATAGTGGATGTGATATTGGGTTTGTTTTGAGTGATTTGTGCCTTGTGTTCTTGAGAGTTCTTCCTCTTTTCCCCCTCCAAGTGTGAAAAGATCCCCTCTAGGGTTTCACCCTACAACAGAGGGGCATAGTTGTGACTATGCCGATGAGATCTCAGATCTTTCCAATGCTCTTGAGGAAGAGTGTGGTCTTCGTTTGGCTTTTGAGGAGTCACACAATGATGATCATGCTAAGTTAAAGAAAGATCTTGATCATGCTCTTGTTGTTTCTCGTGTGCTAAACTCCGAGAAGGCAAAGCTTGGGGTTGATCTAGCTAGACTCAAAGAGGAGTTTGACATTCTCGACAAGCCTCACAAAGTCTTGAAGGGTGTTCATTCCAGCCTCAAGGAGTCTCATGATCAACTCCAAGTGAAGCTAACCAAGGAGAAAGCCACCTTTCCTCACATGGTGTTAATTGATAATGCAAATGCTACTAACCCTTGTTGTGAGCATGTGCATCTTGTTGAGGAGAATGCTAAGTTGAAGGAGCAACTTGAGAAAGGCCTTGTGTCATGCATACAAGGTGAGAAGAACCTCAATGACCTTTTGAGCAATCAAAAGGAAGTTGTGGCCAAGGAGGGGATTGGGTTCACACCCAAATCCAAGAACAAGAAGAAGAATGATAAGAACAAACGACCTCATCCTCTCAAGCAAACTTTTGTGAAGGAGGGAGAGGGTGGTTCCAAGGAGAAGAAGAACAATGCGAAGGGTGGCAGTGTCAAGAAGGGCAATGCCACCCCTCCCAACAAAGCCGACGACTTTAATCCTTCTTATGTGTTATGCCGTGCTAGTGATGGGCATGTTTATGCCAAATTTGTTGGTTCTCCTCATGAATATATTGAATGGTCTATTTGGGTTCCTAAGACCCTTGTTACTAACATCAAAGGACCCATTACAAAATGGGTACCTAAAACCAAGCATTGATCTCTTGTAGGTGTTTGCTTCCGGTGGGGGATCATGGCTGCTCGATAGTGGAGCTACAAATCATATGACCGGAAGCAAGGACTTGGTGGTGGACGTGCACAAGATTCCATCTATGCCCACCAATGTCGAGTGGGGTGATGCCTCATCTTCTAAGGTATTGGGACTTAGCAAGGTTGTCATTTCTCATGATCTCACGATCGAGAAGGTCATGCTTGTTGAGTCCCTTGCATACAATTTACTTTCCGTTCGTCAACTTGCAATCATGGGCTTTGCCACTTTATTTGATATTGATACCGTGGCCCTCTTGTGGAGCAAGACTCTTAAATTAGCCTTTGTTGGGCATGTCGAGAACGGTCTATATGTGATAAACTTTTCGTAGCGACCCACTAAGACCGCGACATGCATAATGGCTAAAGTTGATGTGGGATGGCTTTGGCATCGCCGTTTAGCCCATGTCAATATGAGATCTTTGCAAAGTATTCTCAAGGGGGACCATGTCCGTGGACTAACGAATGTTAGTTTTGCTAAAGATCGTGCTTGCAGTGCTTGTATCGAAGGAAAGCTACATGAGAAGGCTCACCCTCCCACGACTATCATTTACTCGAAGAGGCCTTTGGAGCTCCTTCATTTGGATCTCTTTGGGCCTCCATCCTTTGATAGTCTTGGGGATAGGAAGTATTGCTTGGTGATTGTGGATGACTATTCAAGATACACTTGGGTATATTTCTTCAAGAGGAAGAGCGAGACCCAACAAACGGTCATTGACTTTGCAAATGAAGCCCAACGTCAACATAATGCAATGATTTTGACAATAAGAAGTGACAACGACACCGAGTTCAAGAACTACACCTTGGATGAGTTTCTTAGTGATGAGGGGATCAAGCATCAATATTCCGCACCTTACACCCCTCAACAAAACCGTGTTGCGGAGAGGAAGAACCGGACGTTGATGGATGCGGCAAGGACCATGATGGCGGAGTTCAAGTCTCCATACAAATTTTCGGCCGAAACCATCAACACCGCGTGTCATGCATCCAATCGGCTCTACCTCCGCAAGGGCTTGAACAAGACTCCATATGAGATACTCACTGGTAACAAGCCCAACCTTAAGTAGTTTCGGGTGTTCGGGTGTAAGTGTTTCATTCTCAAGAAAGGTGTTCGTTTGTCTAAATTTGAGGCTAGAGCATATGAGGGCATTTTTGTTGGTTATGCTACAAACTCTCATGCTTACCATGTCCTCAATAAATCCACGGGACTTATTGAGGAGACGTGTAACGTGGAGTTTGATGAGAATAACGGCTCCCAAGTGGAGCAAAGTGGCACTTGTGATGTAGGTGATGAAATTCCTCCTCAAGCCGTAAGAAGAATGGGTGTTGGTTTTATTCTACCCATTGAGGAACCCCTTGTGGCCGAAGGAGAAGGACAATGCTCCACTCAAGTGGAGCCATCACCAACCCAAGGCCCACACGCTTCCGAAGAACAAAGTGAAGGCCCTCAATCTCATGAAAAATACCAAGGGCAAGATCGTGCTCAAGACGGTGTTGACACACCAAGTGATGCCCAAGGTTAAGTTCTCTCCTCCGAGCAAGTTCAATATCAAGAACAAGCTCAAGACGACGCTCAAGATGATCAAGTGACCGCTCCTCAACTCACCACCGAGGAGGAATTGGAGCGTCGTGCCGCTAAGATTGCATCCAAGCTCTCCACCAAGGGTCATCTCATGAAAAATGTTCTTGGAAGCTTTCAAAAGGGGGTAAGCACTCGTAGACAATTGGCAAACTATTGTGAACATCACGCGTTTGTCTCTTGTGTTGAACCCCAAAAGGTATATGAAGCCCTCGAAGATCCGGATTGGCTTAATGCCATGCATGAAGAACTCAACAACTTCGAGTACAACAGGTGTGGAGATTGGTGACAAGGCCGACGGGGAACCACAGTGTCATTGGAACCAAGTGGATATTCAAGAACAAGCAAGATGCTCATGGGACCATCATTCGCAACAAGGCAAGATTGGTGGCACAAGGCTACTCCCAAGTCGAGGGTATCGACTACGGTGAAACCTTTGCTCCCGTTGCTCGCCTTGAATCCATTCGTTTGTTGATTGCATATGCTTCTCATCACAACTTTAAGTTGCAACAAATGGATGTGAAGTGTGCTTTTCTTAATGGTCCTATTAATGAGTTGGTATATGTCAAGCAACCCCCCAGGGTTCGAGGATCCCTACTTTCCCGATCATGTGTATCAACTCGATAAGGCACTCTATGGCCTTAAACAAGCCCCACGTGCGTGGTATGACCACCTTACTGAGTTGTTACAAGATCGTGGGTTTGAAGTTGGGCTAATCGACCCCACTTTTTTTACTAAGAAGGTCAAAGGGGAGTTGTTTGTGTGCCAACTATATGTTGATGACATTATCTTTGGTTCCCCTAACAAATCTTTCAATGAGGAATTTGCCTCACTCATGACCTCAAAGTTCAAGATGTCTTTGTAACACCCCGGAAGTAACTTTCCATATTTGTAACTCCAACTCTTGCCATTTTCGGCATTGATATATGATATTCCCTCCGTGGTTGGTTTTCTTCATTTTGCTTTTTGTCCGTGTCATGCATTTTATATTATGTCATCATGTGCATCGCATTTGCATACGTGTTCGTCTCATGATTCCGAGCATTTTTCCCGTTGTCCGTTTTGCAATCCGGCACTCCTATCTCCCCCGGCGGTCCCTTTTACGTTTTTTCGTGTGCGGGTATTAAACCTTCTCGAAATGGACCGAGGTTTGTCTAGTGGCCTTAGTATACAACCCGTAGACCACCGGTCAAGTTTCGGGTCATTTGGAGCTCGTTTGGTACTCCAACGGTTAACCGCACTCTCGCAAAGGCCTCTTTTAAGTTGCAGCCCAACACCCCTCCAAAACAGCCCAATAACCCATCTAACTCACTTCCATGCTCTCCGTCGTTCGATCACGATCGTGTGGTAAAACTACACCTCATTTGGACTCTCCTAGCTCCCTCTATGCCTATTTAAGCACCTCCCCCCAAAAATTCCGGATCATCCTCTTTCCCAAACCCTAAAACCGCCCCTCAGACGCGCGGGACGTGTCCGCCGCCAGCCGGACACATCAGCGCCGCCGCCCATCCAATCGGGGCGCCACGTGGCCCGCCGCCACATGTGCCATGAGCCCATGAGCCTGGCCAAGCCCTCCCTGCCCGCTCCTCACTCCCGCCTCCGCGCTTCTCAGCGCCCGGCCACGCCGCCGCCCGCACCGCCCGCCCGCCCAGCTCCTCTCGCCCGGCCGCCCGGCTAGCCAGCGCCTGGCGCCTCCAGCCTGCCGCGCGCCGCCGCGCTCTCCTCCCGGCCACCTCGTCGCCCCGGCGCCAGCCCCGCCGGATCCGCCCGCCAGCGCCTCCTCCTTCCCGCGAGCTCCTCCGCCGCCGCCGCCGCCGATTCGGGTCGGGCCCCGATCCGGCCTCGAATCCCGAGCCGTTGACCTCTTCTCTCTCTCCCCTCCATTTTTCTCTAAGTATTTTTGCATCTCTTGTTGTTTTGTGCAATTTTCAACATGCTATATCTTTGTCATCGTAGATCCATTTTTCGCGTATTATATGTCAAAATGTTCGTCTCGAAGAGTAGATCATTTCATTCAATTGCATCATTTTCATTTGAGCTCATCTTGATGCCCGAAATGCTGTTGGAAGAGTGCTATGTGCTGTTGGTTTCTGATTTTTATCAGAAGTTGCACTTTTGTTATTTTTGCCATGATTAATGTGTGCACCCTATGATTTTGAGTCCTACATGTGTTTTGTAAAATGACATGCCATCTTTCCAGGGGTATATGCCATGTATTTTTGTGATCTATGTGGTGACTAGCACAAGCATGCAAAGTAGGTGTCCTGTTGTTGCTGATTTCAGCCCTGTTTTAGCTGATTTTGATGCCATGTTTACTTGATGATACCGAGAGATCTATGCATATTTTGAGATACTTCAGTAAGGGTGTTTTGTAAAGCATGACTTTCTCTATCCATTCATGCCTTTGTTTGCAATTATGGGATGCCATAGCTTGAGTCAATCGAGCTCTACTTTTGCTATCAAATGTTTCCTGGCAGATTGTATACATGTTATACAATTTTGCCTAGCTTGTTGTGGTTGATCCATTTATGCTATGTTATTTGTTCTTGCCATGTATGTCTTCTATGTCATGTCTTCTTGATGTATGTATGCTTAGTTTATCATTTGAGGCTCTGTAGTGAGTGCATCGAGCTTGTAAACATGCCCTCTCGTTATCAGTTTTTGACATGTCAAGTTGCTGAATCTGTTAACGAGACTTTCAATATTGACATGGGTGTTACTATATTTTCTAGTCCTTTTTGGCTTATGGTCAGTAAGGGAGTTTTGAAATATGCTTTGAGTAGATTCATGCCATGCCATGTTTTGCTATTTTAAGTTCCTGTAGCATGTAGTTTTCTTGCTCTGAACATTGCAACCTGATGCTGTTTTTGACATGTCCAGCCTGATATTTTGTGCACTTTTGCCATGCTTGTTTGAACATGTTATGATGTGAACTAGCCGTAGCTCAGTGCTCATCTTTTGTCGAGCATCATGTGTAGATCACTGCCATGTGCTTTGTTGTTACGTTTGGGTGCATTAGCTTAATTAATTGTTGCTTGCTAAGTGGCATCATGCTGTTAATGGCAGATTTGCGCCATTCTTGTTTTGCTTGCCATTTGCAAACCGTGCGTCCGTTTCCGGTGATCTTTATATCGATTTCAACCGAAATCATCTTATCTTTCCAGTGGCACGCTTGGTTTGCCAAGTTGATGCCTGGTTCATCATTTACCTTCCGGAGCGCACATAAGCATTGCATATCGCATCCCGCATATCATGTCATGTTTTGCATAATGTTGATTGTGCATTGCACCGTGATTTATTGTGGTTCCTTTGTTTGTGTTGTTGCTTTGGGTAGAGTCGGAGACGAGTGCGTGAACGAGGAGCCTGTTGAGAACGTTTTCGAGGATCAAGCTTTCGACAACTCGAGAACATTGCGAGCAAGATGACCATACCCTCGAAATCACTTCTATCTTTGCTATGCTAGTTGCTCGCTCTTTTGCTATGCCTATGCTGCGATGCCTACCACTTGCTATATCATGCCACCCATATTGCCATGTCAGCCCCTAACCATCCTTTCCTAGCAAACCGTTGATTGGCTATGTTACCGCTTTGCTCAGCCCTCTTATAGCGTTGCTAGTTGCGAAGTGAAGTTTGTTCCTTGTTGAACATGGAGATGTTGTTCCTTATTGGAACATGTTTACTTGTTGGGGATATCACAATATATATCTGCTATAATTAACACATCTATATACTTGGTAAAGGGTGGAAGGCTCGGCCTTATGCCTGGTGTTTTGTTCCACTCTTGCCACCCTAGTTTCCGTCCATACCGTGTTATGTTCCTTGATTTTTATGCTCCTTACACGGTTGGGTGATTTATGGGACCCCCTTGACAGTTCGCTTTGAATAAGACTCGTCCAGCAAGGCCCAACTTTGGTTTTACCATTTGCCACCTAAGCCTTTTCCCCCGGGTTTTCGCGAGCCCGAGGGTCATCTTTATTTTAACCCCCCGGACCAAGCTTCTTCGAGTGCTGGCCCGAACCGAGCAACCTCTTGGGGCCACCACGGGGAAACTCGAGGCTTGGTTTTACTCGTAGCTTGACTTATCCGGATGTGCCCTGAGAACGAGATATGTGCAGCTCCTATCGGGATTTGTCGGCACAATCGGGTGGCTTTGCTGGTCTTGTTTTATTGCTGTCGAAATGTCTTGTAGTCCGGGATTCCGAGATTGATCGGGTCTTCCCGGTAGAAGGAATATCCTTCGTTGACCGTGAGAGCTTATAATGGGCTAAGTTGGGACACCCTGCAGGTAATATCTTTCAAAGCCGTGCCCGCGTTATGAGGCGATGGGAATTTGTTAATGTCCGTTGTAGAAACCCAAAGTTGACCTCAAATAAAATACGCATCAACCGCGTGTGTAACCGTGATGGTCTCTTCTCGGCGGAGTCCGGGAAGTGAACACGGTGTTGGAGTTATGTCTGACGTAAGTAGTTCAGGATCACTTCTTGATCACTACTAGTTTCACGACCGTGCTTTGCTTCTCTTCTCGCTCTCTTTTGCGAAGTAGCCACCATATATGCTAGTAAACTTGCAGCAGCTCCACTTTACTACCCTGTCCTTCCTATAAGCTTAAATAGTCTTGATCTCGCGGGTGTGAGATTGCTGAGTCCCCGTGACTCACAGATACTTCCAAACAGTGGCAGGTTCCGACGATGCCAGTGCAGGTGATTCCACCGAGCTCAAGTGGGAGTTCGACGAGGAACGTGGTCGTTACTATGTGTCTTTTCCCGATGATCGGTAGTGGTGCCCAGTTGGGACGATTCGGGATCTGTGTAGCATTTGGGGTATCTTCTTTTATTTTGGTTCCGTAGTCGGACCTTGAGTGTACTCAATGATGGATGTTTATTTATGTACTCGTGTGGAGTGGCGATCAGAAGCCAACTATGTATCTCTTTCCCTTATTTATTACATGGGTTGTGTGAAGATTACCTCACTTGCGACATTGCTTTCAATGCGGTTATGCCTCTAAGTCGTGCCTCGACACGTGGGAGATATAGCCGCATCGGGGGCGTTATAGTCTTCCATGGGAGAGTTGAAGTTCTTTCTTGGTTTTGAAGTGAAGCAAAGAAGAGAAGGAACCTTCATCAACCAAGCCAAATACACTCAAGACATGCTCAAAAGATTCAAGCTAAGTGATGTCAAGCTAGCGTCCACTCCAATGCCCACCAAGTGCCAACTTGACATCGATCCCAATGGTAAAGCGGTGGATTAAAAGGTATATCGCTCCATGATTGGATCCTTGCTTTACCTTTGTGCATCTAGACCGGATATCATGTTGAGTGTGGGAATTTGTGCACGGTTTCAAGCAAGATCAAGGAAAGCCACTTTGTGGCGGTCAAGCGAATCTTTCGATATTTGGCTCATACCCCAAACTTTGGCTTATGGTACCCAAGAGGAGCAAACTTCAAGCTTGTAGGGTATTCGGACTCCGATTGGGCGGGAGACAAAGTGGATAGGAAGTCTACTTCCGGAGGGTGCCAATTCCTTGGTTGCTCTTTGGTAAGTTGGTCTTCTAAAAAGCAAAGTTGTGTGTCTCTCTCGTCCACCGAAGCGGAGTATGTGGCAGCCGGTAGTTGTTGTGCACAACTCTTATGGATGAGGCAAACTTTAAAGGATTGCGGTGTCATTTGTGACAAAGTGCCTCTTTGGCGTGACAATGAAAGTGCCATCAAGATTTCTCTCAACCCGGTGCAACACTTCAAGACAAAGCATATTGAGATTCGGCATCACTTTATCCGGGATCACATTAGGCGAGGGGAGATCGAGCTCAACTACGTCAACACTCATGATAACCTTGCAGATATTTTCACGAAGCCGTTGGATGAAGCAAGATTTCGCGAGTTAAGGAATGAGCTAAATATCATTGATTCGAGCAATGTTGCTTGAACCCTTGCACACCCCACCATACTCAACTTGATGTCTTGTTTAGATGTAGGCATGGACATAGGGGGAGTGTTGTTCTCTCAATGAACTCTCCCTCCCCCCATTATGCATAAATTGATCAACTCATTCACATTAGCCATTTTTTATGGTACTTGTGCTTCAAAGACGAGTTTTGGTCATGGGCTCAAGGATAATTCTTCGCGGTGCCATACCAATTGACTCAAACATAGGTGGTTCCGGCCACCGCCCTCACTTTGGAGAGGTTGTGTCTCGAGGTTGTTTCTTGTTGTCTTTTGCCTTTCATTCTTCGTGTTGAGCGTGTTCTTGTGGTGTCTTGTTGCCTTGAAGATTCCGTGCGAAGACCTCTTTTTCTTGTTCTTGAAATGTGCATCTTCTTGAGCTCATGGTACTACATGCCAGCCACGGTACTATCACAGATGGAGTGCACGGTACTATCAAGACCTAGCGCGACAAGAATTTTTTATCGCCACCGGGAGAGCGGTACTACCGCTTGGTGCGGTGCTTCACCCGGCGGTACTACCGCGATGAGGCGCGGCACTACTGCGTCTTGACGAGTCTTGCTGGGGGTTAAGATTCGGCAGGGGAGTTCCAACTCCCCCATACCCATTCGTTCGTCTCTCTCCCCGCAACCTCTCTCTCTCTCTCTCCTACTCAAGAACGGCGCTGGCGAACCTCGTCGGATCTCCGTCTCCAGCCACTCTCCTCGGATTCCGACTGGTGGGATCGTTCCCCACCACTTCCTCTTGCCACGGAACAAGGTTTCTCCCCAAATCCCTCTCTTTCTTGGTTTTTTTGCCTCTAGGTTTTTGGGGAGATGCATGTGTTCCTGAGATTTTTGGTCAAATCTATGCAAGAGTAGGATGTAGGAGAGTTGTGTTGCGTAGAAATTATACTTGATATGTTGTCCCATGGTAGATTTGATCAATCGTAGTACCGCCACGTTTTCGCAGTTCTTCTTAGATTCAAAGTGGTCCGGATCTGACGCCGCACGGTACTACCGCCCCTCCGGTGCGGTACTACCGCTTGCCCGATACTACCGCCCGTCAGGTGCGGTACTACCACACGTGCTACGGTACTAAGATCCTACTACCGCTCCGAGCCCCGGTACTACCATGTCTTCACGCGGTACTACCGCGGCTAGGAGCGGTACTAAAATTTTAGTACCATGCGATCTGGCAGTACTACCGTTGTTGTCCAATCTTCTTCTTGGCAATTACCACGTATGCTTCCTACATGTTTCCCTTGTTTTGCTGCAGTCTTTTCATTGATTCTTCTCGCTGGTCGTGTGTGTTTTGTGTTTGGTGTCTTAGGTGGTGGCTCCGGTGCTCCTGCTTGCTGTTCCAATCCCAGTCGTGCCACAAGCTCCAAGCGTCTGCGCAATCAAGACGAAGCTCCAGAGGGCTCCAATGCCCCCAACGCAGGACCAAGACCACCGCCACCAAGCAGAAGGAGCCCACCATGGGCATGGATGAGATTCCACAGGCAGAGTTTCTCGCTCGAAGGAGGATCAACCCTTTTGTGAATCCTCGTGCCATCATCAGAGGCAATGATCTTTTCTAGACCAAGCAGTAGAACCTCATCTACCCGGATGTGATCAAGGGCAAGCAGAACATCTATGTGGACATGCACTGGATTGATATGCATCACATGAGGGAGGAGAAGCACCGTGCCTACTTTGGTGAGGCCTTGGATCTCGTGGAGCAGTTTGCCATTGAGGATGTGATCTCCTTTAACCTGGACTATGATCCCGAGCTTGTGGCCTAGTTCTTTGCCTCAGTTCACTTTCACACTGAGGAGGATCGGAGGATGACCCGGATGACCAATGGACGTCGGCTGACTGCTACGTGGCAGGAATTCATGGCGTTGCTCAGTGTTCCTGATGAGGGGCTCAACACGCCTGTTGGTGTTCGCCCTCATGCCAACCCCGAGTCTGCCAACAAGAACAGGCTCATGCCATACTATGTTGAGAAGGTCCTCCCAAGTGGTAAGAAGACATGGGTGCTGAACTCTTTCCTTGACATCATGCACCGGATCTTCCATAACTCTCTCTTTCGACGCATTGGGGACAAGGACAAGGTGCATGCTTATCTTGTGGACATGTTGCTTATCTGTGAGGAGGCGTGGATCTCTCAGACTCAGCCCTTGGATGTTTCCCACATCATGTGGTGCGAGCTTCGCTTTGCGGTGTTCAACCGTAAGGTTCCCATCTATGGACCTTACCTGTTTCTACCGATCTCAAGACTTGGGAGCAGCGCTTCCCTCAGATGAGTTTCGCCCCTAATCGGATCCGTCATGATCCCATCAAACTTGATCAAGCCCCAAAGGTAACACTACCACTGTCTTTGAGGCAGCGGCTGCTAAGATGGCTGTGGATGGAGAGGAAACTGAGGAGGAGATTGCAGCTGAGGACCGTCCTACTGGACATGCCTCTTCCTCCAATGAGCCCTCGTGGGCCAAGAAGCTGAAGGACAAGATGAAGACTCTGTTCTGCATGCAGGCAAAGGGGCAATATAGGACTCACGTTGCTTCCAAGGAGAGTCGCCGCCGCGACAAGAAGATCATGAAGGTCTTTGGTGAGGCAGAATCCAGCGGGTCAGAGAGGCACATCACCCCAGAGGCAGAATGGATGGCGAAGCAAGGCTACAGGTGGACTGATTCTGAGGAGGACATCGAGGAGACCATCCCCGCCGCCGAGTCTGACGGGGAGCGTTGGAGCGATTTCTCTGCCTGAGCCACCCCTTGTGTGTAGGTGTCCTCTCTGCCTTTTTGGCGTCTCGATGCCAAAGGGGGAGAGAGTGTAGGGATTTGCGTGCTTGCGAGTCATGTGTCGTGAGTCGTGTGTCGTGTTTGGTGTGTTTGCTTTTTCGTTTGGACGTCGTTTGCTTTGGTTTGGTTTGCGCCTTTGAGACTTATCCTTCATATGGTGTAAGACATATGCACTCTATCATATCCTAGTGAGCTTATGATATAATTGTGCCACTTATGTTATGCTCTTGTTTACTATCTTGTCTAATGTTAGCCTTACTATTGCAAATTATGCCTTGTCTATAAAATATAGGGGGAGTGTCGATCCTAGTATGTGTGCCGTGCAGTCCAAAGCACCCATCTAGATTGCGCACATCTAGGGGGGGCCCGTCTATATTTTAGAGAGGAGGGGTTTGCCTTCGCTCATTATTATTTTCCTTGTGCAAATCCCGTATTGTAATCAATCCACCAAAAAGGGGGAGATTGTAAGGGCATATTTATCCCTAAGGTGTTTTGGTGATTGATGACAATGCTTTTGCGGACTAATTGTGTGCCTTGAGTTTCTCGGATGTTCCATCGCCAGCACAAGACGGTTTGTGCCCTCGAAGACTATTGAAGACGGCGCCTTTTACGCTTTCTTTTCAAAGGAATTGAGTCGAGGGAAAGCCGTACTATCAAGAGGGGTCCGCCGGAAAGGTTCGGTGGAATTATCACGTACACGTTTTCTTCCTTGTCTCCACCTTTCCCCGTGCACTTTGGAGCATCCTCCGTTTCATCCTCTATGCATTCTGTCTTGGTTGCTGAAATTGGGCCTGCGGTAGTACTGCGCCCTGGAGCGGTAGTACCGCAGTGACTTACGGTAGTACCAGACCCCGGTGCGGTAGTACTGCAGGAGCCCACGGTAGTACCGCTCCTTAGGAGTTGTAGTACCATTGCCCCCAGGCCAAGTGCCGCTGCGCTGCGGTAGTAGGGGCGGATGTAATTTTTTACATCAGTGCCCCCGCGGTAGTATCAAGACTCGCGCGCGTAGTACCGCTACCCTGGCCTGGCTCACTCGCCACGCTGGTAGTACCGCTACCCAAATGTACTACCGTGTCGGATTTTTGCATCGCTCCAACTCAAATGGAAGTTGCTACTGATGTAATTTTTTATGTCCGTTCCTCCCCGTCCTCTGGACCTTCCCTGCCTTGCGGTAGTACCGCTTGTGCGGTTCTACCGCTCTTCGCTTCAGTGCGGTTGGGCTGGCCAGGGCTGTGCTGTTCAGGTGGTAGTATAGTAGGGCCCCGCAGTAGTACCCGTCTGCCTGCGGTAGTACCGCTGCCCCACCGTGGTAGTACCGTGCTGCGCAGAATGGGTTGGTGGATAACGGTTGGATTTGTCTCTCCATTATATAAGGGGTGTCTTCTTCCCCGAGTTGACTACCTCTTCCAACCCTAAGCTCCATTGTTGCTCCAAGCTCCATTTTCGCCGGATCTCACTCCCTAGCCAATCAAAATTGTTGATTTGCTCGGGAGTGGTTGAGAAGGCCCCGATCTACACTTCCACCAAGAGAAATTTGATTCCCCCCACTAATCCCTTGCGGATCTTGTTACTCTTGGGTGTTTGAGCACCCTAGATGGTTGAGGTCACCGTGGAGCCATAGTAAATTGTGGTGAAGCTTCGTGGTGTCGTTGGGAGCCTCCAATTAAGTTGTGGAGATTGCACCAACCTTGTTTGTAAAGGTTCGGTCGCTGCCTCCAAGGGCACCAATAGTGGAATCACGGCATCTCGCATTGTGTGAGGGCGTGAGGAGAATACGGTGGCCCTAGTGGCTTCTTGGGAGCATTGTGCCTCCACACCGCTCCAACGGAGACGTATTTCCTTCAAAGGAAGGAACTTCGTAACACATCCTCGCCTCCACCGCTCCACTCTTGGTTATCTCGTGCCTTTACTTGTGCAAGCTTTTGTGTTATATCTCTTGCTTGCTTGTGTGCTTATTGTTGTTGCATCATATAGGTTGCTCACCTAGTTGCATATCTAGACAACCTACTTTGATGCAAAGTTTAAATTGGTAAAGAAAAACTAAAAATTGTTAGTTGCCTATTCACTCCCCCTCTAGTCAACTATATCGATCCTTTTAGCAAAGCATTAAGTAATTGGAGAAGCCTCCCCCAAGGTTGTGGGAGACTCTCTTCTTCAATTTGCACAAAATTATATATATCCCTTAAATCAGCTTGTTTCTTATGAGCAGGGAAATATTTAGAAGAGAAGTAATAAATCATATCCTGGGGACTACGCACACAAGCAGGATCAAGAGAATTAAACCATATCTTAGCATCACCATTTAATGAGAACGGAAATATCTTAAGGATATAAAAGTAGCGAGTTCTCTCATCATTATGAACAGGGTGGCTATATCATTTAATTTAGTAAGATGTGCCACAACAGTTTCAGATTCATAGCCATAGAAAAGATCAGATTCAACCAAAGTAATTATATCAGGATCAATGGAGAATTCATAATCCTTATCAGTAACAAAGATAGGTGAAGTAGCATAAGCAGGATCATATTTCATTCTAGCATTCAGAGTTTTTTGTTTAAGCTTAGCTAATAATTTCTTAAGATCACTTCTATCATTGCAAGAAAGAAAGTCTCTAGCAGTTTCTTCATCCATAACATAGCCCTCAGGCACAATAGGCAATTCATATTTACTGGGAGAGTATTCATCATCGCTTTCATCAATATTATCAGTGTCAATAATTTCATTCTCTCTAGCCCTAGCAAGTTGTTCATGAAGAAATTCACTAAGTGGCACAGTAGTATCAAGCATAGAAGTAGTTTCATCATAAGTATCATGGATAGCAGAAGTGGCATCATCAATAACATGTGACATATCAGAATTAATAGCAGAAGCAGGTTTAGGTGTCGCAAGGTTACTCAAAACAGAAGGTGAATCAAGTGCTGAGCTAGATGGCAGTTCCTTACCTCCCCTCGTAGTTGAGGGATAAATTTTTGTTTTCGTGTCTTTCAAGTTCTTCATAGTGACCAACAGATATAAATCCCAAGTGATTCAAAGAATAGAGCTATGCTCCCCGGAAATGGCACCAGAAAATAGTCTTGATAACCCACAAGTATAGGGGATCGCAACAGTTTTCGAGGGTAGAGTATTCAACCTAAATTTATTGATTCATCACAAGGGGAGCCCAAGAATATTCTCAAGTATTAGCAGTTGAGTTGTCAATTCAACCACACCTGGATAACTTAGTATCTGCAACAAAGTAATATGGAAGTAACGGTAACGATAGCAAAAGTAATATTTTTGGGTTTTGTAGTGATTGTAACAGTAGCAACGGAAAAGTAAATAAGCGAAGAACAGTATGTGAAAAGCTCGTAGGCATTGGATCGGTGATGGAGAATTATGCCGGATGTGGTTCATCATGTAACAATCATAACATAGGGTGACACAGAACTAGCTCCAATTCATCAATGTAATGTAGGCATCTATTCCGAATATAGTCATACGTGCTTATGGAAAAGAACTTGCATGACATCTTTTGTCCTACTCTCCCGTGGCAGCGGGGTCCTATTGGAAACTAAGGGATATTAAGGCCTCCTTTTAATAGAGTACCGGACCAAAGCATTAACACATAGTGAATTCATGAACTCCTCAATCTACGGTCATCACCGGGAGTGGTCCCGATTATTGTCACTTCGGGGTTGCCGGATCATAACACATAGTAGGTGACTATAGACTTGCAAGATAGGATCAAGAACTCACATATATTCATGAAAACATAATAGGTTCATATCTGAAATCATGGCACCCGGGCCCAAGTGACAAGCATTAAGCATAGCAAAGTCATAGCAACATCAATCTCAGAACATAGTGGATACTAGGGATCAAACCCTAACAAAACTAACTCGATTACATGATAAATCTCATCCAACCCATCACCGTTCAGCAAGCCTACGATGGAATTAATCACGCACGACGGTGAGCATCATGAAATTGGTGATGGAGGATGGTTGATGATGACGATGGCGATGGATTCCCCTCTCTGGAGCCCCGAACTGACTCCTGATCAGCCCTCTCGAGAGAGTTTAGGGCTTGGCATCGGCTCCGTATCGTAAAATGCGATGAAACTTTCTCTCTGATTTTTTTCTCCCCGAACACGAATATATGGAGTTGGAGTTGAGGTCGGTGGAGCTCCAGGGGGCCCACGAGGCAGGGGGCGCGCCCAGGGGGGTAGGGCGCACCCCCACCCTGGTGCCCAGGGTGTGGGCCCCCTGACGTTGATTCTTCCGCCAATATTTTTTATATTTTCCAAAAATAATCTCCGTGGAGTTTCAGGTCATTCCGAGAACTTTTGTTTCTGCACATAAATAACACCAGGGCAATTCTGCTGAAAACAGCGTCAGTCCGGGTTAGTTCCATTCAAATCATGCAAGTTAGAGTCCAAAACAAGGTCAAAAGTGTTTGGAAAAGTAGATACGACGGAGACGTATCAGTAGTCATTGCATGCGCGTGCTTATAATATAAGCAGGATGCTAGGAATTGTATACTGAAATATGCATGACTGCAGATGGTGCTGCCGCAGTTGAGATCCTTCGGGCTGAGTTGGCCCGGGCCAAGGAGCAGGCCCGAATTAGTAATGCGTCTGCCGAAAAGGCATCGGCTGAATTAGAGGCTGAGCAGGCTGCTCGGTGCCAGTATGAGGAGAGAATATCCACGATGGTGTTGAGCTAAAGGATGCTGCTAACCGCTGCGAATTTCTCGAGAATGATAATAAAGCCAAAACGGCTGATCTTGACAAGGCCTTACGAGAGGCGAAAGAAGCGCGGTCCGAGTCTAGAGCGGCCCGGGAGGAGATCCGGCAAGCGGGGGAGATCGCGGCTGGTAAGCCCTTTTTTATTACAAATTAAGTTTGGCGATCCGAATTATGCCCCGCTGAATCAAGTGTGGAGTTCTCCAGACGCATTGTTGGACTTGTCGAAGAGTGTCTCCGCTGCGACGCAGTTTTTTCAAGTGCAAGATGGACGTGCAACAAAAAAGCTGTTCTGGTCGCAGTTTAGCATGCCGAAGCGTCCGCTGCTGCTGAAAGAACAGATGGCTCAGTGGGCAGAGCTCCACAAGATGTCTGGAGCTGCCATGAAAGACATCGTGGTCCGGCTATGGCCGACCGAGCCAATTCCGGATAGTTATTTCGGTTTGGTGGAGCGACTTGTTGATGCGGTGCCGCGTATCGACGCCGTGAAGCGGTCGTCGTGCATTGAAGGTGCATGGATGGCTTTTGCCCATGTCAAGACATACTGGGCGAAGATGATGGCCACTGACGTTGCGGCGAAGAGTCCACCCAAGGGCAAGGACCACCACGCACCAGAGCATTACTTCGAGGAAGTCTTAGAGGGTGCCCGCTTGATAGAGGGTCAGTGCTCAAAAGACGTGATATTCGAGTGAAAACGTATTGAAATTGTAGAAGACAATATTATGAAATAATAAAGCTATTTTTGATTTTTAGAGTTGCTTAAAAGCTTTGATTCCTCCTGTGCGGCCGTTTTTGTAAAATCTGAAAGTTTTCCAGTCGTCGGCTTCAGCCCCCTCATAGAAAGTACGAGGGTGTTCGGAAAAGCAATTGATCACTCTTAACCCAACGTCTTGGTCCTAAAGGAGGTGTCAATGCGGTGAACTAGGCAATCAGACTATAGGGTGTTAACACTTTCACTTAGCCATAGGAGTTTTATGGTGGATCTACGATATAGACCCTGTTATGTACGTGGTTATCCAATGCGGTGCGTTACATATATGACCTGAAAGAAGGTCCTTCGTGTAATATCGGGGAATTGCGAAAGATTCGGTTAAGTCATCGAGTGGTTGACCAGCTCTCGCTGCATCATGACAGTCAGTTTTCGGCTTTCTCTACTGAGGTGTTTGACCAGATGAACCGGAAACACAATCGCAGTAGTTCTCCCTTTACTACCCTAGCCGATAGAGCGGAACGTAAGGTAGTAAGCACAGGAGCCGGGCAACCCAACTATTGACCCAAGACATGATTCAGAGCTGATGCATATAAGGCCGAACTCACGACGCCGAAGTATGCTATAAAGTTGTTCGGACTTTATCGGCAACTCATTTTGTTCCCATACCAAGCCCCTGGCAAGTTATGTCGGGGTGCGTGTGTGAAACAACCAAAGGAACAAAATTCGGTTCTATGTAGAAAAGTAAATACCGGATACGGATTATGTTCACTGGAACCTGAGTGACATGCCAATCTTCATTTTATAGATAATAACGCCACAACCCCGGCTATTTGACATGCCAGGGGTCGACGCCTGAGGAAACAAGCACTTTACAGGCTCGCAAAATAGAGAGTGCGGTCTACAAAAAGTTGTTTTGGACCTCCTGTCGCACGTCTGCGCCGCCTTTCCTCGGTGAAGGGGCTCCTTAACAGGAGTAGCCTTTGGGTGAATTTACGAACCCGAACTCCGATAGAGTCCGTGAGATGACCAGCCTTTGCGCCACCTGTGGTAAAGGATAATGAAAAAGACAGAGTAGTTAGAAAAGAAAAAAAGAGAGGTTATGGGAGTACTTGCATGCTCGTCTGTATTGTGCTTCCGCCGATGCCCGGGTATCTTAAGTGCATAGTTATGTATGTGTGGTACAGATTTCGCAGGTATATGAGGCGGACGACGGAAGCCGAACTGCTAGTCCAGCTCCGAAATTGGTCGGTTCTGTTGAATGAAGACCGGTGGCTTAATGGCCGACAAGGTGTGCGGTTTAATAAGGCCGCTTTGTACTTTGGCTGAGGTCGCCATAGTATGATCCTCAGTCCGGAGGGAGTGCTTCTCCTGCTCCCGTGTAGAGTTGTGTGTCACGTGTACCATGTTTACTGTTTTTACTTCGGGGGAAAATTGCTTTTGACCCCTTGGTTGGTGAGTCTCTTCGTCGTCGCTGTCACCGGGCGGCCTCCTCCCCTTGTGTTCGGCATTGAGCTTGCCGGCCTGTTTGAAGACCCAGCAGCTTCTGTTGGTATGATTAGCTGGTTTATCGGGGTGGCCATGAATCTGGCAGGGCCGATCCAATATCTTGTCTAAATTGGATGGCCCGTCTCTGTTTGCCTTGAATGGTTTTTTTCCGTTGACCGGGTTTGGGGCCACCGAATCCGATGTTGACCGCTGTGTCATGCGTTCTTTCATTGTTATTGCAACTTTTTTTGTTTACTGCGTCATGGCTTGCCATTGCCATCTCGGACTTCGGAAGTACCTGGATCACTGGCGCTGTTGCTTCTATGAACGAGCCAGCTGTCTTCTCCCGCGCAAAAGCGGGTCATCAGAGCGGTAAGGGCTGACATGGATTTTGTTTTTTCTTGACAAAGGTGTCGGGCGAGCCACTCGTCCCGGACGCTGTGCTTGAAGGCCACTAGGGCTTCCGCGTCCGGGCAGTCGACGATTTGGTTCTTTTTAACTAGGAATCTAGTCCAGGGCTTCCTGGCTGACTCTCCGGGCTGCTGGACAATGTGACTTAAGTCATCGGCATCCGGTGGCCGGACATATGTACCTTGGAAGTTGTCGCGGAAGGCGTCTTCCAAATCCTCCCAGCTGCCAATAGAGTTTTCGGGCAGACTGTTTAGCCAATGCCGAGCTGGCCCTTTGAGTTTTAGTGGGAGGTATTTGATGGCGTGAAGGTCGTCTCCGCGAGCCATATGGATATGGAGAAGAAAATCCTCGATCCATACCGCGGGATCAGTTGTTCCATCATATGATTCAATATTCATGGGTTTAAACCCTTCTGGGAATTCATGCTCCATTACTTCATCAGTGAAGCAAAGAGGGTGTGCGGCGCCTTTATATGGGCCACATCGCGACGTAGCTCTGATGGAGTCTGTCTGCGGTTTTTGGCCCAGACGTGACTAGGCTTGTCACGTCCGAATAGCCGCCGGAGCATGTCCTCGTGATCCGTAAATTGATCTGGTATTTCCCGCTCTACTATCCAGGTCCTGCCGAAGGTCATATGTATGACCCCGAGCTGTTTTGTCTGTGCCTTTACGGCGAGGTGGGGCGGTCTGGTGTTCGGCCTGAGTTGCCACTTTGTCCCGACCACGTGGTGGTCAGTTAGCTGCATTGCGCAATGATGGTACGGGCTCTGGTGCCTCATCATCGAACTGAGGTAGCAATTTGCGCTTCGGGTAACTTTTGGCTGGGCGCTTAAGGCCCCTTTCTTCGGCTGCTAGGACATCAGTCCATCTATCACTTAGCAGATCTTGATCAGCTTGAAGCTGCTGCTGCTTCTTTTTCAGGCTCCTTTAGTGGCTATTAGCTGGCGCTTAAAGTGCTCCTGCTCGAGGGATTCCTCAAGCACGATAAAATCCTCGTTGCCGAGGCTCGCCTCCTCCTCGGAGAGCGGAAAATAACTACTGTCCTCCGAGTCTTCGTTTATGGCCTGTTCATCGGGGCTAACTTGCCCATCTTCCTGTTCTTCTTGTTCGGAAGTTGTTTCAACGAGGTCTTCATTATCTTCGGCACCGTCCGGAGTATTATCTTCTCCTGTGCCGGTGTTACTATATTTGCTGCAGTGTGATTTTGAGCGGCACCGTTGACGTCGGCGCTTTGGTGGTATCTCAAGAGGTTTATCCTCGACTGGATCCTTCTTGTTATCGCCCTTGTTCTCTTCAGGTGTGTCCACCATGTATACATCATACGAGGAGGTGGCCGTCCAACGTCCGGTAAACGACGGGTTTTGGGCCTCCTCTTCTCCAGCATCTTCGTCCATGCCGTCGATGTCTTCGGAGCCGTAATCGAGCATGTCAGTTAGGTCTTCGACAGTGGCTATGAAGTGGGCGGTGGGTGGGAAGCGAAATTCCCCGTCATCAGCCTCCAGTTCGAACCGGATAGTGTTAGAATGCGAGCCCCCCGCTAAGGATAGTGCTCTTAACGAGTTTAACACGTCGCCCAAAGGCGAGTGCCGAAAAATGTCCGCAGAGCTGAATTCAACGATAGATGACTGATCGAGCTTGATGCTTGTGGATGCACATGGTTCGGAGCCTGTAGCCAGAAACGAGTCCGAGGCTCCGGTAACACAAATTCCACTCGAGGTTCGATCTGTGTGCGGCTCTAACACCGCCGGTACTGCGGCATCTGTGGCGGGGTTGAGCTTCCCGTCTTCGGATGGCGCGATCTGCTCCGGATCTAAGGCCAGAGCAGTCATAGGTGCTATCTCCTGGGTATGGTCTGATGACAAATTTAAGTCATGTTCATCGTGGCGACGGGAAGCGGCTGCCGTGGTCTCGAATCCGTCGAAGATCAAGTCTCCGCGGATATCCGCGACGTAGTTCAAGCACCCGAATCTGACCTGACGGCCAGGGGCGTAGCTATCGATCTGCTCCAGATGGCCAAGTGAGTTGGCCCGAAGTGCGAAGCCGCCGAACACGAAGAGCTGTCCGGGGAGGAAGACCTCCCTTGGACAGCATTGTTGTAGATGATTGAAGGAGCCATCAAACCTTTTGAGGATGGCACAGTGGAACTCTCAATGAAAGCACCAATGTCGGTGTCAAAACCGGCGGATCTCGGGTAGGGGGTCCCGAACTGTGCGTCTAAGGTCGATGGTAACAGGAGACGGGGGACACAATGTTTACCCAGGTTTGGGCCCTCTCTATGGAGGTAATACCCTACTTCCTGCTTGATTGATCTTGATGAATATGAGTATTACAAGAGTTGATCTACCATGAGATCATAATGGCTAAAACCCTAGAAGTATAGTCTGTATGACTATAATTGTATATCCTCTACGAACAAAGCCCTCCGGTTTATATAGACACCGGACGGGACTAGGATTACACAAAGTCGGTTACATAGAAGGGAATCTTCATATTTGGTCGCCAAGCTTGCCTTCCACGTCAAGGAGAGTCCCATCTGGACACGGGTAAAGTCTTCGGTCTTTGTATCTTCACAGCCCATTAGTCCGGCCCATGTCCAACAGGCCGGACGCTCGAGGACCCCTTAGTCCAGGACTCCCTCAGAAGGAGTAGTCCTCCCATGGGGCTGAGGGTTTGTACCAGTAGCTATGTGTTTAATCTCTCTCTCTCTCTCTCTCTCTCTCTCTCTCTCTCGTGATCTATATCATGGGCTTTGTTAATATAGTCGGATCATATGATGTTTCTCCCCTCTGCACTCTTGTTGTGATGAATTGAATCTTTACCCTTTGAAGTTTTGTCATGTCGGATTGAATATTAAGATCTAAGAACACATGATGTATTTCTTGCGGTATGAATACTTGAGGTGACAATGGGGTATCTTGTTGATTCACTTGATATATGTTATGGCACTAAACTTGCGGATTCCCGCTGTGATATTGGGGTAATCTATGCATAGGAGTTGATGCACGTTTTTTCTTATCTTCTCTCCGATAGAAACTTTGGGGTCTCCTTGTAGTTCTTTGTGTGGATTGAGTATTATGAATATGAATATGCTTTGGTGTTATTCTAGTACGAACTCTAGGATAGATCGAATGGAAAAAATAGCTTTGCGTTATTTTAGTACGAACTCTTGAATAGATCGAGCAGAAAGAATAGATTTGAGGTGGTTTAGTACCCTACAAACAATTCCTATCTTTTGTTCTCCGCTAATAGGAACTCCGAAGTGATTCTTCGTTGCACTTTGGGGGATAATCATATGATCCAACTATGTTAGCATTGTTGAGAGGTTGCACTACCAAAAGTAATGTACCCTAGGCCTTGTTTTCAAGCATTGCAATAACGGTTTTGTGCCTGTTTACTATTTTCTACCTTGCTGTTTTTATTTATTCAGATTATAAAAATATATTTCTACCATCCATATTACACTTTTATCACCATCTCTTCGCCGAACTAGTGCACCTATACGATTTGCCATTGTATTGGGTGTGTTGGGGACACAAGAGATTTCTTGTATTTGGTTGTAGGGTTGTTTCAGAGAGACTATCTTCATCCTACGCCTCCCACGGATTGATAAACCTTAGGTCATCCACTTGAGGGAAAATGGCTACTGTCCTACAAAACTCTACGCTAGGAGGCCCAACACGTTTCTACAAGAATAAAGTTGCATAGTAGACATCAAGCTCTTTTCTGGTGCCGTTGCCGGGGAGGTGAGTGCTTGAAGGTATATCTTTATATCTTGCAATTGAATCTTTTAGTTTTTTGTATTATTACTAGTTTGGTTTATAAAAAGAAAACAAAAAATGAAATTTAGGTTGCATCATATTATTGATCATCTTTATAATATCTTTCTTGAAAATGATGGTTCGGAAAATTGTGCTCAATTGTTAGAAGAAGAAGTCAATAAAATGCTTGGCACAAAATATTTGAATGATGAGCATGATTGCAATGTTGTTAGTGTGAATTCTTTGAATAACCAAAATGTTAATGATGATTGCACAAGTCATGACAAAAATGTTTCCTATGAGCATGCCACTTTTTCACGGAGTGAATTGGGAGTGCCTTTGCACATCAAAAATGGAAGATAGACTTTGTAATAAGCATAAATATTTAGAAACGAAAAATTTGCAAAAGAGGCTAGATGATTGTGCTAAAAGATTTAATTTTTTTTCTCCATCCTTGTGAATTTTGCAATGAACATGGTCTTTTAAATCTCCAATGCAATTTCTTTCATGATCAAATCGTGTCCAAAAATTGTGATAACTTGATTACCCTTGAGCATCATAAAGAGCTTAGTCTTCTTTTGGGGTATGAAGAAATGAAACGTATAACTAACGGTATTCCAAATTTAATCTTGAGAGATTTCTTGATTTTGATCTAGAGGAAATTTATATGTTTTGCGTAGTAAATTGCATTGAGAATCCATATATTGCCAACTATCTCAAGTCAAGAAAACAAATAGAATATGAAGAAAGTACCAATGAAAGGGAAAATATTTCCCAATACCCTCCTAGTGTTTATTATGATGAATCAGGTAACAAGGAGGAGCTTCCTATCCAACCAATCTCATCAATAATAAGCTTGAAAAGATTAATTAAACCCACACATGATGTGGTGAAGAAGAAGAAAAGAAGAAAGAGTAGAGGTAAAAAGGTATCTCTCCTAAATAATGTTGCTCCTATTATTGTTGTGCCTCATGAAAATGAATCAAAAATAATTGTGTAAGATGATGCACTTGATGATGATTTTGTTATGCCTATTGCTTGTTGTGATGATTATGATTGGGAAGATAATGATATCCCTTATAATCTTGAAAACCTTTTTAGCACTTGCTTGGAAGAATATGATAATAATGTTTGCCATAATATTGGTGCCATTCATGCTATTGATAAGAATGATTGTGATGATATGCAAAACCACAAGCTTGGGGATGCTATGTTTAATGAGTATGACATGTTTGGAGATTTATTTGCTGGAAATGATGCTTGTCCTAAGCTTGGGGATTCTTTTCTTAATGAAAATGATCCTTTGATTCCTTATACTTTCGATAAGAAAATTTATTATGATGATAGCATGCCTCCTATTTATGATGATTACATTGATGAAAGTGGGTTTGGAAGAGTGTCAACTCTAGGTAGTAGTGATCCCACTATTTTGGAGGGTATTGAATCTTATTACAATATTGATGAAAGTGGATTTGGAGAGGTCATGACTTTATTTAGTGATACATCCACCATTTTGGAAGAGGTTTCAATTGATTATGACAATGAAGTTGCTATCTATGACGATTATTATGATGACATGTATGCCATAAAGAGTGCTAAATCTTATATGCTTGTGCATCATGAAAAGATTGTTGTATGTGATGGTTATATTGTTGAATCCATTCATGATGTTTCTGAAAATTATTATAAGGAAGGAACTTATGCTCTTACATATCTCAATAATATCAAGTTTCTTCTCTATGTGTTGATTGTTTTGAAGTTGCACTTGTTTTGCCTTCCTATGCCAGTTGATTCTTGCTCCCATAAGTTGTTTGCTCACAAAATACCTATGCATAGGAAATGGGTTAGACCTAAATGTGCTAGTCATATGCTTCATGATGCTCTCTTTATGTTTCAATTCTTATCTTTTTTGCGAGCATCATTGAAATCATCATGCCTAGCTTAAAAGGCATTAAAGAAAAGCGCTTGTTGGGAGACAACCCAACACTTTTACCTACTGTTTTTGTGTGTTCACATGATTATGCTACTGTAGTAATCATGTTTTATTGCTTTTGTTTCAATAAAGTGCCAAGTAAAGCCTTTGGGATCATGTTGGGTGATAGTTGATTTGACCTCGCTGAAAAATGTAAACTTTTATGCCATGAAAATAAGTCTCATTTTCAACAGAAGAGTGATTTTGAGTTGATTCTTTTTTCAGAAGTTTAATATAAAAATTTCTCACATGGTCCTAATTGTTTCATAATTTTTGGGGTAGCATAAGTATGGTAGTTATTCAGATCATTACAGACTGTTCTGTTTTTGATAGATTCTGTTTTCAATGCATAGCTTGCTTGCTTTCTAGTTTCTATGGCTTATATTGCTCAATATAAATTGTGGAAATGATATGCTACAGTAGTCATTGTTTGTAAACAATTATGAATCTTGTATTTGACAGTACCAAA
This sequence comes from Aegilops longissima, assembly GCA_021605205.1. NCBI lineage: Eukaryota > Viridiplantae > Streptophyta > Magnoliopsida > Poales > Poaceae > Aegilops > Aegilops longissima. The sequence continues at coordinate 440,580,507 of CM038681.1, forward strand.
GTAAAATGGTTTGCTCTTTATCATACTAACCTATCTCACGAAGTTTTGTTAAGTTTTGTGTGATTGAAGTTTTCAAGTTTTGGGTGAGATATCGATATGAGGAGAATAAGGAGTGACAAGACCCTAAGCTGGGGGATGCCCAAGGCACCCCAAGTTAATATCCAAGCAACTAAGCTTGGGGATGCCCCGGAAGGCATCCCCTCTTTCGTCTCCAACATTATCGGTAACCCCACTCGGAGCTATGTTTTCATTCGTCACATGACACTACAAAAAAAATACACTTCCGTGATGATACGTGTTTGTCACAGTAGGTCATGTTTTTTGTCAAGCATGTACATCCATGACGATTTTATGACAAAATCAAGATAGTCATACCTCTGCTGTCGTAGAAGTGTTCCATGACATTACCAAAATTATCATCACGGAAGTGTCCACTTCCATGACGATAAATCCCGCATCACAGAAGTGCTTTCGTCAAGGGTGACCGACACGTGCTATCCACCATAACGGAACGCCGTTAAGCTATCGGGTCGGGTTTTGGATCCTATAACCCGTTAACAACCCCGACCAATGGGGATTTTCCACGTGTAAAATCATCATTGGCTGGAAGAAACACGTGTCGGCTCATCATTGGGACAGATGTCATCCACTCATTGGACGTATACGCCTATGATACGTCGACAGTGGCACGCCCAATAGAGGCCCATTCTCGTGAAAAGGCCGCCCGCTTGACTTGGTCAAAAGGTGGCGGGCGCCCATGTAAAGCCTGTTAACGGCTTGTTCGCATATATCCCATTTACAGCCTGCTAACCCAAGGCCCATTACGCCCTATCCGAATTAGGCCCAGTAGCGTCATCTGGGCCACCCAATATGATTCCAGCCCGTTTTCACTTCTGGCCCATGACGTATTTCGGCCCATATGAGGCCCTATGTGACTCTTGGCCTATTAATGGCCCGTGGTGAAATTGGCCCGTAATGAACAGTGTATCACTTTACACCCATTAACGGCCCGTGGTGAAACTGGCCCGTAATGAACTGTGTATCACTTTATACCCATTAACGGCCCATGGTGAAACAATGAATCTCCCTTTTTCCTTGTAACGTTGTACTTAATTAATTGCTATTTGATTATGTATCATCAGTCTGCACCTGAGCTTCATTATCCTATGTTTTGAGATCGTATGATCCTTCGAGCAAGGAGATTCATCTGAAATTAGTTTTCATACAAGAGAGAAGGTAAGGCACAAGCAGAAATTTAGGAGTTCAAATTTTGAATTGATATCATAGACAAGACTGACACTGGGCTCCCAAAGCAGTTCTAATAGGGTTTGGCCACCGGAGTAGGGGTAAAGTGTGGTACAGTTGGGCATGTGTTTTCTGTGGCTAATGATCTATCTGATTTAACAGTATCACTACCTTTTCCAAATACCTAGTTTGTACTCCTTGAGGGTCTGCACTCTCCTCTTCCTTTTGGACATCTATTACGAAAGAACAACATTTGATCGAAAAACATAGTGTGACGACACATGGAATATGTACGTAAAATGGATAGGTATGGCATATACTCATATATGATGCTTAAACTAAGCAGATTGTGTAACAAAGTAGAAGTAATGCAAGAGGTCGATGCAAAATATGTGCGACCAATACAACACCGCAGTTAGAGCAAGCACCTTGATGGGTGAATAAGATAGGCCATCCTCCACCATGCCAAGTTTGTTAGCCAAAGGATCGCTCCAAATATTCCTCTCGTATGCCCATTCTCATATTCTTTTGATAATGTTCAATATCCGACATGCATGAAAACATAAAAACAAGTGAGATTTTCTTTGTAATGCGTATGATTCTAATCCAATACTGCCTCCCTATAAACCCCTTTGTGCTATCTCTGCAATTCTTTTAAAAGATGCCATGCATGCTGTAATTTGTTGTGTGCATTAATATAAGGTGGCCTACTACTCAAAATATGTGAGCTCCGTAGTGATGACACTTCGCAGATGATAGCTTCAACATATAGTAAAGAAGAACAAGTCGACTGACGTGATGATTCAAAATATACTAAGGAGAACAACTCGACCGACCAAATAATCGCAAGAGAAGAGTATCATCTTAAAGAAGAGCGTAAGAGCAAGCAGATTGAAGATATTACAAGTCTTTCAATACAATGTCGGTTGGCCACCCATGATGAACCAGAGCGCACAGAGAAATACTATGCTTTCCTAATCTTCCATATGTGGCACACATGCATTTCAAACTAAAGTAGGAACATTTAGCTAACCAATTAAACATCTCTCAGCTTTTACTAATATCAGCAATAATATCAGATATGAATTTGTACAACTAAGCTTGTTTAGGTCGATGGGTGGAGCAGTGCTATTTCGACACGAACCACGAGGGCTGATTGTGGTCAAGATAAAATGGGGAAAACATAAGCATGATGAGTACAAGGTTGACCGTGGCAAAGGATGGCAGATCTGAAGTCGTAAACCGCAAGAAGGGTAGTTAGCAACCGATGTTTGCTTTGAAATAACAAATAAGATTTGGTATGGACAAGAAAGTACGGTCAATAAGTGACAAAGAAATGCAATTATGCTGTCTCTCTATATGTCGCGACATGCATTTGGAAACTCAAGTGGGACCTTTAGCTAACCAATTAAATGTGTCGATTAACTAATATCAAGATCATATCACAATCATATTTGAACAACTAAGCTTTTGAATTCGAGTGTTGTGTTGTTTAGCTTGAAGGGTGGAGTAATGCTAATACTACGTAAATCACATACGCAGATCATAGTAGAGTAGATAAAAGGGAAAACCCTAAGCATCAAGAGAAAAATCAGGAAAGTGGAACTAGCTGGACCAAAGGTGGCGCACATGCTTTTCAAACAAATATAGGAACATTAGGTGACCAATTAAACGTTCTCTGTTTTAGTGATATGAGCATCATATCAGATTAGTATTTCAACACGTAAGCTTTGGGTTGAGGTCTTAAGGAGCAGTGCTAGCACGACATGAAGCACCTACGATGATGGTAGTGAATATAAAGGGGGGAAACCATAAGCTTTACGAGTATAGTGCCCGTGCTATGGCGGATCTGAAGGTGCAAACCGAACAAAGCTACTTCGCAACCAATGTTTGCTTTCAACTAGCCACTACGATTTGGTACGGACAAGAAAACTACAGTAAACAAATTACGATCTATTTTCCGGGTGAGATCAATAACTTAAGCACATATGGAAGAGTACCACCTCTCTTGCGACACCGTGTAGGCCTATGCTGATACGTTGAGGGTGCTGCGGGTGCGATGGCTATCGGCGGCAGGGAAGAATACTTTAGACGGCAGACGGCCGGGTCAGAGGATATATCATGTTGCCGTGGACGAGGCGGTCATAGGAGCGGCAACGGCAAGGTGGACGACGGCGCTGATGAAGCGAGAGGAGGCGATGAAAGGATCCTGGTCCAGCCCCGTGGATGAGAGACATCCATCTCTTGTAGTGGACGAAGGGGTAGGGGTAGCGGCTCCGGCAAGGTGGAGGATGGGGTGGCGGACGGAGGAGGCTGGCAGCAGCAGCTTGAGGAGGTTGTCGTGTCACCGACGGTGTATGAATGGGGAAATGGAGGAGGGGATCTCAAACTTTGGGACGCTTCTCCAAATGGGGAAAGTTATGAACTTATCCCCGCTTAAAATTTCGGCATCGCGTCGGTTGGGGATAGGACGGTAATCTCGCATCTCCCAAATATTTGCCGATAACTATTTCGGGCGAGGAGAGGGTGTTTTGCCACCCACGGTGTATGAATGGGGCTGACAGGTAGGGCGGTTGTGTCACGTCTAATGGAAGTTACACATCTGCCCCTATTTAAAATATTAGCCTACATTGATTTCGGACGAGGAGAGTTTGTTTTGCCGCCCACCGTGTATGAATGGGGAAATGGAGGAAGAGACACATGTCTTTCGGACGAGCTTGAATAAAATGTGTTTTGCACCACGCTTACGCCCACCATGTCCGAATGGGCTCGAGGCCGTCGTGTCACGCCCCGATTGAAGTTACACTACAAAAAAATACACTTCCGTGATGATACGTGTTTGTCACAAGAGGTCGCGTTTTTGTCATGCATGTACATCCATGACAAATTTATGATGTAATCAAGATAGTCATACCGTCTTTGTCGTAGAAGTGTTCCATGACATTACCAAAATTATCATCACGATGTCCACTTCCATGACGATAAATCGCGTCACGAAGTGCTTTCGTCAAGGGTGACCGACACGTGGCATCCACCGTAACAGAACGTCGTTAAGCTATCGGGTCGGGTTTTGGATCCGATAACCCGTTAACAGCCCCGACCAATGGGGATTTTCCACGTGTAAAATCATCATTGGCTGGAGGAAACACGTGTCGGCTCACCGTTGGGACAGATGTCATCCACTCATTGGACAGAAGGCGCCTATGATACGTCGACACGTGGCACGGCCCAACAGAGGCCCATTCCTGTGAAAAGGCTGGCCCATTTGACTTGGCCAAAAGGTGGCGGGCCGTCCCATGTAAAGCCTGTTAACGGCCTGTTCGCATATAGCCCATTTACAGCCCGCTAACCCAAGGCCCGTTACGCCCTATCCGAATTAGGCCCAGTAGCGTCATCTGGGCCACCCAATATGATTCCAGCCCGTTTTCTCTTCTGGCCCATGACGTATTTCGGCCCATATGAGGCCCTATGTAACTCTTGGCCTATTAACGCCCCGTGGTGAAACTGGCCCGTAATGAACAGTGTATTACTCTACACCCATTAACGACCCTTGGCGAAATTGGCCCGTAATGAACAGTGTATCACTTTATACCCACTAAGGGCCCGTTATTCCGTTGGGCCGTTTCCAGCCCATGTTATCTTTCGGCCTTCTCAGAGCCCATTTATTCTTGGGCTCATTTCCAGCATTCGTTTACTTATGGCCCGTTACTGTCATTTTCTACTTATGGGCCAAATTCAGCCCGTGGTTACAGTCGGCCCGTTTGTGGTCCGTTAACACGTTGGGCCGTTTTCATAGCGTCATGAAATACGGACTATTAACGATGGCCCATTATGGTCGGCCCATGAACGGACGATTCCAACTCTAGCCCGTTTACGGCCATAATGCGGCCTGTTATTGGCCCATGTTTGGCCAATCGATCATACTGCCCGTATAAGGCCCATCGATGATACGGCCCATAGAAGGCCCATTGTTTCTGCGGCCCGTAGAAGGCCCATTGTTTCTACGGCCCGTAGAAGGCCCACTGTTTATACGGCCCATAGAAGGCCCATTGTTTCTACGGCCCGTAGGTCCAGTGTCACTACAGTAAATATTAGCCCATGGTTATTGTGGCCTAGTTTTAAAAAATAGGTTATTGCAGCCACTAGAAAACCGCAGAAAAAGAACTGTACTGACTACAAGCAAACAAATAAACAAGACAACAAGGAAATAAATAAGCAAGCAACTTACACTAGGCTATCATGGCTGTTACATATATTACATCCATCGGGCAACAAAGTTCACCGCCAAAGGCAAATATAGGGAACACAAGAAGATATAAACGCCGCAAAGAAAACAAGTCCGAATGAAACCACTTCGAAGAGCTCAAGAAACAATATCCTCGGTACCCATAATGCTGGCAAGATGCTTAGCAAGCTTATTAACTTTCTCTTGTTTGGTGCTTAAGTCCTCCAAATACCGTTGTTGCACGAGTAAAGTATGCATCTGAATTCGCAGGACTTCCTAAGTCCTTCGACTTCCTCGTCGCATACCATCCGATCGATGTCTTTCAACTTGAAGTTGAGACTCAAGAAGTCGAACTGATTCAGCAACGAGTTCAAGAGCTGGTGCCAAAGTGGTAGCCATAACTCGAACACTACATCAAGACAGACTTTGGGGTTGTCTCGGTGTCCTCAATATAGTTTTTATCAGCTTTCTTGGAGACCAACAGGATGTCTCACTATCTTGAACCTTATCTCATTACTTCCTTTACCATTGCATAACAGGTACTCTTCTCCAATATTTTATCCGCGTTCTAAAAAGAAACAAATAAACACATCTCAGGTTTACAATGTAGTATATGAAACTCATTTTGGTAAACCAGTTCAAGAGTAAGGTGGACGGGATAACAAAGAAGATATAAACGCCAGAGCAAAACAAGTCCGAATGAAACCACTTCAAGAGCTCAAGAAACAATATCCTGGTACCCATAATGTCGGCAAGATGCTTAGCAAGCTTATTAACTTTCTCTTGTTTGGTGCTTAAGTCCTCCAGCGCCTGTTGTTGCACCAGAAAGTATGCAATGAAACAATGTAGTATATGAAACTCATTTTGGTAAACCAGTTCAGTAGTAAGGTGGACAGGATAACAGCATGAAACAAACATATATCTATGTAGTATGGTCATCAGATGCTCTATATCATTCTAGTTTATGTTGCCAAATCAAGATAGATACAGTTCAATCATATCTATTTAAGACAAAGCAGCATAGATGTAATATAAGTGTGGGAAACTACACAACAATAACAACACTTGTAATGTGCATGGCATGAGAACATAACTGTTTATTCAATTGAAACTGAAATCAACATAGAGCAAGTTACAACAAAGAAACAACCAAACATGTTGAAGAAACAGGTTTAAAACATACCTTGCGCCATTGGAGTTTCAATTGCATCCTTCAAATTTGAAATTGGTTGGTATCAAGAATACAATGATGCAAGAGCAAAGTAGTATGAACCATAGCTACGGAACCTGACCTGAGAACAATTCTTCTTCTGCTTTAAGCGTTGACTTTGGGTTCGGAGTGGTGGTCCTCGTGATTTGGGCACTGCAGTTGCCTTACTAACTGCTCGTGTTTGGGTGCTCTATGGTGGAGACGGTGCTGTGTCAACGGGAACTAGGTGTCTATCTGTTGGGGTTGGGGTTAGAAGGGGTGTAGCTAGTTCTCTGTCCAACTGGGTAGGGGTACAATCTGCATGAGTTTGGGTTATGTTTGGTGGGGCTGATTCTTGGGCAAGTACAACTGTGGTTCTATCTGCATCAACAGGTAGCACGATCTTTTCGAAAGACCGTGTTTTACTCCCACGATATCGCCATCAATCCCTCCAATTGAAATGGCTGATAAACAAGAAAAGTAATTGAATGTACGACATTGTAAGATAGACAGTGCAATGGATAGTAGGGAAGAAAACAGGCATGAAATAATTCACATTTATGTTGTCTAAGCAAATGTAATAGCAGGACATAATTTCACATATATGATGGCTAATTAAACAGATAGCATGACACAATTTCACATGTATGATGGCTAACTAAACAGGATAGAATGACATACTTCAAAATATGATGACTATGTAAACAGGATGACATGATATAACTATACGATGTGTCTATTAAAGTGGTTGGCATGCCATAAATCACAAACATGCCGTCGATGGAAACATGATGGCATGATATAATTCACGGATAGAATGACATAGTTTAAAATATGATGACTATGTAAACTGGATGAGATGATATAACTATGTTGTGTCTTTAGAAAATGGGTTGGCATGCCATAATTCAGATACATGTTGTCTATGTAAACATCATGGCATGACATAATTCAAATATATGATTTATATAATAAGGAAGTGAGCAGAGGGCAATTGCATATATGATGTGTCAACTAAGGAGATGGCATTCAATATTGTGTATATGATGTAAAAACTAAGCATTGCAATACAACATATGCATTATATGAGTAATATAACCCTGCCAAGTTTGAGCATACACCTCGGGGATAATAGAACTGGTCATCTCGCCTCTGAATCCTCCTCTCAAGAGCTATCTCAGAACCAACAAGATATCTGCTTCAGCGAGTAGCATTGTCTCTCTCAAGACCTTGTTTTCACTCCAGATTTCTCCATCACCAATTCAAATGGCTGATGCACAGAAGAGCAGTTGAATATACAAACATTGTCGACAAAAGCAATGAGAAATACAAAAAAGGACGGCATGATATAATTCACATATATGACGCTTGCCTAAACAGCATGGCATTGCATAATTCACATACATAATGCCTTGCAACAAGATAACATTGCATAATTCACATATATAATGTCTTGCAACAAGATGGCATTGCATAATTCACATATATGGTAATTAGACACTAAACAGGTGGCATTCACACAAAGCATGTCTAAACTAAGCAAATGACATAGCAATGCAAGATACCATACGCACGATATGAGTAACATAACCCTGCCAAGTTAGGGCATGCACCTCAGGGGGGAAATATGACTGGTCATCTGTCTCTGAATCCTCCTCGAGGAACTATCGGTAACCAAGAAGACATGCGCTTCGTCGATAGCATTGTCTGCTCAAGACCTTGTTTCCACTCCAGATTTTTCCATGACCGTGCCGAATGGCTGATGCACAGGAAGAGTAATTGAATGTACTAAAATTGTTGACAAATTTAACACATAATAAAAAAATGATGGCATGATATAATTCACATATAAGATGACTAGCTAACCAGGGTGGTATTGCAAAATTCACATATATGATGCCTGGCTAGACAAGATGGCATTGCATGATTCACATATACGATAAAGAAACTAAACAGATGGCATTGACACAAAGCATATCTAAACTAAGCAGATGACATCTTTAATGTATACAGTAAGCAATGCAAGGCACCATATGCATGATATTACCAACATCAGCATGCCAAGTTAGAGCGAAGACCTCATGGGGTAAATAGGAGTGGTCTTGTCCTTCGAATCCCCTCGAACAGTTATCTTCCTCTTGATTACGATCCGAAATGGGTGGAGGGGGCTGCCTTTGCCCACCATGGAACGACGTCTGCATGAAATTTTATTGCCACGCAAGGCTCGTCTCTTTTGCTCTACATGATCAGTTCCATTGTGTACAATAACTGGCATGCATAGGAATAAAACATAGTGAGATTATGTAAGGAGTGCATGCACAAATCCAGAGTGATGGTAGCAAACTGTGGATAGACCCAAAACTAATGATAGCAGGCAGATAATAGCTTTAGTTAAAAAATACAGCTAATGGATCCTTTAATGTTTGTTTGCACCCAACATGAAACTCATAGTAGACACCGGAGATTAACCAGATAGTAGACAGATAGTACTGATTGTTGTCCCAATATGTACCCCACAACCATTTAAAAACTCAAGTTTCAACATTAGTTTGGACTTGACTCGGAGTCTAATAGGTGAACATGACGATAATGTAGCATGTCATCATATTAAGCGACGCATAACATAAGCAGACACGGAAGAGTGCGACCTCTCTTGCGGACCCGTGTAGTCCTCAAGGTCATCTGCTCAGTTGATGATGGTAATGCAGTTGTCGTGGCTACCGGCGGTGGGGAAGAAGATCTGAGGCGGCAAAAGACAGTCTGGAGAGCGGATCCCTGCTGTGGTGAACCCTTCCGTCGTTGGAGCAGCTGAGCTGGGGTGGAACACAGTGCCGCAGGAGCAGGACAAACCACACAAGGTTTTCTTTGACACATATCTGTAACAGAAGTAATTGAGTAAGGGCTTGTTTGAATTTGAGGATTCTAACAATGTAGTGATAGGAAATAGATAGGAATAGGATAGGAATGCACGTGCAAAACAGAGAATTTAAAAACACAGGATTTCTGCCAATCTGGGTGTTTGATTCACAACAGTTGGAAGATCACAGGATGCAAAAAAGCATACCTAAGTTGCCTGGTACCTCACTGCTTGTCATATAGTAGGATAAAATAATCGTATTTCCCATTACTACAAGTGCTCAGTGGACAATATATATAACATGTAGAGTAAAAAAGAGATGCAACAAGTGTACAACCTCTTTGGCGAAGCCATGTCGATCTCAGCGTGATTGGGTTGGCCGGTGAGGATGCTCCTGCTGCCTTTGCTGTCGGAGGAGGGGAAGAAGATCTTAGGCGTCTGGAGATGGAGCCCGACGTACTGCTCCGCCGTGATGGAGGGTTTCGTCGTTGGAGCAGCTCCGGTGAGTTGTACGACGCCGAGGCTGAAGCAGGACAAGAGAGACAATGAACAACGTTAACCTGAGTGGAATTCTAATAGCATCTCCAATACATGACGTAAAATACATAACCACAAAGTGCTAGATGTAAAATACATCAGCCGCTCATCTCTGAACTTAACCGTCAAAACTGAACTTAACTGTCAAACTGAACTTAATCACAAAACTGAACCTAACTGTCGAAACTGAATTTTGGCTTGTCAAACTGAATTTTGTTTAAAACCGAACGCACTAGCAATGTGAGGCTACGCGTCGGTCGACTGACTTTTTCATCTCTTGTCAGTCGATTTTGCAGCCGTTGGATACGAAATCAAGGGCCTGCGGCCAAACAGCAGCCCTCCGCCACCACCCGGCCATACCTCTAGCCCCCCCCCCCCCCGTGCCAAGCTTTTTCTCCGACGATCCCCACGCCACCGCCCCGCCAACGCCCCGCCACCGCCGGCGACCACCGCCCCCATCCTGAACCCTAAGATATATAGTGGGGTTCCTCTCCGGCGAGCCCCCCTCCCCGCTACGGTTGGTTCTTCCTTCACCCCGGCGAGCCCACCCCTTGAAAATCGACTGAACCAAAAGTCGATTCAGTCGACTAAAGTGTAGCCAAATCGAAGCAGCATCGCAAGCAAGAGCAAGAGCGAGAGCAGCAGCGCGAGCAAGAGCAATAGCAAGAGTAGACCAGGCAGGGGACCGAGAGCAAGAGCAGAGCAGCAGCACGAGCGAGAGCTAAAGCAGCAGCAGCTCCTACTGATGTGGACGTCGCCGCCGAGGGAGCGACACCGTGGAGGAAGTGGCCGGCGATGCCACCGTGGATGGAGCCGCGCCGTGTCGGCTCAGGACCGAGCGCCGGCAGCACCGTGAGATCGAATCAAGAAGAAAATGCGGCGATTAGTGTACAACCTCTTTGGTGGCGCCGATTAGGCCGCAGCTTCATCCGAGGAAATGGTGATGATGATGCTCTTCCGTTGGTGCAGGTGAAGACAGCGGTGTGGGAATGGAGGTGGTGCGAAAGACGAGGGGAACGTCGGGGCAGCTCCTTGGAGGTGGAGGACGGGGTGGCTGAACTGGCGGGACGATGAGATCGACGACAGGTCCTCATCCGGTACGGTGGATGAGGGACGCCGAGGTGTTGCTGTGGATGACATCGTCGGGAAGAGGCTCGGTGGGTGGCGGACGGAGCAGGTGTGGGGTTTCGTCGCGGGTTTTGCGGCCTCGGTGTACGAATGGGTGGGCGGATGGGATGGCGGTGGGGAACCATGGCTTAGAGACGCTTGTCCGAAATGTGGGGTAAATACGAAAGTACCCCCACCGATTTGAGGCGTTCTTTCGTTCAGGGTACCACGGGCATTTCGCGTGTCGATTTCACAGAGGTGGGAGTTTTCACGCGTTGTAATTTCGAATAGCAAGGCGCGGGTTGAGATGGAGGGAGTTGTCGAGCACAACGAGACAAAGATATATCTTAAATATTTCGGCTAACAAGGCGCGGGTTGAAGAGGCGGAGTTTCAGCAAGACGATATACTGAGACGCTTAGCTTCAATTTTCGCATTACAAGGCGCGCTTGAAATTTCGGAAGAACAAGCTTAACGTGTACCAAAAAGACAATTTGCACCTCAACACGCACAACACACACACAAACACCATTTAGACTAGAGTAAGGTACACGTGCATTGCACGCATGAGATTTGGCAACCAAATTATGAATAAATACCACATTATAGCATGCAAGCTTTGAGTCATATATGCATGATGTAGATGTTCGTTTAATTCTTATAGTTCATTTCATTCAAAATCATCTAGTTTTTATAAGAAAGCTAATCTATTTTAAGATTCGTGGAATTGTGCGTTGTAAGACATAAAGTAAAAACAAATATTGGCAAATCATGTAGAAAAAGATTTGGGCAATTCTGATACGGAAGATTCTAGAACAAATAAGAAGTGCTTGTGTTTTGATGTTTGTGCATTATTGGTAAGTTCAACCATGGAGTCTTCTAGATTATACATATGGCGAAATCTGGTGGAATCTAGATGATATCCAACGGCCAATAGTGCTCAAATTTGCCATCTTTGGACCATCGGATTCGCCTCATCCAACGACCATCTTTCAAAGTTAAAGTTACCCGCACACAATAAAAAAAAATATATAATATATATAGGGGTATAGATATAGATATGTGATGCGAAAGCCGCCCATCATCTCCAATTAGAATAGTGTGTCCATGCACGGATGCGACGTGGGCAAATGATCTCTGCCATCGGTATCTCAAATTCAAATCAGTCTGACCTTGTTCAATGTGTATACATTACAACATGCTTGTTTCCAAACCACACCGCGCAGATCTCCGTTATATTCATGCATGCATGGGTTTCAAACATCAGGATCTCTTATTCAAATATTTGAATTCAACTTTACATTGATTATGACCTCACCTATTCTTTTACACCCACACATTAGTCTTCTCTTTATAATTGTACCACTAACTTTCTCTCGTGCATGCATGCACACACACTACCGATCGGCATTATCTATCGTGACGATGCAATCTTTTTCTTCAGGTCGGTCTCCCATGAAGGCACACACCCACACACATCCCCCTCTTCATCATACCGGGCATTCTTTATCTCTCACGCGTGCATGCACAACGATCGATGTTCCTCTACGTATGTGTGTATATAGCTAAGTCTTTCATAGTTTTCCACACAAACCGATCAATCGATATATCCAGTGAGGTCTCACCCTCTTTCCCACGTCTGATACGTCTCCAACGTATCTATAATTTTTTATTGCTCCATGCTACTTTATCTATTGTTTTGGACTATAATGGGCTTTATTTTCCACTTCTATATTATTTTTGGGACTAACCTATTAACCGGAGGCCCAGCCCAGAATTGCTGTTTTTTGCCTTTTTCAGTATTTCGAAGAAACATATATCAAACGGAGTCCAAACGGAATGAAATCTTCGGAAACGTGATTTTCTCATCAGATAAGACCCAGGAGACTTGGACCCTCCGTCAAGAAAGCCACGAGGTGGTCACGAGGGTGGAGGGCGCGCACCCCCCTAGGGCGCGCCCCCCTGCCTCGTGGGCCCCTCGAAGCTCCACCGACGTACTCCTTCCTCCTATATATACCTCACGCACTTCAAACGATCGGAAGGGGAGCCAAAACCTAATTCCACCGCCGTGCCTTCCTCAGATCCACGAAATCCCATCTCGGGCCTGTTAGGAGCTCACGGGAGGGGGCATCCACCATGGAGGGCTTCTACATCAACACCATAGCCCCTCCGATGAAGTGTGAGTAGTTTAGTTCAGACCTTCGGGTCCATAGGTAGTAGCTAGATGGCTTCTCCTCTCTTTTTGGATCTCAATACAATGTTCTCCCCCTCTCTCGTGGAGATCTATTCGATGTAATCTTCTTTTTGCGGTGTGTTTGTTGAGATCGATGAAATGTGTGTTTATGATCCAGCTTATCTATGAATAATATTTGAATCTTCTCTGAATTCTTTTATGTATGATTGAGTTATCTTTGCAAGTCTCTTCAATTATCCGCTTGGTTTGGCCAACTAGATTGGTAGTTCTTGCAATGGGAGAAGTGCATGGCTTTGGGTTCAATCTTGCGGTGTCCTTACCCAAAGGATGTAAAGGGTTGCAAGGCACATATTGTATTGTTGCCATCGAGGATAACAAGATGGGGTATTTATCATATTGCATGAATTTATTCCTCTACATCATGTCATCTTGCTTAAGGCGTTACTCTGTTTTAACTTAATACTCTAGATGCATGCTGAATAGCGGTCGATGAGTGGAGTAATAGTAGTAGTAGCAGAATCGTTTCAATCTACTTGTCTCGGACGTGATGCCTATATACATGATCATACCTAGATAACCTCATAACTATGCTCAATTCTGTCAATTGCTCAACAGTAATTTGTTCACCCACCGTAGAATACTTATGCTCTTGAGAGAAGCCACTAGTGAAACCTATGGCCCCCGGGTCTATTCTCATCATATCAATCTCCATCACTTTTATACTTGCTTTGTTTTACTTTGCCGTCGACACTCCCTTTCATGAATTCTGTACTTCCTGTCGCCGACATGTGGGACATATAGCAACCGGGTCGACGTGTCACGCACCAAATAACAAAGCAGAGAACAGCAGGGGGACGACCCCACTCAGATCTTGCCCAAGATTAGTAATGAGCAATGAGACATCAAATCACAATGCCGCACCTTCCCAGACGGACGAAGCAACCATTATTTCACACTTCGGTTCGACATCATCTCAAACCACGTACTAGTATTGCTTCTGCCTCAAGAGGGACACACGCATCGCCTTGGTACATCATGACACGTGGGACCGCATGACAGGCCATGCTTCCCCGCCGATCGCTCGGTAAAATCACCTCATTTTTACTATACTTCCTCCGGATTGGTTTACTACATGGCATGCACGTCGTTCTAGGTTGAGAATTTAACTGGCTATATATATATGTGATGAACAGTACGGTAGCCTTTTAAAAAATATATACTTTTGTACAGTAGTACTCCACTATCGATGGATTGCGCCATGGAGCAAAAATTGAAATTAAAAAAAAAAGGTGGTACATATAGAGAGCGCTCGTCGCCAAATTATGCATATAGTACTATTAAAAAAGCTAGTACGTGCTTAATTGAGGTGCTAAATTCTACTAAAGAAATACTAGTACTAGTATGTACATACCAAGAGTTAAAGTAACGAGAAGAAACATAACATAGTTCTGGGGGGCTCAAAGACAACACACCCTCAAATTAAACTAAGCACACCTGAAATTAAACTATGCAACTAATCCGTAGACACCGCATTAGAAGTTTAGAACCGCCATGAGCAACAACACTGCCACCTTACTCGGAGTCCTCGTCCACGTCCTCGACTTCGTCCTTGTCCCTCTTCCTCTTGGCCGATACTTCTTTGCTTGAACCGCCAACTTGGCTGTTGCTCTTCATCCAACCCTTGTAGATATTGAAACAAAGGTAGCCATCCATTGCAGCGTAGTGGATGTGGTCTATATCTAGTACATTCCGCTGCCATGCATGATGATGAAACGTGTAATGAGGTTTCTCCAGTTTTCGGTATGAAGGATGAACCATGGCTCCTGCCAGGGTCAGCATTGAGGGCTGACGAGAGGGCACCAGCCGATTCTTCTGGAGGTCGAAGGGTTGCCTACAACGAGGCCTATCCGACGCAGGACTTCTTTGTCGCTCTTAAAGTCTACAGAATTGAATTTGACTGTTTTGTCCTCGAGAAAGTTCTTAAAATCCTGGCACTCAACGTCGGCATGGCATATGTGGTAGACCAAGCAAACGTTATGTACGCAAACCTGGATCACGGCGGGCTTCTTCCTCTCTTCGTCCTTTAGATCCTTCTCTCTTCCCACGACTGTGGTGTACTCAACATCTAGCCCAGCGACCCACTCATCATGTGAGTTTTCGAACATGCGTCTGAAGCGAGAAAGGCATCCTTTCACCGTCGCGGAAGTACGGGTGTAGATGACGTCGAACTCATCACCGGTGATGGTTCTAACCTTGTACTCACCGCCGATCGGGGAGATTTGGGAGGCCATGGATTTGGGAGGAGGGTTAAGATTAGTGGAACTGCCGTAATGTGAATGGACGGGACGACTAGGAGCGAACCGCCGTAGTATTAAAGGACGTGCAGGGACGAGTAGGAGCGAACTGCCAGCGTGCGAATGGCAGGGTAGTGGCTTTCCTTTCTCCCATGATACAGGCTTCCGAGAGCCCTTGGATCGGAGATCGAACGGTTGCATGGCGTGATTCTAGACCAATGGGTGAATATCCTATCCTGGAGGGTTATTCTGCAAATTTTAAGCAACTTAGCATGCGACCATTTGATCTCAGATACAAGTGCTGCCAGCAGCCCGTATCATGGTCGCGCCTACCACGACCGTCGCGTCACTCGCGTGGTCGCGCCCTTGGAGATTTAACACGGTGCGTTAGGCTATCTGATGTTGGCATGTCATACATAGTCATCACTTAGTCACTCATACTACAAAAAGGTTGGCTATAAGGTTGGCTGTAAGTGTATTTTTTTACTCCTCTCTATCTCTTTCTTCGTACTCCCTCCGTCCCATAATATAAGAACATTTTTGAAACTAGTGAAGTGTCAAAAACGTTCTTATATAATGGGACACAAGGAATACTAGTATTTATTACATTTGCCAAGGAGTGACCTCTTCCAATGAAATGGTGTTGCTAAGTTTGCTTCATTTAATTAGCTATAGACTCAAAATTATCTTTTCACCTAGGTACACACGCTTAGCACCGTTTCTTCCTTGGGTCACCAAACTAGTCTCTCTCTTCTTAATTAACTTGCCACATCGGACTTTATGCCTATGTGGCAAGCTTAAGCACCTGTAGGAGCAAGTAAGTACAATAGTGCGCTTTACATGGCATTTTTGCATATGTGGAGGAAAGAGAGGCAAGGAAAAAGTGGAGAAGTGGGCTCTCATGCAAGAGCCAGCCTCTACTACTACATGGTGGAGCATTGGCAGAGGCACCTGTATGGAGGTGGTCAGGAATCGGGAGATTCACGCCGGTCGTAGCGCCGCAGTTAAAATGATACTGTAATGGCAAGTCAAATCACGGGGCCCCACCTGTCCAGCAGTAACTCGATGTCAAATCACACAGCCCTACGTTTGCAGCAGCCTACTCCCTCGTCTTCTCGCGTCTCTGTCGAACCGAATAGGCGGAACTGTCCCGCCGCCTACCGGGCAGGAAAAGCCCCGCCCTCGACTTTTAAATAGTATACAATATACTAATTTTGTATCCATGGATTGCGCCCGCGCCATGGAGCGAAGCGTCTAGAAAACGGCGGCACACATGTACGGAGTATACAGCACGCCCGTCGCGTTCGCGCCGCACCCCAGACGGTCGGTCGGTCTGGCACGCTGCTCTCCGAATGGAACACACGTCATATTGCATTCGCACACACATGTGGGACGGCAATTTAGAACTGAACATAGGCACACTCCCCGGCCCCGCAAGTCGGGTGACTTAATAGAAGAGGGAGACGAGCGATAGTACTAGAGAAGTGTTGTACTACGTTGGTGCCTGGACGATCCCTGCAAGACACGGAAGATCAGTTCGTCCATGCATGTGACCAGACTCCAGCAGACCACGCTGGATTGGCTATCGCTACATATCATGCAGGTTGTGTTGTACATGGCTGTAGTTGTGGTGAGAAATCTAAAAAAAGGTTTCTTGTCATCTCGCAAAATTATGTGTCATGTGCTTCGGATCACTGCGAGGGTTAAACAGCGAAAACTGAGTTGGGCTAGCCATTGGGGGCACATGCACGAACAGTGACTACTCGGCTGCCATCTAGGTCAAGCTGGCTATGTTAATTAGGACATCTATCGACGGATCCCTTTTCTACAAGTTTATCTTTAATTTGAGATTTTTTTCCTCATCTAGTTTGTCCGTCGGGATTCATGTTGTCTCCTTTGGGCAGTGAGGTTATGATTTCTTGTCATGTGGCATTTTTTCGTGTTATATGTTATAATCCGCGCTTGATCAAAATGGCATCAATCCTCCCGACCCGTGCATGAAGACTTCTCGACAGTCATTGACGAGGTCAAGCCGGCTCCGGTAGACAAAAGAAAACTAAGTACTACTCCACTACATAGGCAGGAGCCTCCGCGCTTGCTTGCTAGTGTTGCTCTCTTCACACTGTCTCGGCCTCTCAAGATCTAAACACGACAGCAGTGGCCACACACTCTCTCTCTCTGCTCACCGCTGGTCATAAATCCAGCCGGATCCTCTCCGCCGGGGAAGGTGAGAAGGTGCAGCGTTCACGCGCTCGTCCTCGGCGACGGCTCTTACCCACTGCTGGGCGCGTCCCGATCAGCCTGCCTTGCCGTTCTCTCCCAAGCACCGCTGGCGAGGGAGGGCCTCCGACCCTTATTCCTCGCGATCGTGGTGTGGGCAGATCCGCCTCCCGCCCACCTAGCGACATCCCGCGACCATCGGTATAACTTCCTTCAAACCGCCTTGCTCTACTTCCCGAGCTCCCCGACGTCGCTGCATTTGTAACTTTTACTATTTCTCGGGGCCCTCGTAGATAGGATCGATCGCCTTTGAAAACCACCTAATTTTTTACGCTTAAGAGGTAAAACTAGTTCATGCACTCGAATCTAGTACTACTTGGTTCAAACAAGGAAGAAAGGGGTGGGGTGGGGAGGATTTGTTACCCGAATCTAGGACTTGGTCAAAAGAGGAAATAATGGGGGCGAAAAGTAGCAGAGACCTGCTATCCAACTGGTCTCTAGGTCTAATAGGAAATAAAGAGAAACCCAAGACCAACTCAATATAAACCCGATCTATTAGTTGAAAAAGGAAATAAAGTGGGGACTGGGGACAAGTCAATGAGAGTAAGCCCAAGACTAGATTTGCTAGCCCCACACAAAGATAAGGTGGCTATACCGAACAAAAATGGGACCAACTCAGATATCCTGTTCTGATGTTTGTTGCCCCGAGCCACTCTTATGTAATGCCACTTGTAAAATGTAGCAGTCGCACTGTTAAAAGTAAGGACACGTTAAACCAATGTTGTTTTCGATGTAATGCCTCCAGTAATATGAATCAATGGCACTTGTTTACATGTCCTGCTAAAATTTCCCATTAAGATAAGTTGGTTCTTTTCGTTATAAATGCAACTGTCCTGGTCTGCCTACTCTCCCGTGCCTAAAGCAATGTCGTATATAACGGTTGTCATAGTTAATCCTAATGCCCACACTAATATCTAGCAATGCCACTGCTTTAGAAATTGCTACTGTCCTTGTAGGATTGCCATTCAGATAAGGAACATGATTCTTTTCATTTGATGCATGTTTCATCACTTGTTAGTCACCCTCCTTTCCACCTTTTTTGTGCAAACAAAGATATACATTTCACGCTCGATCTTAGTTGAGCTGCACAAATGATATCCAAATTATAGTTGAGCATTCCAGGAGCTTCACAACCAACCTTGATGTTGCTCAATTTTATCGCAACTAATGAAGAAGAAGCTCTGTGGGTTTCATTTTCTGATGGAAATGGAACCGGGGCTGGAGCCCTTTTCTTAAAAGAATTTGAAGAAGAAGCTGCTAGCTCACAGGACATTGCTTCATTTTAGGTGAACTGCACCAAAAGGTCCCATGAATTGAATCATCCATGTTGGTGACTGAAAGAGCCAGCTTCAAAGATCCCGCCTAAGCACCCGGCCTCCATCCTTGCGATGCACGGTACACCTCGCTTGCCACCGCTCAATTCTAGTGTCACCGATAAAATGAAGTAATAATACAGTTAAAATAGAGCGAGTGTCATCTCTATCATTTCATTTCCAATGTAGATAAAGAAAGTGCTTCTCTTGGTTAAAGTATGTTTCATCAACTAGTCCCATTGTTAATGTTTAAGCGTTTACGCAAACTGGGTGCTTAATTTTAGTTGATATGTACAAAATAGAGATTTGAATGTATCAAGGCGCCTCCTTGTACTATCTTGATGTACACCGATGTTCATCATCGCGTAAGGTGTATTTGGGAGACTTGGGACTATGTCCAAGATGAGGCGCATCAGATGAGGCGTCATAGGCCCATCTCGCCTCGCAAAGATGGCATACTATGATACTATCGCAATATTTTCTTATATTTATTTTGTGTGTTTCATCAACTAGTGCCACTATAATGTAATCACGCTTTTTCATTATCTGTGCAAATAGGGTTATTCAGCTGCATTTTGGTGGAACTGCACAAATGTACATATGGAACCGCATATATGCAGAAAAGCGAGGTGTGCCAAGTAAAAATTACCGACACCAACCATGCTGCATGCACGCATTGGCATCCACCACAACCAGTGGGATGTGTGGCGCTCTCTGTGGATGGATCTTTCTCGGCAGCAAATCCTCTTACCAAATACTAGTAGCTTATATTGGCAGTTTTCTAGGGAATACTCTTTTCTGAAAGAAGCACCAATCTATTTTTCTTTATTTGTACAATGTGTCACAACTTTGACCCAAAGGTCCAGAGCTATTTTAGGGTGATTGGCGTAGTACTCGGAGACTGATTGTAAGCATGATTTTCATTAGTTGTCACACTGATTGTAAGCATGAGCAGGTGGAAGATTAGGTTAGTGTGAAGCTTACCTTAAGCCCTACCGCCGCCATTGAAATGAGGCGAGCGTCGAGGGAACCGTGGAGAACGTCGGGGAAGCGGCGTCGTGCCATCCGACCTCCTCTTGCGGTGGGAGAACGAATACTCATGTGGCTCCGGCTGGCTCTGCACCCTCACGAACGGCACACCATACTCGATCGATTCGTTATCCTCTGGGTGCTCGACCTTCCACCTGTACGCCCACCACCTCCGCCTGACTGTCTCCTCAGGCGAATCTGTCTGCTCCATCGCCCATAGGAGATACTCGATGAACTCGGAGGACTGCGGCATGACTGCCGCCGAGGAGTACATGTACATCGCCGCCCTCATCGTCGCCGTCTCGCTCTTTCGCATACATTGCCACATGGCCCGCACCGTCCTCGAAATCTCCCACTCATTGTCAAACCAACTAAGGATCTCCTTCAACCTGGCTAACTTTGCATGGTCGCCGCCGGCGATTTGCCTGATTCGCTGCTGCATCCTCTCCATAGATGTCGTTCTGAGTGGTCCGGTGCTAGCTTTGGAAGATGGGAGGAGAGACGGTGGTCTTGAAATAGAGAAGAGGGAGAGGAGAGGAGGTGGTTTTGGAATGGAGATGATGGAGAGGAGAGGAGGTGGTTTTGCAATGGAGAGAAGATCAGAAGAGGGAGAGGCGAGATGGTGGTTTTGGAATGGAGATGATGGAGAGGAGAGGAGGTGGTTTTGGAATGGAGATGATGGAGAGGAGAGGAGGTGGTTTTGCAATGGAGAAGATCAGAAGAGGGAGAGGCGAGACGGTGGTTTTGGAATGGAGATGATGGAGAGGAGAGGAGGTGGTTTGGCAATGGAGAAGATAGAGAGGAGCGTGCGGCAGCGATTTAGGATTGGGCGAGAGGGTCAAGGTAGCAGGATGGATCAAAATCAAAATCAATTTACCCTTCAATTAACAAAGCGACCCCACATTAACTAGTCTCCCTTTTATTCTGGGTCATAATTGACCAGGATTTTCGCACATAAAATATATGTTATACGTTGCAAAAATAATATAATTTGAAAGTACATTCGGATACGAACCAAACGATACAATTTTTGGTGACATGCATTCACATTTTGCTTGTCACATACAGTACGTGGTCAAACTTTGACCCAGAATACGCAAAACAACAAAAAAATACTTCCAAGACCAGCGCCGCTCTTCCGCTCTTCTCCTCTTAAACCACTGCCGCTCCTCTCCTGTTCCAATCTAAATCCAGCGCCGCTCCTCTCCTCTTCCATTTCAAAACCACCGCCCCTCCTCTCCTGTTCCAGTCCAAAACCAGCGTCGCTCCTCTCCCGTTCTAATCCAAAACTAGCGCTTATCCTCTCCTCTTCCATTTGAAAACCACCGCCGGCGAGTGAAGGTGCTGTGGAGAAGTAGATCGATGGAGGAGTACAACCGATACGTGAGGATCGCAGACGGTGACCCTGTGAAGCAAGCTAGTATTTTGGAGATACAGTCTTGGTTTGACAACAAGTACCAACTAGCGGCGACGGTGACATCCATGGCCAAATATCTACAACAGAGCGAAAAGGCGACGATACTCCCGGAGGGAGTCGCGCCGGAGTACATAGAGCTGCTCCTCTGGGCCATGGAGCAAACAGATTCACCGAATCCGATCATGAGGGAGCGGTGGTGGGAGTATCGATCCCAGATGGAGCATCCACCACAGATTGAAGGATCGAGCATCTACAGGGTGCCGTTTGTGAGGGTGTCCTGCCAGAGCGAGCCGGTGGAGTCTTCGTCGACCGAACCCAACTGCAAGAGGAGAAAAGCAGTTGGCCCGACGATTCTTCCCCGCCATCGTCTCCCTCGCCGTTCACATCGTCTCACGGGGCGGCTGTCTGCCGCCGAGGAATAGGAGGGGCTGCCTCTCAAAGCCCAATAGTCGGGCAGGTTGTGAATTGTCGGGGGAGCTTAGGGTTGTCGATTTGCAGGTTGTGAATTGTGTTTTGTGTTGTGTATTTTGAGAGTACTTTCAGATATGAATGTCTTTTGAATTTCAGATTTGCAGTATTGAGCATATGAAGAATTTTATGAATTCTAGAGATCTATTTTTAGCACTTAAAAAAATGTAGTTTCATAGGAGTATAAAAGTGCAGACGAGAAGAAACTGCAAGTTTTAGTTTCAGATAAGAAACTGCAAGTTCAGTTTCAGATAAGAAACAACAACTTTCAGAGGCAGAGCATTTATATTAATACGGCCTTTTCAAACAGGGTTAACATCATGTGGGAAGTTTTATTCATGGTTGAAAATGGAACTACCAGCTAGTTAACATCATGCTGATCAACATTCATGCATAGCACATATTCATATGATGCACAGTCAAAATGCCCACACAATGTCGAAAAGTAAACACAGAGAAAACGAGGGACAAAGTTTTGGCAAGTGTTGGACGTGGTTTTGGGCTGCCCCGTCTAGGCTTTCATTTTTAACATGCGTAGCCCATGACCTTGGATGGGAGGGCCTGTTTGTATTTTCTTAGGGCCGTCATGTATCGACCGGCCTATGGACCTCCCATCCGAGGTTTTATTTTTGTCAGCCCAATTTATGTATTTTTTTAAAGAAAACGCAGAGGTCTGTTCTATTTTTCTATATAAGAATAGGAACGCCAGGTACAACTTATGTTTCCCTTCTAACTATATTATATATATTTAAATTATTTTATATGTTATTATATATTATTTTTATTTTCATCATATATTTAATGATACTTACATATGTAAGAAAACAATATCCCACATCTTATTAACTTATAAAATAATTTCTTAACAAATAAAATCCTGGATTGTTTTGGCACGAAAATCCTAGTGATTGTGTACAAAAGCTTGGTAAGATTTAAGGACTAATGAAATAATATCACTTATTATTTAAATATATTTATAACAAAATGCTCAGCCCTTTTTATTTTTTTTGATAACATTGCTGGCCCAACCCAACATTATAATTAGAATCAGCCCAAAGCAAAATCGTGTATCTAGATAAAGTGCAAATGGCCTATAATTTTTAGAAAATAAAATAAATGGGCCGCATGGACGCTACATTAATTGTTCACCCAACCCAGCTAATGGCTGTAATTCAAAAAAGATCAAATTGATCAAATTCTACCGCAAAAAAAATCAGTAAATTCTGAAAAATGGGTTGAATACGTGCCACATTTTGGAGGCTGAAATGTGGGCCAATAGGTCGGGCCAACGCAAGTCGTTGTCAATTTAGTCAACAAATGATTCTAACATGTTAGTCGTTGGATTTACATCCAACGGCAGCATCCATCTTCAATCTCGTCGCTCTTCCTCCAGCGCGCCGGGACCACCTCCCGCCTCCTGCTGCTAGCAGCTCTGCTTAGCACGCTTCGCTATGAAGCGCTACTCCACCGCTTGCCGTGCCATCCTCCACCCTCCACACCTCCTGTTCTTCTCCACCGATTGCCGAACCACACCGCACTAGAACCAGCTTAACCTCAGACACCTCTCCGTCTGCGACTCTACTCCCGCGTCTTCCCATCTCCGGCTCGTTGGTGTCCGGGGCCTCACCGTCGTCCACCACCTTGGATGCGCCGGCAAGCGTGGTCAACATGGTCAACGAACGACACCATCGAAGTAGATCGTGCATGGAGAGGCCGACAGCGGGTCCACTGACCGCACACAAGGAAATGCCTCCTTATTACGCCAAAAAAATAATGATTCCTCCACCGATATCTGGGACCCACCTGAAGGGCCTCTATATTTCGAAAAAAATCGTGCCCCCCCTGACTTGTCGGACCCATCAGCTATCTTCACACGCAATGAAGTGCCTCCTTATTATACACAAAAAATTGAATACTCCCCGCCACCGGAACCCAAAGATACCGAGGCTGACTTGTGGGCCTACCAAGTTGACGGGGACGGAGGGCTTTGTCAACTTAGTCAATATGAACGATTCTAGCTCCTATTACCGTACGATGTTCATCCAATGGTTGTAGCGCTTCAACCTCTGGTCTTCTTGCTCCACCGCCCAAACCAGCGCCGGTCGTGCCGCGTGCTCCCTGCCTCCTGTGGCGGGCCAGATGCCGCGGAGGCCTCACCGCCTCTACTACTCCCACCACCGCCGTGCCATCCTCTACTCACCCACACCCCTGTTATTTTGCGGCGACAAAGAGCCTCACACCGCAGCCAAACCAAAGAACCCTCGTACTCCTCTTCGCGTGGGCATCCATCGCTGCGTCTTCCCGCTCGAAGTCGTCCCCTTCCTAGGCCTCGCCGTCGTCCACCGCCGTGGTGCTCTCGGCGTGGCGTGGTCAACGTGGTCAAGGAACGACTTCCATTGGACGTGGATCAGATGCGGAGAGGTGATACCGGGTCCACAGCCGCAGCAAGGAAGTGCCGGACGCAACTTCGGTGCCTTAAAGGCACCTACCTTTGGGTCACTAACATGTGGGCCAGCCACCTGTTGGTCCCGCATGTCATCGACACAAAGGCAGGTGCCTTAAGGCACAGAAGCATAGTCCGGAAGTGCCTCCTTATTACGCGGAAAATAATGATTCCTCCACCGACAGCTGGGACCCACCGGACGGGCCACCGATTTCGCGAAAAAAGTTTCGACCGCCGGGACCCATCAGCTACATCTTCGCACGCAAGGAAGTGCGTCCGGCAAAAAATGATTCGCTTCGACATTGCTGGGACCCACCAGCTACATCTTCGCACGCAAGGAAGTGCGTCCGCAAAAACGACGGCCCTCGATCGCTGGGACCCACCAGCTACATCTTCGCATGCAAAGGAAGTGCGCCGGGCAAAAAAAATGATTCACCCCTCTGGCTGCTGGGACCCACCAGTTACATTTTCGCACGCAAGGAACTGCCTGACAGTCGGGACCCACCTGGTCGAAGCATATGTAGCATTGTCATTCTGGTCGTGAACGTGTACGTACATATATACTGGTGGATGTAGGGGCGCGCACATGTCGTAGTAGAGGCGCGCACGTAGCATGTACACGTACGTACATCGGCGAGGGTGCAAGAAAGAAAATATGGCCATGTACGTACATACGGGCAGGGTCTCGAACGCCTACTCACGCATACGTACATGGCTGGGTCGGAACGGAGAAACAGCGTCGTCGTCGTGTTCATGGGGAGCCAACCGGCTGGGTCGGAACGGAATGCGTGGTTGTGTTCATCGGGAGGGCTTGGACGGAACAGGCGATGTAAACGAGGCCTAGCATACCGCACAACGGAGGAAACGGCCTTGTGTTCGACCGGCCACGTTTGAAACGGGGGTCCTGTTAATCGGAGGGGTGTGGCGTACCGCAAAACAGAGGAAATCGACCTCCTACGGTCGAAACGGGGTCTGATGTCGGGAGGGCTGTGGCGCACCACAAAAACGGAGGAAACGGACCTCCTACGGTCAAACGGGGTCCCGTTGATCGGGAGGTGTGGCGTGCCGCAAAACGGACCAAACGGACTTGTGTTGGAGCGCTATAGTCGAAACGGGGTCCTGTTGATCGGGAGGGTGTGGCGTGCGCAAAACGGAACTCCACGGGATACTTGTTCATCTCCACCGTCGACCACCTCCAGCCTTCCACGGGCTACCGTCGACCTCCTCCACCTCCACGGGCTCCTGCTCATCCAGCCTCCACCGCCGCTTACTCCACCGCCATCGCTCAACCACCCCTCCACGGGCACCCCTCCACCGCTCATCGCTCATCCAGCCCTCCACACCACGGGTCCTGTTCAACCACCCTCCACGGGCACCCCTCCACCGCTCACTGCTCATCCAGCCTCCACCACACCACGGGTCCTGTTCATCCGAGCAACGCCAGCGCTCATTGCTCATCCAACCCCCCGCAACGCTCACTTTGCTCATCCAATCGATCGGCTTCGATTAGCAGCAGAGTGAAGGAATCGCTCCATCGGGTTCGTTAACAGCCATCGATCGATCGCCGGGTTCGAGAACGCGTAGCTTGCGCAGCAATCGCCGGGTTCGATTAGAGCCCAACGCCTCGCCGGGTTCGCTTAGAGCTAACGCCTCACACAAAGCGCAGTATGTACGAGAGAAACGCGCATCGCTCGGCCCCCGACCTCCCACCGTAACCGGTAACTCCCCGAAATTTTCCTCCCTCGCTTCTACCACAGTTTTTTCCGTCATGGACGGCCCAAAGAATATCATGCAGCTGCGCCTCCGCCCGCCCAGTGACGAAAAAGCCCATTTTCTCGTCATGATTTTTGTCATAGAAGTAGGAGCCCACCACATCTATGATGATACCGGGTTTTGTCACAATTATCGTCATAGAAGTGTCATATGTATGACAGAATAAAATTTCGTTCGACCCAAAATGTCACGGATGTGTCTTTTTTTTGTAGTGTTACTAGTCTACCCCTATCGACAGTAGTGTAAATCCGGTCGATAAGGATGTCAAGTGTCAGGGGTAGACAGTAATTTCCATCTCGCAAAGACTTGCTTCGGGCAGCCCACAAATTATAGTGGGTGTTTAGCTGCTTCGTTCAAAACTTGGGAGAATTAGCATTCACGTTTACCCTGGGACCTGGCAAACTAAATTCAAATCCAATTTGTATTCGATTACGAATATCCACAGATAATATACGTTTTGTTATTTATTTCTTCAAAACCACAACAAAGATTTATTCCACCTTTATATATGATTATGATTTAGAAATGCCGTGATCTTCGAATTCAGTAGGTTGGATACACTCTGAGTCAAACAGTTATTTCATCCAATACAATATGCCCACACGGAAAATAGTTCACCTTATGTCAATCATACAAGTACTGAGGATTACCTCGCCTAAAAAATTCGGATCATTACAACACATGGACAACATAGGGGGTCTTGCAACATAATCCATTCAGAGACATGACACAACATGCAAGTACAATAATCTAATGACAATTTCAACTGGTATCTAAAGAAGAACCGGGATTAACTTGAGCTTCAGATAGCAGAAACAGCAGGACCTCCTCCGTCTTCAAATGCAACATTCTTACTTCCTCCAATTCTTGGGTTGCTTGCATAATGTGTGCCGCTAATTCCGTAATTTCCAGCCTCAAGATAAAGATTACCTCATTCATGGCAGCCACACCATCTCTTTCTGCCTCTAGTAGAGCCTCAAGCACTATAATATCTGTGCTTAGACTGCTCTCCAATAGTGTTGCCTCTGAACTGCTACCATCTGGTAACATGGATGGCGCACTGCTTCCACAAATAGATTCTGGGGTTGTGCATTGTGTCCTAGTGTGAACGGCATCCTGAAAGGTTTCCGCTGCACATCAGTAAGAGATAGTTATCGTATGATCCAGGCAGTAAGCTTACATGGTAAACGACGGACGAATTATTGCCGAGCATGGCAAACTATATTTAAATGGTTCGAAGCAGCATCAGCCGAAAAGAAATTAAAATGGTAAGATGAAACTATGGATGTAAGTGGCAAATAAACGACATCCGCCAGTCCCATCTAGTTAGTTTTTGCTACCTCCCTAGTTCATTTTCCTCAAAAAACAAAAAACTCTTTTGAACTATAATACCACTAGTGGACTTTAATCGGGATTAAACGGGACCTAGTTGACATCCCTAGTTGAAAGGGAGTGTACAACCGCTATATTTAAGTTGCCAAGGCATCTAAGCAGTTGAAATAATCTGAGAAAGCACTTAACAGTGTGGCCTCATATAAACTACGAAGACAGTCTTGTGATGAAGTTGAGAGAAAAAGCCAAGGACTCAAATGAAATAGGCATGCATTTCTTTACGATAGTACAACAGGCACTGCTGACATATTGGCCAACTCAGGTATAGCGTAACAACAAATAAGCATTCAAATCAAGCAATACAACAAAGGAGACAACTGAACTATTTGTAGTTCGGTAGGATTACACGTTGAGGGCACAAGACAAGAAAGCAGCCCACTCGCATTACATTTCACATGTACTAAAGCACACTGGCTTACCATATGGTGCCGTGAAGCCTAGCTGTTGTTGCAATGTTCTTTGAAGATATCGTCAGCATCCCGTGGTTGCAAATCTAGTTGTTGTAGTTTATTCTGCACCATCTATTTAGGTAAAATTAATTTTAATCGCATGCACTGGTCCGAATTGATCATCAATGGTTCATCTAAACTAATGAAAGAAGGGTGTGTGCATACATGACAATATATCTGCTTCCCTCTATTTTTATGCTTGTTCGAGATGCCAGCCCCAAAAGAACAAATATTTTGCTTGATGGGGTTGGCAGCTCCATAATTAATAGAAGCATCAAATTAGTCATGCAACTTGGGAAGATCAAGAACACACAAACAAGTAATGAACAGAGGCTCGGAGCAGTGATGTAATAGCTAGCATCAGAAAATGTAGGGTAAAACAAACAAAAATCAGCGGAACCACATGCTAGTTTGTTGATGTGTAATTAAGCATAGAGAACATTAAGCGATGCGATGGAACCAACAGTGGCATCGTAACAAAACTAAAGCATATTAACTATATGTGCACTTTGGTATGTAATTTAGCACATGTAACATGTTCACCGCCGTAAGTATGGCCCTCAGTGCAAGCGAATAACGCGTCTCATGAAAAACTGAATGATGCCTCAAGAAATTCAAAGGTGCGGTTCTTATGCTAGGAAAGTGAACGTAGGCGCCAGCCGTTGGATAATAGTACCTGATTCTCGGCAGCGTACGGGTATCGTTGTCATACTTGATAGTTAAGGATCGTCGATGGTGCTCGTGTTGTGGTTGAGTTTGGGTCGGCTGTCGCCGTTGCTGAAGCGGCTCCGGTGCTACGGTTGCGGCACCTGTCGACATACAAGAAAGCTCATATGTGGTAAGTGAACAGTTGCACGATAAAGAGAAAACCCGAAGGAGTACAAATCAAAATAACCTGATGAGGCTGTGGCGTCGGTAAAGCAGGGCCGATGGAGTTGAATATGGCGTCCGTGGAGCGGGTCCGGTGCAGTGGACGAAGGCTTCGGCGGGCGCATTGTACAATGCTTTCGGTGAGGCGGATCTGTTGCGGTGGACGAGGGCTTGTATGAAGGGCCAGCGAAGGGGCAGACGAGGGAGTCAATGAAGGGCCTATGCTGTGGTGGACGAGGGCGCCGGTTAAGCAGATCCGGTGCGGTGGACCATGATGGCGGTCAAGGAGATCTGGAGCGGTGGACAAGCCAGTCGCTGAAGCGGCTCCGGTGAAGTGGTGAGTTGGCAGTTGGGGGTTCCAAGGTGCGGAAGGTAGATCCGGCGGTGTGAGGTCCACAGCTGCAAGCGAGGACTAGATTCGGCGGCTTGCCGTGGTTGGGGGGTCGGGAGGGAAGGAGGGCTCTGGGAAGAATGTTGGGGCAAAGAGGGAAAACAATGGAGTTACCAAAGCAGCCATTTTCCGCTCATGTGGCAGGGTAAAACAGGAATATCGCAGGCTAAACTTTCGTAGCGTGATATTTCGATGTGAGCGGGAAGTTTGAAAGCTTTTGGCGCCTAAAATTCTAAGTATTCTACTCTCGTACGGCCGACTATGATATCATGGTCGACAATTTATTTGTTTTGCACGCAAAAATGTGCATGTTCTGAAAATCAATGTCTCCAACTCGAAACTTAGATTGTCCATTCAATTCAAATATGGATCATTGAGCTACTACAAGTAAATACCATCATACGGTCCAATTCAAATGAAATTCCAAATGTGTTTATCCTAAATATGATGACAAAAGCAAAAATGTGTATGTGTATGAATAAAGTGGATGATTATAAAGTTTGAACATGCCCGTATGTGTATATCTCTAGGTTTGATATATGAATTTGAAATCACGAAATCCGGCTTAAAAATGTACCTCTGCTTAAATGAATTACAAAAGCTAATGATGGAGTCAATTCCAAAATTCCAATCTTAGTTTGTAATTCTGGTACATCAAGGTATATCACGATGTTCAAAAGTATCGTTATCTCATAGTACAAATTGTGAAACAAATTGATCAACCATGAGTGCACAATATCTCAATTACGCTAAAGTCCCTCAAATATAGACACCTCACTCTTATCTCAAGTCAACCCCCCCCACCACCACACACACACACACATAGAGAAGTCGTTCTCTCCCCAAACACCAACACACGAGCACATTAACACCCTCTCTCTTGTAAAGTCCGGACCCCAACATAGGTATCTATCACTTTGTCTCTCGGGCATGCACACATCTCTTCCCTCACTCTCTAGGTCTCCCGCTATCTCTCTTACCCAAGCACACACACTATGTAGAGTGTATATTTCCCATACACACAAAACGTCGCCCCCAAACATCTATCTCCCTAGTTATGTGGTTCTCGCGCACTCACCTCACACACCAACCCCACTGCAAACAAGCACACTTTGTCTCCTTGTGCACCACTCTCCTCTTTCTATCTCTCCCACATGCGGACCCGCCCCAGCTCCTTCCCAATATACATATATGTTGTGACTCTTTGCATAGCTCCCTAATGTATAATCGTTCTCGATTTCGCACATTGTTCTCTACACCATCTATTCTAGATCTCTCATGAAGTCCCTATCACACACACGACGACTCGCTTCATAGGCCAATTTCGGACAACATCAACATTGTCTCCCTATCTATACGCCCTTTATGGACACAAACTACCCCTCTCACCCCCTCTCTTCCTCTCTCTCTCTCTCTCTCTCTCCGTCGCTAGCTCTCTCTTTCTCTCGCTCTCACACCCCTCTCCCACACACACACTCGATGTCTCTTCCAAATAGTCTGCTCCCCCCGCCCGCACCCGTGCTATCTCGCTAGTACACATGTCACCCCATTCCCCCTTCCCTTATACTGGGTTTACATCATCAGTGGTCTCTCTACTCCACATACACTCTCTCCCTCTCACACACAAACGCGTGCACAAACACACAGACACGCACAAACACCCATTTATCTGGATCCTCATCTCTCCTCATGTCCGCATGTGTATCTCACACACTCACTCTCTAATTATGTATATGTGTCTCCATGTTGCACAACACAAAGCCCCATGTACATGTCCCTCTCTATCCTCCACACACATAGAGACAAAGAATCTATTATCATTGCCTCAGTCTCTAACATATCACACACGCTCTCTCTCTCTCTCTCTCTCTCTCTCTCTCTCTCTCTCTCTCTCTCTCTCGCAAACACGCCAACAAGGGTTTCCCGTGAATAACTTACCGTCTATTCATCAACAGTTGTGGAAGTACGGCGAACATGAGACGTGAAAAATAATAAATCTACACGTGCTTAGACCACCTAGTATGACTACTAGGACTAGAGCAAGCCAAAAAGCGCGCCGCCGTCACCCCCTCCTTGTCGGCGACTGGAAAATCTTTGTTTTACACAATGAGAAGTCATTGTGCTAAGGCCCCACATGCCGAGGCGTTGAATAGAATGTAGATGCTAGTTTACGGAAGCAAGTATCAATAATACGTTTGTATCTCCATACTTATATTTCTTCTCTTATAAAAAACCGAGTTGGTGATGATGGTACGTGTGCCATCTTGCAATATAGACCGTCCGATCTATATCTGACGGATGGAAATTAAACTAAAAGATACCCGCACCCCTCTCCACATTTGCAGACAAGGCCTTCCTCGCTCATCCTTATCTCCAACAAACCTCATTGTTGAGAAATTAAGAAAGGAAGCCTCTGAACAAACTGGCCTCGGTGGCATTTGCCGTGTCGTCAATCCCCATGCCTCCGCCAGTCACCACCAACCACCACCACACCCCACTCCTCTTCATCTCATATTTCTCGATATATCATTAGTTTTTACACATGGGATTACTCCCGCAAGGGTCAATCACAACAAGTGTTTTATAAAAAAATGCATCTTGATGTTCCGTGCAGTGCACGGATCTTGCTAGTACTCCTACACAAGACTATGTTGGTGATGTTGGTGTGTCTGCCATCCGTCGTTTCTGACCATTAGATCTACATCTAACGATTGTGAGGTAAGTTGTTGCCTTTTCTCACCAACATCCCACTTGTCTATCAATTTGCAGAAAAACCCATAATTAGTATCTTAAAACCAACCACATCCCTCCCTGACCTTACAAAAACAGCCCAAGGAATATATTCTAATTGAAACATAATATATCTCTAGTGACATATGTATATCAAAATTAGAGTGTTTTGTACCAAGTTTGTGAATAAGTATTATTCTAATTATGATTCGTTGCAACGGACATGAACATTGCTAGTATTTCCAACCATGCGTTTTTTCCTAGTATTCCATAGTTTCGAGTTTTCCATCAAGATATTAGTCACTCATGGTTGATATTTACTTTCAATCATGTACACATATGCACTATGTAACTAGCCTTGCTTATTGGCTTCCAAAGCTTAACTTTCACTCCTACTTACAATATGTAGAGTATTTAACAAAAAATTACCACTTTCAACCAGCCCTAGGAAGAATCTATTGTACAAAAAATAGCAAAAACATACCCAAATTTTCTTAATCCACACCAAAAACTACCTAGTACTCCTACCGATTAGGTTCGTTTAAACCCATTTATGAAAGGGTTAGCCCACACGTCCGTGCTGACGAGGCAGCTTAAACCAACACATTTTGTTTGACCGTTGACACGAGGGACCCACATCTGACCTTCTATCCTGTTATTCCCTCAAATCATTATTTTTCCTGAACATTACTTCAAACAGTCTCGATGCGTGTTCGTCGGTGGCGCCGGTGATGAGCGAGTTGGCCGCCGCTCACCGGACGGGCCGGACGCCACGCTGGCCTCCGCACGGGTTGGCAGGCTGGCCCGAGCGTGACTCACGAGCGAGCAAGCCGCCGCGCTGGCCTTCGCTCGAGCCAGAAGGCTGTCCTTAGCGCGGCGTGCGCGAGCAATCCACCGCGCTGCCGTGCCAATCTAGTTAGCAAACCTTGCAGACAAGCAGCTGGACGGAGCTATCTTGGCTAGCTAGCGGCCGCGAGCGCCGGACGGAGCTGGCATCCGGGCTGCCGCAACATGGGCTCCGCACTGCCAGCGGTTTTGACCTTGCGTTCTGCCGGCAGTGGTAGCTGCGTCCCATGGCCGAGGATGACTAGGTGGACGGGCCGAAGGTAGGAGGTCACTCGAGGATTTTTGTTGGTAAGAGCATCTACAATGGTTGATAAGGTAGTCTTATCTTAAGTCTGCCACATATGCAAGTGGTAGTAGTTTCTTGGCATTTTAGTGGTTTCTTGCATTATTAGAGCAAGTACAATAGAGCTGAGTCAGCGGGCTATAAGAAATAAACTAGTCTATTTCTTCTTAGTTGGAGGAAAGAGAAGAGGAGAGAGAAGGTAAGCGGGCTCTTCGTGAAGAGCCAGCTCTAGCACGTGCTCCTAGGCACTTTGTGAGAATGAGAAGTGGGCCACATAATAAAAAAGTAGTACACTCTTTTGATCTATTATTGTACATGTTGGCTATAAGATCGGCTGTAGATGACATGGCACTGGCTTATAGCCAGCAGCTGGCTATACTATTAACCATGCTCTTAGGGGTTTCTTGTAAGGAACAATGTACGTACTACTAGCGACAAAAGGCGATTCTAGGCTGCGTTGTACTCCAACAAGTACTACTAGTGGTTGCGGGAGTGTATACCTCGTTTTGTGGGTTCGATCCCGGCCGAACGCACGGCGGCCTTTTTTTAAAATAGTACTACTACACTTCGCTGCGAGCCAATATTTTACACGGGTAGTTTGAGTTTTGAAGTCAAACGGACGTGCGGCCCCACAATCTGGGTGCACTGGACAACCTAGCCACATGAACGGGTTTTCCTTCCAAGCATCCCGTGGCTCGCGTGCTCGCCCTAGCGGCACCTCGCTTGCAGCTTCCAGCTAGTAGCATATTTAAACTAGCGCCTCCCAATTAAGCCCAGGAGCCGGAAAAGCCTGGCGGGGCATTGGGAACTGTGCAATATGGCTCTGTACGTAAAGTGCTCTACTACTACTCTGTAGCTTGTGGCGTTGCACGCATGGACTTCACTCCATTATCGGCTCTACTATAAAAGAAATTCCTCTTGACGTGTTTTTTTTTGAAACGGAGGCAAAAGCTTTGCTTCATCTCATTCATAAAGAAGGAACTACTAACAAAGTTCAACGAGATCCATTACACCTCCACAAATGGAAGCGAAAAGCCTAGTCTCACTATATTAAATAACTCAAATGTTCTGCCCCCGCAGTAACCGTAGCTGATAAACAGGCTGCTAGTGTGTGCGTGAGAGGAGCGGCTGAGTAGGCCAGCTACGTGAGAGGAGCGGCTGAATAGAGCACCAAGAGTACCCACTAGGCCACTATGTAGGTGTACTTCCCCTGCATTGATAGTACAACGATGGTTCTAGAGAACCGTAGTACCCTCCACTTCCAATTGTAGCTCCTTGGCCCTGAGATTCAAGAGTTCAAAACTGGTGCACTATACTATACTAGACTAGAAGTACAGTACATCGCACTACTAGTTGAGAAAAGTAGTACTAGTATCGCTACAAGACGAGTACGCACTCCTCCATCATATAATGTAAGACGTTTTTGACACTAGTTGGCGGTACAAAAATGGCAAAACATACCCAAAATTTCTTAATCCACGCCAAAAACTACTACCTAGTGCCAAAATTTCTTACTAGTGCTATTATTTACAGATAATGCAATCCCATAATATTCCATAATGCTAGTACTAGTAGTAAATAATAGCCTCACCCTTCACCGAGGAACGATCTACAGCTTGAAGGGACGAGGCCTGCGGTTACTACGCCTTATCTCCCCTTGCTAGTTCCCTCCCGAAGAGAAGGCAGTTCGTCGCTGCTCCCATGGATTCGCCAGGCGGTTCTCCTCCTCGTCGGGGCTGGGAGACCTTGGATGACGATCCTCTGGGAGAAATCGCACGCTGCTCCGGCGTCCTCACCGCCGCAAGACTCGGTGCTTCCTGCACCAACTTTTTCAAGACGCTGCTTAAACAGGCTTGGGAAAAGGCCATGCTTGTTGGTCTTCCATGCGTCCTCGAGGAGAAGGTTCTTCTATGGGACAATCCTTTGAACAGTCCACCGCTCCCTGGCCATGGTTCCACGTTGACTCTGCTAGAGTTGCCAATGTTGAGAGGTTGTCGGATTTTGTCCGATGAGCAGGTCAGTAATGGAGTTTGATCATGTAGTACTTAGTTATTCCATTTCCATCCCGTAATTTCTCCGCTGCCCACCGTCTTATATATAGGTTTGGGTCGGTGCCAACGAAGATTGGCTTGCATACCTCCGGCCGGATACCACCATCATTTTGCACAACATCCACAGCAGTGCGGCCGTTCCGGTAGACCCCTTCTCCACCATTGGTATCGGCCTTCCGGACTGGCTGGGCTTGAATACGTATGATGATGCCTACATGAGATTGAAGAAGATAGCAATTGCGGACCCGCCGACAAATCGACACGGCTACGACCGTTACTATCTCATTGCGGTGTTCGACATAAGGATTGCCATCAATGCAAGAGGCAGTAACGGCAGAGGCTGGCGCATGTTGGCGGCGGCAGATTTGTACCCCTACACATTCGAAGACGCCGTGCGCCATCTAGGCCGCATCTTCGCGGTGACAAGCCAGGGGACTTTTTTCATCTGGTTGCCATCCTATGGTATGGGAGATTACAAATGGAATGCACAAACCATCATTTGCATCCCTAACGGTACTCCATTATTTTGCAGGGACCAGTCATCCCCCGATCAAAATAAGATCACCGATCCTGGATGTGCATTTGCATCCGCGATTCGGTCTAACCTGGAACCTTGTAGCTGACTTTGGCATATTGGGATCAACTATCTTAGCAGTCGTTACCCATGGTACCACTGATGTGCAACATGGTCACACAATCTACCACGATCGGACCGTCACCATCTACCCAGGTATTCCATTTTTTAACCCTCTCGCCTTCTCTTTCATTGTTGTACTAGTAGTATACTTTGTAGTACTAGTAGGAGTATTTTTTACCTTGGAGGACATGTATAGCTAGCTAGGCCCTTGAAGACTTGAACCCACTAGCTGCCACCATTTTTGTTTTTCCATGTCTTACTATCTCATCCATGTAGCCAAGAGTGGCTATATATAATAAGCCGGTTATTTTACTTCCTCTATACCGAGTAGTACTATTTGCTGCGCAAGACATCGACCGCCATATTTGAGCACAACATTATTATGCATGGACCTTGACTATGTACGCCACCATGTGTCCAGATCTGGATGCCGCGTGTACCGGATGAACGGCGCCGAGTTCGACCCCGTGATGCTACGTGGGTGCCGAGGAACACTCTTGGAGAGTACTCGCTTTCATCGGGATAGCTACCCCATTGTGAAGCGGATGCCACCTTCCGTGCACGCACACGGAAGGCCTGCCGCTCATGAAGCATGGTTGTGTCTTCAAGGCGCACCACGGATGAACGACATGCTGGGACACGCTATCCCTGATTTATGCCGCTTCAGCTTGGATGAGTCTCCATCGTGTGGAACCGGACTAGAAAGTTGCGACAATGATTCCCTTTTCCCACCGCTATGGATCATGCCATCCATGAAGAACACCTGGGACTGGAACCTGGAGGAGGACATGTAACCCATCTATAACGTGTAAGTGGAGTACGGTAATTGTGAACGCTAGCGCTGTGAATATATGTAGACTAGTCGTGCACAAATTTATCACATGAATTGGAAATGAACTTGTGTGGCATACTGGCATTTGTCCTTTAGAATTTATTACTAGTAAATGTGTTATGTGTACGTGCAACTTGTGTGGTTATTGCACGGGCTCCGACATGCTCTTTGAGGAAAAAAGGTGACACAGCTTTGGATATACATGACGTGGCGGCATCATACAGTAGCATCATTCGCTATAGTTGTAGTACACTCCTACTAGGACGACAACTCCTATAAAACCTTGCATTTGGCTCTTTGCCTCTTCGGGAGGTTCAACAGTTCGTACTCGTGTGAACCTTGCACTTGGCTCTTCGCCTCTTCGGAAGGTCCAACAATGAAGATACTACAGTACAATATGCTTCTGGCAATCTGACACCAATTGAACTGCTACACGTCCACCGCGAGGGCGAGGGCGAGGGAGAGGCAGGGGGAGAGGGCGCTGTAGTCAAAACCCTCTCCTCGTCCTACGAACCACCGCTCGCGTGCGCGAGGGAGAGGCGTAGTAAGCAAGCTTCTCCTCGTTCGGCGAGTTGACGGGACACATCAAAGCAGTACTAGTACTAGTAGTAGTAGTCCATACTGCATCCTTTCCGATTAATATGGCTTAACTTGAAACGAGAAAAATACACTGGCGGTCAACGTATGTAACAATACGCTCTTTACGGTCACTATATATAGTTTTGCGGCGATTATACGATCACTAGCTCATCGTAGAGCACCGTATTGCACCCTACTGACCGGCCACATAGTCGACATGGCACTTTGTTGACTGGTTAAATTGTCACCTGGTTTCTGGGTCCCACCTGCCGCCAAGCGAGCAAAGAAATCAGTTAAACAAAACTTTACGCAGGCGCGACACGAGTCCAACCCTTCCGCGCGAACTGCCCTGGCTGTGTATGTGAGTGCATGCACGTGTCCTCCCTCGGTCTTCCAACAAAGAGTGTACATCGGCTATAAAACAAAGAGTGTAGTACATGATGTACATCTACACTTCCAATGCATTTAGCCTTTAATCTAAATCGATATTGATTGACTAATGCACCAACTTGTGTTGTAGGTATAGGCTACATGTCTATCCTTAATTACAGCATGCAACGGCCTTCATTTAATCTTCTTATCTCAATGGTCGCATGCACACATAAGTCTGCTACTTTTGGGCGTTAATTATGCCCTGGTCAATGTGTAAATCTCTAAATGTACAGTCTTTCACAGACGTAGGAGTAGGTTGAGCACTTGAGCATGAGCGTGTGTGTTGCGTCATGTGCTGTGTGCCGCATGGGTGCGTGAGTGTTGTGTGCGTCCATGTGTACGTGTGAGTGTTGCATGTTGCATGCATGCGTGGGGCTTACTCCCTCCCATTGACATGTTCATATTTCAAGCTTCCTCTGTTCCCTCCATATGGTGATACTCCCTCTGTTCCCAAATAGTACGGAGTAAAAGCCTCCCTTTGTTCCCAAATACAGAGTATTTGTCTTTCTACAGATTTCAACAAGTGACTAGGTACGGAGCAAAATGAGTGAAGTGAGCGTAGAGGCATAGGGATACTGTAGAAAGGAAGTCGTCGCGATCCATTATTCCCCATCTCGGTCAGAGAGAACTATTCAACTAGTCTTTGCAGTGAAGTGACAATACACGCTGCAGCAGATGGGACACGTAATTAATAAGCTGAACCAGCGTGTGGGTGTTACTAAATCAGCCTTACCCAGATCGCCATCATGTTTGCCAGTAGAGCACGCTTCCGCAAATACGCCTCGCACCTCATGTCCTCCATTAAGCGACATATGGGTCCTGTTGTGGTAGACCCACATGTCATCGGTGTAACTATTTACACTCTGAAGAACGGTATATCCTGGTAGTAGTACTAGTAGAATTGAGATTGAATGCACTTTCTTCCCGCCTTCCACTCTTCTTCCTCCTCCTTCTTCTTCCTCCTCTCTTCCCCATCGCTGGCAGACACCATTTACCCCGCCACCGCCGCCTCGCCATGCGACATCTTCCTTGGTAGCTCGCGCACCATATCCCCGCCACTTTGCTCGCCACACGAGGAGAAGCTTCTTCGCCGCCGCCAATCCACTTCCCGCTTGCTCGCAGCACCGAAAACCCCAATGGCAGAACCGACTGACACGCAGAGCCGCGATTGGAATTCCCTCCCTGATGTTCTCTAGGAGCAGATCTGTAGTCGTATGGACCTACTCAGCACCATCCGTCTGGCCGCATGCTCGATGAATTTGTACCATCTACTCGTCTGCAACCGGCCGGCTCTTTTAAAGACACCCTGCTTGCTGATGCCCGATCCTCGCAGGTGGCCCAGACACCGACTTGACGATCCTACGGAGGTTGCCGTGGTGCCCTCGACATGCTACCACTACCCGTCCACCTGTCCTTCATGCGCGGCCACTCATCGGGCGGGCATGAAGGCCAACTAGATCGCCCTCATCCACCACACCGTAGTCCGTGGCGCCTCATGGATATCTACACCCAGCGAGAGATCACCTTCCATCGTTGGATACCACCGCCATCGAGCCTCGCGCCCGCCGGACACTCCCGCCTACTACGCGACGAGACGCGTCAAGCTTTTGGCTCGACCTCTGTTTGCAAAAAGTTGTAATCTGCGAAGTGCCCACACCATCAGAAGACTACATGGATTACAAGCTCATTGACTTGTTCAACATGGGATTAGTCTATCTAGAATCCGGTTTCCATACATGGTTATGGCTCATCATTAATCCTGTTGAGGCAACATTTCTGTCTGATGCTATAGTGCACGATGGCATCGTTTACGCGGTCGACGCACAGATTGGCTGCCTATACTGGTAGAATCTATCATCGTGTAATTGTTCTATCTCATCTCATCTTTACCTTATGAATACGACTACCTGTTCATTTGTTACAAATTTAGAATGCATAGCATGTCTATAACCACATCATTGCTATATGTTCCTCTCATTTCCTAGATTTTTATGACCACACATGTTATTGTTAGAGTTGATATGAGAACAATTGGCATCTAATGATTGTCAGAATACATATTATGAGCATAACATCATGATTGCTATATGTTACTCTCGTTTACAAGATTTTTATAACAACGCATGTTATTGCTTAGAGTTGATATGAGAACAGTAGTAGTAAGTGCTATGGTAGAATATGAGTAGGCGCTGTCATAGTTGTTTTCCTCTCATTGTTACATGATGTTTGAACCATGACATATTGCTAGAATATGAAAGCCATTGGCTTATTTTTTTTAACTTGGGATATGATTATGACCACGGCATTGCAATTCTCTGTCTATGATATGTGTCACTATTATAATAATCTTAATTCCACACATACTCTGAACATGATTGTTTATTTTTGTCCTTTTGGTCTCCAATTTAAATTGTTGCAGCAGACGCAAATGCGCTGGCCTTCATGATTCCAGGACCTGGAATCATACCAGCCGATGGGTGGTGGTTTATCACTCGTTAAGCTAACGGCGGTCATTTGATGCTCATTCGCATGTACCAAATTGACCAAACCATTACATCAAACCACATGCAGTACAATACATGGGGCGTTCGTGACATTGATGGCTATGGCTGCTTCATGTTCGAGAAAGATCCCAGCCCCGTTGGGCCAGGCGTATTCAACTGGAGGTGGGTTTACAGCCTCGGCAACCACTCCTTGTTCCTCGGGCTCAATTATCCGATCATCCAACCAATCATCGATCATATCATCGGCGATGATTACTGTGCTATGCAACTTCCATTCGCGAGGGGGGGTTGTGTTTACACATCATACAATGGGTTTCATGAATCACCATATCCAGAGATTCATCGACACAGCTTTTGCCAGATAATCTTCAGTGTGTGAAAGGCATCAAGCTTCCATGCGATGGATGGCTTTTTGCAAACCCGACATGCGGCGATGTGGTTCATGCCAACAGCAAATATGCACAACTTGATTCGTGCTGATATCTAGACTGAGCCATGTATTCTGCTGCTGTACGACCCTCTTTTGTTGGATATTATGTACTGTTGTTAGTTTGAAGCACTCCTCGGTTTGAAGGATAGATACCTTCACGGGATCAAGTGCATCCTAACTCACCCGCGTAGGATGTACCGATAATGATGATGGAGATGTTGTGCAAAAGCCATATATATATATATATATATAT
This sequence comes from Aegilops longissima, assembly GCA_021605205.1. Taxonomy (NCBI): domain Eukaryota; kingdom Viridiplantae; phylum Streptophyta; class Magnoliopsida; order Poales; family Poaceae; genus Aegilops; species Aegilops longissima. Next base: position 440,621,555 of record CM038681.1, read on the forward strand.
ATATATATATATATATATATATATATATATATATATAAACCTATGTATAAATTGTGACACTAAATACGACTAGTAAGTAGTATAGTAGCAGTACTAGTATACGTCAGTCAAATTATTCATCATGTCCACACATTGAATTGATGTGACAACACGCTGCGCGTGAGGTGACACAAGAATCCTGGCGGCGTGTTCGGGTATTCTGGACTTCAGATTTGGAGTACCACTTATCTGTCGAAATCTTTCATCATTCACTTAAAACAGTCGATTGATCATACATTGAGTACCATATAACTGGAATTACCGATGCAAGTCGAAGAAGGATTGGCCGGTGCTGCCGGCTAGCGTCAAGTTCGATCCCACGGATCAGGAGCTGATCGAGCACCTTGAGGAAAAAGAGAGTGTTGACAGCGCGAGATTTCAGTCTCATCGATTTGTTCATACGAACGATCGAAAGCGAGCACGGCATATGCTACACCCAACCTGAGAAACTTCCAGGTAAGACACCGATCGGCCGTCTACTTGCACAAACATATTCCTTTGTTTATAGCTCTATTTTTCTTTTTAGACGCAGACCTGGTGAAGCAATTACAATTTGACAGTTAATAAAAAGTGAAACAAGTGACTGCAACATGCCAAAGATGTTATGAAAATGCCAACTAGGTACACTAAAACCTGTATTCCACAATACCGCAGTATCACATCGAGTGGCCTAAGAAAGCATTTCTTCCAGCCGCAATTCAGGCGCTCAAAGGGCACGTGGGCGCGTCGCAAGATACAATCGGAGTGCGGCATGCACGCGATGTGGCACAAGACCGGCAATACCTTGCGGTGATGGTCAATGGCGGCAGACGGCAGCAAAAAAGATTCTCGTGCTGCACACCAACAAGAACTTCGACCAGCGGAGGACCAATCGGGTGGTGCACCAAGACCACCTCGGGGACTGGAGCAAGAGAAGGAGCGGAGCTGGTCCTCTGCAAGATTTTCTACCGATTTAACACTAGGGCCAGGAGTAAAAACATTATAAGTTAGTTTGGTATTGGTAGTTGTAATACCTTGTCGTCCGCAAGTTGGTATTGTTGTTAACGATCTTTTGGTATGAACTTGCATTTGCTTCCAACCATCATGCCGAGGGTCGACGTGGATATAAAACTGAATCATTTGTTTCGAAACAAATTTTCAGGCACCTGATTTTTATTTGATGGGTAGTATAAGCACCCGTTGTTCGAATTCCCAGTTCTCCAATTTTTTTGAAACAAGTGCATGCACTTATTATCACGATAAAAAACAATATCCGTGCTGCATCCCGCTTATCGATGCATACTTGCAGAATTCTCTCGCTTATTGAGCACGTATATTGTTTTTTCAGGTCGAACAAGTTTCAACTGGGCTGTAGACTGCCCAGGGTTGGTTTTGTTTTTAACAGGCCCAGCCCATGACGACAACGGGGCACAAAGATCCAGCAGGTATCTACTGGCCTCTGGCCCGCCAGCGTTAGTTATATTTTGTCTTACAACATCTATTGGGGAGCATAGTAATTTCAAAAAAATTCCTACGCACACGCAAGATCATGGTGATGTATAGCAACGAGAGGGGAGAGTGTTGTCCACGTACCCTCATAGACCATAAGCAGAAGCATTATGACAACGCGGTTGATGTAGTCGTACGTCTTCACGATCCGACCGGTCCAAGTACCGAACGTACGGCACCTCCGAGTTCAGCACACGTTCAGCTCGATGACGATCCCCGGACTCCGATCCAGCAGGGTGTCGGGGATGAGTTCCGTCAGCACGACGGTGTGGTGATGATGATGATGTTCTACCGACGCAGGGCTTCGCCTAAGCACCGCAACGATATGACCGAGGTGAAATATGGCGGAGGGGGGCACCGCACACGGCAATGGAACGATCACGAAGATCAACTTGTGTCTATGGGGTGCCCCCTGCCCCCGTATATAAAGGAGTGGAGGAGGGGGAGGGCCGGCCCTGATGGCGCGCCTAGGGGAGTCCTACTCCCACCGGAGTAGGATTCCCCCTTCCTAGTAGAACTAGGAGCCCTTCCAAGTAGTAGGAGTAGGAGGGAAGGAAAGGGAAGGGAAAAGGAGAAGGAAGGAAGGGGGCGCCCCCCTTCCCTAGTCCAATTGGGACTAGCCAATGGGGAGGGGTGCGGCCACCTTTTGAGGCCTTTCTCTCCTTTCCCGTATGGCCCATTAAGGCCCAATACGAATTCCCGTAACTCCCCGGTAGTCCCGAAAATACCCGAATCACTCGGAACCTTTCCGATGTCTGAATATAGTCGTCCAATATATCGATCTTTACGTCTCGACCATTTCGAGACTCCTCGTCATGTCCCCGATCTCATCCGGGACTCCGAACTACTTCGGTACATCAAAACTCATAATATAATTGTCATCGAAACCTTAAGCGTGCGGACCCTACGGGTTCAAGAACAATGTAGACATGACCGAGACATATCTCCGGTCAATAACCAATAGAGGAACCTGGATGCTCATATTGGCTCCCACATATTCTACGAAGATCTTTATCGGTCAGACCGCATAACAACATACGTTGTTCCCTTTGTCATCGGTATGTTACTTACCCGAGATTCGATCGTCGGTATCCAGTACCTAGTTCAATCTCGTTACCGGCAAGTCTCTTTACTCGTTCCGTAATACATCATCTCGCAACTAACTAATTAGTTGCAATGCTTGCAAGGCTTATAGTGATGTGCATTACCGAGTGGGCCCAGAGATACCTCTCCGACAATCGGAGTGACAAATCCTAATCTCGAAATCGCCAACCCAACATGTACCTTGAAGACACCAGAGAGCTCCTTTATAATCACCCAGTTATGTTGTGACGTTTGGTAGCACACAAAGTGTTCCTCCGTAAACGGAGTTGCATAATCTCATAGTCATAGGAACATGTATAAGTCATGAAGAAAGCAATAGCAACATACTAAGCGATCAAGTGCTAAGCTAACGGAATGGGTCAAGTCAATCACATCATTCTCCTAATGATGTGATCCCGTTAATCAAATGACAACTCTTTTTCCATGGCTAGGAAACATAACCATCTTTGATAAGCGAGCTAGTCAAGTAGAGGCATACTAGTGACACTATGTTTGTCTATGTATTCACACATGTATTATGTTTCCGGTTAATACAATTCTAGCATGAATAATAAACATTTATCATGATATAAGGAAATAAATAATAACTTTATTATTGCCTCTAGGGCATATTTCCTTCAGTCTCCCACTTGCACTAGAGTCAATAATCTAGTTCACATCATCATGTGATTCAACACCAATATTCACATCTGTATGTGATTAACACCCATAGTTCACATCGTCATGTGACCAACACCCAAAGGGTTTACTAGAGTCAATAATCTAGTTCACATCGATATGTGATTAACACCCAAAGAGTACTAAGGTATGATCATGTTTTGCTCGTGAGAGAAGCTTAGTCAACGAGTCTGTCACATTCAGAGCCGTATGTATTTTGCAAATATTCTATGTCTACAATGCTCTGCACGGAGCTACTCTAGCTAATTGCTCCCACTTTCAATATGTATCCAGATTGAGACTTAGAGTCATCTGGATCGGTGTAAAATCTTGCACCGATGTAACTCTTTACAACGGGCTCTTTTATCACATCCATAATCGAGAAATATTTCCTTAGTCCTTACTAAGGATATTCTTGACCAATGTCCAGTGATCTACTCCTAGATCACTATTGTACTCCCTTCCCAAATTCAGAGCAAGGTGTACAATACGTGCTGTACATAGCATAGCATACTTTATAGAACCTATGGTGAGGTATAGGGAATGACTTTCATTCTCTTTTCTATTTTCTGCCGTGGTCGGGTTTGAGTCTTTACTCAATTTCACACCTTGCAACACGAGCAAGAACTCTTTCTTTGATTGTTCCATTTTGAACTATTTCAAAATCTTGACAAGGTATGTACTTATTGAAAAACTTATCAAGCGTCTTGATCTATCTCAATAGATCTTGATGCTCAATATGTAAGTAGCTTTACCGAGGTCTTTCTTTTAAAGAACTCATTTCAAATACTCCTTTATGCTTTCGGAAAAATTCTACATCATTTCTAATAAACAATATGTTACTCACATATATCTATCAGAAAGGCGGTAGTGCTCCCACTCACTTTATTGTAAATACAGGCTTCACCGCAAGTCTGTATAAAACTTATATGCTTTGATCAACTTATCAAAGCGTATATTCAACTCCGAGATGCTTGCACCAGTCCATAGATGGATCATTGGAGCTTACACATTTTGTTAGCACCTTTAGGATTGACAAAACCTTCTGGTTGCATCATATACAACTCTTCTTTAATAAATCCATTAAGGAATGCAGTTTTGACATCCATTTGCCAAATTTTATAAAATGTGGCAATTGCTAACATGATTCGGACAGACTTAAGCATCGCTACAGTTGAGAAAATCTCATTGTATTCAACACCTTGAACTTGTCGAAAACCTTTTTGCGACAAGTCGAGCTTTGTAGATAGTAACACTACTATCAGCGTCCGTGTTCCTCTTGTAGATCCATTTATTCTCAATGGCTTGCCAATCATTGGGCAAGTCAATCAAAGTCCATACTTTGTTCTCATACATGGATCCTATCTCAGATTTCATGGCTTTAAACCATTTTGCGGAATCTGGGCTCATCATCGCTTCCTCATAGTTCGTAGGTTCGTCATGGTCAAGTAACATGACCTCCAGAACAGGATTACCGTATCACTCTGGTGCGGATCTCACTCTGGTTTACCTACGAGGTTCGGTAGTAACTTGATCTGAAGTTACATGATCATCATCATTAGCTTCCTCACTACTTGGTGTAGGAATCACTGGAACTGATTTCTGTGATGAACTACTTTCCAATTCGGGAGAAGGTACAAATTACCTTATCAAGCTCTACTTTCCTCCCACTCACTTCTTTCGAGAGAAACTCCTTCTCTAGAAAGGATCCGAATTTAGCAACGAAAATATTGCCCTCAGATCTGTGATGGAAGGTGTACCCAATAGTCTCTTTTGGGTACCCTATGAAGACACATTTCTCCGATCTGGGTTCGAGCTTATCAGGTTGAAATTTCTTCACATAAACATTGCAGCCCCAAACTTTAAGAAACGACAGCTTAGGTTTACTGCTAAACCATAGTTCATACGGTGTCGTCTCAACGGATTTAGATGGTGCCCTATTAAACGTGAATGCAGCTGTCTCTAATGCATAACCCCAAAACGATAGTGGTATACCGATAAGAGACATCATAGATCGCACCATATCTAGTAAAGTACGATTACGATGTTCGGACACACCATTACATTGTGGTGTTCCAGGTGGCGTGAGTTGCAAAACTATTTCACATTGTTTCAAATGAAGACCAAACTCGTAACTCAAATATTCGTCTCCACGATCAGATCTTAGAAACTTTATTTTTCTTGTTACGATGATTTTCCACTTCACTCTGAAATTCTTTGAACTTTTCAAATGTTTCAGACTTATGTTTCATCAAGTAGATATACCCATATCTGCTCAAATCATCTGTGAAGGTCGAAAATAACGATACACGCCATGAGCCTTAACACTCATCGGATCGCATACATCGGTATGTATTATTTCCAATAAGTCAAGAGCTTCGTTCCATTGTTCCGAGGAACGGAGTTTTAGTCATCTTGCCCAAAAGGCACGGTTCGCAAGCATCAAATGATTCATAATCAAGTGATTCGAAAATCCATCTTTATGGAGTTTCTTCATCGCTTTACACCGATATGACCCAAGCGACGATTACCACAAACAAGTTGCACTATCACTATTAACTTTGCATCTTTTGGCATCAATATTATGAATATGTGTGTCACTATGATCGAGATCCAACAAACTATTTTCATTGGGTGTATGACCATTTGAAGGTTTTATTCATGTAAACAGAACAACAATTATTCTCTGACTTTAAATGAATAACCGTATTGCAATAAACATGATCAAATCATATTCATGCTCAACACAAACGCCAAATAACATTTATTTAGGTTTAACACTAATCCCGAAAGTATAGGGAGTGTGCGATGATGATCATATCAATCTTGGAACTACTTCCAACACTCATCGTCACTTCCCCTTCAACAAGTCTCTGTTTATTCTGTAACTCCTATTTCGAGTTACTAATCTTAGCAACCAAACAAGTATCAAATATTCAAGGGCTACTATAAACACTAGTAAGGCACACATCAATAACCTGTATATCAAATATACCCTTGTTCACTTTGCCATCCTTCTTATCCACCAAATATTGAGGCATTTCCGCTTCGGTGACCATTTCCTTTGCGTTGTAAGCACTCGGTTTCAGGCTTTGGTCCAGCTTTGGTCTTCTTCACGGGAGTGACAACTTGTTTGCCATTCTACTTGAAGTTTCCCTTTCTTTCCTTTGCCCTTTTCTTGAAACTAGTGGTCTTGTCAATCATCAACACTTGATGCTCTTTCTTGATTTCTACCTTCGTCGATTTCAACATCACGAAGAGCTCGAATCGTTCCGTCATCCCTTGCATACTATAGTTCATCACGAAGTTCTAGTAACTTAGATATGGTGACTAGAGAATTCATCAATCACTATCTTATCTGGAAGATTAACTCCCACTTGATTCAAGCGATTGAAGTACCCAGACAATCTGAGCACATGCTCACTAGTTGAGCGATTCTCCTCCATCTTTTAGCTATAGAACTTGTTGGAGATTTCCTATCTCTCTGAAGGAAATATGCCCTAGAGGCAATAATAAAGTTATTATTTATTTCCTTATTTCATGATAAATGTTTATTATTCATGCTAGAATTGTATTAACCGGAAACATAATACATGTGTGAATACATAGACAAACAGAGTGTCACTAGTATGCCTCTACTAGACTAGCTTGTTAATCAAAGATGGTTAAGTTTCCTAACCATAGACAAAGGAGTTGTCATTTGATTAACAAGGTCACATCATTAGTTGAATGATCTGATTGACATGACCCATTCCATTAGCTTAGCATCCGATCGTTTAGTATGTTGCTATTGCTTTTATCCATGACTTATACATGTTCCTATAACTATGAGATTATGCAACTCCGTTTACGGAGGAACACTTTGGTACTACCAAACGTCACAACGTAATCGGGTGATTATAAAGGAGTACTACAGGTGTCTCCAAAGGCAGATGTTGGGTTGGCGTATTTCGAGATTAGGATTTGTCACTCCGATTGTCGGAGAGGTATCTCTAGGCCCTCTCGGTAATGCACATCACTAAGCCTTGCAAGCATTACAGCTAATGAGTTAGCTGTGAGATGATGTATTACGAAACGAGTAAAGAGACTTGCCAATAACGAGATTGAACTAGGTATTGGATACCGACGATCGAATCTCGGGCAAGTAACATACCGATGACAAAGGGAACAACGTATGTTGTTATGCGGTCTGACCGATAAAGATCTTCGTAGAATATGTAGGAGCCAATATGGGCATCCAGGTCCCGCTATTGGTTATTGACCGAGACGGTCTCGCCATGTCTACATTGTTCTCGAACCGTAGGGTCCGCACGCTTAAGGTTTCGATGGCGGTTATATTATGAGTTTATGTATTTTGATGTACCGAAGGAGTTCGAGTCCTGGATGTGATCACGGACATGACGAGGAGTCTCGAAATGGTCGAGACATAAAGATTGATATATTGGGCGGCTATATTCGGACACGGAAAGGTTCCGGAAGTTTCCGGAGAAAACCGGAGTGCCGGAGGGTTACCGAAACCCGGGAAGTAATGGGCCTATTGGGCCAAGAGGGAGAGAGGGCTGCACAAGGAGGTGGCGCGCCCCCCATGGTGAGTCCGAATCGGACTAGGAGGGGCGCCCCCTTCCCTCTCTCCCTCTCCTCTCTTTCCTTCCCCTTCCTCCTTCCTAGTTGGACTAGGAAAGGGAGTCCTACTCCCACTAGGAGGAGGACTCCCCCTCCTGGCGCGCCTCCTAGGGCCGGCCCGCCCTCCCCTTGCTCCTTTATATCACGGGGGGGGGCACCCTAGAACACACAAGTTGATCCTTGAGATGGTTCCTTAGCCGTGTGCGGTGCCCCTCCACCATATTCCACCTCGGTCATATCGTGGCGGTGCTTAGGCGAAGCCTGCGTGATAGAACATCAAGATCTTCACCATGCCGTCGTCTTGTGGAACTCTCTCTCCGGAGCTTTGCTGGATCGGAGCTGAGGAGCGTCACCGAGCTGTCGTGTGTCAAGAACTTCGGGCGCCGGAGTAACGGGCGCTGGGATCGGTTGGATCGCGAGGAGAACGTCGACTACTTCCTCTACGTTGTGATTGCTTCCGCTTTGGTCTACGAGGGTACGTAGACAACACTCTCCCCTCTCGTTGCTATGCATCACCATGATCTTGCGTGTGCGTAGGAAAATTTGGAAATTACTACGTTCCCAACACTCTCAACTCAGGTATTTGCTTAAATATTAACTTCAATTCCTGGAACATCTCATATGGTCCACGACTTTTCAAAACGTCTTTGAAGTCCCGATTCTAAGCCATTAAGCATGGTGCACTAAACTATCAAGTAGTCATCATATTGAGCTAGCCAAACGTTCATAACGTGCGCATATCCGCTCCTGCAATAGGTTTGTCACCTAGCGGTGCATTAAGGACATAATTCTTACGTGCAGCAATGAGGATAAACCTCGATCACGGATCCAACCCGCATCATTGCTACTAACATTTTCAACATAATTTTTCTCTAGGAACATATCAAAATAAACATATGAAAGCAACAACGCGAGCTATTGATCTACTACATAATTTGCACAATACTACCAGGACTAAGTTCATGATAAATTTAAGTTCAATTAATCATATTACTTAAGAACTCCCACTTAGACAGACATCTCTCTAGTCATCTAAGTGATCACATGATCCAAATCAACTAAACCATGTCCGTTCATCACGTGAGATGGAGTAGTTTTCAATGGTGAACATCACTATGTTGATCATATCTACTATATGATTCACGTTCGACCTTTCGGTCTCCGTGTTCCGAGGCCATATCTGTATATGCTAGGCTCGTCAAGTTTAACCTGAGTATTCTGCATGTGCAACTGTTTTGCACCCGTTGTATTTGAACGTGGTGTCTCAGCACGAAGAACTTTCGCAACGGTGCATACTCAGGGAGAACACTTCTTGATAATTAGTGAGAGATCATCTTAAAATGCTACCATCAATCAAAGCAAGAATAAGATGTATAAAAGATAAACATCATATGCAATCAAAATATGTGACATGATATGGCCATGATCATCTTGCGCCTTTGATCTGCATCTCCAAAGTACTGTCATGATCTCTATTGTCACCGGCACGACACCATGATCTTCATCATCATGATCTATATCAATGTGTCGTCACATGGTCGTCTCGCCAACTATTGCTCTTGCAACTATTGCTATCGCATGATCTGCAAATTTTACGTGGCTGCTATAGGCTGAGCAAGAACCGTTCTTACCTACGCATCAAAACCATAACGATAGTTTGTCAAGTTGGTGTTGTTTTAACCTTCACAAGGACCGGGCGTAGCCACACTCGGTTCAACTAAAGTTGGAGAAACAGACACCCGCCAGCCACCTGTGTGTAAAGCACGTCGGTAGAACCAGTCTCGCGTAAGCGTACGCGTAATGTCGGTCCGGGCCGCTTCATCCAACAATACCGCCAACCAAAGTATGACATCTTTGGTAAGCAGTATGACTTGTATCGCCCACAACTCACTTGTGTTCTACACGCATATAACATCTATGCATAAAACCTGGCTCGGATGCCACTGTTGGGGAGCGTAGTAATTTCAAAAAAATTCCTACGCACACGCAAGATCACGGTGATGTATAGCAACGAGAGGGAGAGTGTTTTCCACGTACCCTCGTAGACCGTAAGCAGAAGCGTTATGACAACGCGGTTGATGTAGTCGTACGTCTTCACGATCCGACCGGTCCAAGTACCGAACGTACGACACCTCCGAGTTCAGCACACGTTCAGTTCGATAATGATCACCGGACTCCGATCCAGCAAGGTGTCGGGGATGAGTTCCGTCAGCACGACGGCGTGGTGACGATGACGATGTTCTACCGACGCAGGGCTTCGCCAGCACCGCAACGATATGACCGAGGTGAAATATGGTGGAGGGGGGCACCGCACACGGCTAAGGAACGATCACGAAGACCAACTTGTGTCTATGGGGTGCCCCCTGCCCCCCTATATAAAGGAGTGGAGGAGGGGGAGGGTCGGCCCTCCCTATGGCACGCCCTAGGGGAGTCCTACTCCCACCGGGAGTAGGATTCCCCCTTTCCTAGTAGAACCAGGAGCCCTTCCAAGTAGTAGGAGTAGGAGGGAAGGAAAGGGAAGGGAAAAGGAGAAGGAAGGAAGGGGGCGCCCCCCTTCCCTACTCCAATTCGGACTAGCCAATGGGGAGGGGTGCGGCCACCTTTTGAGGCCTTTCTCTCCTTTCCCGTATGGCCCATTAAGGCCCAATACGAATTCCCGTAACTCCCCGGTACTCCCGAAAATACCCGAATCACTCGGAATCTTTCCGATGTCCGAATATAGTCGTCCAATATATCGATCTTTACGTCTCGACCATTTCGAGACTCCTCGTCATGTCCCCGATCTCATCCGGGACTCCGAACTCCTTCGGTACATCAAAACTCATAAAGTCATAATATAATTGTCATCGAAACCTTAAGCGTGCGGACCCTACGGGTTCGAGAACAATGTAGACATGACCGAGACACATCTCCGGTCAATAACCAATAGCGGAACCTGGATGCTCATATTGGCTCCCACATATTCTACGAAGATCTTTATCGGTCAGACCGCATAACAACATACGTTGTTCCCTTTGTCATCGGTATGTTACTTGCCCGAGATTCGATCGTCGGTATCCAATACCTAGTTCAATCTCGTTACCGGCAAGTCTCTTTACTCGTTCCGTAATACATCATCCCGCAACTAACTAATTAGTTGCAATGCTTGCAAGGCTTATAGTGATGTGCATTACCGAGTGGGCCCAGAGATACCTCTCCGACAATCGGAGCGACAAATCCTAATCTCGAAATACGCCAACCCAACATGTACCTTCGGAGACACCTGTAGAGCTCCTTTATAATCACCCAGTTACGTTGTGACGTTTGGTAGCACACAAAGTGTTCCTTCGGTAAACGGGAGTTGCATAATCTCATAGTCATAGGAACATGTATAAGTCATGAAGAAAGCAATAGCAACATACTAAACGATCAAGTGCTAAGCTAACGAAATGGGTCAAGTCAATCACATCATTCTCCTAATGATGTGATCCCGTTAATCAAATGACAACTCTTTTGTCCATGGCTAGGAAACATAACCATCTTTGATAAATGAGCTAGTCAAGTAGAGGCATACTAGTGACACTATGTTTGTCTATGTATTCACACATGTATTATGTTTCCGGTTAATACAATTCTAGCATGAATAATAAACATTTATCATGATATAAGGAAATAAATAATAACTTTATTATTGCCTCTAGGGCATATTTCCTTCAACATCCGCAGGCAGTTTTTTTACTGAATCAAACACAGAGCCCAGTTCTATTTTCCTCTTGAAACGCATGTCCTACATCCGTTTTCTAATCTCAACCTATAGTTTTACTAGTTCATATACACGTATCATTATATTGAAAACACATATAATTCCCTTTTCATATTTACATCCTTATTTTTGTTGTTTTTTCCCACCCAACGCTGATTTTTTTACCACTGGTTTTCCCTTAAACCAACTCAATTGTCCCACGTCTTATTTGCTTACAAAAACAAAACGATTTTTTTGGCAAATCAATAAGTTCTTAAAAAAATGTTTATCATTTCGGGATAGTTCGGACTCCACCGAAATATGCAAAATAAGGTTGAACTTTTTGACCATGGTCCTGGGTAGAAAATGGGCTGTAATAAATTACTTAAGAATTAGCAAATGGGCTGCAAATTATAAAAAATAGAAAATGGGCTTTATGTTGTCTGCCACAGATTTGGAGGCTGACTTGTGGGCCTACTAAGTTCATGCGTACACAAGGTTTCTCAAAAAAGAAACTTAGTCAACCATCGACTCTACCAGCGTCAGACCGTTAGATGTCAGTCTAACGGCAATTGTGCTTCTTCAGTCTCTGGACTTCCTGCCCCAGCCGCCCAAACCAGCGTCGTCGGGACCGCCTGCTCCCGCCTCCCGTGGCCGGCAATGCTGCCGGGCAGGACTCACGGCCCCATCATACTCGCATCCTGGCCTGTCTATCCTCTACTCACCCACACCTCCTGTTATTTTCCGGCACGGCAGCCGAACCATCAACCCTCGTACTCTCCACACGTGGGCAGCCACTGTCGTGTCTTCCCGGCTCCGTGTCGTTCCTTCAGAGGCCTGCGCCGTCGTCCACCGCCTCTGGTGCTCTCGACGCAGCGTGGTCAACGATGTCCATCCAACGGCTGTAGTGCTTCTTCAACCTCTGGTCTTCTTGCCCCAGCCGCCCAAAGCAGCGCCGGTCGTGTCGCATGCTCCTGCCTCCCATGGCCGGCTGTGCTGCCGCGGAGGCCTCACCGTCCCCATACTACTTGATGTCTACTACACAACCTTTTTATTGTAGACGTTGTTGGGCCTGCAAGTGCACAGGTTTGTAGGAAAGTAGCAAATTTCCCTCAAGTGGATGACCTAAGGTTTATCAATCCATGGGAGGCGTAGGATGAAGATGGTCTCTCTCAAACAACCACGCAACCAAATAACAAAGAGTCTCTTGTGTCCCCAACACATCCAATACAATGGTAAATTGTATAGGTGCACTAGTTCGCGAAGAGATGGTGATACAAGTGCAATATGGATGGTAGATATAGGTTTTGTAATCTGAAAATATAAAACAGCAAGGTAACTAATGATAAAAGTGAGCGTAAGCGGTATTGCAATGATAGGAAACAAGGCCTAGGGTTCATACTTTCACTAGTGCAAGTTCTCTCAACAATAATAACATAGATAGATCATATAACAATCCCTCAACATGCAACAAAGAGTCACTCCAAAGCCACTAATAGCGGAGAACAAGCGTAGAGATTATGGTAGGTGCGAAACCACCTCAAAGCTATTCTTTCGGATCGATCTATAAAAGAATCCGTACTAGAATAACACCTTAAGACACAAATCAATCAAAACCCTAATGTCACCTAGATACTCCAATGTCACCTCAAGTATCCGTGGGCATGATTATATGATATGCATCACACAATCTCAGATTCATCCAACCAACACAAAGTACTTCAAAGAGTGCCCCAAAGTTTCTACCGGAGAGTCAAGAAAATGTGTGCCAACCCCTATGCATAGGTTCATGGGCGGAACCCGCAAGTTGGTCACCAAAACATACATCAAGTGGCACGTGATATCCCATTGTCACCACAGATAAACACGGCAAGACATACATCAAGTGTTCTCAAATCAAAGACTCAATCCGATAAGATAACTTCAATGGGGAAACTCAATTCATCACAAGAGAATAGAGGGGGGGAAACATCATAAGATCCAACTATAATAGCAAAGCTCGTGATACATCAAGATCGTGCCATAGAGAGAACACGAGAGAGAGAGAGAGAGAGAGAGAGAGAGAGAGAGAGAGAGAGAGATCAAACACATAGCTACTTGTACATACCCTCAACCCCGAGGGTGAACTACTCCCTCCTCGTCATGGAGAGCGCCGGATGATGAAGATGGCCACCGGTGATGGGTTCCCCCCCGGCGGTGCGAACGGACTCCCGAGAGGTTTTGGTGGCTCTGAGAGGCTTGCGGCGGCGGAACTCCCGATCTATCTTCTCCGTGGATGTTTTAGGGTACATGGGACTATCTGGTGAAAGAAGTCGGTGGGGGTGCTCGAGGGGTCCACGAGACAGGGGCCGCATACAGTAGGGGCGCCTCTATCTCCCCGGGATCCTCGAGGATCTTGACTTGATCTCCAAGCCTCCGTGATGATATTCTTCCAAAAACATCACGATGCCGAAGGTTTCATTCCGTTTGGACTCCGTTTGATATTCCTTTTCTTTGAAATACTGAAACAGGCAATAAAACAACAATATGGGCTGGGCCTTGGTTAGTAGGTTAGTCCAAAAAATGATATAAATGTGTGAAATAAAGCCCATAAACATCCAAAAAGGGTAATATAATAGCATGGAACAATAAAAAATTATAGATACGTTGGAGATGTATCTAGCCTCCCCAAGCTTAATTCCTTCCCGTCCTCGAGTAGGTAAACGATAAAAACAGAATTTTTGATGTGGAATGCTACCTATCATGATTCTCAAAGTAATTTTCTTTATTGTGGCATGAATGTTCAGATCCAAATGATTCAAAATAAAAGTTCATATTGATAAAAGAAATAGTAACACTTCAAGCATACTAATCAAAGTAATCATGTCTTCTCAAAATAACATGGCAAAAGAAAGTTCATCCCTACATAATCATATAGTTAGGCTATGCTTCATTTTCGTCACACAAAGATGTTCCCAACTTCTATACCCCCGATTACAAGCCAAGCAATTGTTTCATACTTAAATAATCTCAAACTTTTTCAACCTTCACGCAATACTTGAGCGTGAGCCATGGATATAGCACTATGGGTGGAATAGAATATGATGATGGGGATTGTGTGGAGAAGACAAAAAAGGAGAAAGTCCCACATTGACGAGGATAATTAACGGGATATGGAGATGCCCATCAATTGATGTCAACATGAGGAGTAGGGATTGCCATGCAACGGATGCACTAGAGCTATAAATGAATGCTCAACAAAAGAAAACTAGTGGGTGTGCATCCAACTTGCTTGCTCACGAAGACCTAGGGCATTTGAGGAAGCCCATCGTAGGAATATACAAGCCAAGTTCTATAATGAAAATTTCCCACTAGTATATGAAAGTGACAACATATGATACTCACTATATGAAAGACATGCTGCTACTTTGAAGCACAAGTGTGGAAAAAGAGATAGTAGCATTGCCCCTTTTTATTTATTTTCTTTTTTCTTTTTCTTTTATTTTCTTTTTTTTTCTTTGGGCCTTCTTTTTTCTTTTGGCCTTTCTTCTTTCTTTTTTTTCTTCTTTTTGGGCAATGCTCTAATAACGATGATCATCACACTTTCATTGATTACAACATATGAATTAAAACTCAAAACTAGAACAAAATATGACTCTATATGAATGCCTCCGGCGGTGTACCGGGATGGTGCAATGAATCAAGAGTGACATGTATGAAAAATAATGCATGGTGGCTTTGCCACAAATACGATGTCAACTACATGATCATGCAATGGCAATATGACAAAAGTAATGTGTAAGGGCATATTTATCCCCTAAGTGTTTTCGTGATTGATGACGATACTTTTGCGGACTAATCGTATGCCTTGAGTTTCTCAGATGCTTCATCACTAGGCACGAGACGATTTGGCGCCCCTCGGAGACTATTGAAGACGGCGTCGTTCTACGTTTCTCTTTTGTGGTTTTGAGTCGTAGGAGAGTCGTACTATTAAGAGGGGGTCCGCGTCGGAAAGGTTTGGGTGGAATCAACACGTACACTTGTCCTTCCTTTCCTTGCACTTTGGAGCATCTTCCCGTTATCACAGTTGTGCATAATCCAACGGCTACTGTTGTTCCTGCGGTAGTACTGCTCTAGGGAGCGGTAGTACCGCAAGCACCAACGGTAGTACCGCTCCCCTGGAGCCGTAGTACCGCAACTCCCAGGCCTAGTGCTGCTCCGGTACGGTACTAGGCGCGGATGTAATTTTTTACATCCGCGCCCACACGGTAGTACCGCACGTCTTGCACGGTAGTACCACGGGAGGCCACGGTAGTACCGCTCTCTTGGAGCCGTAGTACCGTGGCCCTCATGCCCAGTACCGTTGCGCCGCGGTAGTAGGAGCGGATGTAATTTTTTTACATCCGCACCTCCACGGTAGTACCGCACCTCGTGCGCGGCAGTATCGCGTCGGGTTTTTGCACTGTTTCTTTTTCAGCGGAAGTAGGCACGGATGTAGTTTATTTCATCCGCGCTCTTCGTAGGCTGTGGCTTACCTGCCTTGCGGTAGTACCACAATGGTGAGCGGTAGTACCGCGCGAGCGGTAGTACTGCGCTCAGTCAGGCCAATCCCGACCTCTGCTGCTGCCGCGGTAGTACCGTGGTCCTCCACGGTAGTACCGCATGGTCAAGCATGTAATACCGCTTTGAGCGGTAGTACCTGCGTGTCGCTGGTTGAACTAGAGGATAACGGTTGGATCTTTTCCCAGTATAAAGGTGTGTCTCCTACCTCTAGTTGACTACCTCTTTCATCTCTAAGCTCCATTGTTGCTCCAAGCTCCATTTTGGCCCGATCTCTCTCCTAGCCAATCAAACTTGTTGATTTGCTCGGGATTGGGTGACAAGGGCCCGATCTACACTTCCACCAAGTGACATTTGATTCCCCCCACTTATCCCTTGCGGATCTTGTTACTCTTGGGTGTTTGAGCACCCTAGACGGTTGAGGTCACCGTGGAGCCATATTCCATTGTGGTGAAGCTTCGTGGTGTTGTTGGGAGCCTCCAATTAAGTTGTGGAGATTGCCCCAACCTTGTTTGTAAAGGTTCCGTTGCCGCCTTCAAGGGCACCAATAGTAGAATCACGGCTCTTGCATTGTGCGAGGGCGTGAGGAGATTACGGTGGCCCTAGTGGCTTCTTGGGGAGCATTGTGCCTCCACACCGCTCTAACGGAGACGTACTTCCCCTCAAAAGGAAGGAACTACGGTAACACATCCTCGTCTCCCCCGGCTCCACTCTTGGTTATCTTATCCCTTTACTTGTGCAAGCTTATTTGTGTTTCTATCTTTGCTTGCTCTTGTGCTTGTGTTGATTGCATCATATAGGCTGTTCACCTAGTTGCACATCTAGACAACCTTTATTATTGCAAAGTTTAAATTGGTAAATAAAAGCTTAAAAATTGTTAGTTGCCTATTCACCCCCCCCCCCTCTAGTCAACCATATCGATCCTTTCAATTGGTATCAGAGCCTCGTCTCTTTTTAAGGACTTTACCGTCCGAAGAGTATGGTTGACGTCATAGATGATGTGGGGGAGCACTCCGGTGCGAATCTGATATCATCTACGGGAGATGGGGGTACCTCGATCTCTCGTGAGGAATTCAATGTGGCGTTCGACACATTGAAATCCTCCATGACGACCGAGGTCAAGGACATGTTTAAGGAATTCCTAGAAGGGCTTAAACTTTCCACCACACCTGTGAAAGTGGGTGATCCCGCCAACACGGGAGCGGATGCTAACTCCGATAAGGGGGAAGCTACTAGTGAGAAAGCCCCATCGTCTAGTGGTAAGAATGGCACCGGCATCTTTGCCCATGTGCAACCTCCTCCCGTTTATGGTGGACCGATTCCTTCCACTCATTTGAATCATGCTGGTCCACCACCTAAGATTGATAAAAAGGAGGATTTTGATTCTTGGGTTTATCGTTTTAAGCGTCATTTAAATCATGTGAACACTAACCTTTGGAGAATCATTGAAGAAGGTCTCTATCCGCATGATCCGAGCAACTTTTCTCCAAGAGAAGTCGTGGACCATCAATTCAATGAGAATGCTCTCTTCATCATCCAAGAACCAATCCTTCCCGAAGACCTCCCTCATCTCCGGCCCTACTCCCTTGCCAAAGATGCTTGGCTCAAGGTGGTTTCCCTTTATCGAGGAAGCGCAAGCATTCAACGTTCCAATTATGAAGTAGTGCAAGATTAAGCCGATGAGTTTGTAATGAAAGAAGAAGAAGAACCTCGTGAGCTCTATCGGAGAGTAACCAAGCTTGCAGTCTCCCTCCGGGATCATGGAAGTAAGGACACGGATGACAACTGGATCAAGCGCAAATTCCTCAAGAGAATGATGCCCTACCACAAAGCCATGTCCTCCGTCATCCGTCAACGGCCGGACTTCCACACCCTGTCCTCAAGTGATGTGTTGGATGAGTTTGTGGCTATGAGCATATTGGACAAGACCGCCGACAATGCGGTGCTTCGCTCCCAAAGAGCAAAGAAGCCCAACCTCGCTTTGAAGGCCAAGATTTGTGTCGAAGAAGATGGAGAGGAGGAAGAAGAAGAGAGCATCCTCGAAGATACGAAGTATGACTATCATGAACACATGGACCTTGCTTCAAGGCAATTTTGGAGCAAGAAGAACTCAAGGCCCAACTTCAACAAGAGCAACTCAAGTGGCGCAAAGGGCAAGCAACGAGTGAGGACTTGTTTCAATTGTGGCAATGTGAGTCACTTTGTTGCGGAGTGCCCATATGAGAAGAGGGAAGACAATGGTGGCAAGCTCATCAGTAAGGACAAGGCCAAGTCCTTCCCAAACAAGAGCAACTTCACCAAGAAGGCTCCTCACAAAGCTTTGGTGGTTCAAGAAGAGTACAATGAGGACGATGATGATGATGAAGATGGTGAGTCGGTTGCCATGGCCTCCGTTGCCATTGCAACGACTCCTCGGGTTTCTCTCTTCGATTCACCCAATGAAAGCATCACCGCCAAGTGCCTCATGGCTAAAGCCACCAACAAGGTAACCCCAACATCAAAACTACCATCATCAATCATTCTTCTTTGTGGATTGCATTGATGAACATGAGGGGACTAATGTGGAGGAGAATGAGTTTGAGACCTTTATGGGTAAACTCAAGGGCAAATCCAAGAAGCACTTCGTTGCTCTCTTGGAACAACTTGGGGAAGCCAATGTCATGATCGAGGCTCATGAAGAAACCATCTCTAAGATGGAAGGGCATAGTCGTGACTATGCCGATGAGATTTCGGATCTTTCCAATGCTCTTGAGGAAGAGCGTGGTCTTCGTTTGGCTCTTGAGGAGTCATACAACGATGATCATGCTAAATTAAAGAAAGACCTTGATCATGCTTTTGTTGTGTCTCATGTGCTTAGCTCCGAGAAGGCAAAGCTTGGAGTTGATCTTGCTAGACTCAACGAGGAGTTTGACATTCTCGACAAGGCTCACAAAGTCTTGAAGGGTGCTCATGCTAGTCTCAGAGAGTCTCATGATCAACTCCAAGTGAAACTAACCAAGGAGAAAGCCACCTTTCCTCATATGGTATTGATTGATAATGCAAATGCTACTAACCCTTGTTGTGAGCATGTGCATCTTGTTGAGGAGAATGCTAAGTTGAAGGAGCAACTTGAAAAGGGCCTTGTCACATGCATACAAGGTGAGAAGAACCTTAACGACCTTTTGAGTAATCAAAAGGAAGTTGTAACCAAGGAGGGATTGGGTTCGCGCCAAGCCCAAGAGCAAGAAGAAGAATGACAAGACCAAGCAACCTCCTCCTCTCAAGCAAACTTTTGTGAGGGAGGGAGAGGGTAATTCCAAGAAGAAGAAGAACCATGCAAAGGGTGCCAATGCCAAGAAGGCCAACGCCACCCCTCCGAACATAGCCGGCGACTTTAACCCCTCTTATGTGTTGTGTCGTGCTAGTGATGGGCATGTCTATGATAAATTTGTTGGTTCTTCTTATGAGTACATTGAATGGTCTATTTGGGTTCCTAAGACCCTCGTTACTAACATCAAAGGACCCATTACTAAATGGGTACCTAAAAGCAAGCATTGATCTCTTGTAGGGGTTTGCTTCCGGTGGGGGATCATGGTTGCTCGATAGTGGAGCAACAAATCATATGACCGGGAGCAAGGACTTGGTGGTGGACGTGCAAAGGATCCCATCTATGCCCACCAATGTCGAGTGGGGTGATGCCTCTCATTCTAAGGTATTGGGTCTTGGCAAGGTTGTCGTTTCTCATGATCTAACGATCGAGAAAGTCATGCTTGTTGAGTCCCTTGCATACAATTTGCTTTTCGTTCGTCAACTTGCACTCATGGGCTTTGCCACCTTCTTTGACATTGATATCGTGGCCCTCTTGTGGAGCAAGACTCTTAAAGTAGCCTTTGTTGGGCATGTCGAGAATGGTCTTTATGTGATAAACTTTTCGGAGCGACCCACTAAGACCGCGACATGCCTAATGGCTAAAGTTGACGTGGGATGGCTTTGGCATCGCCGTTTAGCCCACGTCAATATGAGATCTTTGCAAAGTCTTCTCAAGGGGGACCATGTCCGTGGACTAACAAATGTTAGTTTTGCCAAAGATCGTGCTTGCAGTGCTTGTATCGAAGGAAAGCTTCATGAAACGGCTCACCCTCCCACGACTATCATCTACTCGAAGAGACCCTTGGAGCTCCTGCACATGGAACTCTTTGGACATCCATCCTTTGATAGTCTTCGGGGTAGAAAGTATTGCTTGGTGATTGTGGATGATTATTCAAGATACACTTGGTTATACTTCTTCAAGAGGAAGAGTGAGACTCAACAAACTGTTATCGACTTTGCAAATGAAGCTCAACGTCAACATAATGCAAAGATCTTGACAATAAGAAGTGACAACGGCACCGAGTTCAAGAACTACACCTTGGATGAGTTTCTTAGTGATGAGGGGATCAAGCATCAATATTCGGCACCATATACCCCTCAATAAAATGGTGTTGCGGAGAGGAAGAACCGGACGTTGATGGATGCGGCAAGGACCATGATGGCGGAGTTCAAGTCTCCATACAACTTTTGGGCCGAAGCCATCAACACTGCATGTCATGCATCCAATCGGCTCTATCTCCGCAAAGGCTTGAACAAGACTCCTTATGAGATACTCACCGCAACAAGCCCAATCTCAAGTACTTCCGGTGTTGGGTGTAAGTGTTTCATTCTCAAGAAAGGTGTTCGTTTGTCTAAATTTGAAGCTAGAGCTTATGAGGGCATATTTGTTGGTTATGCTACAAACTCTCATGCTTACCGTGTCCTCAATAAATCCACGGGACTTATTGAGGAGACATGTAACGTGGAGTTTGATGAGAATAACGGCTCCCAAGTGGAGCAAAGTGGCACTTGTGATGTAGGTGATGAAATTCCTCCTCAAGCCATAAGAAGAATGGGTGTTGGTTTTATCCTACCCGTTGAGGAACCCCTTGTGGCCGAAGGAGAAGGACAATGCTCCACTCAAGTGGAGCGATCACCAACTCAAGGCCCACACGCTTCCGAAGAACAAAGTGAAGGCCCTCGACCTCATGAACAAGACCAAGGGCAAGATCATGCTCAAGACGATGGTGATACACCAAATGATGCCCAAGGTCAAGTTTTATTCCCAGAGCATGCTCAAGTTCAAGAACATGCTCAAGACGGCGCTCAAGATGATCAAGTGACCCCTCCTCATCTCACCTCCGAGGAAGAATTAGAGCGTCGTGCCGCCAAGATTGCATCAAACTTACTACCAAAGGCCATCTCATGGAGAATGTGGTTGGAAGCCTAATGAAAGGGGTAAGCACTCATAGACAATTGGCAAACTATTGTGAACATCACGCGTTTGTCTCTTGTGTTGAACCCCAAAAGGTCTATGAGGCGCTCGAAGACTCGGATTGGCTCAATGCCATGCATGAAGAACTTAACAATTTTGAGTACAACAAGGTGTGGAGATTGGTGCCAAGGCCATCGGGGAACCACAACGTCATTGGAACCAAGTGGATATTCAAGAACAAGCAAGATGCTCATGGGAACATCATTCGCAACAAGGCAAGATTGGTAGCACAAGGCTACTCCCAAGTCGAGGGTATCGACTACGATGAAACCTTTGCTCCCGTTGCTCGCCTTGAATCCATTTGTTTGTTGATTGCTTATGCTGCCCATCACAACTTTAAGTTGCAACAAATGGATATGAAAAGTGCTTTTCTTAATGGTCCTATTAATTAGTTGGTCTATGTCAAGCAACCCCCCGGGTTCGAGGACTCCTACTTCCCGGATCATGTGTATCAACTCGATAAGGCACTCTATGGCCTTAAGCAAGCCCCACGTGCGTGGTATGACCACCTTACCGAGTTGTTACAAGATCGTGGATTTGAGGTGGGGCAAATCGATATCACTCTTTTTACTAAGAAGGTCAATGGGGAGTTGTTTGTATGCCAACTATATGTTGATGATATTATCTTTGGTTCCCCTAACAAAGCTTTCAATGAGGAATTTGCCGCTCTCATGACCTCCAAGTTCAAGATGTCTTCGATGGGAGAGTTGAAGTTCTTCCTTGGTTTCGATATCAAACAAAGAAGAGAAGGAACCTTCATCAACCAAGCCAAATACACTCAAGACATGCTCAAAAGATTCAGGCTAAGTGATGTCAAGCCGGCTACTACACCAATGCCTACCAAGTGCCAACTTGACATTGATCCCAATGGTAAAGTGGTGGATCAAAAGGTATATCGCTCCATGATTGGCTCCTTGCTTTACCTTTGTGCATCTAGACCGGATATCATGTTGAGTGTGGGAATGTGTGCGGTTTCAAGCAAGATCAAGGAAAGCCACTATGTGGCGGTCAAGCGAATCTTCGATATTTGGCTCATACCCCAAACTTTGGCTTATGGTACCCAAGAGGGCAAACTTCAAGCTTGAAGGATTTACGATTCGATTGGGCGGAGACAAAGTGGATAGGAAGTCCACTTCCTGAGGTGCCAATTTCTTGGTTGCTCTTTGGTAAGTTGGTCTTCCAAGAAGCAAAGTTGTGTGTCTCTCTCGTCCACCGAAGCGGAATATGTGGCGGTCGGTAGTTGTTGTGCTCAACTCCTATGGATGAGGCAAACTTTAAAGGAGTACGGTGTCATTTGTGACAAAGTGCCTCTTTGGTGTGATAATGAAAGTGCCATCAAGATTTCTCTCAACCCGGTGCAACACTTAAAGACGAAGCACGTTGAGATTCGGTATCACTTCATCCGGGATCGCATTAGGCGAGGGGAGATCAAGCTCAAGTATGTCAACACTCATGATAACCTTGCAGATATTTTCACGAAGCCCTTGGATGAAGCAAGATTTCGCGAGTTAAGGCATGAGCTAAATATCATTGATTTGAGCAATGTGACTTGAACCCGTGCACCCCCACCACACTCAACTTGTTGTCTAGTTTAGGTGTAGGCATGGACATAGGGGGAGTGTTGTTCTCTCAATGAACTCTCCCTCCCCCCTATCATGCATAAATAGATCAACTCTTTCACATTAGCCATTTTTTATGGTACTTGTGCTTCAAAGACGAGTTTTGGTCATGGGCCCAAGGATAATTCTTCGCGGTGCCATACCATCTAACTCAAACATAGGTGGCTTCGGCCACCGCCCTCTCCTTTTGAGAGGTTGTGTCGCTTGGTGTTCTCTTGTTGTCTTTCTGCCTCTTGTTTGTGCGTGTGCTTGTGGCTTCTTTTGTGTGAAAAGTTTCCGTGCAAAGACTTTTCTCTTGTGTTGAAACCGGCGGTGTCTTGAGCTCACGGTACTACCGCGGCCGGCTACGGTACTACCGCGGCCAACCACGGTACTACCGCGTGTGGGAGCACGGTACTACTGCCCCCACGCGGCAGTAATTTTTTTACTGCCTCCTGGGTGAGCGGTACTACCGCGATGACTTGTGGTACTACCGCGCCGACTTGGGCGCGTGGGGATAAGGACGGGCAGGGGGAGTTCTAACTCCCCCATACACATTCGTAGTTCCTCCCACGTCGTCTCTCTCTCTCTCTCTCTCTCTCTCTCTCTCTCTCTCTCTCTCTCTCTCTCTCTCTCGCTCAAGATCGGAGCCGGCGTTCGTCGCCGGATCTCCTCCTCCGGCTGCCCTCCCGTGATTCCGTCCGGTGGGATCCTTCCCCACCACGTGCTCTTGCTATGGACCCAGGTTTTCCCCCAATCTTTCCTCGTTTTATTGAGTTCTTTGCCTCTAGGTTGTTGGGGGAGACTTGTGTGTTCTAGAGATTTGTAGGCTTTCTCTTTGCAAGACTAGGATGAAGGAGAGTAGCTTTGCGTAGGAATTATACTTGTTTTGTTGTCTTGCGCTAGGTTTGATCACCATAGCACTGCCATTGTTTCATGGGTCTTTTCAGATTGAACGTCGTTCGGATCGACGCGATCTTGATACTACCGCCCGTCGGTAGCGCGCGCACTACCGCTTGCTGTATACTACCGCCCGTCGGTAGCGGTACTACCGCTTGCACGGTACTACCGCCCGTCGGTAGCGGTACTACCGCACATTAATCGCGGCACTAAAATTTTACTACCGCTCCAACCACGGTACTACTGTGACACAAGCCAATACTACCGCGACTTGGAGCAAGACTAATATTTTAGTACCGCAGAATCGGCATACTACCGTGGCTCACATCCATCGCTGGCCAACCTTCACGTATATTTCCTATGTGTTTCTTGTGCTTTGTTGTGGTCTTTGCATTGATCCTCTTGGCGTTCGTTGGTGTTTTGCGTGTGTGTCTCGGTGGTGGCTCTCGCGTCCAATCCCAGTCGTGACACTGGCTCCAAGCGTCTGCGCAACCCAGGTGACGCACCAGAGGGCTCCTCTGCCCCCAAGCGCAATGTCAAGACTACAGCTAGCAAGTACAAGGAGCCCGCCAAGGGCATGGATGAGATGCCACAATCTGACTATGTCCGTCTCAGGCAGATTCACCTGTACGTGACCCCTCGTTCCTCTGTCAGGGGTTGTGAGCTGTTTTGGAACAAGCAACAAACCAACATCTATCTGGATGTCATCAAGAACAAGCAGATACCTATGTGGATGTGAAATGGATTGACATGCATCACTTGAGGAAGGACAAGTTTCGTGCCTACTTTGGAGAGGCTCTGGACTTGGTGGAGCAGTTTGGCATTGAGCATGTGATATCCTTTCACCTTGACTATGACCCTGAGCTTATCTGTCAGTTCTTTGCCTTAGTCTACTTTCACCCTGATGAAGAGAGGAGGATGACCTGGATGTCCAATGGTCGTAAGATGACTGCTACCTGGAAGGAGTTCATGGATTTGCTCCAGGTACCTGATGACGGGCTCGACACTCCCGTGGGTGTTCGCCCCCATGCCAACTCTGATTCTGCCAACAAGGACAAGCTTGCACCGTATTATGTTGAGAAGACGCTCCCAAGTGGCAAGATAGGGTTGGTGCTCAACTCTTTTCTGGATATCATGTACCGCATCTTCCGCAACTCTTTGTTCCCTCGCATTGGTGACAAGGACAAGGTTCATGCCTATATGGTGGATATGATGCTCATCTACGAGGAGGCTCGTTTGTCTCAGACTCAGCCACTTGATGCCTCACACATCATGTGGTGTGAGCTTCGGTTTGCGGTGTTCAACCGCAAAGTGCCTATCTATGGGCCCTATCTGTTTCTGCTGATCTCGGAGACTTGGGAGAAGATGTTCCCTGGTGAGGAGTTCCTTGCCCCTGACTGGATTCTCCATGATCCCATCTGTCTGCGTGTCAAACCCAACTGGACCAACACTACTACTCGTGCCGAGGCGTCTGCTGCTAGGGCTGCTGCTGATGAGGAGGATGCTGGCGCCGAGAATGTTGCTGAGGGCCATGCTGCTAGGCCTTCCCAGAGCTCCTCTATGCCTTCATGGGCCAAGAAGTTGAAGGACAAGATGAAGACTCTTTTCTGCATGCAAGCCAAGGGGCAGTACAAGACTCACGTGGCGTCCAAGGAAAGTCGTCGCCGGGACAGGAAGATCTTGCAGCTATATGGTGAGGATGTGTCTGGCGGGTCTGAGGAGCGCATCACTCCAGAGGCCGAGTGGATGGAGAAGCAAGGCTACAGGTGGACTGATTCTGAGGAGGACATCAAGGAGTCCATCCCTGCTACCGAGGAGTCCGACGGAGAGGGTTGGGATGAGTTCCCTGCTGCTTGAGCCACCGCTTGTGTGTAGGTGTCCTCTCTGCCTTGTTGGCGTCTCGATGCCAAAGGGGGAGAGAGTGTAGGGATTTGCGAGTCGTGTGTCGTCTTCGTGTTTGGTGTGTTTATTGCTTTCTCGGTTGAACTTCGTTTGAACCTCGTTTTAGTTGCTTTTCCTTAATATGGTGTAAGACATATGCACCCTATCTATCTTAGCGAGCTTGTGTTATATTGTGCCATGTTTTGCTTAGATGTTAATTTCCGTGCCTTTGTCTCTAAAATATAGGGGGAGTGGTGATCCTAGTATGTGTGCTATGCAGTCCACAGCATTCATCCAGGGTGCACACATCTAGGGGGAGCCCGTCTATATTTTGGAGAGGAGGGGTTTGCCCTTGCTCAATATTATCGTATCTTTGTGCAAATCCCGAATTTTCATCAATCCACCAAAAAGGGGGAGATTGTAAGGGCATATTTATCCCCTAAGTGTTTTGGTGATTGATGACGATACTTTTGCGGACTAATCATATGCCTTGAGTTTCTTAGATGCTTCATCACTAGGCACTAGATGATTTGGTGCCCCTCGGAGACTATTGAAAACGGCGTTGTTCTACGTTTCTCTTTGGTGGTTTTGAGTCGTAGGAGAGCCGTACTATTAAGAGGGGGTCCGCGTCGGAAAGGTTTGGGTGGAATCAACACGTACACTTGTCCTTCCTTTCCTTGCACTTTGGAGCATCTTCCCGTTATCACAGTTGTGCATAATCCGACGGCTACTGCTGTTCCTGCGGTAGTACTGCTCTAGGGAGCGGTAGTACCGCAAGCACCAGCGATAGTACCGCTGGGGGTCATGGTAGTACCGCTCCCCTGGAGCCGTAGTACCGCAACTCCCAGGCCTAGTGCTGCTCCGGTACGGTAGTAGGCGTGGATGTAATTTTTTACATCCGCGCCCACACGGTTTTACCGCACGTCTTGCGCGGTAGTACCATGGGAGGCCACGGTAGTACCGCTCTCTTGGAGCCGTAGTACCATGGCCCTCATGCCCAGTACCGTTGCGCCGTGGTAGTAGGAGCGGATGTAATTTTTTACATCCGCACCTCCACGGTAGTATCAAGACTCGTCTTGTGATAGTACCGCGTCGGGTTTTAGCACTGTGTCTTTTTCAGCGGAAGTAGGCACGGATGTAGTTTATTTCATCCGCGCTCTTCGTAGGCTGTGGCTTACCTGCCTTGCGGTAGTACCGCAATGGTGAGCGGTAGTACCATGCGGTAGTATCTGCGCTCGATCGAGCCAGTCCGACCTCTGCTGCTGCTGCGGTAGTACCATGGTCCTCCACGGTAGTACCGTGTGGCATGATAGTACCGCTTTGAGCGGTAGTACCGCGTGTCGCGGGCTGAACTAGAGGATAACGGTTGGATCTTTTCCACGAGTATAAAAGGTGTGTCTCCTACCTCTAGTTGACTACCTCTTTCATCTCTAAGCTCCATTGTTGCTCCAAGCTCCATTTTGGCCCGATCTCTCTCCCTAGCCAATCAAACTTGTTGATTTGCTCGGGATTGGGTGACAAGGGCCCGATCTACACTTCCACCAAGAGACATTTGATTCCCCCCACTTATCCCTTGCAGATCTTGTTACTCTTGGGTGTTTGAGCACCCTAGACGGTTGAGGTCACCGTGGAGCCATATTCCATTGTGGTGAAGCTTCGTGGTGTTGTTGGGAGCCTCCAATTGTTGTGGAGATTGCCCCAACCTTGTTTGTAAAGGTTCTGGTTGCCGCCTTCAAGGGCACCAATAGTGGAATCACGGCTCTTGCATTGTGCGAGGCGTGAGGAGATTACTGGTGGCCCTAGTGGCTTCTTGGGGAGCATTGTGCCTCCACACCGCTCTAACAGAGACGCATTCCCATCAAAAGGAAGGAACTTCGGTAACACATCCTCGTCTCCACGGCTCCACTCTTGGTTATCTTATCCCTTTACTTGTGCAAGCTTATTTGTGTTTCTATCTTTGCTTGCTCTTGTGCTTGTGTTGATTGCATCATATAGGTTGTTCACCTAGTTGCACATCTAGACAACCTTTATTATTGCAAAGTTTAAATTGGTAAAGAAAAGCTTAAAAATTGTTAGTTGCCTATTCACCCCCCCCCCCTCTAGTCAACCATATCGATCCTTTCATAATGTATGTCATAATGATGATAAACGGAACGGTGGAAAGTTGCATGGCAATATATCTCGGAATGGCTATGGAAATGCCATAAATAGGTAGGTATGGTGGCTGTTTTAAGGAAGATATAATGAGGCTTATGTGTGATAGAGCGTATCATATCACGGGGTTTGGATGCACCGGCGAAGTTTGCACCAACTCTCAAGGTGAGAAAGGGCAATGCACGGTACCGACGAGGCTAGCAATGGCGGAAAGGTAAAAGTGCGTATAATCCATGGACTCAACATTAGTCAAAAGAACTCACATACTTATTGCAAAAATCTAGAAGTCATCAAAAATCAAGCACTACGCGCATGCTCCTAGGGGGATAGATTGGTAGGAAAAGACCATCGCTCGTCCCCGACCGCCACTCATAAGGATGCACAATCAATAAATAAATCATGCTCCGACTTCATCACATAACAGTTCACCATACGTGCATGCTACGGGAATCACAAACTTTAACACAAGTATCTCTCAAATTCACAACTACTCAACTAGAATGACTAATATCACTACTTCCATATCTCAAAACAATCATCAAGCATCAAACTTCTCTTAGTATTCAACACACTCATAAGAAAGTTTTTACTATTTTTGAATACCTAGCATATTGAGATTATTTAAGCAAATTACCATGCTATTTAAGACTCTCAAAATTATATAAGTGAATCATGAGAGTTCATCTATTTCTTCAAGATAAAACCACCAGCGTGCTCTAGATGATATAAGTGAAGTACTACAGCAAATGACAAACTACTCCGAAAGATATAAGTGAAGATCAATGAGTAGTCGAATAATTATACAACTATGTGAAGACTCTCCCATTTAATAATTTCAGATCTTGGTATTTTATTCAAACATCAAGCAAAGCTAAAGAAAATGACATGACGCTCCAAGCAAAACACATATCATGTGGTGAATAAAAATATAGCTCCAAGTAAAGTTACCGATGAACAAAGATGAAAGAGGGGATGCCATCCGGGGCATCCCCAAGCTTAGGCTCTTGGTTGTCCTTGAATATTACCTTGGGGTGCCTTGGGCATCCCCAAGCTTAGGCTCTTGCTACTCCTTATTCCATAGTCCATCGAATCTTTACCCAAAACTTGAAAACTTCACAACACAAAACTTAGCAGAAAACTCGCGAGCTCCGTTAGCGAAAGAAAACAAAACACCACTTCAAGGTACTGTATTGAACTCATTATTTATTTATATTGGTGTTAAACCTACTGTATTACAACTTATCTATGGTTTATAAACTATTTTACTAGCCATAGATTCATCAAAATAAGCAAACAACACAATGAAAACAGAATCTGTCAAAAACAGAATAGTCTGTAGTAATCTGTAACTAACGCAAACTTATGGAACTCCAAAAATTCTAAAATAAATTGGTGGTCCTGAGGAATTTGTCTAGTAATCATCTGCAAAAATAATAAACTAAATATCACTCTCCAGTAAAAAGTTGAAGCTAATCTCGTGAGCACTAAAGTTTCTGTTTTTTACAGCATGATCATAAAGACTTCACCCAAGTCTTCCCAAAGGTTCTACTTGGCACAAACACTAATTAAAACATGAAAACGCATCTAACCAGAAGCTAGATGTATTATTTATTCCTAAACATAACCAAAAAGCAAGAAACTAAAATAAAATTGGGTTGCCTCCCAACAAGCGCTAACGTTTAAAGCCCCTAGCTAGGCATGATGATTTCAATGATGCTCACATAAGAGATAACAATTGAAACATAAAGAGAGCATCATGAAGAATATGACTAGCACATTTAAGTCTAACCAAATTCCTATGCATAGGGATTTTTTGAGCAAACAACTTATGGGAACAATAATCAACAAGCATAGGAAGACAAAACAAGCATAACTTCAAAAATTTAAGCACATAGAGAGGAAACTTGATATTATTGCAATTCCTACAAGCATATGTTCATCCCTCATAATAATTTTCAGTAGAATCATGAATGAATTCAACAATATAACCAGAACTTAAAGCATTATTTTCATGATCTACTAGCATAGAAAATTTACTACTCTCCACATAAGCAAAATTCTTCTCATTCATAATATAGGGAGTATCATAAGAGACTTGAACACTAAAAATTGTTTCCACATTAAAAGAGTAATGTTCAGAAAAAGGGTAATCATAATCATGACAAGATTTGTGAATATAATCATCACTACTTTTTATAGCATAAGTTTCATCACAATAATCATCATAAGTAGCAACTTCGTTCTCATCATAATCGATTGAAACCTCTCCCAAGATAGTGGAATCACTAAATAAAGTTGACACTCTTCCAAATCCACTTACATATTCATCACAATAAAATTCAACATGCTCCAAACTAGTGGGATCACTACTTCGTAAAGTTGACACTCTTCCGAACCCACTTTCATCAATATAATCATCATAGGTAGGAGGCATGCTATCATCATAACAACTTTGCATATCAAAACTTGGGGTGCTAAAAATATCATCTTCATCAAACATAGCATCCCCAAGCTTGGGACAAACATTAATTTCAGAAAATATATTCTCAAATATTTCATCCTCATCAAACATAGCTTCCCCAAGCTTGGGCTCTTTCATATCATAAGCATAATCACTCTCATAATTAAAAATATGGATAGCACTGATAGTAAAGCAATTATCATCATCACAATGAGTAGTAGGAGCAACATCATTTGGGAGGGATACCTTTCTTCCTTTGTTGCTCCTTCTTTTCTTTTTCTTCTTCACATTATGTGTAGGTTCAACCTTCCTCTTTGAGCTCCTTATTGATGAGATTGGTTAAATAGAAAGCTCCTCCTCGTTACCTGATTCATCATAAGAAATAATAGGAGGAGATTGGGAAGTCTCTTCCCTTTCATTAGTATTCTCATCATCTTCCATTTGCTTTCTTTTCTTTGCGTAATTGGCAATATAAGGATTTTCAATGCAATTCTCCGCACAAAACATATAAATCTTTTCTAGATCAATATCAAGAAAATGCTTAAGATTAAATTCTGGAATAGGCTTAGTTAAACATTTCAACTCTTCACAATCCAAAAGCAATCTAAGTTCATTGTAATGAGAAAGGGAGATCAAATCATCACAATTTTTGGACACGATCCGATCATGAAACAATTTGCATTGGAGATGTAAATGATCTTGTTTATTGCAAAATTCACAACGGGAAAGATATCTTAAATTCTCCGCACTCTTATCTAGCCTTTCTTGCAACTTCTTAGTTTCTAAATACTTATGCCTCTTGCAATATATATCTTCTTTATTTGGTGTGTTAATGCAAACATGCACTCACAAAAGTTGACATGCTTATGAGAGATATTTTCATCATGACTAGAGAAATCATCATTAGTACTATGGATATTCAAGGAGTTTATACTAACAACATTGCAATCATGCTCAACATTCAAAGATTTAGTACCAAGCATTTTAAAGCATTCTTCTTCTAGCACTTGAGCACAATTTTCCTTTCCACCATACTCACGAAAGATATTAAAAAGACGAAGCGTACGAGACAAACTTAACTCCATTTTTTGTAGTTTTCTTTTATAAACTAAACTAGTGATAAAACAAGAAACAAAAAGATTCGATTGCAGGATCTAAAGATATACCTTCAAGCACTCACCTCCCCGGCAACGGCGCCAGAAAAGAGCTTAGTTGACGGGGTGTGAGTGAGTGCCCTTTACCTAGCCTCCCCGGCAACAGCGCCAGAAAAGAGCTTGATGTATACTACACAACCTTCTTCTTGTAGGCGTTGTTGGGCCTGCAAGTGCACAGGTTTGTAGGACAATAGCAAATTTCCCTCAAGTGGATGACCTAAGGTTTATCAATCCGTGGGAGGCGTAGGATGAAGATGGTCTCTCTCAAACAACCCTGCAACCAAATAACAAAGAATCTCTTGTGTCCCCAACACACCCAATACAATGGTAAATTGTATAGGTGCACTAGTTCGGCGAAGAGATGGTGATACAAGTGCAATATGGATGGTAGATATAGGTTTTTGTAATCTGAAATTATAAAAACAGCAAGGTAACTAATGATAAAAGTGAGCGTAAACGGTATTGCAATGATAGGAAACAAGGCCTAGGGTTCATACTTTCACTAGTGCAAGTTCTCTCAACAATAATAACATAGATAGAGCATATAACAATCCCTCAACATGCAACAAAGAGTCACTCCAAAGCCACTAATAGCGGAGAACAAACGTAGAGATTATGGTAGGGTACGAAACCACCTCAAAGCTATTCTTTCGGATCGATCTATAAAAGAGTTCGTACTAGAATAACACCTTAAGACACAAATCAATCAAAACCCTAATGTCACCTAGATACTCCAATGTCACCTCAAGTATCCGTGGGCATGATTATACGATATGCATCACACAATCTCAGATTCATCCAACCAACACAAAGTACTTCAAAGAGTGCCCCAAAGTTTCTACCGGAGAGTCAAGAAAATGTGTGCCAACCCCTATGCATAGGTTCATGGGCGGAACCCGCAAGTTGGTCACCAAAACATACATCAAGTGGCACGTGATATCCCATTGTCACCACAGATAAACACGGCAAGACATACATCAAGTGTTCTCAAATCAAAGACTCAATCCGATAAGATAACTTCAAAGGGGAAACTCAATTCATCACAAGAGAGTAGAGGGGCAGAAACATCATAAGATCCAACTATAATAGCAAAGCTCACGATACATCCAGATCGTGCCATAGAGAGAACACGAGAGAGAGAGAGAGAGAGAGATCAAACACATAGCTACTGGTACATACCCTCAGCCCCGAGGGTGAACTACTCCCTCCTCGTCATGGAGAGCGCCGGGATGATGAAGATGGCCACCGGTGATGGATTCCCCCTCCGGCAGGGTGCCGAAACGGACTCCCGAGAGGTTTTTGGTGTCTACAGAGGCTTGCGGCAGCGGAACTCCCGATCTATCTTCTCCGTGGATGTTTTTAGGGTACGTGGGGCTATATAGGTGAAAGAAGTCGGTCGGGGGTGCTCGATGGGTCCATGAGACAGGGGGCCACGGCCCCTATCTCCTGGGCTCCTCGAGGATCTTCTGACTTGATCTCCAAGCCTCCAGGATGATATTCTTCCAAAAAATCACGATGCCGAAGGTTTCACTCCGTTTGGACTCCGTTTGATATTCCTTTTCTTCAAAATACTGAAACAGGCAATAAAACAACAATATGGGCTGGGCCTCCGATTAGTAGGTTAGTCCCAAAAATGATATAAATGTGTGAAATAAAGCCCATAAACATCCAAAAAGGGTAATATAATAGTATGGAACAATCAAAAATTAAAGATACGTTGGAGACGTATCACTACTCCCACCGCTGGCCGTGCCATCCCTCCACTCACCCACTCCGTTATTCTCATGCATGACGGCAGCCTCACACCGCAGCCAACCAAAGGAACCGTCAGACTCTCTCTGGTGGGCATCCACTGTCGCGTCTTCCCCGGCTCCGCATCGTACCCTTCCTAGGCCTCGCCATCGTCCACCGCCGTGGTGCTCTCGGCGCGGCGTGGTCAATGTGGTCAACGACCGACTTCCATCGGAAGAGTACTGTACGTGGAGAGGCTGACAACTTGGTCCACGGCCGCACGCAAGGAAATGCCTCCTTATTACGCACAAAATAATGATTCCTCCACCTGAGATCAGGGACCCACCAAAAGGGCCTCTGTATTTCGCGAAAAAAGTGTTACCTCCGCTGACAGCTCGGACCCACCAGCTATATCTTAGCAAGCAAGGAAGTGCCTCCTTATTACGCACAAAAAATGAATACTCCCCGTTAGCGGGACCCAAAGATAGTGGCAGGCTGATCGCTGGGCCTACTAAGTTGACGGGACGGAGGGCTTTGTCAACTTAGTCAATATGCACGATTCTAGCTCCAAAGGACTGTCGATGTCCATCCAACGGCCGTAGTGCTTCTTCAACCTCTGGTCTTCTTGCTCCAATTACCCAAACCAGCGCCGGTCGTGCCTCGTGCTCCTGCCTCCGTGGCCGGCTGCAATGCGGCGAAGGCCTCACCGCCTTACTACTCCCACCGCTGGCCAGGCCATCCTCTACTCACCCACACCCCTCGTTATTCTGGCGGCGACGCAGCCTCACACCGCAGCGAACTAGTGAACCCTCGTACTCCTCTACGCGTGAGCATCCACTTCCGCGTCTTCCCCGGCTCCGCTTCGTCCCCTTCCTAGGCCTCGCCGTCGTCCACCGCCCTGGTGCTCTCGGCATGACATGGTCAACGTGGTCAAGGAAGGCTTCCATCGGACGTGGATTATACGTGGAGAGGCGGACAGCTGGGTCCACGGCCGCAGCAAGGAAGTGCCTCCTTATTACGTGCAAAATAATTATTCCTCCACCTGACAGCGGGGACCCACCGGACGGGCCATCGTATTTCATGAAAAACGCGTTTGCCTCGACTGCCGGGACCCACCAGCTACATCTTCGCACGCAAGGAAGTGCGTCCCGGCAAAAAACGATTCGCCCCCCTGACTGCTGGGACCCACCAGCTACATCTTCGCAGGCAAGGAAGTGCCTGACAGTCGGGACCCACCTGGTCGAAGCGTATGTAGCATTGTCATTCTGGTCGCGAATGTGTATGTACATATATACTGGTGGATGTAGAGGCGCGCACGTGTCGAAGTAGAGGCGCGTACGTGTCGTAGTAGAGGCGCGCACGTAGCATGTACACGTACGTACAGCGGCTGGGGTGCAAGAAATAAAATACGGCCACGTATGTGTACATACGGGCGGGGTCTCGAACGCCTACTCGCTCATACGTACGGCGAGGGCTCATTGACATGGCTGGGTCGGAACCGAGAAACAACGTCGTCGTCGTGTTCATGGGGAGGCAACGGAATGCGTCGTGTTCATGAGGAGGCAACGGAATGCATCGTGTTCATCGGGAGGCAATGGAACGCGTGGGAGCCAACCGGCTGGGTCGGAACGGAATGCGTGGTCGTGTTCATCGGGAGGGCTTGGACGGAACTGGCGATGGAAACGAGGCATGGCGTACCGCTGAACGGAGGAAACGGCCTTATGTTCGACCGGCCACGTTTGAAACGGGATCCTGTTCATCGGGAGGGGCTGGCGACGCGAAACGGATTTAAACGGACCTCCTACGGTCGAAAGGGGTCCCGTTGATCGGGAGGGTGTGGCGCATCGCAAAACGGATTTAAACGGACCTCCCACGGTCAAACGGGGTCATGTTCATCGAGAGGGTGTGGCGTGCCGCAAAACGGATGAAACGGACCTCCTATGGTCGAAATGGGGTCCCGTTGATCGGGAGGGTGTGGCGTGCCGCAAAACGGACTCCACGGATACTGTTCATCTCCACCGCCGACCTCCTCCAGCCTCCACGGCCTACCGTCGACCTCCTCTAGCCTCCACGGGCTCCTGCTCATCCAGCCTCCACCGCCGCTACTCCACCGCCATTGCTCAACCACCCTCCACGGGCACCCTCCACCGCTCACTGCTCATCCAGCCCTCCACACCACGGGTCCTGTTCAACCACCCTCCACGGGCACCCCTCCACCGCTCACTGCTCATCCAGCCCTCCACCACACCACGGGTCCTGTTCATCCAGAGCAACGACAGCCATCGCTCATCCAACCCCCCCAACGCCACTGCTCATCCAATCGATCGGCTTCAGCTTAGCGGCAGAGTGAAAGAATCGCCGATCGGGTTCGATTAACACCATCGATCGATCGCTCGGGTTCGAGAACGCGTAGCCTCCAAAGGCAATCGCCGGGTTCGTTAGAGCCCAACCTCGCCGGGTTAAGTTAGAGCCAACACCTCGCACACACGCGCGTACGTGTACAAGAGAAACGCGCATCGCTCGGCCCCTGTCGGGGAGGCTGATCGTGGCCCACGAACACCTATGGGACCTGGGTCCCTTGTGGTTCGGAGGGGGAGGAGATTGCACAAAGAGCGGATCGAGCGATGCGACGAGCAGATTTACCCAGCTTCGAGCTCTCCGGAGATTACACTCCTACCGCTGCTTTGTGGATTATATTGTGTTCTTGCTAGGGAGCAATGGGAGCTACAAAATCTAGCCCGGGTGTGGTCTCGTATGAGTCGAATGAACTAAGCCGAGTCGAACCGAACCCTTTCTCGCTGCCCTTGGGCCTCCTTTTATAGGCACAAGGGGTCACCACAGTGGCAAGTAGACAAGGGTAAGATAGTAAAACAGGGTTGGTACACCGCTTTATGCGAAAGGTACGATGATCTATACCTAACTCGACGGCAAGGGACAAGAGTCATAAATGCCCGTCTCGGCCGCTGAAAAAGGTAACAGGACCGTCAAGTCGCCTCCATTTGCCACGATGGTAGCTTGTCGCCCGCTTATCGCTGCTCCCCGCTGGTTGCACAGCCCGTCGACACGCTGCTTGGGAAAGCCCCATGGCGACACATTGGCGGATGAGCTGGAGCGGAGATGAAGAGAGGTCACTTGTCAGCGCGCGAGCACCTTGTTGCGGCAAGGTTCTTGTCGCACTGGAGCTTGTCGCCACCAAGCCTTCCCCCGCAAGCTCCTCTTGCCGGGCCTTGTTTCCTTCGTGCCTGAGTGGCCTCCCGGCAAGCTCCTCTTGCCGGGCCTTGATTACTTTAGCTGGCGGCTCCAAAGGAGCCGCCGAGGATCTTGGTGGTCACCAGCCAGCCTCGCCGCTGGTGTTGCGATCGCCCGCGGCACGAAGTTCGGGATACTAGGGTACCCTACTCTAGTACACCGACAGAGCCCCGGCTCGGGCCACACACGCGCCGAGCTCTGTTGGCTGGGCCCAAAGCGATTACTGCACGGGCACGCGCGTCCGGATTACGCCATTACTGCCTGGACCCACCACGCTCGCATTTAACGCCACGCATCGGACGTGGCGTCGTGGGGAGATCGTGGGGCTTTCTTTAATGGGAAATCCGAACGCCCGCCCCTTCTCCCCTTTATAAGCAGGGAACAGGCAGGGCGCCCACTTGCCCTTGCTTTGTCACATCGAAAACCCCGCCGCTTCCCCTTTCTTCTTGAGCCCAAAGAGAGCGACGCCCGCCTCCATTGCCACCGGTGCCACTAACGCCGTCGACCTCCTCCACCACCTCTCCCCATGGCTCAAGGCCGACAAGGAAAAGGCGTGAATCGGCCGAGGCGCAGCGGCTCAAGGCGCCATGGAAGGAGCGGCCCTCTTGATCCTCTCGCTTGACAGAAGGAGCTGCGGGAGCTGTACTATCTTTTACGGTCGACAGAGACACGGCGCACCAGCGCCGACGAGGGTCATCTCCGCCGCCGCATCCGAGAAAGTCTCCATCGGTACCCTTTCTTCGCTTTTCTTCCATCAAGGGCTCTGCCCGCCTTTTCTCAATTCTTCGTGATGTCATGAACACATATGGCCTCCGCCTCCTTGATTTCACCCCAACGCCGCCCTCACCTTGGACGTTGCACACCTCTGCGAGAACTTTGTCGGGTCCACCAAATGTAGCTCTCTTCGCCATTACTTCATGCCCAGCGAGAGAGAGAGAGCCGCTTGGGAGGGATTGCATGGGTCTCTAGGATCGGCAAGAAAGAAGCATATCTTGACGGAGAGCTGCATAGCAAGTGAGAGGAGTGGAGAGCTGACTGGTGTTGGATCTTAGAAGAGGAGCCACACCTTTCACCGCCTGCGCAAAACTCCCATAGTGCGCGGCAATGACCGGAGTAACTTGGCGCGGAGGACGACAAGTTGAAGATTGCCGTGACTAGATTTTGCGTCTCCGCAAGCGTGGCTTACCGTAGGAGCTGTTGGCGCGACTTCCTTCGCCGCCGCATTGCGCCCTTGCAGGAGAGGAGGAGGCCTGCTTGGGAATTCCAAAACGCGACGGACATCATGAGGCTGCGCCCGGGTTTGAACTGGAACTTTACTATCTTGGAGTTGGACGGCATGCTGCGGGAGCTGTTCAAGCCTGATGCGGATCACCCCGAGTGGTGCATGTTGCCGAGGGGAGTCGTGCCCTTGTGCAACAACTCGTCGCCGACAAAGATCCGCGATGATGCCGCCAGCGATTCCCATGGAATCGTTCCAACTTGGCAGGAGCCCGCCAACGACGTCGTGCAGCAGTTCTTCGACACCCTGGCGGAAGTGCCGATCCGCGCCGACGAGCAGAGACGGCTCACACACGACACCACCGAGCAGGAGATGGCGCGCATCGCCACAAGGTTGGAGGAGGCGGCAGAAGCTGCCGCCGCCGCCGTGTTTGGGTTCACCGTCGAGGAGGCGGAAACAGCCGAGGCGGCAAGCCTTGCCGACAGAGAAGAGCTTGCCGGTGAGGAGGAACAGGCCGAGCCCGACGTCAATCCGGAAGAGCCGGCCGGTGGGGCTTCCCCTCCGCCATCAAGCAGCTTGCCGCAGGAGGAGCCCGCGGCCCCGCCAAGGAGACGCCTCCGCAAGACCGGAGAAGTGGCGGGGCGGCAGACGGCCCAACAGCCGCCTCGCCGCCCGACGCGCTCCACCGCGGCAAGCACCGTTGCCGCGGGAGCGCCTCCTGCCGCCACAGCAACGGGAGCGGGGTCTTCTGGAGTCATGGCCCCTGCATCCGCCAAGCGTCCGAGGGAATCTTCTCCTCCAATCCGTCTCGCCGGAGCGGAATTTGATCTCTCCGCCCTCAGCTCCGAGGAGGAAGAGGAAGAGTAAGATCTTGTCACTGCTACTTGTAATCCTTCAGTTTATTGTTTTATTCTATATCCGACCGGCTTCACTCAACCTTCTCCTTCTTCAGACGCTAGCTCGGAGGGCGTCGAAGAGGGCTAAGACCCGTGGTTGTCGTCTCGAGATGATTCCCCAATGGCGACAGGGGCACGTCTGACTCCTTGCCGGACCCGCAACCCTTCAATGTAACAGCCCCAAAGACAGCCCCCAGCCGTAAGTGTTTGGTTTACTTCTCGTGGTTAGGTGTGCTTGGGTGCTTCTCCGTCACTGATATCTGGTTTGTTGAATCATGTAGGAGCAGAGCAGCCTCATCAGGAAGCACCGGAAGTCACTCCCGAAGTTCTGCTTGCTTCAACTACGTCGCTGTAACGCCCCCGATGCGGCTATATCTCCCACGTGTCGAGGCACGACTTAGAGGCATAACCGCATTGAAAGCAATGTCGCAAGTGAGGTAATCTTCACACAACCCATGTAATAATTAAGGGAAAGATACATAGTTGGCTTACAGTCGCCACTTCACACAGTACATAAATAAACATACATCATTCAGAGTACACTCAAGGTCCGACTACGGAACCAAAATAAAGAAGATACCCCAAATGCTAACACAGATCCCCGAATCGTCCCAACTGGGCACCACTACTGATCATCTGGGAAAGACACATAGTAACGACCACGTTCCTCGTCGAACTCCCACTTGAGCTCGGTGGAATCATCTGCACTGCATCGTCTCGAACCTGCAACTGTTTTGAAGTATCTGTGAGTCACGGGACTCAAAGAATCTCACACCCGCGAGATCAAGACTATTTAAGCTAATAGGAAGGGCAAAGTAGTAAAGTAGAGCTGCAGCAAGCGACTAGCATATATGGTGGCTACATCGCAAAAGAGAGCGAGAAGAGAAGCAAAGCACGGTCGTGAAACTAGTAGTGATCAAGAAGTGATCCTGAACTACTTACGCCGACATAACTCCAACACCGTGTTCACTTCCCGGACTCACGAGAAGAGACCATCACGGTAACACACGCGTTGATGTGTATTTTAATTGAGGTCAACTTTAGGTTTTCTACAACCGACATTAACAAATTCCCATCTGCCTCATAACCGCATGGGCACGGCTTTGAAAGATATTACCTGCAGGGTGTCCCAACTTAGCCCATTATAAGCTCTCACGGTCAACGAAGGATTATTCCTTCTACCGGAAGACCCGATCAATCTCGAATCCCGGACTACAAGACATTTCGACAAAGAATAAAACAAGACCAGCAAAGCCGCCCGATTGTGCCGACAAATCCCGATAGGAGCTGCACATATCTCGTTCTCGTGGCACATCCGGATGAGACTAGCTACGAGTAAAACCAAGCCTCGAGTTTCCCGTGGTGGCCCAGTAGCTCGTTTGGACCAGCACTCGAAGGAGCACCGGTCCGGGGTTAAAATAAAGATGACCCTCGGGCTCGCGAAACCCGGGGAAAAGGCTTAGGTGGCAAATGGTAAAACCAAAGTTGGGCCTTGCCGGGCGAGTCTTATTCAAAGCGAACTGTCAAGGGGTCCCATAAATCACCCAACCGTAAGGAACGCAAAATCAAGGAACATAACACCGTATGACGGAAACTAGGGTGGCAAGAGGGAACAAAACACTGGGCATAAGGCCGAGCCTTCCACCCTTTACCAAGTATATAGATGTGTTAAACATAGCAGATATATATATATTGTGATATCCCCAACAAGTAAACATGTTCCAACAAGGAACAACATCTCCATGTTCCAACAAGGAACAAACTTCAGCTTCACTGCAACTAACAACGCTATAAGAGGGCTGAGCGAAGCGGTAACATAGCCAATCAACGGTTTGCTAGGAAAGGATGGTTAGAGGCGACATGGCAATATGGGTGGCATGACATAGCAAGTGGTAGGCATCGCAGCATAGGCATAGCAAAAGAGCGAGCAACTAGCATAGCAAAGATAGAAGTGATTTCGAGGGTATGATCATCTTGCCTGCAATGTTCTCGAGTTGTCGAAAGCTTGATCCTCGAAACGTTCTCAACAGGTTCCTCGCTCACGCACTCGTCTCCGGCTCTACCCAAAGCAACAACAAAACAAGGAACCACGATAAATCACGGTGCAATGCACAATCAACATGATGCAACATGACATGAAATGCAAGATGTGATATGCAAAGCGTAAGAGCACTCCGAAGGTAATGGAAAACCAGCATCATCTTGGCA
This sequence comes from Aegilops longissima, assembly GCA_021605205.1. Taxonomy (NCBI): domain Eukaryota; kingdom Viridiplantae; phylum Streptophyta; class Magnoliopsida; order Poales; family Poaceae; genus Aegilops; species Aegilops longissima. The sequence goes on from CM038681.1 coordinate 440,662,500, forward strand.
AACCAAGCATGCCATCGAAAGATGAGATGATTTCGTTAGAAATCGATATAGAGATCACCGAAACGGATGCACGGGTTGGATATGGTGGGCAAAACAAGAATGGGGAGAAACCTACATAACAGCATGAAGAAACGAAGCCATGCATGTGTGCAAACTACCTCAAAGCACAAATCAACTAAATATGCACATGAAAAACAACACATAACCATGATGCAAAAAGACATGAACATAAACTTACCCAAATGCAAAAACTAATGCCACCACTGAGTTGGTGGGATTTTTCACCCCAAAACATATATAATATGTTAGGGTTGCAGAGAAAATCATCACAAAAGCATTAAGTTAAAACCTGCCTAAAAGGAAGTTGACAGAATTGGCAATTTCAGATTTGGAAATGTCCAGATTTGGACTTGCCTAAAACAGAAATGATACAATGCTGGAAAAGGAAATGTGGGGTAATGGAAAAAAAATAAGGATGGAGGAGGCGCTGAGAGGCTGACAGAATTGCCCCACTGTCATAGAGACAGGGGTTAAATGGGTTTTAAAAAGGGGGAAGAAAACAGCCCCAGGGGGGATTCGAACCCGGGTCTCCCCGGTGGAACCCCGCACCTGCTACCACTGGGCTACGCGGCGGCGACTGACAGAGGAAGGGGCCTCGGGCTTTACATACTGCTGCTGCAGAGGAGGCGCACCGGAGGGAAGCGCAAAACAGAAAATAAAAAGGGGGGAGTGGCGCGCCTGGGGTTCGAACCAGTGTCGCCATGTGAGAGAGCGGGGTCAACCAGCTCGGCTAAGGAAGGGATCTGGTAAGAACGGAAGCTGGCCACTTGACTAGCTAGCAGGCCTGATCTAAAACAGAGAAGAACAACGGCGACGCCGGGCAAACGGCGGCTCTGAGGGCTCTGCGCCCTCGGACAAGACTGGGTGTGCACGAGGGGGCACCATGGACTCGAGAAGGGGCAAAACCCGAGGAATCGTGGCATCTACGCGCGCGCCAAAACACACTGAACCCAACAACTACAACACGCCGGAGCATGGCGAGCGCGACAAAGACAAGGGCCGGCGCCTACTCTACGGGGAACTAGCTACGACAAGAAGGAGCAGGGAGGATGGGGGGTATACCTCCTTACCCTAGGACAAGGCGACGGAGACGGGCTGACGGCGACGAGATCGAGCTCTGAAGATTCGCCGGGAACCTGACCGAGAGGAAGACAGGTACAGGGCGTCGTCGGACTTGGCGATCCGGGCCCCCGTAGTCGACGTCGTGGACGTAGTCGACGACGAGGAAAACGTCGGACACGGTGCGGAAGGTTGGGGTGGCCGGAGAGCACGCCGGCGACGAGGCCACGCCCTCAGATGCGCTCGGGACCGAGCGGGGCGGCGATCTTGGGTGGTTTCCTACCTGGCGGCGGCGGCGAGAGGGAGAGGGGAACCCTAGGGTTCGGTCTGATGAGGAGAGGGGATAAGTAGGGGGGCTAGGTGACGAGGACGAGCTCGTGCTCTCCGTGCTCGGGGTCCCCATGGCGCTGCGAGAGGAGAGGGAAAGGTGGGTGAAACGCACAGTGACGACGCTGCCAGGCGGGACCGGCGCTGCCACGTGGACGGACTCCAGCGGGGGTGAGAGCGGCGATGGGTGCGCGAAGGCAGGGAGAGGAAAAAGGTGCGGGCTGGCGCGCTGCTCTCTGGGCTGCGGGCTGAGGGGAACTGGGCCGGCTCGGAGAGGCCGGGGCCCAGGTGGAGAGGTGAAGCTGGGCTGCGCTGCTGCTGCTGCCTCCTTTTTCTTTTCCTTTTAAAAATAAAAAGGAGAGAAAAGAAAGTACAGGGAGAAAGGAAAAGATTTTGAGTGAAAGGAAAATATCCCCACACTCCTGGAATTCTCCACTATTTAACTAAATTGTAATGGACATTTTTAGAGGTAGAAAAATAATGCAAGTTTGGAAATGCTTCAAACTTGTGCCATTTTTGAACCTAACCATAACAACTTCAAATGAGGAGATATTTGGCAGAGAGTTTTGGTGCAAAGAGCAAGATTTTCAGGAGAAGAAGAACATTAATTGAGAGAGGGAATATATGGCACTTGAAAAAGAAAGAAGTAGAGGGAAGGAGGGGATGGCAATGCAAAAAGGAATGGCACATGCAACCACATGACATGCAAGGGGAAAAAACCACAACCATATGACATGTAAGGGAACACCACAATCACATGATAAGAAGGGAAAGCAATATGACAAGAGGCACAAATGCAATATGGCAAAAGGAGCAAAACAAGAAAAAGAAAACCCAACATAACCAAAACAACATGAGGCCAAGCATGACAAAACCCACAAGAATTGGATGAGGTCAAATTGATATATTGCCCAAAAAAAAGGGGAAGTTTACATCCAGGGTGTTACAACACTCCACCACTACAAGAGGATCTCGTCCCGAGATCTAGGACTGAAAGAACTCCGGATATTCGGAACGGAGGTGATCCTCACGCTCCCAGGTAGCTTCTCGGTCGGAATGGTGTGACCACTTCACTTTCAGGAATTTGATTGACTTGTTGTGAGTCTTGCGCTCGGTTTCTTCAAGAATAGCAACGGGGTGCTCACGATAAGAGAGATCTTCTTGAAGGTCAATCTCTTCGAAGTTGATAGTGCGTTCAGGAGCCTTGAAGCACTTGCGAAGCTGTGACACGTGAAACACATCGTGCACGTTTGCAAAGTTGGAAGGAAGCTCAAGTTGATAGGCGAGATCGCCTCTTTTCCCAATGATCTTGAAAGGACCCACGATCTAGGGGCAAGCTTCCTTTGATACCGGGCGGCGAGTACCTTTCATTGGAGAGACGCGAGGTAGACATGGTCTCCGATTTCAAAAGTCACATCACGGTGCTTATCATCATAATAGCTCTTCCGCGCGATTATGCTGCTTTGAGATTCTCACGAATGACCTTGCACATTTCTTACGCTACGTGATCAAGTCATTGCCAAGAAGTTGGCGCTCACCGCTCCACCAATTGAGAGGAGTACGCACTTTCGCCATAGAGAATTTCGAATGGGGCCTTGCCCAACTCGCTTGGAAGCTGTTGTTGTAGGAGAACTTCGGCATAAGGAAGACAATCTTCCCACTTCATACCGAAAGAAATGACACAAGCCCCGAGCATATCTTCAAGAATTTGATTAACTCGCTCAACTTGGCCACTTGTTTGAGGATGGAAAGCTGTCTTTGAAGCGAATGTTGGTGCCCATGGCCTTCGAAAAGAATCCCGAACTTGGAGGTAAAGATGCTGCCACGGTCTCAAGAGATCACTTGAGGAATGCCGCAAGGAGACAATCTCGAGGTGTATAGCTCGCCAACCGAGCTGCAGTGATGGATTCTTTGATAGGAAGAAAATGAGCCACTTTAGTAAGCTTGTCAATGACAACAAAGATAGCATCATTTCCACGCTTGGACTTTGGAAAGCCACCACGAAGTCCATTTCAATATGATCAAACTTCCATTCAGGAATAGCAAGAGGTTGAAGGAGACCAGCTGGTCTTTGGTGTTCTGCTTTCACTCTTCTGCAGACATCACACTCATTCACGAATTGAGCAATTTCTCGCTTCATTCGAGTCCACCAATATGACTGCTTGAGGTCATGGTACATCTTCGCATTTCCAGGATGGATGGATAGAAGCGAATTGTGAGCCTCGCTCATAATGACTTTTCTCAGATCACCCTTAGGAACCACAATCCGTCCTCAAAGAACAGAGTGTCTTTGTCATCAACATGGAAGCACTTGTACTTGAAATGCCCTTATCAATACCACGCTTCACTTTCTTCACCATGGTATCCGAAGTTGAGCCTCACGAATCTGATCTTCCAAAGTAGGAGAGACTATGAGGTTGGCAAGAAAGCCTTGAGGAACAACTTGAAGATTCAGCTTGCGGAAAGATTCACGAGATCCGCTGAAAAGGCTTGAGGATTAGACTGCTGCGAGAAGCTTTCCTGCTCAAAGCATCTGCAATGACATTGGCTTTGCCCGAGTATACTCAATACTTGGGTTGTACTCTTGAATCATTTCACCCATCGAGTCTGCTCGAGGTTGAGGTTAGGCTGAGTGAAGATGTACTTGAGACTCTTGTGATCGGTGAAAATGTCCACTTTCCTTCCCAACAAGAGATGTCTCCAAGTAATCAAAGCATGAACAACTGCCGCCAACTCAAGATCGTGAGTGGGGTAGTTCTTCTCGTTGGGCTTCAATCAAGCGAGATGTATAAGCCACAACTCTTTTCTCTTGCATTAACACAGCACCGAGACCTTGAAGAGAAGCATCACGAAAACTTCATATGGCTTGGATTCATCAGAGGAGTCGAACAGAGCTATGACGAGTTTCTCTTTGAGAGTCTTGAAAGCAACGTCACACTCGGGAGACCGGACATACTTCACCGCTTCGAGAAGGTTGGAAAGAGGCTTTGCAATCTTGGAGAAGTTCTCAACGAATCTTCGCAATAGCTTGCAAGACCAAGAAAGCTCATGAGCTGCTTGACATTTTGAGGAGGTTCCCAATTCACAATTGCGGACACCTTCTCGGGATCAACAATGATGCCCTTGGCAGAGATGATATGACCAAGATAAAGCACTTCATCAAGCCGAATTCACATTTGGAGAACTTAGCATAGAATTGGTACTCTCGAGCTTGTCTAGCACCAATCGCAAATGTTTGGCATGATCCTTCTTATTCTTGGAGAAGACCAAAATATCATCAAGATAGACCAAGACGAATTCATTGGTGTAAGGATTGAATATGAAGTTCATCATCCGAGAGAAAGTTGGAGGAGCATTGACGAGGCCGAAAGACATGACAAGATATTCATAAGAACCAAAGCTTGTTCGAATGCTGTCTTGGGAATATCTTGTTCACGAATGCGAATCTGATGATACCCCATACGAAGGTCAAGCTTAGAGAACACCAGTAGCACCTTTGAGTTGCTCGAAAAGCTCATTGATGTTGGGAAGTGGATACTTGTTCTTGATTGTCTTCTTATTCAATGGACGGTAATCGACACAAAGTCGGTCGGAGCCATCCTTCTTCCGGACAAAAGAACACCACAACCCCAAGGAGATGAACTCGGTATGATCAAACCAGACGCTCTTGTTCATCGAGCTGCTTCTTCAATTCCCTTAGCTCATCAGGTCCAAGCTTGTATGGACGCTTGCAACGGGTTCGATGCGGTGCTCAAGATCGATAACTAACTCGACCGCCGATGAGGAGGCATACCCGAAGCTCTTCGGAAAGACATCTTGGTACTCACAAACGATCGAATCGAGAGATGGCATTCAATTCGCCCTTCTCATTGAGAGAAAACAACCGAATGGTTTCATCACGAGAGGCATAGATGATCACATCATTAGAAGAATGAGTCAATTGAATTTCCCAGCAGCACAATCAATCTGAGCTTTGTGCTTTGAGAAAGCCACCCATTCCGAGAATAAGATCAATATCCGAGTCACCAAGAACAATTGGTTTAGCCAGAAATCTATAATCACCCATCTTGATACCGACATTCGAACCATCATGCTAGAGCTCAAACGCTTAGCCGGAGAAATAACTTGCATAGCTTTAGATAATTCCTCTCAGATCAAAATTGTGCTTCATGCAAAAGGATATGACATGAAAGAATGCGATGCACCAGTATCAAATAAGACTTTTACAGGAATATCATTAACTGGAAGATTACCCAATATCACATCAGAAGACTCCTCTGCTTGAGCTGCATTCATCATATTGACTTTGGCATACTTGGGATTATGCTTGACCACTGCATTGCTGGAAGATTTCACAGGAGGAGGAGGCGGAAGACGCCTCTGGTTGAAGCACTTGTTCAGATAGTGCCCCTTCTGCGACACTTGTTGCAAGTGACCTCGAGAGCGGACGGTGGTAAGGAGCACTTGACCTTGGAGCTTGAGAATTAGACTTGTTCGATAGCTTGGGTTGGGTGGGTGGGAAGATCCACGGCCACCGAGTTCTTCTCACGGTAAGGCCGACGGAACGGAGGAGGGGCAGATAAAACTTCGCTGCTTGGCTGCCACTTGAGAGGACGAGGAGGACTGAACTGCATCCCCGATTCTCTTCTTAGAAGCCTCGATTTGAGCTGTGCTGCTTCTTGCTTGAGTGCCATGTTGTAGAAATCATCATACTTATCTCGCTCAAACAGCACAAGAGGTAATTGCAGATCCTCTCTCGCACCACCCGAATCGATAGATCATACTCCTTTCATCGTGAACATCTTGCTTAGCAAAACGAGCGAAGCTTCGAACTGGATATTGTATTGATAGATGACAAGGTGCCTTGCTTGAGATTGCGGAACTCCTCACGCTTGCTCTCAACAACACTCTTCGAATGTGATGAGCTCGGAAATCACGGCGAAACTCATCCTGTAATGACACGACCTCCTCTGGAATCTTTGTATTGTCGGAACCACTCAGCAGCTTGATCCTTGAGTTGAAACGATGCAAACTTGACAAAGTCCTCGTGTCCGACATTGCTACAATCAAAGTGCTTGCAGATATCCACTAACCAATCATCGCCGTCATGGCCTCAACACGTAAACCGAAAGACTTCGCCGATTAGCGAGAAACCGACCGAGAGTAGCAAAGTGTGGCTGATTGTTGCCTTGACCTTGATTGCCTTGATTGCCTTGATTGCCTTGCCCCTGAGTACGTTCTTGCAAGAGCTGCAAAATCATCTGAGCATTGGCATTGGTGGCTGCCATGATAGCTTGCCACGCTTCTGGAGGCGGAGGCGGAGGTGGAGGTGGAGGATTCGACTGATCCCCATCATTGCGATCCGGATTCAGACGCGTTGGCGGAGCCATCCTGAAGAGGATGACATCCGTTAGTCCTTTGATAGACAAATTGATAAGTAGAATCAACGGATTGAAATTGCAACATATAGCCTTCACAATAAACATTCGAACAAGAATGAACGAATGAATTCCAAAGTTAATCATCACACGTCCAATAAGGTGAGAAGCCACTTAGGTAAAGATATGGAAACAACAACTGACTTAGAAACAAATCGAATATCACAACTGCAAACAAAAGGTTGGCTTCTAGAATGAGCCGGAACAAACACATGATAGAGATTTCGCCCAAAGTGTTCGTGGTGGGGCTCACACGGGCACGACGTATAGCGGACGTCACGAATGACTAACAAGACGTCCCCGAATCAGCATAGCCAAGGATTCTTTAAGACGTCTCGCGACCACTGTAAACCGACCGTGAATGGGCGGACCACTAAACTTTGAACCCCAATCTCAAATCATACATCTGTCGGAAAGAATATCCTGTAAGCTACTAGAATTCCCACCTATAAACTCCGAAACTTTCGGTTATGCAATCTGGTGTTGGGGATACAGGGACACAAAATATATCACCCAAACTAACAATACCTAGATCCAAATTGTATCCATCCGTCAACACATAACCAAGAAATCCTCGAAATCGTGTACCTCGACCTTCAAAAACATCCGTTATACAAGTCATGGCAATACTCCCTCGCCACAAGATCGGGCTATCGTGGTTATCTCACCAACAACTGCACAAAAGAGATTTCGATGTCGGCAAAACTCGTATTCCGAATCGCAACGATAAAATTGTGACGACAACACCTCGGAGCTCAACTCCCCGGACACCGCCACAACCCCTAAATGTCGAGGCACCAAGAACAATGTTCTCGCCACAAAACCATCGAACGATTCCAAGATACCCACGTGATCCTAAAAAATTTTTAGTGAAATTTGAGAAGAGAAGAGTCAAAACTCTCGCCAGAGACCTCACAGAGCGATGAAGGGACCGAGGAGTAAAAAGAATCCTACTCCGATATATATAATCCTAAGACTCAAAACATTTTCCATTCTAGACTCAACAACATCAGCAAACAATCCAAGTAGGGGCTCCTAAGTCGGGAAGGCTCGATACCAACTTAGCGCCCGATGCGCGTTATATCTCCCACGTGTCGAGGCACGACTTAGAGGCATAACCGCATTGAAAGCAATGTCGCAAGTGAGGTAATCTTCACACAACCCATGTAATAATTAAGGAAAGATACATAGTTGGCTTACAATGCCACTTCACACAAGACATAAATAAACATACATCATTCAGAGTACACTCAAGGTCCGACTACGGAACCAAAATAAAGAAGATACCCCAAATGCTAACACAGATCCCCGAATCGTCCCAACTGGGCACCACTATCGATCATCTGGAAAGACACATAGTAACGACCACGTTCCTCGTCGAACTCCCACTTGAGCTCGGTGGAATCATCTGCCCGCATCGCCCGAACCTGCAACTGTTTTGGAAGTATCTGTGAGTCACGGGGACTCAGCAATCTCACACCCGCGAGATCAAGACTATTTAAGCTAATAGGAAGGGCAAAGTAGTAAAGTAGAGCTGCAGCAAGCGACTAGCATATATGGTGGCTACATCGCAAAAGAGAGCGAGAAGAGAAGCAAAGCACGGTCGTGAAACTAGTAGTGATCAAGAAGTGATCCTGAACTACTTACGCCGACATAACTCCAACATCGTGTTCACTTCCGGACTCACGAGAAGAGACCATCACGGTAACACACGCGTTGATGTGTATTTTAATTGAGGTCAACTTTAGGTTTTCTACAACCGACATTAACAAATTCCCATCTGCCTCATAACCGCGGGCACGGCTTTCAAAGATATTACCTGCAGGGTGTCCCAACTTAGCCCATTATAAGCTCTCACGGTCAACGAAGGATTATTCCTTCTACCGAAGACCCGATCAATCTCGAATCCCGGACTACAAGACATTTCGACAGCAATAAAACAAGACCAGCAAAGCCGCCCGATTGTGCCGACAAATCCCGATAGGAGCTGCACATATCTCGTTCTCGTGGCACATCCGGATGAGACTAGCTACGAGTAAAACCAAGCCTCGAGTTTCCCGTGGTGGCCCAGTAGCTCGATTGGGCCAGCACTCAAGGAGCACCGTCCGGGGGTTAAAATAAAGATGACCCTCGGGCTCGCGAAAACCCGGGAAAAAGGCTTAGGTGGCAAATGGTAAAACCAAAGTTGGGCCTTGCCGGACGAGTCTTATTCAAAGCGAACTGTCAAGGGGGTCCCATAAATCACCCAACCATGTAAGGAACGCAAAATCAAGGAACATAACACCGGTATGACGGAAACTAGGGTGGCAAGAGTGGAACAAAACACCAGGCATAAGGCCGAGCCTTCCACCCTTTACCAAGTATATAGATGTGTTAAACATAGCAGATATATATATATTGTGATATCCCCAACAAGTAAACATGTTCCAACAAGGAACAACATCTCCATGTTCCAACAAGGAACAAACTTCAGCTTCACCTGCAACTAAAAACGCTATAAGAGGGGCTGAGCGAAGCGGTAACATAGCCAATCAACGGTTTGCTAGGAAAGGATGGTTAGAGGCTGACATGGCAATATGGGTGGCATGACATAGCAAGTGGTAGGCATCGCAGCATAGGCATAGCAAAAGAGCGAGCAACTAGCATAGCAAAGATAGAAGTGATTTCGAGGGTATGATCATCTTGCCTGCAATGTTCTCAGAGTTGTCGAAAGCCTGATCCTCGAAAACGTTCTCAACAGGTTCCTCGTTCACGTACTCGTCTCCCGGCTCTACCCAAAGCAACAACAAAACAAGGAACCACGATAAATCACGGTGCAATGCACAATCAACATGATGCAAAATGACATGAAATGCAAGATGTGATATGCAAAGCGTAAGAGCACTCCGGAAGGTAAATGGAAAACCAGGCATCATCTTGGCAAACCAAGCATGCCATCGGAAAGATGAGATGATTTCGTTAGAAATCGATATAGAGATCACCGGAAACGGATGCACGGGTTGGATATGGTGGGCAAAACAAGAATGGGGAGAAACCTACATAACAGCATGAAGAAACGAAGCCATGCATGTGTGCAAACTACCTCAGCACAAATCAACTAAATATGCACATGAAAAACAACACATAACCATGATGCAAAAAGACATGAACATAAACTTACCCAAATGCAAAAACTAATGCCACCACTGAGTTGGTGGGATTTTTCTACCCCAAAAACATATATAATATGTTAGGGTTGCAGTAGAAAAATCATCACAAAAGCATTAAGTTAAAACCTGCCTAAAAAGGAAGTTGACAGAATTGGCAATTTCCAGATTTGGAAATGTCCAGATTTGGACTTGCCTAAAACAGAAATGATACAATGCTGGAAAAGGAAATGTGGGGTAATGGAAAAAAAATAAGGATGGAGGAGGCGCTGAGAGGCTGACAGAATTGCCCCACTGTCATAGAGACAGGGGTTAAATGGGTTTTAAAAAGGGGGAAGAAAACAGCCCCAGGGGGGATTCGAACCCGGGTCTCCCCGGTGGAACCCCGCACCTGCTACCACTGGGCTACGCGGCGGCGACTGACAGAGGAAGGGGCCTCGGCTTTACATACTGCTGTTGCAGAGGAGGCGACCGAGGAAGCGCAAAATGTAAAAAAAAGGGGGGTGGGCGCTGGGGTTCGAACCCAGGTCGCCGCGGTGAGAGAGCGGGGGTCAACCAGCTCGGCTAAGGAAGGGGATCTGGTAAGAAACGGGAAGCTGGCCACTTGACTAGCTAGCAGGCCTGATCTAAAAACAGAGAAGAACAACGGCGACGCCGGCGAAGCAACGGCGGCTACAGGGGCTCTGCGCCCTCGGACAAGACTGGGTGTGCACGAGGGGGCACCATGGACTCGAGAAGGGGCAAAACCCGAGGAATCGTGGCATCTACGCGCGCGCCAAAACACACTGAACCCAACAACTACAACACGCCGGAGCATGGCGAGCGCGACAAAGACAAGGGCCGGCGCCTACTCTACGGGGAACTAGCTACGACAAGAAGGAGCAGGGAGGATGGGGGGTATACCTCCTTACCCTAGGACAAAGAATCGGCGACGGAGACGGGCTGACGGCGACGAGATCGAGCTCTGAAGATTCGCCGGGAACCTGACCGAGAGGAAGACAGGTACAGGGCGTCGTCGGACTTGGCGATCCGGGCCCCCGTAGTCGACGTCGTGGACGTAGTCGACGACGAGGAAGACGTCGGACACGGTGCGGAAGGTTGGGGTGGCCGGAGAGCACGCCGGCGACGAGGCCACGCCCTCGGATCGCGCGGGACCGAAAGGGCGGCGATCTTGGTGGTTTCCCGGCGGCGGGCGGCGAGAGGGAGAGGGAACCCTAGGGTTCGGTCTGATGAGGAGAGGGATAAGTAGGGGGCTAGGTGACGAGGACGAGCTCGTGCTCTCCGTGCTCGGGTCCCCATGGCGCCGCGAGAGGAGAGGGAAAGGTGGGTGAAAGCAACAGGACGACGCTGCCAGCGGGACCGGCTGCCACGTGGGACGGACTCAGCGGGGTGAGAGCGGCGATGGGTGCGCGAAGGCAGGGAGAGGAAAAAGGTGCGGGCTGGCGCGCTGCTCTCTGGGCTGCGGGCTGAGGGGAACTGGGCCGGCTCGGAGAGGCCGGGGCCCAGGTGGAGAGGTGAAGCTGGGCTGCGCTGCTGCTGCTGCCTCCTTTTTCTTTTCCTTTTTAAAAAATAAAAAGGGAGAGAAAAGAAAGTACAGGGAGAAAGGAAAAGATTTTGAGTGAAAGGAAAATATCCCCACACTCCTGGAATTCTCCACTATTTAACTAAATTGTAATGGACATTTTTAGAGGTAGAAAAATAATGCAAGTTTGGAAATGCTTCAAACTTGTGCCATTTTTGAACCTAACCATAACAACTTCAAATGAGGAGATATTTGGCAGAGAGTTTTGGTGCAAAGAGCAAGATTTTCAGGGAGAAGAAGAACATTAATTGAGAGAGGGAATATATGGCACTTGAAAAAGAAAGAAGTAGAGGGAAGGAGGGGATGGCAATGCAAAAAGGAATGGCACATGCAACCACATGACATGCAAGGGGAAAAAACCACAACCATATGACATGTAAGGGAACACCACAATCACATGATAAGAAGGGAAAGCAATATGACAAGAGGCACAAATGCAATATGGCAAAAGGAGCAAAACAAGAAAAAGAAAACCCAACATAACCAAAACAACATGAGGCCAAGCATGACAAAACCCACAAGAATTGGATGAGGTCAAATTGATATATTGCCCAAAAAAAAGGGGAAGTTTACATCCAGGGTGTTACAGTCGCCAAGGGAGAGCTCTCCGCCAAGGGAGCGCTCTCCGGCAAGGGAGGCCTCTCCGACAAGGGGAGCTTCCCCGACAAGGACCAGCACCGACGACCCTCCGGTTGTGGAGACCGCGGCAACAGATCCCATTGCAGGTAATCTTCTTGTTTGAGAATTTCCCTTGGGTTCTTTTCTTCTGTTCTTCTCTTTCGAACATTTGCTTGACTTGTTCTTTCTTTTTCTGACCATCAGATCCGACCGCCGGAGATTCGATGGAGACTGAGGCTGCCGGCGAGGAGGACGCTCGCGGCGACAATGTCGATGCCGCCAATATGGAGGAGGAGGCCGGCGCCAATGGGTCCGCCGGCGAGGAGGCCTCCAAGGCTGCCGGGCGCAGAGGCCGGGAGGATCCGGCATCGTGACCGACGGCCCCGAGGTCGCAGGAGCGCCAGCGCCGCACCGACCGCCGATCCTCCCGCCACCGATGCCGCACCAGACTCAAGAGCCCCAGCCCGGCGCCACCAAGGCCGGCGAGGGTGTCTTTATCAAGCTCCCATGGGCATCAAGCTCCGTGGCACCGCCGAAGGGAGACCTTTGACGCGAACTGCTTGCCTCCGCCGGGCCGTCGCTGGTCGATGCCCCGAGTAGCAAGCAGCGGCGAGCCCGAGGAGGAGCAGCTGCTAAGGAGGTTGTTGTCGCTCTACCGCGCCTCGACAAGCCAAGCTGGAGTCTGTGGAGGCGCTTGTCGCGAGGGCGGAGCTGACTTGGAGAAACGCTGAAGAGCTCCGTGGCCAACAAAGAAACTCTCCGGGACATAGCAGAGGCGCGGGAGCAGCTTGCTGAGGAGCGCACGGCCTTCATCTTGGAGAAGGCTGAGGTCGAGGAGCAGCAGAGGCTTGCCGGCGAGAAGCTCTCCACGCAAGAAGGTGAGCTGGCGCAGCGGAAGATCAACCTCAACAGCTATGAGGAAGATCTCGCCGTGCGCGAGCAATCGATTGGCGGCCACTTCAGGAGGCAAAGGATGCTGCTGCGGCTGCCGAGGCCGCCAAGAAGGAATTGAGACGAGGTGGCTCAGCTGGAGTCCACCTCCGTAAGAGCGCCGAGGAGGTCACCGGTTGAAGCGCGAGCGCCGAGAAGGACGCCACACCCTCGGTGAGTTGCAGGGTCGCCGCTGAAAAGATCAAGGAGATCGACGCCGCCAAGGACTCAAAGGCGGATCTGAGCTGAAATCCGACCACCTTGACGGAGACGTTGAAGGCGCCAAGGAGCGGAAGCGGACCTGCTGGAGAAGATCAAGGCCAATGAGGAACTGCTGTCGAATGCTGTGACTGCCTGTATAATCTCGTAGATAGCATAATGCATCGGATGTAAGGTCTTGTGGACACCGCCGCCGCATCCATAATGAGCTAATGGAGCTGGGATGGTGGATCTTGGGTACTCCACCGATGAGAACCTCCAACCCAGCGCCAAACTCAGCCTGTTCTTCAAGGGCGTCTTGACGGGTCTCCAGCTGCTCGGGAGGAGATCCCAAAGCAATCGGGCGGAGGAGTCACGCCAAGTTTGCGCTGGGCTCTCCGAAGGTGCCGATGAAAGTGGCCTTCCGCAACCCAAAGCGCCGATTTCACCAAAGTCCTCAAGTCCCTGCCTCCATCTGCCGACGTTGAAGCGCTCAAGACCCTTGTCGCACCCATTGTGGACAGGGTGAGCGGAGTCAAGAGGCTCGATGGCGACCAAGGTGGACTAGGCTGCCAAGTTTATCTTTCTCTTGTCGTCAGAGATCATGTTTAGGCGAAAAATCTATTAGATCCGCGACAAGTCATTATGTAATATACACTATCTTAGGCAACCAATGCAATGTTATTTCCTTTACTTGATTTTTTCCCTTGTATGTTTATGCCCCACGCTTAGGGGACTTGTCGGTACAAACACCTTTGTCATGAAGCGCCGAGTGCGAACTTCAGAGCCTCGCTTGGCGATGCCGCCCCGACAAGCAACCTTGTTGCAACTAGTTGCAGCACACTTAATTTGTTGAACGGACTCGAAACAAAGTAAGGGCGTTAGCTAGTCGCGAGTCGGTTCCTCCGCGCACAGGTTTTCCATACAAAGTACTATCGTTCGAGGAAGATAACTTAAAATTTAAAACTGATTGTTTAAACTTAGCAACTTAGCTTCTCTGTTGTCCATTTCCCGGCAAGGCGATAGTCCCTCGAGCGACGCTATGCCCACACCATTATCTTCTCCTTCCCCGGTTAACTTGTGGGTGGATGAACCTTCTTCTTGTTTGAGAAGAAAGAAGAGAAAATAAAGTTATGGAGCCTAGTGCCTCGTTATCGCTTACCGGGTGTGGATGCTGCACAAAATGTTAGAGAACACATGCATATAAGATTATGAAAGCATGTACTGACAAGTTGTGCGCAACACATAGGCTTTATTGATGCACGGGGTCTGCGCCCGGCTTTGTACAAAGGATTACATGCAACAGCGGCAAGACTTGTACAAAAGGGTGGTTGCCGGAACAGGTTCCGGAAACCGCGCCCTATGGGTAAAACTTGCGAAGATGCTCTATATTCCAGGAATTGCTCACCGGAACGCCATCTTCGGTCTCAAGGCGGACAGCGCCGGGCCAAGTGACTCGTTTCACCCGATAAGGGCCTTCCCACTTCAAGGCCAACTTGTTGGAATTCTTGGCGGATGAACGCGCCAAGAACAAGGTCGCCTTCCTCGAAGCTTCGGCATTAACTTTGCGGCTATGGTAGCGACGCAAAGCTTGCTGGTAACGAGCAGCTCGTCTGGAGCTCTGAAGACGATCTTCCTCGAGGAGCAGCGTCATCTTGTCGCAGCTGCTCTTGCTCAAGCTCATCATAAGCGAGCACTCGAGGTGACCCGTATACGAGTTCCGTGGGGAGAACTGACTCGCTCCATAGACTAGAGCGAAGGTGTTTGGCGCTGGCTCGATTTGGCGTCGTCTGATCGACCAAAGAACCACCGCAGCTCCTCGATCCAGCTTTCTTCCGCACTTGCGCACTCCGTCGAAAGTTCTGGTCTTGAGTCCCCGCAGCACTTCAACGCTTGCTCTCTCGCTGACCGCTGCTTCTCGGATGAGCAATGAAGCAAAGCAGATCTTGGCGCCAAGATCTTGGGCGACAGCATGAAGGTGCGGCTCGTGAACTGTGTGCCGTTGTCGGTGATGATCCTGTTAGGAATCCCAAAGCGGCAAACAATTGACCAAGAACTTGATCTTGACTGTGTTGTCACCTTCCTCATCGTTCCACTTCCCACACTTTGTGAACTTGTCGATTGCGTACGCATAAGTACTCAAAGCCCCGACAGCTTCGGGGAAGGGGCCGAGATGTCGAGCCCCGCACCAAAAAGGGCCGGGATAAAGGGATTGTCCGGAGAGCTTGAGCTGGTTGGTGTATCTGCTTGGAATGGAACCGCACGCTTCACACTTGGTTACTTATGCGGTTGCATCTGGAGGGCTTCGCCGGAAGAAACCTTGCCGAAAGCTTTGCCGGCAAGTGCTCTTGCGCCAATGTGGTGACCACATATGCCTCCATGTATCTCTCGCCAACAGTTTCATCCATCTTCCCGCAAATACACTTCAATTTCACATCGTTGAGTCTTCTTCTGCATGTGATGTTGTCAACAAACTGGTACATACTTGACTGCCGGGCTACTTTTTCCGCTTCTTCTTGCTCTTCGGAAGTTCTCCGTCAAGGAAATGGACGATTTGTGCGCCCATCTTTGGAGCCTCGTGGCTCGACAACAAGGACTAAAGGCTCATCTCCCATCAAGGAACATTAGCTTCCACGACAAGAACCGTGGTTCCGCCGAGCTTGATGATCCCGGCAAGCTTGCCGAACAAAGCTTGTCGGGAGCATCCGCTTCTCTGAAACAAACCGTTAGGGTTTGTCGAGCGCATCGCTCCTTAGTGATATTTTCGCTGATTTTAGGGACCTTCTTGGCGGCGGCTCCAGGAGGTCTGCCGGAAAGTAGTTGCCGGAAACCAATTTTCTCTTCTTGCTCTGTCTCGTTGATGGTGTTACGGTTGGTGAGTCAGCTTGAGCACAAAATTCCTGGTTCCACAGTAACTTAAGTGCGGCACATTTGGAGAGGCCATCACTATATCATTCGAGCTCTTGGAACATGTTCCATTTGCGTGCCTTCAAAGTGCTCTTCTAGCTTCCTCACTTCATCGACGAGGCTTCCATCAACGGACTCGATAATCTTTATTTACTTGGCGGACGACAAGTTGCGAGTCCCCGACAATGAGCTTCTTGATCCCAAGGTCTACCGCAATCTCGAGACCGCAAGCAAACCTTCATACTCCGCAGTATTGTTTGTTGCTTGTTCCTTGGGAAAGTGCATCTGTACTATGTACTTGAGGTGCTCTCCGGTGGGTGCAATAAGCAACACGCCGCACCCGGCGCCTTGCAGCGAAGGCTCCATCAAAGTACATCAGCCACTCTTTATCCGCCTCCTTGACGGGATGCTCGCTCGAATTTCTTCATCTTATGCTACGCCCACTCTGCTATGAATTCTGCCAATGCTCGCTTTGGATAGTTGAAGTGCTTTCAAACTTGAGACCAAAGCTTGACAGTTCCAAAGCCCACTCGACAATTCTGCCTGCTGCTTCGGATTTTGCAAAATCCTCTTCAGCGGAAAGCAAGTGACAACTGTTATCTCATGTGCTTGGAACTAATGGCGCAACTTTCTCGAGGCCATGAGGAGGCCGAAAAGCAACTTCTGCACACCAGAATACCTTGACCTAGCCCCTCGTAAAGGGAACCGACAAAGTAGACCGGGCGCTGCACCATCCTTTTTTGTATCTTGTCGCAACCCTGGGCTGATCTGTCCTTGTCGGGACCAGAGCTTGACGGCGAAGCCCCCTGCTTGTCGCTGGATGCACCTGCCTCGGTTGCCGGCTCATCATCCGCCTCCCTCTCCCTACTAACGCAGCACTAACCACTTGATTGGTCGCTGCTATATACAGCAGCAACTTCTCTTGTGGCCTAGGTGCGACAAGTATTGGAGTGGAGGACAGGTATCTCTTCAAGTCCTGCAGTGCAGCCTCCGCTTCGGGAGTCCATTTCATTGGACCTGCCTTTTTCAAGATCTTGAAAATGGCGTAGGCGCGCCAGCAGACTTAGAGATGAACTCGCCGAGAGCAGCCACGCAACCGCAAGCCTTCCGACATCCTTGACGCGCTTTGGTGCTTCAATCTGCTCAATGGCCTTGATCTTGTCGAGATTGGCTTCAATTCCCGCGAGACACAAAGAACCCGAGAAGCTTGCGGAAGGGACTCCAAACACGCACTTCTCGGGTTGAGCTTGAGGTTGATCTTGCGTAGATTTGCAAATGTCTCATCCAAATCCTGAACCAGAGTTGCTTTGTCCTTGCTCTTGACCACTATGTCATCCATGTAGGCTTATACATTTCTGTGTATTTGTGGCTCAAAAGCATCATGGACTACTCTTGCAAAGTTGACCCAGATTCTTCAAACCAAAAGGCATCCGTATGAAGCAATCGCGCTACATGGTGTAATGAATGCGGTTTTCTCTTCATCCTCTTCTGCCATGAAGATCTGATGATATCCTGAATATGCATCAAGAAATGAAAGCAGATCACATCCAGCCGTGGAGTCAACAATCTGGTCGATACGCGGCAAGGGAAATGGGTCTTTGGGACAAGCTTTATTAACATCTCAGAAGTCAATACAAAGTCTCCATTTCCCATTTGCCTTGCGCATAACTACCGGATTGGCCAACCACGGGATGGAGTACTCCTCGACAAGGCCTGCTGCTTCCAACTTCATGATTTCTTCCGCTATGAATTCTTGGCGCCCACCGCTTGTTTTCTAACTTTTGCTTGACGGGCCGCGTGAGGACAGACAGCTAGGTGGTGCTCAATTACTTTCTCAGGAACACCGGGATGTCGATGGTTGCCATGCAAACACATTGACATTCGCCGTAGGAAAGCAAAGAGGCCCCCTTCCTTTTTAAGGTTAAGCCTGGCAATTGATGGTGAAGGTACCACCAGTTGCCGCCCTCCTTAGCGGCACCTTCTTGGTCTTCGGCGGAGCTGCCATCTTCTTCTTGCACTTGCCGGTGGAGCTCGATGGTGCGTCCTCGACGGTAGTGCAGCACTCCGAAGAGGTGCGCTTGCCGGAGTGGGCATCAGAGCTCTTGCCGGACTTGGGGTCTTCTTCCCCCCGGGAGCTTCAGCGGCAAGTGGTTTGCTATCTGTCGTGGCTGCTGCATCCCGGTAAATCTTGTCGGCGTAGATAAGCGCGTCCTTCTGGTCGCCATGGACAGAAATGACGCTTATCGGGCCGGGCATCTTGAGTAAATTGTAAGCATAATGAGAGGCGGACATGAACTTGGCGAGTGCTGGACGGCCAAGTATGCCATTGTAGGGCAATGGGAAATCGGCAACATCAAACGTGACCCTCTCAGTTCTGAAGTTGAGCTCGCTGCCAAATGTTACCGGCAACGTGATCTTCCCTTTGGGCTTGCTCCTTCCGGATTGATTCCTTGAAAGTACCAGTCTCTTCGAGCTCATTGTCGTGGATTTGAAGCTTCGAGCACCGTGGAGGAGATCAGGTTCAGCCGGCCCGCCGTCAACCAACATCTTTGTGACCTTGAGGTTGCGGATGGTTGGTGAGACCAACATCGGCAAGCACCCGACCGCAGCTTATGCGATCGGGTGGTCCTCAATGTCAAAGACAATGGGCGTCTGGACCACTTCGAGGTTTGCGCGACTCTATGGATGGTTCTCGCTGCATTAACCTCACGCATCCATTGCTTAAGTTGGCGGTGCGAGGTATGCAAAGAAGCACCACCACAACGCAAAGGACCTCCGTTGCCTTCAAACTCTTGCTCGCCGCCTTCATCATCTTCCATGTCTTCGCCATCTTCGCCTTCGCCTTCTTCCTTGTCGCGCCGCGGGAGGCCTGTCTCCTTGCCGCTGCTTGGCCTTGCCAAGGCGTCCTCCCGCCGGGTCTCTTCTTACTAGTTGCACTGCACCTTCCTGGGCCTTCTCCTTGTCTCGCTGCTCGATTCAGCTCTCTCAGAGCTCAACAAGCTGCTCGACTTTCTTGCAGCTCGAGATCGTGGCCCTTGGTGCGGTGGATCTTACAAGATCGCTTGTTGGAGCTGTCAGGGCTTGTCGGCGGCCGCCATACTTGGCGGTCGGTGTCGTGCAACCTCCTTGCCGGAGCCGCTAGCCTTAGCCTTGCCGGCGCCACCTCCGCTGCCGGACTGCTCGACAACTAGTACTTCTTGGTTTTTCTTCTTTCATTGTTTCGCCACGGCTTTTCCTTGCCGGGCGGTCTCCTCACTGTGAGACTCTGCTCCCACATTCTCTCCTGAGTCTTCTTCCTTCTTCAGCAGCGCACACTTGTCGGCCAGGCGTGAGAGCTCGCTAACGTCTTTCACTTTGCACATCGCCATCTCCTCCCTCATCCTGCGGTTTCGCACATTCGATGAAAGGCACTGATCACCGCGGCAGGGTGGACATCTGGGATGTTGTAATGCACACGGCTGAATCTCGGATGAATTTCCGCAGGACTCTCCTTCCTTCCGGGCGAGTAGGTGAAGGTCACTCTCTTGGCCATGAGGCTTGTGGTCACCGTGAAGGCGCCGACAAACTGGTGGCACAACCGCCCAAGAAGAAATAGAGCTGTCCGGCAAGTGCATGAGCCAAGACCGACGCTTGGCTTGAGCACCGAGAGGAAATAGTGGCGAGGATCTTGTCGCCTCGTCCCCCGCAGCTTGCACCGCAATGGTGTAGATGCCGAGGAACTCCGATGGGTGTGTCCTGCCATCATACTTCTCCGCACATCTGGTTTGAAGTTTTTCTTGTCGGGCCATCGACTTGCCGCAGCTCACGAGTGAACGCAGGGCAACCTATCACAGACGGACAAGTCGCTGGTTCTTCGGGCGCATGCATATCGACAGTGGACCCGCGCGCTGGTCGGATTGACGCCGCTTCTCTCGGCGCCGATACGGGTTCGAGCGTCTTCTTCTTGCCGCTCAAGAACTTGGCGCTGGTCGCGACGAGCTCATGGATTCGACGACGCTGTGGAGTCGCTGTCGAGGTGGATCCGGCGAGTCGGCGATCTTGGCCTTCGGAAGGGGAGTGTACGGTGGCTGCACCCCGCAAGTCTCGCCGCCATCGCTCGCGCTTTGTCGCCTTGCCGCGTTGCGCAGGCGCTTGGTTGCCGCATGACGCGTCGCCGTTAGCAAAGCCGATGAGACTCGAATTGTGGCCTCCATTCGCCGACCTTGTCGGCCGTTGGAGGGTAGTCTAGAAGTAGCTGAGCTCTTGCCAAGGCTTCGCTGGTGTGGTGGGTGGCAATGGCGTGCGTGGCGAGGAACGGATGTGCTCGACTCCTAACCAAGTTAGAGGATCAGCATCCCGCCTAAGCGACCGCATTCGCTTCATACAAAGATGTTTGGTGTGCATGCGGTCTCGAGGGCCTCGGATCCTCCAGCTTGGCCTTGATCCAACGAGCGATGGTGCCGCGAGCATCATGACGCTGTCGGTCCCGCGCCTCCTCGAGAAGGACGCGGTGCGGACTCGACGCCGACGCCGCGCTGCCTTGTCCTTGACCTGGCGGCGTTAGGGCTCTCTCGACGACGCCTGCTCCTCCGCTGGCGTTCTTCCACCACCTAACAGCTCCGGTGGTGGTGGGTTCGACGCGGACGGCTCTGCTGCTGCCGAAGATTTCTTCTTTGGTGCCATGTTGATGAAGATGATGATGAAGTTGCTCGTGTGACTGCTGGATCAGGTTCACACAGCCTCGACGCCTCCTACCTGGCGCGCCAAAGATGTCGGGGAGGCTGATCGTGGCCCACGAACACCTATGGGACCTGGGTCCCTTGTGGTTCGGAGGGGGGCGGAGATTGCACAAAGAGCGGATCGAAGCGATGCGCACGAGCAGATTTACCCAGCTTCGGAGCTCTCCGGAGATATAACACTCCTACTGCTGCTTTGTGGATTATATTGTGTTCTTGCTAGGGAGCAATGGGAGCTACAAAACCTAGCCTGAGTGTGGTCTCGTATGAGTCGAATGAACTAAGCCGAGTTTAACCGAACCTTTTCACGCTGCCCTTGGGCCTCCTTTCATAGGCACAAGGGGTCACCACAGTGGCAAGTAGACAAGGGTAAGATAGTAAAACAGGGTTGGTACACCGCTTTATACGAGGTACAGTGATCTATACCTAACTCGACGGCAAGGGACAAGAGTCATAAATGCCCGCCTCGGCCGCTGAACAATGGTAACAGGGACCGCAAGTGCGCCTCCGCTTGCCACGATGGTAGCTTGTCACGCCGCTTATCGCTGCTCCCTCACTGGCTGCACAGCCCGTCGACACGCTGCGTGCTTGGGAAAGCCCCATGGCGACATCGCTGGTGGATGAGCTGGAGCGGAGATGAAGAGAGGTCACTTGCCACGGCGAGCACCTTGTTGCGGCAAGGTTCTTGTCGCGCTCGGGAGCTTGTCGCTCACCAAGCCTTCCCGGCAAGCTCCTCTTGCCGGGGCCTTGTTTCCTTCGTGCCTCGAGGCCTTCCCGCAAGCTCCTCTTGCCGGGCCTTGATTACTTTGTTCTTGAGCGGCTCCAAAGGAGCCACTGAGGATCTTGGCGGTCACCAGCCAGCCACGCCAGGTGTCAAGCGATCGCTCAGGCACGAAGTTCGGGATACTAGGGTACCCCTACTCTAGTACACCGACAGCCCCCGACCTCCCACCGTAACCGGGAACTCCCCAAAATTTTCCTCGCCCTCGCTTCTACCACGGTTTTTTCCGTCATGGACGGCCCAAAGAATGTCATGCAGCTGCGTCTCCGGCCCGCCCAGGACGATGATACTGGGTTTTGTCACAATTATTGTCATAGAAGTGTCATATGTATGACAGAATTTTTACTCGTTCGGCCCAAAATGTCACGGATGTGTCTTTTTTTTGTAGTGTGATATGCGTTTTGCTTGGAGCATCATTTTATTTTGTTAGGATTTGCTTGTTGTTATTTAGAATAATGTTTTGAATATTTCATTTCAATAAAATGTCAAGTATAGCCTTTGCCATGCTTATCTTGCAAGTATACATTTTGGTGTTGGAAAATAGAAAGTTTATCGATGTTGAAAAAATTCCCGAGGAAAGTCAGAATGTGATAAAATATTGAAACTTTTTGCATAATAAGCTCTGATAATTTTTCGACAGTGTGGTAGAGTTTCATAATGTTTGGAGTTAGGGAAGTATTGTTGTTATGTTTGCATATGTTTGCTTGTTTAATGATTCTATTTGAGGATAGGAGTATTAAATATGGTGACGCATTTAGTATGCAATGTTGAATAATAATTTTTGTGATTTGCTACAGTAGAGTATGATAAGGTTTTTGCATTGGTTTATACTAACTTATCTCACGAGTTCCTGTTGAGTTTTGTGTGGATGAAGCTTTTGAGATTTAGGAAAAACCGTGATATGAGAGGAATTAAGAAGACACAAAAACTCAATCTTGGGGATGCCCAAGGCACCCCAAGATAATATTTCAAGAAGTCTCAAGCATATAAGCTTGGGGTTGCCCCGGTAGGTATGCCATCTTTCTTCTTCAACAATTATTCGTTAGTATAGGTTGAGCCTAACTTTTTGCTTCTTCACATGATGTGTGCTATTCTTGGATTGTCATTTTAATTTGTTTTGCTTGTTGTTTTAATAAATACTTAGATCTAAAAGTTTTTAAATAAAATAGAGTCCTTAAATAGTTGTCAAGGAGGCTAAGTAAGCGGCATTCACATCCCGTCAATGAAGCTCCTTTCTTTGGAATTTGCTCTTGTGCTTCACTTATATCCTATGAGTAAATTGTTGAATAAATTGAATGTCATGAAGTTGAAATCATATCATGCCTAGTGGTATCTTCACATTGGGTTTAGAAAGTGAAATCTTTTGAGGCTTGACAATCACAATATTGGTCATAAAAGCAATTCACGAATAATTAGTATAAGGAGGAGAACTTTCACATGCAAATACACTATCCTATAAATCTTTTGTGATAGTGAGCCCCCATCAAAATATTGTATGCCAAAATTGTTGACGTTGGACAAGGAAGACAACGTAATGGTTTATGTTTGTTCATATTCACATAGAAGTCATATTGTCATAGATCCTTCAACATATGGTGCTTGCCCCCCATCTTTGCTAGCCAAAAATTCCGCACTAAGTAGAGATACTACCTGTGCATCCAAAAATCCTTAAACCCAAATCTTATTTTCAAGAGTCCACCATACCTACCGAGGGATTGAATAAGATTCTTCAAGTAAGTTGTCATCGGTGCAATAAGGCAATAAAAATTGCTTCTAAAAGTGTGTGATCACTTAGTGTAAGAGAAAATTAAGAATTGTACGAAATTGGATGGCAAAGAATAAAAGCGAAAGACTGCATAATAAAGGTAGCCATCTTAAGGGGCAATACACCGTGATGTTCTCTTGCACTAAGGGATTGAGCATACAAACAAATAAGCGCACAACCTCTGCTTCCCTGTGCGAAGGGCCTATCTTTTACTTTTATGCAAATAGTCAAAGTTTTTCTCTCTATTCCTTTTTATTTTTCTCTTTTGGCAAGCATCATGTGGTGTGGAAAGATCTAGGCACATATGTCCAGTTGAATATGGGTAGCATGAGCTATTATTATTGAAATCACCCTTGAGGTGAATACATTGGGAGGCAAAACAATAAGCCCCTATCTTTCTATGTGTGCGGTTGAAACGTTTTGCTCATGAGTATGCGGTGACTGTTAGCAATCATAGAAGACTATATGATGGTTGAGTATGTCGAGCTCTTACTTAAACTCTGTTGAATAAGTTGAATTGCAATTGCTTGGTGACTAAGAACATAGGTTCTTGAGTTTCAAGATAGTTCATTGTTTGAACCTTAACATGTGAATTGGTTGCTACTATAACATGAGAAGTTTTATAAGAAAGAATTGTTGTTATGATGCTAGGAAAAGTGATTGAAATTATCATTGATCAAACTTATGCACTTTGCTAGCATTGACACTTCATAAATTATTTCTTTTATCATATAGCTACTCGAGGACGAGTAGGAATTAAGCTTGGGGATGCTGATATGTCTCCAACGTATCTATAATTTATGAAGTATCCATGCTGTTATTTTATCATTCTTGGATGTTTTACAATCATTTTATAACAACTTTATATCATTTTTTGGGACTAGCCTATTGACCCAATGCCCAGTGCCAGTTGCTGTTTTTTGCTTGTTTTTTACATCGCAGGAAATCAATACCAAACAGAGTCCAAACGCAACGAAACTCCACGGGGATTTTTTATGGACCAGAAGGAACCCAATGGGCCAGAGTTGCACCTGGGGGGTGCCCCGAGGGGGGCACAACCCACCAGGGCATGCCAGGCCCCCCTGGCGCGCTCAGGTGGGTTGTGCCCACCTCAGTGGCCTCACGCACCCCCTCTTTGCACTATAAATTCCCAAATATTCCGAAATCCATCGGGGTTAAGCTAGATCAGAAGTTCCGCCGCCGCAAGGCTCTGTAGCCACCGAAAACCAATCTATCTCCATTCCGGACCCTTCCGGAGGGGGGAATCATTGCTACCTCTTGAGCATGCGTTGCTTTTCCCTTAAAGAGGAAAGGGTGATGCAGCAAAGTAGTGTAAGTATTTCCCTCAGTTTTTCAGAACCAAGGTATCAATCCAGTAGGAGACTACACACAAAAGTCCCTCGTACCTGCACAAACAAATAAGAACCTTGAAACCAACGTGATAAAGGGGTTGTCAATCCCTTCACGACCACTTGCAAAAGTGAGATCTGATAAAGATAATAAGATAAATATTTTTGGTATTTTTGTTGTATAGATTGGAAAGTAAAGATTGCAAAATAAATGGCGGCAGAAATAGCAAGTTGATAGGAAAATAATATGATGTAAAATAGACCCGGGGGCCATAGGTTTCACTAGTGGCTTCTCTCAAGATAGCAAATTCTACGGTGGGTGAACAAATTACTGTCGAGTAATTGATAAAAAAGCGCATAGTTATGAGAATATCTAGGCATGATCATGTCTATAGGCATCACGTCCGCGACAAGTAGACCGAAACGATTCTGCATCTAGTAATATTACTCCACACATCGACCGCTATCCAGCATGCATCTAGAGTATTAAGTTCATAAGAACAGAGTAACGCATTAGGCAAGATGACATGATGTAGAGGGATAAACTCAAGAAATATGATATAAACCCCATATTTTTATCCTCGATGGCAATAATACAATACGTGCCTTGCTGCCCTAACATCACTGGAAAGGACATCAGAAGATTGAACCCAAAGCTAAGCACTTCTCCCATTGCAACAAAGATCAATCTAGTAGGCCAACCAAACTGATAATTCGAAGAGACTCGCAAAGATATCAAATCATACATATAAGAATTCAGAGAAGAACCAAATATTGTTCATAGATAATCTTGATCATAAACCCACAATTCATCGGATCTCAACAAACACACCGCAAAAATAATTACATCGAATAGATCTCCAAGAGAATCAAGGAGAACTTTGTATTGAGATCCAAAGAGAGAGAAGAAGCCATCTAGCTAATAACTATGGACCCGAAGGTCTGTGGTAAACTACTCACACATCATCGGAGAGGCTATGGTGTTGATATAGAAGCCCTCCGTGATTGATACCCCTCCGGCAGAGCGCTGGAAAAGGCCCCAAGATGGGATCTCACGGGTACAGAAGGTTGCAGCGGTGGAAATAGGGTTTCGTGGTGCTCTCGGATGTTTTCAGGGTATATGAGTATATATAGGCGAAAGAAGTAGGTCGGGGAGCCACGAGGGCCCACGAGGGTGGGGGCGGGCCTATCCCCCTGGGCGCGCCTCCCTACCTCGTGGCCACCCCGTTGCTTCCTTGACGTCCACTCCAAGTCTCCTAGATTGCGCTTGTTCCAAAAATAACTCTCCCAAAGGTTTCATTCCGTTTGATATTCCTTTTCTGTGAAACACCGAAATAGGCAAAAAAAACAGCAATTTGCACTGGGCCTTTGGTTAGTAGGTTAGTCCCAAAAATAATATAAAAGTGCATAATAAATCCCATTAAACATCCAAAAAAGATAATATAATAGCATGGAACAATAAAAAATTATAGATACGTTGGAGATGTATCAATCATCTCCGGTGGCCATCTTCATCATCCCGGCGGCCACCATGATGAGGAGGGAGTAGTCCACCCTCAGGGCTGAGGGTTTGTACCAGTAGCTATGTGTTTAATTTCTCTCCCTCTCGTGATCTATATCATGGGCTTTGTTAATATAGTCGGATCATATGATGTTTCTCCCCTCTATCCTCTTGTTGTGATGAATTTAATCTTTACCCTTTGAAGTTTTGTCATGTCGGATTGAATATTCAGATTTGAGAACACATGATATATGTCTTTCAGTATGAATACTTGAGGTGACAATGGGGTATATTATTGATTCACTTGATATATGTTATGGCACTCAACTTGTGGATTCCCGCGGTAATATTGGGGTAATCTATGCATAGGAGTTGATGTACGTTTTTTCTTATCTTTTCTCCGATACAAACTTTGGGGTCTCCTTGTAGTTCTTTGTGTGGATTAAGTATTATGAATATGGATATGCTTTGGTGTTATTATAGTACGAACTCTAGGATAGATCGAACGGAAAAAATAGCTTTGCCTTATTTTAGTACGAACTCTTGAATAGATGCTACCTCTTGAGCATGCATTGGTTTTCCCTTGAAGAGGAAAGGGTGATGCTGCAAACTAGCATAAGTATTTCCCTCAGGTTTGAGAACCAAGGTATCAATCCAGTAGGAGAGAACGCACAAGTCACCTAGTACCTGCACAAACAATCAAGAACCTTGCAACCAACGCGATAAAGGGGTTGTCAATCCCTTCAAGGTCACTCGCAAAAATGAGATCTAATAAAGATAGTAAGGTAAATATTTTTGGTATTTTTGTTGTATATATTGGAAAATAAAGATTGCAAAATAGTAAACTAGATGCGATGTAAATAAAAGAGATGCAATATAATAAGAAAGAGACCCGGGGGCCATTGGTTTCACTAGTGGCTTCTCTCAAGATAGCATGTATTACGTTGGATGAATAAATTACTGCCGAGCAATTGATAGAAAAGCGCATAGTTATGAAGATATCTAAGGCAGTGATCATGAATATAGGCATCACGTCCGTGTCAAGTAGACCGAAACGATTCTGCATCTACTACTATTACTCCACACATCGACCGCTATCCAGCATGCATCTAGAGTATTAAGTTCATAAGAACAGAGTAACGCATTAAGCAAGATGTCATGATGTAGAGGGATAAACTCAAGCAATATGATACAATACAATACGTGCCTTGCTACCCCTACTGTCACTGGGAAAGGACACCGCAAGATTGAACCCAAAGCTAAGCACTTCTCCCATTGCAAGAAAGATCAATCTAGTAGGCCAAACTAAACCGATAATTCGAAGAGACTTGCAAAGATATCAAATCATGCATATAAGAATTCAGAGAAGAACCAAATAATATTCATAGATAATCTTGTTCATAAATCCACAATTCATCGGATCTTGGCAAACACACCGCAAAAGAGTATTACATCGAATAGATCTCCAAGAACATCGAGGAGAACTTTGTATTGAGAATTAAGGAGAGAGAAGAAGCCATCTAGCTAATAACTATGGACCCGAAGGTCTGTGGTAAACTACACACGCTTCATCAGAGAGGCAATGGTGTTGATGTAGAAGCCCTCCGTGATCGATTCCCCCTCCGGCAGATCACCGAAAAAGGCCCCAAGATGGGATCTCACGGGTACAGAAGGTTGCGGCGGTGGAAGAGTGGTTTCGTGGCTCCTTGCAATCTATCTAGGGTATAAGAGTATGTATAGGCGAAAGAAGTACGTCGGTGGAGCTATGAGGGGCCCACGAGGGTGGGGGCGCGCCCTCCTGCCTCGTTCCTACCTCGTGGAGTTCCAGACTTCGACTCCAACTCTTCTGGATTGCTTTCGGTCCAAGAAACATCATCGTGAAGGTTTCATTCCATTTGGACTCCGTTTGGTATTCCTGTTCTGCGAAACTCTAAAATAGGCAAAAAAACAGAAACTGGCACTGGGCCTCCGGTTAATAGGTTAGTCCCAAAAATAATATAAAAGAGCATATTAAATCCCATTAAACATCCAAAACAGATAATATAATAGCATGGAACAATAAAAAATTATAGGTATGTCGGAGACGTATCAAGCATCCCCCAGCATAATTCCTGCTCGTCCTCGAGTAGATAAATGATAAAAACAGAATTTTTGATGTGGAGTGCTACCTAACATAATTATCATTGTAATTTTCTTTATTGTGGCATGAAGGTTCATATCCGAAAGATTCAAGACAAAAGTTTAATATTGACATAAAAATAATAACACTTCAAGCATACTAACAAAGTAATTATGTCTTCTCAAAATAATATGGCCAAAGAAAGTTCATCCCTACAAAATCATATAGTCTGGCTATGCTCTATCTTCATCACACAAAATATTTAAATCACGCACAACCCCGATGACAAGCCAAGCAATTGTTTCATACTTTTGATGTTCTCAAACCTTTTCAATTTTCACGCAATACATGAGTGTGAGCCATGGATATAACACTATAGGTGGAATAGAGGGGTGGTTGTGGAGATGACAAAATAGAGAAGATAGTCTCACATCAACTAGGCGTATCAATGGGCAATGGAGATGCCCATCAATAGATATCAATGTGAGTGAGTAGGGATTGCCATGCAACGGATGCACTAGAGCTATAGGTGTATGAAAGCTCAAAAGAAACTAAGTGGGTGTGCATCCAACTCGCTTGCTCACGAAGACCTAGGGCAATTTTAGGAAGCCCATCATTGGAATATACAAGCCAAGTTCTATAATGAAAAATTCCCACTAGTATATGAAAGTGACAACATAGGAGATTCTCTATCATGGAGATCATGGTGCAACTTTGAAGCACAAGTGTGGTAAAAGGATAGTAGCATTGCCCCTTCTCTCTTTCTCTCATTTTTTATTTTTATTTTTTTATTTGGGTGTAACATCCCAAAATTCTAAATTTTGGAATGTTATATTAAATAAATAACTATGCTTGTTGTCTGATTGTTTGTTTGATTGATTGAGTGAAGCTGAGTGGAATTTGAAACTTTTGAAAGTTGAATGAGAGGGAATGAAATGACTTTCCCAAACTTTCCCCTTTGCCTTTTTGGATCTCAATGAACTCAAGTTCATTCCAACACCAAACCCTAGAGTGAAGATGAAATGACTTCTTCCATTTGAAATAAAAAGGGTTTTGAAAAGATTTGAATTCATTTGAGAATATTTCAAATTCAAAACTTTATGCAACTCAATGATTTTCATGAGGGAAGATAAAATGACTTCTTCAATTATATGAAATATGAGTTGGAAGTTAAAAAGAACCAAATTGAAAGTCATTGGAAAGTATTTTGAAACCCCCTTTCAAATTTGGAATTATTTGGACTTTATTCAAATTATTTTCCTCCTAAAAATAAACAAATGGAAATTAGGGAAAATGATTCCTTCAATGGAAAATTGGGAGAAAATAAATTTGAAATAATTTTGGTATTTTAAAATGATTTTGTTGGGTTTTATTGCAACAACAACGACAATTGTTGGAATTTTGTAAATTTTTGAGAATTTTATTTGAACTTGAAAAATAGTTCATGTTGTAGGAAATCTTTTTCTGATCATTTTGGTATATATATGTCCTATATAAAATATTTATATTTTATAAGTTATCTCTGTTTTTGTTTTTATTAAAAAAATAAATTTAAAAAAGGAAAACCCTCCAGCGCCACCAAAGCATCGCCCACCAATACCAGCGGCCCACCGAGCCAGCCCAGCCCAACCGACGACCCCCGCCTGAACCTCTTCGCTCGGCCGACCGACCGCACCAGACTCTCTCTCTCTCGACAAGGCCACCACCTCCTTCAACCCCCGCCCACGACTCGCTTGCGCCGCCGCCGATCGCCGGATCCCGACGGATCCGGATCCGATCCTCCCGATTGCCTCCTGCCCAAGAGGCGCCCCCTATATAAGCCCTCCCCGCACCCCATTCCCCCCCTCGCCCCTCGCGAACCCTCCTCCCCACGCTGCCGCGGACTTGCCGAACCCGTCACCGCCATTTTCATCGCCGCGCCCTAGACCTCCCGAGCCTCGCCGACTCCACCAGACACCCCTCGTCGCTTCAAGACCACGGATTACTCCGCTGCCTCCCGACGACCGAGCTGCCGACGACTTCGCCATCGAGCCGCCGCCCGTCCAACGCCGGTGAGCCGCGAGCATCCCCGTCCGATCTTGTTTGTGCGGTCCATATTAGAACCCAAGGGGTATCCTCTTTAATAAAACCGGCTTTTCACCGTTCGCTTGTTTTAGTTTAGTTAGGTTTTTTTATTTAGTACCGCCTGTTTCGCTTAAACCGTAGGCCGTTTTAGTTATATTACGCATGTATGCTAGTTAGCCCATTTAACCCATTTTTCTTTATTTTCGTTTTTCATTTAATGTAATAGTTCCAGATTTGAAAAATTCATATCTTTTATCTACTTAATATTTTTAAGTGATTCTTTTTTTGTTGGTTTGCAAATTTTCTATAGTTTCTGTAGAAAATATTATTAGCTATGTTAAAATTAATTATAATTGCTGTATTTTAGTTTTAGTCAGAATAGTAAATCTGTCATAAAATGAGCTAGGAAAATTATTTTTATATGATTCTTTTGTCCCAACTTTGTTTTGACATTACCTAACCATAGGAATTAGTTTGGGTATTTTAGGATTAATAAAAAATAGTTTCTAGCAGAATCTTGTTATTCTTAATTAATTAACTAGCTACTGTTTTCCTATTATTTTAATTAGTAAATAAATTTATTTTTCACATGTGATTGATTATTCTAGGATAGTTTCTGTCACTTTATAGCATGAACTTTTATTTATAATAAATAAAACTTTTATTTTATTTTTCTTAATAGAAATTGAATTAGGCCTAATAGGAGTTTTATAATAGCTTTTAAATTGATTCTTTTTGCTCCTAGTTACTTAATGCATTATTTTCTGTT
This sequence comes from Aegilops longissima, assembly GCA_021605205.1. Classification (NCBI taxonomy): domain Eukaryota; kingdom Viridiplantae; phylum Streptophyta; class Magnoliopsida; order Poales; family Poaceae; genus Aegilops; species Aegilops longissima. The sequence goes on from CM038681.1 coordinate 440,693,828, forward strand.
AAGATAACATAAAGCCATGCTTAGGTTATGTTAAGAAAATTTTTGTTATGTAAAACTATTTTAGCTGTTGCTTGAAATAGGAAAAACTTTGAGTTGGATTTCTTCGAGTTTTCCTTTGGGTTTTGATTCGTTTGTTTTGATGTGTTATGTTACTATGCTATTGTGTTAAGTGATCATATGCTATATGCTTATCGTGGTTATTGTTTGCCTCGGTAGAATTTCCGGAGTGCGAAGCTTGCTACCCCGAGTCCCTAGTTTTCGAAGATCGTCAGCAAGGCAAGTTCACTTTGACCATGCTTTCATACCTATGTTTTATTGCATTTAGTGGCAACTTTGCAACCACCCCTCAGTAGTGTTATTGAATTCTTGTAGTTGAGTAGTATGCATGAGGTAGGAACCCATCCCCCTGTTACCAAGCCCGGGACGTTACTTATTTTACTGCTACGCTATAGTAGACGGGGTTTGGTATGAGTGCTCGAGAGTGGTGTGAAGAAGGAGGACTCTACGTCAATGACGACAACTCCATGATGGCACCTGCAAGGACTGCAGTTTCAAGACCTCAAGACTTCAAGACTCAAGACGAGAATTCAATACACACTCATCGGGTGAAGGATTTGTTGACGAGCACCGAGAAACCAAGTGGTTGGCGGGATGCATGGAGAAGCGCCATGACATCTTGCGGAAAGCTTCACCTAGACTCAAAGAGACGGAAGAATACTTCATCCCCGAAAGCTTACCTGTGCAACCGCAAGTCATTATGGGCTCTGGCTTGGTTGACCTTAGTTGTGACTCTGGCTGGGACGGTACTAGCAGATGTAGAACTACGGTAGGATGGGATGAGTACCGGACAGTGGTCATAGGAACTCTTTGGAAGACCATGTTTCGGTCATCTTGTTCTCAAACCCTCTGAAGTGCGAGAACGTAAAAAGAGGGATCGAATCTTGTGGGTAAAGTGTACAAACCTCTGCAGAGGGTTAAAACCTAATCGATTAGCCGTGTCCCTGGTTACGGACAATTTGAGCATCTGGACTTGGATCTATCTCGAACTCTCAACACCGGATCGATAACTTAATTGTGGGCAACTTATGATGATTTTGGGCTATGAGACATCGGTGGGCGGAACCATGTCATGATAGAAAACTCCATAGTACAGACTTCATTTATTCCTTTGATGTAGGGAAAATAAAACCAGCTTTTACGCAAACAAAACTCAGACCCAGAGCCACAAAGCCAAATTGCATATAGTATAGCTTTAGCATCTGTTTATTCATGTTGTGATCTTGCCGGTACGTTCAATGTACTGACCTACACGGCTGCAACTTATCATGTTGCAGATATTTTACTTCCGACGAGTAAGACTACGGTACAGGGTTACGGTCTACACTCAACTTGCCGATGGCGTTGATGGGACTCCACACCTGACTATTTGTTTCCGTTGTGACTTATGAGGTATATATCAGTTTTACGTTATTTATACATGTGATTGCACTTTGATATATACATTGATGTACTGTGTGTGCCAGCATACTGATCCAGGGATGGCACGGATACACAGAGGCTTGACCGTCTGAGGTCGGGTCGCTACATTGGGCCTTTTCTCTTTTTTATCTCCTATTTTTTTCCTTTTTTATATTTTTCGTCCGGAGTCTCATCCCGACTTGTGGGGGAATCATAGTCTTCATCATCCTTTCCTCACTGGGACAATGCTCTAATAATGATCATCATCACACTTTTATTTACTTACAACTGAAGAATTACAACTCGATACTTACAACAAAATATGACCCTATGTGAATGCCTCCGGCGATGTACCGGGAAGTGCAATGAATCAAGAGTAACATATATGAAAGAATTATGGATGGTGGCTTTGCCACAAATACAATGTCAATTACATGATCATGCAAGGCAATATGACAATGATGGAGCGTGTCATAATAAACGGAATGGTGGAAAGTTGCATGGCAATATATCTCGGAATGGCTATGGAAATGCCATAATAGGTAGGTATGGTGGCTGTTTTGAGGAAGGTAAACGGTGGGTTTATGGTACCGGCGATAGTTGCGCGGTACTAGAGAGGCTAGTAACGGTGGAAGGGTGAGAGTGCGTATAATCCATGTACTCAACATTAGTCATAAAGAACTCACATACTTATTGCAAAAATCTATTAGTCATCAAAACAAAGTACTACGCGCATGCTCCTAGGGGGATAGATTGATAGGAAAATACCATCGCCCGTCCCCGACCGCTACTCATAAGGAAGACAATCAAAAATAAATCATGCTTCGACTTCATCACATAACGGTTCACCATACGTGCATGCTACGGGAGTCACAAACTTTAACACAAGTATCTCTCAAATTCACAACTACTCTACTAGCATGACTCTAATATCACCATCTTCATATCTCAAAACAATCATAAAGAATCAAACTTATCATAGTATTCAACGCACTTTATATGAAAGTTTTATTATACCAATCTTGGATGCCCATCATATTAGGACTAGTTTTATAGCCAAAGCAAATTACCATGCTGTTCTAAAAGTCTCTCAAAATAATATAAGTGAAGCATGATAGATCAATAATTTCTATAAATTAAAACCACCACCGTGCTCTAAAAAGATATAAGTGAAGCACTAGAGCAAAATTATCTAGCTCAAAAGATATAAGTGAAGCACATAGAGTATTTCAATAAATTCTGATTCATGCGTGTCTCTCCCAAAATGTGTGTAAAGCAAGGATGATTGTGGTAAACTAAAAATCAAAGACTCAAATCATACAATACGCTCCAAGCAAAACACATATCATGTGGTGGATAAAAATATAGCCTCAAGTAAAGTTACCGATAGACGAAGACTAAAGAGGGGGTGCCTTCCGGGGCATCCCCAAGCTTAGGCTTTTGGTTGTCCTTGAATTTTATCTTGGGGTGCCTTGGGCATACCCAAGCTTAGGCTCTTGCCACTCCTTATTCCAAAATCCATCAAATCTTTACCCAAAAACTTGAAAACTTCACAACACAAAACTTCACCAGAAGATCTCATGAGCTCCATTAGTATAAGAAAATAAACCACCACTTTAAGTCACTGTAATGAACTCATTATTTATTTATATTGGTATTAAACCTACTGTATTCTAACTTCTCTATGGTTCATACCCCCCGATACTACTCATAGATTCATCAAAATAAGCAAACAACACATGAAAAACAGAATCTGTCAAAAACAGAACAGTCTGTAGTAATCTGACTTGTTAGAATACTTCTGGAACTCCAAAAATTCTGAAATAAATTGGTGGACGTGAAGAACTTTTCTACTAATCATCTGCAGAAAGAATCAACGTAAAATCACTCTCCAGTAAAAAACTGGTAGCTAATCTCGTGAGCGCAAAAGTTTCTATTTTTTACAGCAAGATCGCAAAGACTTCACCCAAGTCTTTCCAAAGGTTCTACTTGGCACAAACACTAATTAAAACATAAAAACACATCTAAACAGAAGCTAGATGAATTATTTATTACTAAACAGGAGCGAAAAGCAAAGAACAAAAATAAAATTGGGTTGTCTCCCAACAAGCGCTATCGTTTAACGCCCCTAGCTAGGCATAAAAGCAAGAATTGATCTAGGTATTGTCATCTTTGGTATGCAATCCGTAAGTGGATCTCATAAAATATTCATAAGGAAATTTAATTTTCTTCCTAGGAAAGTGTTCCATGACTTTCCTTAACGGAAATTGGAATCTAATATTTCCTTCATTCATGTCAATAATTGCACCAATCGTTCTAAGGAAAGGTCTACCAAGAATAACAGGACATGCAGGATTGCAATCTAGATCAAGAACAATGAAATATACGGGCACATAATTCCTATTTGCAACAATAATAACATCATTAATACTTCCCATAGGTTTCTTAATGGTGGGATCAGCAAGATGCAAATTTAAAGAATAATCATCAAATTCACGAAAACCTAGCACATCCCGCAAAGTTTTTGGAATCGTGGAAACACTAGCACCCAAATCACACAAAGCATATCATTCAAAATATTTAATCTTAATTTTAATAGTAGGTTCCCACTCATCATAAAGTTTTCTAGGGATAGAAACTTCTAGTTCAAGCTTTTCTTCATAGGATTGCATTAAAGCATCAACGATATGTTTAGTAAAAGCTTTATTTTGATTATAAGCACTAGGAGAATTTAACACAGATTGCAACAAGGGAATACAATCTATCAAAGAGAAATTATCATAATTAAATTCCTTGTAATCCAAAATAATGGGTTCATTGCTATGTAAAGTTTTGACCTCTTCAATCCCACTTTTATTAAATTTTGCATCAAGATCTAAAAACTCTGAATAATTGGGACGCCTTTTAACTAAAGTTGACTCATCTCCAGTCCCATCTTTATCAAGATTCATATTGGAAAACAAAGATTTAATAGGATTCACATCAATCACTTTTAGATCTTCATCATTATTATCATGAAAACTAGAAGAACACGCTTTCACAAAGCAATCTTTTTTAGCACGCATCCTAGCGGTTCTTTCTTTGCACTCATCAATGGAAATTATCATGGCTTTGAGAGACTCATTGATGTCATGCTTAGGTGGAATAGATCTAAGTTTCAAAGAATTAACATCAATCGAAATTCTATCCACGTTCCTAGCCAACTCATCAATCTTAAGCAATTTTTCTACCATCCATATTACACTTTTATCACCATCTCTTCGCCGAACTTGTGCACCTATGCAATTTGCCATTGTATTGGGTGTGTTGGGGACATAAGAGATTTCTTGTATTTGGTTGCAGGGTCGTTTGAGAGAGACTTTCTTCATCCTACGCCTCCCATGGATTGATAAACCTTAGGTCATCCACTTGAGGGAAAATTGCTACTATCCTACAAAACTCCGCGCTTGGAGGCCCAACACGTGTCTACAAGAATAAAATTGCGTGGTACACATCAAGCTCTTTTCTGGCGCCGTTGCCGGGGAGGTGAGTGCATGAAGGTATATCTTTAGATCTTGCAATTGAATCTTTTAGTTTTTTGTTTTATCACTAGTTTGGTTTATAAAAGAAAACTAGAAATAATGGAATTGAGGTTGCATCATATTATTGATCATCTTTACAATATATTTCTTGAAAATGATTGATGACCCACAAGTATAGGGGATTAATTGTAGCTCTTTTTGATAAGTAAGAGTGTCGAACCCAACGAGGAGCAGAAGGAAATTACAAGTAGTTTTTAGTAAGGTAATGTCTGCAAGTGCTGAAATTGTAAGTAGCGGATAGTTTGATAGCAAGATAATTTGTAACGAGCAAGGTACGATAATAGTAACAAGTATGCAGCAGCAAGGTAGCCCAATCCTTTTGAGGCAAAGGACAGGCCAAAACGGTCTCTTATGATAAGCAAAGCGTTCTTGAGTGTACACGGGAATTTCATCTAGTCACTTTCATCATGTTGGTTTGATTTGTGTTCGCTACTTTGATAATTTTATATGTGGGTGGACCGGTGCTTAGGTGATGTTCTTACTTGAACAAACCTCCTACTTATGATTAACCCTCCCACAAGCATCCACAACTACAAGAAAAGTATTAAGAATAAATTCTAACCATAGCATTAAACTTTTGGATCCAATCGGCCCCTTACGGAATAGCGCATAAACTGGGGTTTAAGCTTCTGTCACTCTCGCAACCCGTCATCTAATTGCTACTCCACAATGCATTCCCTTAGGACCAAATATGGTGAAGTGTCATTTAGTCTACGTTCACATGACACCACTAAGGGAATAACAGCATACATACTATCAAAATATCGAACACATATCAAGTTCACGTGATTACTTGCAACATGATTTCTCCCGTTACCTCAAGAACAAGAGTAACTACTCACAAATGATAATCATGCTCAAGATCAAAGGGGTATTAAATAGCATATTGGATCTGAACACTAAATGATCTCAAACTTTAGAGGCAATTTTTATTTCCCTTTTGCACCGATGACAACTTACTTGAGGGATCTTGCTCAATCCCTAGGTAGGTATGGTGCACACTTGAAAAGATTTGGGTTTAAGGGTTTTTGGATGCACAAGTAGTATCTCTACTTAGTGTGGAATTTTTGGCTAGCAAATATAGGGGGCAAGCACCACATGTTAAAGAATCTATGACAATATGACTTCTATGTGAATATAAACAAACATAAACCATTAAGTTCTCTTCCTTGTCCAACGTCAACAATTTTGGCATAAAATATTTTTATGAGGGCTCACAATCACAAAAGATTTCTAGGATAGTGTATTTATATGTGAATCTTCTCTTCCCTTATTAATTCTTTCATGAGTTGCATCATTGACCAATGCTATGTTTGTCAATCTCTAATAAAATTATCCTACTTATACTTTTCCATACGTAGTGCTATCACCTACCATAGGATTAGTATATAATCTTATCAATTTGTTTCCTTTATTTTATTTATTTATTTTCTCTTTTTTATTTCTTTTTTTCTTGTCTTTATTTGCAACCTGAAAGTAAAGAAAGCAAAAACTCAAACTAAACTTTATTATATAACTTGCACACGATTACAATGATAGATCACTAAGCAAACTTTCAAAGAAGAAAGGATCAAACTAAACTTTATTTCATCTAAAGCAAAAAATCGAACTAAGATAAGTAAAAGTAAAAAGATAGTGGGGTGATACGATACCGGGGCACCTCCCCCAAGCTTGGCGGAATCCAAGGGGAGTGCCCATACCCGATACTCAGTTCTCCTTTGGTGGTGAAAAAGATGGTGGTGGTGAAGAAGAAGGTAATGGTGGTGATGAGAAGGTAGAGGGTTTTCCCTTTGCTTTCTCCAACTTCTGACGGAGAGTAAAATTCACCATCGTCAACTCACAATTATCTATCTCGAGCTTTATTATCCTCTTGCATAACGCTTCCATGCTCTCGTTCTTGAACCGGGGAGGAATCGATTCATCTTCATCCTCTTCGGAGGTCCAGCTATAGTGCTTCTCATCCCCATAGAACTTGGGGTTTGCGATGAGATCAGCAACATAGCTCTCTCGCTCGGAGTCTTGGGACGACATATTTTCAGAACTACGCAGAAAATAGCAAGAAAAGGGAACAGAGGATTTCTCCGCGATACGGTGGTTAACAGGTTCGGGAAGTATATGTAGATTTTTTATCCTGGAGGACAAGCATATAGAAGAAAAATGGAGTACGGAAGGTGTCCCAGGTGGGCACAACCCACCTGGGCGCGCCAGGCAAGCCTGGCACACCCAGGTGTCTTGTGCCCACCAAGGAACGCTTCCCGGGAGTTTCTTTATTTCCAAAATTCTAAAATATTCCATAACCGATAAAAAATATTTTTCGGATTTTTCGGAGTCCGTTTACTTACCGTATCACATACCTCCTTATTTTAACGATTCTGGAGTGTTCCAGAAGGACTCTTTTATGTGTTCTTCCAGTGTCAAAGTTTGGATAATATTACTTTCAACATTAATAGGCATACCTGAGATATAATGCTTTATTCTTTGCCCATTGACAACCTTCAGGTTAGTACCTTCGGAATTATTTATTTTGATGGCTCCGGACCGGTAAACCTCCTCGATGACATATGGGCCTTCCCATTTCGAGAGGAGCTTTCCTGCAAAAAATCTAAAACAAGAGTTGTACAAAAGAACATATTGTCTGACTTTAAACTCACACTTTTGGATTCTTTTGTCATGCCATCTTTTAAATTTTTCTTTGAATAGCTTTGCATTTCCATATGCTTGGGTTCTCCATTCATCTAATGAGCTAATATCAAACAACCTCTTTTCACCAGCAAGTTTGGAATCATAGTTGAGCTCTTTGACTGCCCAATATGCTTTATGTTCTAACTCAAGAGGCAAATGACAAGCTTTTCCATAAACCATTTTATAAGGAGACATACCCATAGGGTTTTTATATGTTGTTCTATAACCCCAAAGTGCATCATCTAATTTCTTAGACCAATTCTTCCTGGACCTATTAACAGTCTTTTGCAAAATTAATTTTATTTCTCTATTGCTAAGTTAAACTTGACCACTAGACTAAGGATGATAAGGTGATGCAATTCTATGGTTAACATCATACTTGGCAAGTGATCGCTCTCTGACTATAGCGCCAGAAAAGCTCCTCTCAGCTAGGACTACGTCGGTATTTCCCCAAAGAGGAAGGGATGATGCAGCATAGCGACGGTAGGTATTTCCATCAGTGAAGAAACCAAGGTTATCGAACCAGTAGGAGAACCAAGCAACGCAGCATAAACAGCACCTGCACACAAATAACAACACCTCGCAACCCGACGTGTTAAAGGGGTTGTCAATCCCTTTCGGGTAACGATGCCAGAAAATTGTAGTAGATTGAAATAATAGATCGCAAATAAATAAAGTGCAGCAAAGTATTTTTGTATTTTTGGTTTAATAGATCTGAATAAAAATGCAAAGGAAAAATAGATCGCAAGCAAATATATGAGGAAGAAGACCCGGGGGCCGTAGGTTTCACTAGTGGCTTCTCTCAAGAAAGATAGCAAACGGTTGGTAAACAAATTACTGTTGGGCAATTGATAGAACCTCAAATAATTATGATGATATCCAAGCAATGATCATTACATAGGCATCACGTCCAAGATTAGTAGACCGACTCACCTCTGCATCTACTACTATTACTCCACACATCGACCGCTATCCAAAGATGCATCTAGTGTATTAAGTTCATGGAAAAACGGAGTAATGCAATAAGAACGATGACATGATGTAGACAAGATCCGTTTATCTATTGCGTAGATATAGATCCCATCTTTTTATCCTTAGTAGCAACGATACATACGTGTCGGTTCCCTTTCTGTCACTGGGATCAAGCACCATAAGATCAAACCCACTACCGGGCACCTCTCCCATTGCAAGATAAATAGATCAAGTTTGCCAAACAAAACCCAAATATCGGAGAAGAAATATGAGGCTATAAGAGATCATGCATATAAGAGATCAAAGAAACTCAAAAAACTTTCATGGATATAAAAAGAAATGCCTAATCATAAACTCAAAGTTCATTAGATCCCAACAAACACACCGCAAAAAGAGTTACATCATATGGATCTCCAAGAGACCATTGTATTGAGAATTCATCGAGAGAGAGAAAGCCATTTAGCTACTAACTATGGACCCGAAGGTCTACAAAGAACTACTCACGCATCATAGAAGAGGCACCAATGGAGGTGGTGAACCCCATCCAAGATGGTGTCTAGATTGGATCTGGTGGTTCTGGACTCTGCGGTGGATGGATGAATATTTCGTCGATGCTTCTAGGGTTCTGGGATTTTGGGGGTATTTATAGAGCAAAGAGGCGGTCCAGGGGGCACCCGAGGTAGGCACAACCCACCAGGGCGCGCCTGGGCCTCCTAGCGCGCCCTGGTGGGTTATACCCTCCTCGGGACTCCCCCCAGGTGCAACCAGGGCCCAACTTCTTTCTTTTGGTCCATAAAAAATCATCGTGAAGTTTCCTTGTATTTGGACTCCGTCTGATATTGATTTCCTGTGATGTAAAAAACATGGAAAACACTTGGCACTATGTCAATAGGTTAGTACCAGAAAATGATATAAAATGATTATAAAACATCCAAGATTGATAATAAAATAGCATGGAACAATAAAAAATTATAGATACGTTGGAGACGTGTCAGCAAGCATTTTACGGAAAGCACCATGAATAAAGTGTGAACCACCATCAGTCATTAAATATCTAGGGACTCCAAACCTTGGGAAGATAACTTCCTTAAGCATTTGAATAGAGGTGTTGTGATCAGCACTCTGGTTGGAATAGCTTCTACCCATTTAGTAACATAATCAACAGCAACCAAAATATGTGTATACCCATTAGAGGAAGGAAAAGGTCCTATGTAATCAAATCCCTAAACATCAAATGGTTCAACAGCAAGTGAATAATTCATAGGCATTTCTTGACGCTTACTGATATTACCTATTCTTTCGCATTCATCACAAGATGAGACGTACTTACGGCCATCCTTGAAGAGAGTAGGCCAATAAAATCCAGGCTGCAATACCTTATGAGCAGTTCTATCTCCATCATGATGCCCTCCATAAGCCTCGGAGTGACATTTCCGTAGGATTTGTCCATGTTCATGCTCAGGTACACAACGTCTAATAATACCATCTACTCCTTCTTTATAAAGATGTGGGTCGTCCCAAAAGTAATGTCTTAAATCATAGAAGAATTTTTTCTTTTGTTGGTATGTAAAGCTAGGTGGTAAATATTTAGCAACAATGTAATTAGCATAGTCAGCATACCAAGGAGTACTATTAGCAACATTTATTACAGCTAACGCTCATCAGGAAAACTATCATCAATAGGTAGTGGGTCATCAAGCACATTTTCAAGCCTAGACAAGTTATCTGCTACGGGGTTCTCAGCTCCTTTTCTATCAATGATATGTGAATCAAATTCTTGTAACAAGAGAACCCAACGAATAAGTCTAGGTTTAGCATCTTTCTTTTCCATAAGATATTTAATAGCAGCATGGTCTGTGTGAACAATTACTTTGGGATCAACAATATAAGGTCTAAATTTATCACAAGCAAACACCACTGCTAAGATTTTTTTTCAGTAGTAGCATAATTTTCTCTGAGAACTGTCTAGAGTTTTACTAGCATAATGAATAAAATTCAACTTCTTATCAACTCTTTGTCCTAGAATAGCACCAACAACATAATCACTAGCATCACACATAATTTCAAAAGGCAAGTTCCAATCAGGTGGTTGAATAATAGGTGCAGTAATTAGGATTTCTTGAGTGTTTCAAAGGCTTCAAGACAATCATCATCAAAAACAAAAGGAATACCCTTTTGCAAAAGATTAGTAAGAGGCCTAGAAATTTTATAAAAGTCCTTGATAAATCTCCTATAGAAACCAGCATGACCTAGAAAACTAGGAATACCTTTGGTGTCCTTATGACATGGCATTTTCTCAGTTGCATCAACATTAGCTTGGTCCACTTCAATACCTCTTTCAGAAATTTTATGACCCAAGACAATGCCTTCATTGACCATAAAGTGGCACTTCTCCCAATTCAAGACAAGATTTGTTTGTTCACATCTCTGCAGAACTCACTCAAGATTGCTTAAACAATCATCAAAAGACTTCCCATAAACAGAGAAGTCATCCATGAAAACCTCAACAATATTTTCACAAAAATCAGAGAATATAGCAGTCATACATCTTTGAAAGGTAGGAGGTGCATTGCATAAACCAAAAGGCATACGTCTATAAGCATAAGTTCCAAAGGGACAAGTAAAAGTGGTCTTTTCTTGATCAGGTTGAGAAACAGGTATTTGTGAAAAGCCAGAATATCCATCAAGGAAGCAAAAGTGTGTGTGCTTAGATAATCTTTCAAGCATTTGATCAATAAAAGGCAAAGGGTAATGATTTTTTCTAGTTGCTTTGTTTAATTTTCTAAAATCAATTACCATTCTATAGCATGTAACATTTCTTTGTGGAATAAGCTCATTCTTATCATTAGGAACAACAGTAATACCTCCTTTCTTAGGGACACAATGAACATGACTTACCCATCTACTATCAGCTATAGGATAGATTATACATGCTTCCAGAAGTTTTAATATTTCCGTTCTTATCACTTCTTTCATCTTCAGATTTAACCGACGTTGGTGATCAACAACGGGTTTAGCATCAGGTTTCATATTAATTTTGTGCTGACATAGAGTGGGACTAATGCCCTTTAAATCATCAATAGTATATCCAATATCAGCCCGATGCTTCCTTAGAACTTTCAATAATCTTTCTTCTTCATGTTCTGAAAGGTTAGCACTGATAATAATAGGATGTATCATCTTTTCATCAAGATAAGCATATTTCAAGGTGTCTGGCAATTGTTTTAATTCAAACACATGATCTCCTTTAGGTGGAGGACCTCCTAGAGTTTCAATAGGCAAATTGTGTTTAAGCAGAGGATGTTGTTCAAAGAAAATCTTATCTATTTCATTTCTTTCATGCATATGTAAATCATTTTCATGGTCTAGCAAATACTATTCTAAAGGATCAGTAGGTGGCATAGAAATAGAAGCAAGACCAATTAATTCATCCTTACTAGGCAATTCTTTTCATGAAGCTTTCTACTAAACTTAAATTAAACTCATGAGACTCATCACCAAAGCTAACACCAACAGTTTGTTTCTTACAATCTATCTTAGAATTAACTGTGTTCAAGAAAGGTCTACCAAAGATAATGGGACAGAAGTCATCTTGTGGGGAACCAAGAACAAGAAAATCAGTAGGGTATTTTATTTTCCACACAAGACTTCAACATCTCTAACAATCCCAAATGGTGATAAGGTGTCTCTATTAGCAAGTTTAATAGTAACATCTACTTCTTCTATCTCAGGAGGTGTTATGTCTTTCATAATTTCTTGATATAGAGTGTAAGGAATAGCACTAACACTAGCACCCATATCACATAAACCATGATAACAATGATCTCCTATTTTAACTGAAATAACAGGCATGCCAACAACAGGTCTATGTGAAAGTGCGTTATATCGACTAGAGGGGGGGTGAATAGGCGATTTTTATGAATTCTTCACTGAGGAATTTGCCGGTGAGGAAATTCCTTAGCGCAGAACTACTTGCAGCGGAATAAGTACTCAGAAGTAAGCATAACAGAATGCGGGCATGGTCGTCATGATGAAATGAAGACAAACAAAGAGTACAGAAAAGCGTAAACACAGGATAGCTCAAGATGAAGACAAACAGACTGAAGAAATTGAACTGAGGAAATTAAGAAAGTCTTCATCAAAGTCTTCAAACACGATATGAATAAACACTCAACACAAGAATGAGGAAATGAAAGGGTTGAGGAGATAGAACCAGATAAGGTTGGTGAAGACAATGATTTGGTAGACCAGTTCCAACTGCTGTCTCGGCTTGTATGTCCGGTTGGAGCGGCCGAGTATTTAAACTCGAGGACACACAGCCCCAAGACACCCAATCGGCCGAGCACGCAGCTCAGACACCAAGTCCTCACCGATTCTCCTTGAACTAAGACCTCGTCCAATCACTCGTGGTAAGTCTTCAGCGACTTCCAAACCTTCACAGACTTGGTCACTCGGCGATCCACAATTCCTCTTGGATGCTCTAGACCATGACGCCTAACCGTCTGGAAGAAGCACAGTCTTCAAAGGTAACAAGCGTTGGATCCACGCAGATCAATCTCTTGATGATGCTCAATCACTTTGGGTTTGTAGGGTTTGGTTTTTGGGTTTTTCCTCACTTGATGATTTTCGCCAAAGTCCTCGGAGGATGGGTTGCTCTCAAATGACAAGTGTCAAGTTTCTCTCGGAGCAGCCAACCAGCTAGTGGTTGTAGGGGCGGCTATTTATAGCCTAGGAGCAGCCCGACATGATAAGACATAAATGCCCTTCAATGATATGACCGTTAGGTGGATAACATATTTTGGGACAGGTGCACGCAAGATAAAGAACGGTCGGAAATTTGAATCTCAAATTCCTCGTGGCTATCATGTTCCTCATCGTAGGCAATCCAAGACTGGCGAATTCCTAACTCTTCGGTCGAATAAATTCTCAAATACGGAAGAACTTCATCTCATCCATCAAGAACTTGACCGAATCGTATGAGATTTCCAAAGGCTTCACTCAAGGGATTGGTAGGTGTAGGATTTTGAGTTGAGCATCACATGGAAATTTTTCCTTCAGATTTCTCGACCCCTTTAACAAAGACGGTGTTTCCTATGACTCAAGAAAGAGAAAATGAAACACGAAAACGAAAGACTTCACGCTTCATGTTCCTCAAATGAATACCAAGTCTTCAAGGTCACACCAATTTCTTCACTTTCAAAGTCTTCTAAAGTCTTCGAATATCAAAGTCTTCATCGAAGAACTTCATTTTAGGGTCGACTTTCTCTGTAAACATCAAACTCCTCATAGAATTATAGACCTGTACACTTAAAACGATTAGATCCTTAATCTATAAGTCTTCAATACACCAAAATCACTAAGGGCACTAGATGCACTTACAATCTCCCCTTTTGGTGATTGATGACAATATAGGTTAAGTTTTCAACGAGGATAAACATATGAAGTGTAAATATCGATATTGGGAATTTGATTGCAAGATATAGAAGAACTCCCCACGAAGATGTGCATAGTGAGGAATTTGCTTTTGAGGCAATGCACATTTGAAGAGTTGAATCATGGAGATCTCCCCTATATCTTGTAATTCATACACGATTTGACATATAATATGAAGAATTTGAAATGCATGATGAGATATGGTGCTTGACGTAATTCAGCATGCGTGCGATAACATTAATGAGGAACAAGCATGCAAAATAATGCATCAAGAGTATCAGAGCTCAAGAAGCTCAAGAGAATCAGAGCATAGTGCAAGAGCACAGTGCATCAAAAGTATCAAAGCACCATCGGGTTTAAGATTACAACTCGATCCAATAAAAGTTTCAGAAGAACGAGAGTTGTAACTTAACAAAATAAATTGCCCATATAATAGACCCGCTTGAAGACTAACTCAAATTTCTCCCCCTTTGTCATCGAATGACCAAAAGGATCGAAACTGAGGACTAATGCCCCTGAAGAATTTCAAGTTGAAGAAGGAGCGCCAGTGTTGTTCGGGTCGGTTGTTGTAGTAGGGCCTACCGCGGTGTCGTCCAAGTCTTCATTTTCATCAGTGTTGCGCGATGAAGAATAGGAGCTGGCCACCAAGGAAGGAACTTTGACCTTCTTGTATTTCTTCTGAGGAGGTGCGACCAGTCAAATTCTTCCTTGAGTCCCATTATCGCCGGTTCTTCCATCAGTAGACATGTGAAAGAACAGCCCAGGTGCGTTTGAAGGTTTCATGGAGGTAGTAGTGGTTTTTCTTCACTGCATTATGTGTTGACGTCATGTTGTGAAGAATTGAACCAAACTGACGCTTGACCCATTTATGATTGCGATCAACCTTCTGATGAAGACTGAGGAGTAACTCACGATCAATCATCACCCTGGGTGTAGTAGCTTGAGGACTTTGCTTGACTGAGGTATTTGCGGCAGAGTCATGTGTGGCAGAGTCATCATTGGTGGAGTGGGATGCTGCTTTGCGAAACTGTCCATCCAATGGACGAATGCCTTCATCGATCACAGCAGTAGCCTTGCCCTTGTCATCAGCTGAGGTAAGTGTCCGTTTGAGGACTTCAATCGGGGGCAAGTAGCTGCAGTGGTTCAGAGTATCAGCCTTGTAATTGAGTGAAGACCTTGTCCTGATGAATCTCATTATCCAAGGCGCATAAGGCTTCAGCTCAAATGGTGACATAGCAATGTTTGCCAGAGTCCTCATGAAGAAATCATGGAAGTTGACGGGAACGCCATGGATGATGTTGAAAAGCATATTCTTCATGATGCCAACGA
Source organism: Aegilops longissima (assembly GCA_021605205.1). Taxonomy (NCBI): domain Eukaryota; kingdom Viridiplantae; phylum Streptophyta; class Magnoliopsida; order Poales; family Poaceae; genus Aegilops; species Aegilops longissima. The sequence continues at coordinate 440,709,283 of CM038681.1, forward strand.
CCTCTTCATCATTAGAGTCGTGGCCTTTGATAGGAATCATTGTCTTCATCAGAATCCGATAGACAGTCCGGGGCACATACAATAATTCCTTGACGAGGAATTTGGTTCTTGGGGCCTGCCTTGGCTTCAAAGGCTTCATCAAGACTTGCATATAGTGATTTGAAAGTTCGGTTCGTTGTAGATACAACGAGCACCATCAAGTGGAGGATCGAGTGGTAGAGCACGAAGCAATTCATTCTTTGGTGCCTTGTAGTGAGTATTTTCAAACATCCATCTAATACCCATGAGTTCACGTCTTGGCGTCTCCGGTGATGTGCAGCGTTGCATAGAATTGAAGAATGAGTTCTTCATTCCATCCACGAATATCGGTCAGAAATTAAGAAGTCTGCGTCGTGAAGAACACCGAGGACCGGCTCAAGCTGGCGAGACTCCATGTCCACATGAGGAATATGAGCATGATCGAAGACTTTGTCTTTATTGAAAAGCACCGAGGAATAGAAATTGGCTTGGTGGCAGTCCGTAAACGCCTCTTCCTTATGCGAGCGTAATCATATGGATTGTAATCGATGAAGAATATGTGCTCGTCAAGAAGTCTTCACCTTGAACTTTTGCTTTGTTGAGAAGGGATCCTTGGGCTTTGGCAGTGGAGTGTCAGTGAGTTGCATCACGACCTCTGGAATCGCAATCTCGGGTTCTTCAGGCTGAGGAATTTCTTGTTCCTCAATAGGTGCGATCGAGGATCAGCAAGAAGAGTTCATCGGCTTAGTGGCTGGAATTTCTTCAGGGACAGATGAAGTGGGATGAGTTTCTTCAGAGCCCATTTGAACAGTAGGAGCAGGGGACTGAGGTATCTGTTGGATTGGGGTGAAGAGTGGAGAATTTGGATGCTGACTTTCCCAAAAGTCATCATTCATCACTGGCGTTGTGCTTCCAATATCCACATCTTCTTCAAGTTCTCAACACCGCCTCTTCACCGTGAACCGAGGCATAGGCGAGGAAATGATTGGGGTTGAAGGGATTGCTTCCACTTCAATTTCTTCATCAATCTGCTCTCGGAAGGCGTGAGAATGATTTTCTTCATCGATCCACTTGGGATCACATAATCTTCATCAAAAGGAACAAGGTCCTTTGATGGAATTGAGGAAATTGGAACAGCATCAATAGGATTTTCAAAGGAGCTGGTCATAGGCTTCATTTTCTTTGCGATCGAAGAATTTGACGCAGCTGATGCTTTCCGTTTCTTCACAAAGAGCTCGCTCTGCAGCCTTGGTTTTCTTCACATCGAGGCGATGGAAGAATTGGAGTTGGTGTTGGCGTGGGATGAGCCGAGGAATCTGGTTGAATTTCCTCGGGTGCAAGCGATGCGCTTGCCTCTGTCTTGTTCGATTTCTTGGTAGCACCACTAGTGGATGCCACGCAATTTCTTCAAGCGGTGGAATGGGATCATCAGCCACGAACTGCATTTTCTTCAAGCTCGAACTTCATCGGTGGTCTTGGCATGTTCTTCATTTTGAGCCGAGGCTCCAACTGAGGAATTTCATGTTGCGTTGGGGCAGCAACATTTGTGAACTTCTTCGTCAGTTGATTTAATCGGACGTTGGCTCCTTGCCAATCAGCATAATAAGCATCGAAGTTTTTCCCGAGGGCTTGATTTCATTCTCGACCTTGAGAAGTTCCTCGGTGTCATTTTGACAATGTTTTCTTCGGAACTTCTCCTTTACGTATTGAGCTTTCTTGATCTCTCTTGCCTTTTCAAACTTCCATTTCTCTTCAGTGATGAAATGGGTCAACATATGACTTTGTCCAGGGGTCAGATGAAAATCAGGCATAGGGGTATTTGGATCCTTGTGCCAGAGATCAATATAATCGAGGATTTTCCTCGGATCCAACAGCAGAGGCACAGATGTGCCTTTGGCTCTAGCGGCCCTTTCTTGGCGATCTCTGATGATTTCCGCAAGTTCATCATCATCAGCCTCATCATCTTCAGGTGGCTCTTGGAAAGCAACATGTTTATTCTTGGGACTTGGCCGAGGACCTCGTCCAGCTGTGGCCTTAGTCTTCAGCAGAGTCGGGCCAGATGAAGACTTTGGTGCAGCTGAGGAACTTGCTGAGACACCAGAGGCAATGGAGAAGCCTGCAGTCCTTTGGCACGTGGCCAGATGCACAGGTGATGAGGACTTTGTCGGAACTGCTGAGGATTTTGAAGGAGCTGAGGATTTTGGAGGAGCAGGAGCAGCATGAGGAATTGGCCGTGAGGGCAATGCTGAAGAACTTGGCCATGAGGGCACTGTTGGTGAAGCACTTGGCTTGTGAGCGGGCTTCTTTGGCATAGATTTTCTTGGCTTAACAGAGGCCTCATGGGCAGCAGTAGTAGTAGAGTCCTCATTGAATTTCCTCACTGCCTCATTGGCTTGTCTTGCCAACTTGGCTTGGCGCTTGGCCCATTCTTCAGGAAAGTCTTCACCACGCTTGATGCTGGTGGGGTCAGCTTCTTGACCAGGTGCCAATGGAGCTCTTGGGCATGGAGGATTGAGTGTGAATTCTTCATGTACTTTGGAGTTACATATCTGTACTCCCTCCATTCTCGTGCCCATCTCCGTTCAATCCTTTGTATGCGCACCTTGCGCTGATTTTTGTTCTCTTTGCCGAACTCGGCTTCATCAGGTGTGCAATAATCAGCATAAATTTTCTCAGGGATTTCAAACGCGGTCATGACCTCAGGCCTCTTTCCTCCTTTCTGTGGCTTCTTTCCTTCTGCCATATTCTTCAGCTGAGGAATTTGAACAAATGAATTCTCTGAAGAAGTATGCAACTTTTCTTCGAGGAACGCTGCAAATGAGTTAAGTTGATGAGAACCTAGTGATTCAGCAGCGGACATGAGTACCTGTGAACAGAGTATAGTTGCGAGGAATTTCGAGAGGTCATATGCGTTCTCAGAAGGTTTTTCAAAAAGAACAAGTTTTGAGGATTTTGATCAGATGAGCCTTGAAGAATTTCACTAAGCGTTCTTTGTCTTAGGTTCCAGAGTTGTACAGATCGAGGATCCACACAATTGAGGAATCTTGAAGAAAATGATTGCTTAGAGAAACGAATCAAGAGCATATAACTTGTGAGGTGTTTGTGTGTGAGGATTTGAAGAATAAAACACCTTTGAAGATTTTGTAGTGTAAGATTTGGATCAACGAGGGTAGTAAAAGTAACTTTTATTTACCCTAAATGAAGAACACGACGAACTGGGTGTTGTAGATGTGAAGCTCGTCATTGAGATCTTCCACGCCCTAACTTGGCGGAGGAAGACAGCTATGACGGCGGTGGAGTGAGGATTTCCAGATCGGCGCGAGTATCGTCGGCGGCGACGAGGTCGAGGCAGTGAAGCTCTTCCTCACCGGTGACGATGGAGTGCAGCGGCGCTAGGGTTTGAGGAGCTCGAGCGGGAGAGAGAAGTCGAGCGGAGTAAAAGAAGTGAGGATGGAGAGAGGGTATTTATAGAGCGGTGAAAAACTGTTCGCTCAAGATTTAGGACGAACGTGCCCCTGACCATTCTCCTTCTCACGACATGTGTCACCCACGTACTGTGTAGTGGAGATCGTGTACGATCGTGGGTGAGTAAAATAATGCATCGTGGGATGCGGAACGGTTTGAGCGGCAAAACCGAAAATTTGGATAAGATCAGTTTTAAAATTTCGTTCGCAATTTCTTCAGCTGACGAGGACACAGTGAAGATTTTGAACGAGTTTCAAATAGAACGCACATGAAGAATTTGTGAATAGATTGGGTTGAGTATAGCATAGAGGGGGAAGGGTCCGATCACATTCACTTAGCAGAAAAAGCGACTTGAAGAAATAGCCATAAGTGAATGCTGTAGAGGACATAAACCCATATATATGTATTGCCAATGAAGAAAAACGACGGAAACAGTGAACATTTTGCAAAGTTGAAGAATTTGAAAAACTGAAGAATTTCAAAAACTGAGGAAAAACTCAAATTGAAGATTTTCAACTTTGGTGGTGGCGTGACCCACCGTATAAGAATGATGATTTCAGACACCGCGTACAATTGTCGTAGGGTTCTGAGAATCAAATTCTTCATTAATTTCTTCACACTTAGAGTGTTATTCTTCATGGATTGAAGAAAAATGTTTCTTCATGTGTTGCACATCTAAGTCATCAATTTTGCATAAGTGTCAGGATGTGTGTCCTTTTCAAAGAACGTTCAAGATTCTAAGATATTTAGCTCACACCGCAACTTGCTAAATCTCTTCTCATCCAAGGGCTTAGTGAAGATATCGGCTAGCTGTTCTTGATCTTCACATGCTCGATGGAGATGTCGCCTTCAACACATGATCACGAAGAAAATGATGGCGAATTTGAATGTGCTTTGTCTTGAGTGCTGAACTGGGTTGTGAGCAATCTTGATGGCACTCTCATTGTCACAGATGAGAGGCACATTCTTCACGTTGATGCCGTAGTCCTTGAGAGTCTGCTTCATCCACAGCAATTGAGCACAACACGAGCCAGCAGCAATGTATTCAGCTTCCGCAGTAGACAGTGATCCGCAGTTCTGTTTCTTCGAGGACCAACAGACCAAAGATCATCCAGGAAATGACAAGTACCAAAGGTTGACTTGCGGTCCACACGATCACCAGCAAAGTTAGAGTCAGAATATCCAATGAGATCAAAAGTAGAGCCCTTGGGGTACCATAATCCTAGTGTTGGTGTGTGAGCGGATATCGAAGAATATGCTTCACACCTTATGGTGTGATTCCTTGGTGTAGCTTGAAATCGGGCACACATGAAAACACTAAGCATTATATCTGGCCTAGATGCACATAAGTACAATAAAGAACCAATCATGGAGCGGTATACCTTGTGATCAAGTCAATACCATTTTCATCGATTGCATAGATGGCCATTTGTGGGCATAGGAATTTTGACACCTTTGCAATCTTGCATGCGAATTTCTTGAGGACATCTTTGAGGTATTTCTCTGAGATATGAATATGCCATTGTGTTGTTGACGAATTTGAAGACCTAAGAAGAATTTCAACTCTCCCATCATAGACATTTGATATTCTTCACTCATCATATAGGCAAATTCATCACTATAACGTTGGTCGATGCAGCCAAAGATAATATCATCAACATATATTTGGCACACAAACAGTTCACCATCATATGATTTAGTAAAGAGAGTAGGGTCGAGTGAACGGGTGTGAATCCATTCTTCACGAAGAATTCCTTCAATGTATCATACCACGCCTGGGGCTTGTTTGAGGCCATAGAGGGCCTTGTTGAGTCTGAAGACTTTGTCGGGATTCTTTGGATCTTCAAAACACAGGGGTTGAGCAACATATACTTCTTCCTCAAGCTTACCATTGAGGAATGCACTTTTCACATCCATTTGATATAAAGTGATATTGTGATGGTTAGCATAGGCGAGTAATATGCGAATAGACTCAAGTCTAGCAACAGTGCAAAAGTTTCATCGAAATCAATTCCTTCAACTCAGGTGTAGCCTTGAGCTACTAGTCGTGCCTTATTCCTCACCACAAGGCCATTTTCATCTTGCTTGTTGCGGTAGATCCACTTTGTGCCAATGATATTATGCTTGCGAGGATCTGGACGTTTGACCAGTTCCCAGACATTGTTGAGCTCAAACTGATGTAATTCTTCTTGCATGGCCTGAATCCACTCAGATTCCAGAAATGCTTCATCTACCTTAGTGGGCTATGTGATAGAGACAAAAGCATAGTGCCCACAAAACTTAGATAAATGTGAAGCTTTTGAGCGTGTGAGAGGACCTGGCGCTTCAATGTCATCGATGATCTTGTCAATTTGCAATTCTTTTGCAACGCGAGGATGAGCTGGTTGTCGTTGAGGAATTTGATCATTTTCCTCAAAGACCATTGTCTTCACATTATCTTCAGTGCATCACTCGACGTTCTTCAGATCTCGGAATGAATTCTTCAAAGAGATTCTTCATGAGGAATGACGCCCTCGCTTGCCTTGAACTTGATAGATTCCTCAGGTGTTGGTTCATCTAACACAGAAGGTAGGTGCTCTCTTTGCGAGCCATTAGTTTCATCAAACCGCACATCTACAGTATCAACAATCTTGTGAAGAGCGATGTTGGAGACTCTGTAGGTGTGCGAGTCCTTTCCGTAACCAAGCATAAAACCTTCATGTGCTTTCAGTGCAAATTTAGAATTGTGATGAGGATCTCTAATCCAGCATTTTGCACCGAAGACTTTGAAATAACTTACATTGGGTTTCTTGTCAGTGAGGAGTTCATAGGCAGTCTTCTTGAAGAATTTGTGAAGATATACTCTGTTGATGATGTGGCACGCAGTATCAATTGCATTAATCCAAAAACGACTAGGCGTTTTGTATTCATCAAGCATAGTGCGAGCCATCTCAACAAGAGTTCTGTTCTTGCGCTCCACGACGCCATTCTGCTGAGGGGTATAGGGAGCAGATAACTCATGAGTAATATCAAGTTCATCAAGATAGGCATCAAGACCGGAATTCTTGAACTCAGTTCCATTGTCACTCCTGATGTGTTTGATCTTCACACCAAAGTTAGTTGAAGCACTTGAGGAAAATCGTTTGAAGACTTCCTGCACTTGCTTTTTGTAAGTAACAATGTGTACCCATGTGTAACGAGAGTAATCATCAACAATAACAAAGCCATATAGAGATGCATCATTAACGACAGCTGAGTAATGATTAGGACCAAAGAGGTCCATGTGAAGCAATTCGAAGGGACGAGTAGTGGTCATGATAGTCTTCGCTAGATGCTTGGCCTTGGTCATTTTTCCAGCTTCACAGGCTCCGCACAAGTGATTCTTGAGGAATTTGACATTCTCAATGCCAATGACATGCTTCTTCTTTGCAAGCGTGTTCAAATTCCTCATGCCTGCGTGACCAAGTCGCCGATGCCATAGCCAGCCTTCTGAAGCTTTTGCAAGTAGACACACGGCTGGTTGTGGTCCTCAGAGAAATCAACAATATACAAGTCTCCTCTCCTAAAGCCTTCAAGACTTTGGAATTGTCGACTTCCATAATCACAACACAACGATACTTGCCAAAGATAACAACCATATCAAGATCACAAAGCATTGAGATCGACATGAGGTTGTATCCTAAGGACTCAACAAGCATGACTTTGTCCATGTGTATGTCCTTAGAGATCGCAACCTTACCAAGACCCAATACCGACTTTTGCCTTTGTCAAAGAAAGATGATATGCTTGGATGTGACGGTGATAAGGGAGCATCCATCAATAGATTCTTGTCACCACCATGTGATTTGTACATCCACTATCGAGAACCCACTCGGTGGCTTTGAGTTGATCATCCTGCAGATGAATTAGTGCAACTTACGATCTCATATACTTCATCGGTGAAGAATATGATATGAAGTTCATCGATGAATTTCATCGAGCGAGATAATGAGATAAGCAAGATGAGGACGTGTGAAATGAAAGTTCATTTCATCATGATTAGCCTGCGTCCTTTCAGGCATTTTGTCAGGCCCCCAACAAATTCTTCAGACGCTTAAAGCACGTCTGGAGACCTGACCCTGCAGAAGAGGTTAGTTCTTTTTCTTCACCACCCACATCTGAAGGGGTGGCAAAGAGTTCATCACTCTGCGAGCACCATATGAGAATGGTGGCATAGAGGCCAATCCATTTCGTTTCACATAAGAGGGGTTAGGGTAAGCATATGAATAAGCAGAGAAATTCTTCGAGGACTTATGAACATATTGGTTTGAAGAATAATGCACATATTCATAGCCCTTAGCTCTACCCTGCGAAACAGAGTTATTAGCACGATGATAATCATATGAGGACTTTGATCCTTTTGAGGGATTTGATCCATGTGAGGAATTTGGTCCGTATGAGGACTTGGATCCATATGAAGAATTTGGTCCATATGAAGAATTTGATCTGGGGTTCCTATTCTTCACAGGTGGTGTCATGAGGACATTCACCTGAAGACTTTCAAGGCACTTCTTGGGAACCCAGATTTTCTTCATAGGGGAACCGTTCTGCAGCTTAGTGCCAACATATCTAGCAAATACTTCACCATTCTGATTTTTGAACAGTTTATAGTTGAGTCAAATGACTCATCGGAAGAATGAGGAGATTCGCATGTAAAGCCAGATAAGTTAGATGGATCAATCTGGAGGTCCCTTTGCAGCAACCCATGAGGTTTTGGGATACCGCTCAAAGCTTCCAATATGTTCCATCAAGATTGAGTTTCCTCTCAAAGGCAATACCCTCTTTCCTAGGGTTCTGTTGAGGATCTGCTTTTAAGCACATCACAAAGAGTCTGATGCCCTTTGAGGCTTTTGTACATGCTCATCATATACAATTCCTTCAGCCTGCATCGTCAAGGATACTAGCAATGTCCTCGATGAGGAATTAGTGATAGCAGAGGCAGGTGAAGAATTTGTAACAATTGAAGCATTTGAACATTCAGGTGAAGAATTAGCAGATTCACGTTAAATGCACTTTAAGCATGGAGTAACAAATTCTTCTTGAGAAGCGCTGATTTGTTGAGCAAGTAATGAATCGCACTCCTTCTGAAGATCTTCATAATTCACTCTTAGCTTCTCAAGATCTTGCTTTCTTTGAAGAAATTCATAAGAAAGTTTCTCATGATCAGATAAGAGAGTGTTATGATGACCTTGAAGGTTGTCAAACCTAGATCAAGTCTCAAGATTTTCAATGGGCTTTAGTGCGATCCATTTCTTCACCTAACATATCATCACTCTTATCTAGCATGTTTTGAACCTTTTCCAAGGCATGTTGTTGTTTGGTGGCAATGCAAACAAGTTTGGTATAGCTAGGTTCAATATCATCATCAGATCCATCATCATCAGATTCATAGACACTAAATTCAGATGAGGAACACTCGGTTACCTCGACACCTTTTGCCATGAGACATGATGCAAAAGATGATGATTCTGGTTCGAAAGTCATCGTTTTGAGAGATTCCTTGAAGTCCTCAAACCAAGGATCATGACGGGTTCGATGACCTTCATAGACGTCGGAGATTCGGTCCCAGATAAGCTTCGCATTGCAAAGATGCATAATGCGCTTGAATTCATCTCTAGATAGGCAGGAACAGATGATATCCTTCGCCATGATGTCAAGTCGAGTGTACTTATGAATATCATCTGCGTCATTGCCTTGCATAGATCAAGAAGACCAATTTCAAAGGACGGTCCAAAGCTCGTTGTCCATTGCCATGAGGCGCTTCCTCATCATGGCCTTCCACTTGGGATAATCAAGACCATCAAAGATAGGACATGTCACTTTCTTCATACCTGCGGTCGACATAACTAAAACTCCAGGTGGTTAAACCAAAATCACATAGAACAAGGGAGTACCTTGCTCTGATACCAATTGAAAGTGCGTTATATCGACTAGAGGGGGGGTGAATAGGCGATTTTTATGAATTCTTCACTGAGGAATTTGCCGGTGAGGAAATTCCTTAGCGAAGAACTACTTGCAGCGGAATAAGTACTCGAGTAAGCATAACAGAATCGCGGCATGGTCATCATGATGAAATGAAGACAAACAAAGAGTACAGAAAAGCGTAAACACAGGATAGCTCAAGATGAAGACAAACAGACTGAAGAAATTGAACGGAGGAAATTGAGAAAGTCTTTAGTCAAAGTCTTCAAACACAGATATGAATAAACACTCAACACAGTAATGAGGAAATGAAAGGGTTGAGGAGATAGAACCAGTAAGGTTGGTGAAGACAATGATTTGGTAGACCAGTTCCAACTGATGTCTCAGTTGTACGTCGGGTTGGAGCGGCTGAGTATTTAAACTCGAGGACACACAGTCCCGGACACCCAGTCGTTGAGCACGTAGCTCAGGACACCAAGTCCTCACCGTATTCTCCTTGAACTAAGGTCACACAGACCTCGTCCAATCACTCGTGGTAAGTCTTCAGGCGACTTCCAAACCTTCACAGACTTGGTCACTCGGCGATCCACAATTCCTCTTGGATGCTCTAGACCATGACGCCTAACCGTCTGGAAGAAGCACAGTCTTCAAAGGTAACAAGCGTCGGATCCACGCAGATCAATCTCTTCATGATGCTCAATCACTTTGGGTTTGTAGGGTTTGGTTTTTGGGTTTTCCTCACTTGATGATTTTCGCCAAAGTCCTCGGAGGATGGGTTGCTCTCAAATGACAAGTGTCAAGTTTCTCTCGAGCAGCCAACCAGCTAGTGGTTGTAGGGGCGGCTATTTATAGCCTAGGAGCAGCCCGACATGATAAGACATAAATGCCCTTCAATGATATGACCGTTAGGTGGATAAGATATTTTGGGACAGGTGGCAAGAAGACAAAGAACGGTCGGAAATTTGAATCTCAAATTCCTCGGGGCTATCATGTTCCTCATCGTAGGCAATCCATGGCGAATTCCTAACTCCTCGGTCAGAACAAATTCTCAACACGGAAGAACTTCGTCTCATCACATCAAGAAATTGACTGAATCAGTATGAGATTTCCAAAGGCTTCACTCAAAGGGATTGGTAGGTGTAGGATTTTGAGTTGAGCATCACATGGAAATTTTTCCTTAGTATTTCCTCGACCCCCTTTAACAGTACGGTGTTTCCTATGACTCAAGAAAGAGAAAATGAAACACGAAAACGAAAGACTTCACGCTTCATGTTCCTCAAATGAATACCAAGTCTTCAAGGTCACACCAATTTCTTCACTTTCAAAGTCTTCAGAAAGTCTTCAGAATATCAAAGTCTTCAGTCGAAGAACTTCATTTTTAGGGGTCGACTTTCTCTGTAAACATCAAACTCCTCATAGACTTATAGACCTGTGTACACTTACAAACGCATTAGATCCTTAACCTATAAGTCTTCAATACACCAAAATCACTAAGGGGCACTAGATGCACTTACACTATGTTTATCTTTTCTACCAAATTTAGCAATTCTAGCAGCTTATTCATAGAAGTAAATAATATGCCCATCAATATCTTCTTCCAAGAGATCTTTAACCATAGCAATGCTAGGTTCTACTTTAATTTGCTCATCAGGTTTAGGTGTTCAAATATAACTTTTTTTAACCACAGTTGAAACTTTAGCATGTTCCTTTATCCTGCTAGGAAAAGGTGGTTTCTCAATATAAGCAGAATGAACAACTCGATCAACATTATAAAGTATAGTTTCTTCTTTAATTGGTACCGGTTCCTTAATTTCTTCTTTAATAGGTGGGTGATATTTAAGCCACATCTCTTTAGGGATTTCAGCATGAGTAGCAAATGATTCACAAAAGGAGGCTACTATCTTAGAGTCAAGTCCATATTCAATGCTAAACTTTTGAAAAGCATCGGTATCCATAAAATATTTAACACAATCATACTTAAGTTTAATACCTGACTCTTTACCTTCGTCGAGTTCCCAATCTTCAGAGTTGCGTTTAATTCTTTCCAAAAGATCCCACCGAAATTCAATAGTCTTCTTCATAAAAGAACCAGCACAAGAAGTATCAAGCATGGTTTGATCATTACGAGAAAGCCGAGCATTAAAATTCTGGATAATAATTTCTCTTGAGAGCTCATGATTGGGGCATGAATATAACATCAACTTAAGCCTCCCCCCAGATAGAGCGATACTTTCTCCTTCACGAGGCCAAAAATTATATATATAATTCCGATCACAATGATTTAGATGCATAGGATAATTTTTTTGGTAGAACTCCAATTTCAAATGATTCCAATTCCATGATCCAATATCATCGCATAGCCTATACCATGCCAATGCTTTTCCCTTCAAAGATAAAGGGAAAAACTTTTTCATCACCTCATCTTTGGGTAAACCTGCAAGCTTAAACAATCCGCAAATTTGTTCCACATATATCAAGTGCATATCAGGATGTTCGGTTCCATCTCCTGCATAAGGATTAGCTAGCAGTTGTTCTATCATACCCGAAGGAATTTCATATTCAAAATTTTCAGTAGGTGCAGTAGGTTGAGGGGTAGCTAATTGTGGTTCCGGACAAGGTGAAGATACCCCGAACAAACCCATCAAAGCATTGTTTTCCATAGTAACAAGTGACAATAAATTTCAGCACACTATATAAATGTTTCCTTACCGAATTCCACTTACCAAAGGCGCTTCACTCCCCGGCAATGGCGCCAGAATATAGCCTTGATGACTCACAAGTATAGGGGATCAATTGTAGCTCTTTTGATAAGTAAGAGTGACGAACCCAACGATGAGCAGAAGGAAATGACAAGTAGTTTTCAGTAAGGTAATGTCTGCAAGTGCTGAAATTGTAAGTAGCGGATAGTTTGATAGCAAGATAATTTGTAACGAGCAAGTAACGATAATAGTAACAAGTATGCAGCAAGGTAGCCCAATACTTTTGAGGCAAAGGAAAGGCCAAAACGGTCTCTTATGATAAGCAAAGCGTTCTTGAGTGTACACGCGAATTCATCTAGTCACTTTCATCATAATGGTTTGATTTGTGTTCGCTACTTTGATAATTTGATATGTGGGTGGACCGGTGCTTAGGTGTTGTTCTTACTTGAACAAAACTCCTACTTATGATTAACCCTCCCGCAAGCATCCGCAACTACGAGAAAAGTATTAAGAATAAATTCTAACCATAGCATTAAACTTTTGGATCTAATCGGTCCCTTAGGGAATAGCGCATAAACTGGGGTTTAAGCTTCTGTCACTCTCGCAACCCATCATCTAATTTCTACTCCACAATGCATTCCCTTAGCCCCAAATATGGTGAAGTGTCATGTAGTCGACGTTCACATGACACCACTAAGGGAATAACAACATACATACTATCAAAATATCAAACACATGTCAAGTTCACATGATTACTTGCAACATGATTTCTCCCGTGACCTCAAGAACAAAAGTAACTACTCACAAATGATAATCATGCTCAAGATCAGAGCGGTATTAAATAGCATATTGGATCTGAACATATAGTCTTCCACCAAATAAACCATATAGTAATCAACAACAAGACCTAATCAACACTACTAGTCACCCACAAGCACCAATCTATAGTTCCAGTAATAAGATTGAATACAAGAGATGAACTAGGGTTTGAGATGAGATGGTGCTGTTGAAGATGTTGATGGAGATTGCCCTCCCCAAGATGGGAGAGTTGTTGGTGATGACGATGACAATGATTTCCCCCTCCGGGAGGGAAGTTCCCCCGGCGGAATCACTCCGCCGGAGGGCAAAAGTGCTCCTGCCCAAGTTCTACCTCGAGACGGCGGCGCTCTGATAACTCACAAGTATAGGGGATCGCAACAGCTTTCGAGGGTAGAGTATTCAGCCCAAATTTACTGATTCGACACAAGGGGAGCCAAAGACTATTCTCAAGTATTAGCAGTGGAGTTGTCAATTCAACCACACCTGGATAACTTAATATCTGCAGCAAAGTATTTAGTAGCAAAGTAGTATGGAAGTAGTGGTAACAGTAGCAAAAGTAACAGTAGTAGTTTTGTAGTAATTGTAACATTGGCAACGGAAAAGTAACTAAGCAAAGAGCAATATGTGAAAAGCTCGTAGGCATTGGATCGGTGATGGAGAATTATGCCGGATGCGATTCCTCGTGCAATAGTTATAACATAGAGTGACACAGAACTAGCTCTAGTTCATCAATGTAATGTAGGCATGTATTCCGAATATAGTCATACGTGCTTATGGAAAAGAACTTGCATGACATCTTTTGTCCTACCCACCCGTGGCAGCGGGGTCCTAATGGAAACTAAGGGATATTAAGGCCTCCTTTTAATAGAGTATCGGACCAAAGCATTAACACTTAGTGAATACATGAACTCCACAAACTACGGTCATCACCGGTAAGTATCCCGATTATTGTCACTTCGGGGTTAACGGATCATAACACATAATAGGTGACTATAGACTTGCAAGATAGGATCAAGAACTCACATATATTCATGAAAACATAATAGGTTCAGATCTGAAATCATGGCACTCGGGGCCTAGTGACTGGCATTAAGCATAGCAAAGTCATAGCAACAACAATCTCAGAACATAGTGGATACTAGGGACCAAACCCTAACAAAACTAACTCGATTACATGGTAAATCTCATCCAACCATCACTGTCCAGCAAGCCTACGATGGAATTACTCACGCACAGCGGTGAGCATCATGAAATTGGTGATGGAGGAAGGTTGATGATGACGACGGCGACGGATTCCCCTCTCCGGAGCCTCGAACGGACTCCAGATCAGCCCTCCCGAGAGAGATTAGGGCTTGGCGGCGGCTCCGTATCGTAAAACGCGGTGAATCCTTCTCTCTGATTTTTTTTCTCCCCGAATGTGAATATATGGAGTTAGAGTTGAGGTCGGTGGAGCACCAAGGGGCCCACGAGGCACGGGCGCGCCCAGGGGGGTAGGCACGCCCCCACCCTTGTGGACAGGGTGTGAGCCCCCTGGCCTTGATTCTTTCGCAAATATTTTTTATTAATTCCAAAAATATTCTCCGTGAAGTTTCAGGTCATTCCGAGAACTTTTATTTCTGCACAAAAATAACACCATGGCAATTCTGCTGAAAACAAATGTCGGTCCGGTTAGTTCCATTCAAATCATGCAAGTTAGAGTCCAAAACAAGGGCAAAAGTGTTTTGAAAAGTAGATACGATGGAGACGTATCAACTCCCCCAAGCTTAAACCTTTGCTTGTCCTCAAGCAATTCGGTTGACAAACTGAAAGTGATAAAGAAAAACTTTTAAAAACTCTGCTTGCTCTTGTTGTTGTAAATATGTAAAGCCAGCATTCAAGTTTTCAGCAAAGATTATGAACTAACCATATTCACAATAACATTTAGGTCTCATGTTTACTCATATCAATGGCATAATCAACTAGCGAGCAATAATAATAAATCTCGGATGACAACACTTTCTCAAAACAATCATAATATGATATAACAAGATGGTATCTCGCTAGCCCTTTCTAAGACCGCAAAACATAAATGCAGAGCACCTCTGAAGATCAAGGATTGACTAAACATTGTAATTCATGGTAAAAGAGATCCAGTCATAGTCATACCCAATATAAATTAATAGTAATGGATGAAAATGACAACGGTGCTCTCCAGATGGTGCTTTTTAATAAGAGGGTGATGACTCAACATAAAAGTAAATAGATAGGCCCTTCGCAGAGGGAAGCAGGGATTTGTAGAGGTGCCAGAGCTCGATTTTAAAGCAGAGATAAATAATATTTTGAGCGGCATACTTTCATTGTCAACATAACAACCGAGAGATCTCGATATCTTCCATGCTACACACATTATAGGCGGTTCCCAAATAGAATGGTAAAGTTTATACTCCCCCACCACCAACGGGCATCAATCCATGGCTTGCCCGAAACAACGGGTGCCTCCAACTAACAACAGTCCTGGGGGAGTTTTGTTTGCAATTATTTTGATTTAAGCATGGGACTGGGCATACTGGTACCAGCCATTTTCTCGTGAATGAGGAGCGGAGTCCACTCCACTTGAGAATAACCCGCCTAGCATGGGAGATACAGACAACCCTAGTTGATACATGAGCTATTCGAGCATACAAAACATAATTTTATTTGAAGGTTTAGAGTTTGGCACATACAAATTGACTTGGAACGGCAGGTAGATACCGCATATAGGAAGGTATAGTGGACTCATATGGAATAACTTTGGGGTTTATGGAAGTGGATGCACAAGCAGTATTCCCTTTTAGTACAAGTGAAGGCTAGAAAAAGACTGGGAAGCGACCGACTAGAGAGCGACAACAGTCATGAACATGCACTAAATTAATAAACATTGAGTGCAAGCATGAGTAGGATATAATCCACCATGAACATAAATATCGTGGAGGTTGTGTTGATTTTGTTTCAACTACATTGTGAACATGTGCCAAGTCAAGTCACTCGAATCGTTCAAAGGAGGATACCACCCTATCATACCACATCACAACCATTTTAATAGCATGTTGGCATGCAAGGTAAACCATTATAAACTCCTAGCTAATTAAGCATGGCATAGGCATAAGCAACTATAATCTCTAATTGTCATTGGAAACATGTTTCATTCATAATAGGTTGAATCAGGAACGATGAACTAATCATATTTACAAAAACAAGATAGGTCGAGTTCATACCAGCTTTTCTCATCTCAATCAATCCATCATATATCGTCATTACTGCCTTTCACTTGCACGACCGAAAGGTGTGGATAATAATAATAGTGACGTGCATTGGACTAAGCTGGAATATGCAAGCATCTGATACAAAGGAGAAGACAAGGTAATATGGGCTCTTTGTTAAATCAACAATAATGCATATGAGAGCCACCTCAACATTTTCATTATGGTCTTCTCCTCCCGACCCCCAAAGAGAAGAAATAAAAAAACTATTTACACGAAAGCTCCCAACAAGCAAAAGAAGAACGGGAAATCTTTTTGGGTTTTCTTTTTAATTATTACTACTATAGGCATGGAAAGTAAACTAGCTAAAGGCTACAACTGATTTTTTTTTCTTAAGGCTTTTCAAACACACAAGAAGAAGACTAGAAAAAGGAAATAAACTAGCATGGATATTACAATGAAAAAGTATGAGCACCGACAACTAGAATGAGTGTGTGAACATGAATGTAATGTCGGTGAGAAATACGTACTCCCCCAAGCTTAGGATTTTGGCCTAAGTTGGTCTATGCCCAAGGATCAAAGTTGTAGCTGGGGTCGTACTGAGATGCAGCAGCTATTGCCTCATGAGCTGCAGCTTGGAGGCGAGCTGCCTCCGTCCTCCTCTTATACTCGTTCGCCTCCTCCCTGGTTATAATATATCTCCCTTTTGCCTGAAAGTCAAAGAAGGTAGGAGCAGGGAAAGCAACATGGACAGTGCGGCGCCTGTCAAACATTAGTAGGTACTGGAGAGGCTGTTCATTCCTCTCAATAAACTGATGGCGACCCATAGCATCATAATCTAGATAAGTGGGAGGCAATTCCATATCATTATCATGTATGGGTATCTCAAGAAAATTAGCCACACGGGTTGCATAAATCCCACCAAACAAATCTCCACTTAAACCATTATTATGCAACCTTCGTGCAACAATGGCCCCCAAGTTGTATTGTTTATCTCCTAACATGGCACTATTGAGAACACTAAGGTCAGGAACACACATGTGACATGCTTCATCCTTACCGTTTATGCATCTACCTATAAAGAGAGCAAAATAATGTATAGCAGGAAAATGAATGCTCCCTATGGTAGCTTGTGTTATTTCTCTAGATTCCCCCACAATGATACTAGCAAGAAAATCTTTAAACTCAGATTTGCAAGGTTCACTTGCACTACCCCATTGCGGAAGTTTACAAGTAGTATGAAAATTTTCTATGTCCATAGTATAAGATTTACCATAGAGATCAAATAGGACAGTGTGAGAATTACGTGAAGATGTAAATTTGAACCTTCTCACAAAGGAATCAGTTAGGTGATAATACTGAGGGCACTTATCTAGCATGAAGCCCTCGAGTTCAGCATTACGCACATATGCGTCAAATTCCTCCTTAATTCCTGCTTGGACCATGAAATCTTCTGACGGCCACTCACAAGGCTTGAGCTTCTCTTGGTAGTTCATGGTCCGGCTCACGTATTGCGGGCCTGGGTCCTTGCTTCCTTGAAGAACCACCTTGGTACATTTTCCTAAACATATTTCTTCCTCTGGAAAATTTCTGAAAATTTTAGTAACTTAAAATAAAAGTGAACCAAACTCAACAAAATTGATAGCAACTACTCCCGCAAGTGCCTAGAGACTATATCATGCATTAGAACTACTTGGGACCTTATAAATTTGACATGCAAGCTCAAGAACAGGGTCACCTCAGCATCTTGCAATAAATAAAGCACTAGAACAAAAACTAATTGGACCATTGGAGGAGTCACATACCGAAGAACAATCCCCCAAAGCAGTTTTGTGAGTGGAGGTTTGAGCAAGGAGATCGAAAATGGCAGCAAGATGAGCTAGAACTCGTGCTTGAGCTGGTTGGTGATTTTTTTTGGGAGGAATAAGAAGTGTGTGGGTGCAGGAATAAGTGGAGGGGGCCACCAGGGGCCCACGAGGCAGGGGGCGCGCCCTAGGGGGGTGGGCGCGCCCTGGACCCTCATGGCCAGGTGCTTGCTCCCCCTGATGTGTTCTCAATGCCAAATATTCTTAAATATTCTAGAAAAAAATCATATTTCATTTTAGGGCATTTGGAGAACTTTTATTTTCAGGGTATTTTTTTATTGCAAGGATAATTCAGAAAACAGACAGAAAATACTATTTTTGCTTTATTTAACCTAAATAACAGAAAGTAAAAGGAGGGTACAGAAAGTTGTGCTTTCTAACTTCATCCATCTCATGCTCATCAAAAGGAATCCACTAACAAGGTTGATCAAGTCTTGTTAACAAACTCATTTCGAATAACATGGAATCAGACAAATTTCGAATAACACTAGGTTACCTCAACGGGGATATGCACATCCCCAACAATAAGAATATCATATTTCTTCTTGACAGTAGGAAGAGGAAATTCAAAACCTCATATAGTAATTGTTGGAATTTTTCTAGTAGAACTGATACTGTGGACTTGAGGTTGTTTCCTCGGAAAGTGTTCCGTATGCTCATTACCATTAACATGAAAAGTGACATTGCCTTTGTTGCAATCAATAACAGCCCCTGCCGTACTCAAAAAGGGTCTACCAAGGATAATTGACATACTATCATCCTCGGGAATATCAAGAATAAAAAAGTCCATTAAAATAGTAATGTTTGCAACCACAACAGGCACGTCCTCACAAATACCGACAGGTATAGCAGTTGATTTATCGGCCATTTGCAAAGATATTTCAGTAGGTGTCAACTTATTCAAATCATGTCTACGATATAAAAAGAGAGGCATAACACTAACACCGGCTCCAAGATCACATAAAGCAGTTTTAACATAGTTTCTTTTAATGGAGCATGGTATAGTTGGTACTCCTGGATCTCCTAGTTTCTTAGGTATTCCACCTTTAAAAGT
Organism: Aegilops longissima; assembly: GCA_021605205.1. Classification (NCBI taxonomy): domain Eukaryota; kingdom Viridiplantae; phylum Streptophyta; class Magnoliopsida; order Poales; family Poaceae; genus Aegilops; species Aegilops longissima. Next base: position 440,728,361 of record CM038681.1, read on the forward strand.
ATAATTAGCAAGCATGGTGGAAATTTCAGCTTCCGGTATCTTTCTTTTATTTGTAACAATATCTTTCATGTACTTAGCATAAGGATTCATTTTAAGCATATCGATCAAACGATACATAAAAAGATAGATCTAATCATTTCAGCAAAGCGCTCAAAATCCTCATCATCCTTTTTCTTGGATGGTTTAGGAGGAAAAGGCATGGGTTTCTGAACCCATGGTTCTCTTTCTTTACCGTGCTTCCTAGCAACAGAGTCTCTCTTATCATAACATTGATTCTTTGATTGTGGGTTATCAAGATCAACAACAGGTTCAATCTCCACATCATTATCATTACTAGGTTGAGCATCAACATGAACATCATCATTAACATTATCACTAGGTTCATGTTCATCACCAGATTGTGTTTCAGCATCAGAAATAGAAATATCATTGGGGTTCTCAGGTGTGTCTACAACAGGTTCACTAGAAGCATGCAAAGCCCTATCATTTTTATTTTTCTTCTTTTTAGAAGGACTAGGTGCATCCACATTAGTTCTCCGAGAATCTTGCTCAATTCTCTTAGGGTGGCCCTCAGGATACAAAGGTTCCCGAGTCATTTTACCCCCTCTAGTCACAACTCTAACAACATTATCATTTTTCTTATTATTTAATTCATTGAGCAAATAATTTTGAGCTTTAAGCACTTGTTCTACTTGAGTGGTAACCATAGAAGCATGTCTACTAATGAGTTTAAGTTCACCTTTAACGCTGGACATATAATCACCCAAGTGTTCAATCATATAAGCATTACGTTTCAATTGTCTACCAACATAAGCATTGAAGTTTTCTTGTTTGGCAATAAAATTTAGCAAACTCATCTAAGCATTGGCTAGCAAACTTATAACAAGGAATATCACCTTCATCAAATCTATAGAGAGAATTTACCTTTACTACTTGTGTCGGGTTATCAAGACCATGTATTTCCTCAATAGGTGGTAAATTCTTAACATCTTCAGCTTTAATACCTATTTCTTTCATAGATTTCTTTGCCTCTTGCATATCTTCAGGGCTGAGAAATAGAATACCCCTTTTCTTCGGAGTTGGCTTAGGGGTTGGTTCAGGAAGTGTCCAATTATTTTCATTAGTCAACATATTACTCAATAGCAATTTAGCTTGATCAACAGTTCTTTCCCTGAAAACACAACCAGCACAACTATCCAGGTGGTCTCTGGAAGCATTGGTTAGTCCATTGTAAAAGATATCAAGTAATTCATTTTTCTTGAGAGGATGATCAGGCAAAGCATTAAGTAATTGGAGAAGCCTCCCACAAGCTTGTGGGAGACTCTCTTCTTCAATTTGCAGAAAATTATATATTTCCCTTAAAGCAGCTTGCTTCTTATGAGTGGGGAAATATTTAGCTGGGAAGTAATAAATCATATCCTGGGGACTACGCACACAACCAGGATCAAGAGAATTAAACCATGTTTTAGCATCACCCTTTAATGAGAATGGAAATAATTTAAGGATATAATAGTAACGATTTTTCTCATCATTAGTGAATAGGGTGGCTATATCATTTAATTTAGTAAGATGTGCCACAACAGTTTCAGATTCATAGCCATAGAAAGGATCAGATTCAACCAAAGTAATTATCTCAGGGTCGACAGATAAATCATAATCCTTATCAGTAACACAGATAGGTGAAGTAGCAAAAGCAGGGTCATATTTCATTCTAGCATTCAAAGACTTTTCTCTCAGCTTAGCTAATAATTTCTTAAGATCATATCTATCGTTGCAAGCAAGAAAATCTCTAGCAGTTTCTTCATCCATAACATAACCCTTAGGCACAATAGGCAATTCATATCTAGGGGGAGAATCTTCATCATCACTTTCATCAATATTATCAGTTTCAATAATTTCATTCCCTCTAGCCCTAGCAAGTTGTTCATCAAGAAATTCACCTAGTGGCACAGTAGTATCAAACATAGAAGTAGTTTCATCATAAGTATCATGTGTAGCAGAAGTGGCATCATCCATAACATGCGACATATCAGAATTAATAACAGAAGCAGGTTTAGCTGTCGCAAGCTTACTCAAAATAGAAGGTGAATCAAGTGCAGAGCTAGATGGCAGTTCCTTACCTCCCCTCGTAGTTGAGGGAAAAATCTTAGTTCTTTCATCTTTCAAGTTCCTCATAGTGATCAACCGATATAAATCCCAAGTGACTCAAAGAATAGAGCTATGCTCCACGGCAACGGCGCCAGAAAATAGTCCTGATAACCCACAAGTATAGGGGATCGCAACAGTTTTCGAGGGTAGACTATTCAACCCAAATTTATTGATTCGACACAAGGGGAGCCAAAGAATATTCTCAAGTATTAGCAGTTGAGTTTTCAATTCAGCCACACCTGGATAACTTAATATCTGTAGCAAAGTATTTAGTAGCAAAGTAGTATGGAAGTAACGGTAACGGTAGCAAAAGTAACAGTAGTAGTTTTGTAATAATAGTAACAGTGGCAACGGAAAAGTAACTAAGCAAAGAGCAATATGTGAAAAGCTCGTAGGCATTGGATCTGTGATGGAGAATTACGCCGGATACGATTCCTCATGCAATAGTTATAACATAGGGTGACACAGAACTAGCTCCAGTTCATCAATGTGATGTAGGCATGTATTCCGAATATAGTCATACGTGCTTATGGAAAAGAACTTGCATGACATCTTTTGTCCTACCCTCCCGTGGCAGCGGGGTCCTAATGGAAACTAAGGGATATTAAGGTCTCCTTTTAATAGAGCACCGGACCAAAGCATTAACACTTAGTGAATACATGAACTCCTCAAACTACGGTCATCACCGGTAAGTATCCCGATTATTGTCACTTCGGGGTTAACGGATCATAACACATAATAGGTGACTATAGACTTGCAAGATAGGATCAAGAACTCACATATATTCATGAAAACATAATAGGTTCAGATCTGAAATCATGGCACTCGGGCCCTAGTGACAAGCATTAAGCATAGCAAAGTCATAGCAACATCAATCTCAGAACATAGTGGATACTAGGGATCAAACCCTAACAAAACTAACTCGATTACATGGTAAATCTCATCCAACCCATCACCGTCCAGCAAGCCTACGATGCAATTACTCACGCACGGTGGTGAGCATCATTAAATTGGTGATGGAGGAAGGTTGATGATGACGAGGCGACGGATTCCCCTCTCCGGAGCCCCGAACGGACTCCAGATCAGCCCTCCCGAGAGAGATTAGGGCTTTGCGGCTGCTCTGTATCGTAAAACGTGATGAATCCTTCTCTCTGATTTTTTTTCTCCCCGAACATGAATATATGGAGTTGAGGTCGGTGGAGCACCAGGGGGCCCACGAGGCAGGGGGCACGCCCCCACCCTCGTGGACAGGGTGTGGGACCCCTGGCCTTGATTCTTTCGCTAGTATTTTTTATTAATTCCAAAAATATCCTTCATGAAGTTTCAGGTCATTCCGAGAACTTTTATTTCTACACAAAAATAACACCATGGCAATTCTCACTGAAAACAAAGGTCATCCAAGGTTAGTTCCATTCAAATCATGCAAGTTAGAGTCCAAAACAAGGGCAAAAGTGTTTGGAAAAGTAGATACGATGGAGATCGTATCACGCTCCGTCCCGAAAGCCTTCTCCTTATTTTTTTTATAGGTAAAAATGACTTATATACCAGAAGATGGGCACCGGAGGTGGGCCGAGGAGGCCACAACCCACCAGGGCGCGCCTGGGGGCCCTGGCGCACCCAGGTGGGTTGTGCCCACCTGGTGGCCCCCCCTCTGGTGGTTATTTGCTCCAATAATTCTTAAATAATCCATAAAAAATCTCTGTGAAGTTTCAGCTTGTTTGGAGTTGCGCAGAATAGGTGGCCTAACGTAGCTTTTCTAGGTCCAGATTTTCAGTTGCCAGAATTCTCCCTCTTGGTGTGTACCTTGCAAATTATGAGAGAAAAGGCATTAGAATTACTCCAAAGAGCATTATTATGGATAAAAACATCATAAATAACAGTAAGAAAACATGATGCAAAATGGACGTATCAATGATGGATCGGAAAATTGTGCTCAATTGTTAGAAAAAGAAGTCAATAAAATGTTTGGCACAAAATATTTGAATGATGAGCATGATTGCAATGTTGTTAGTATGAATTCTTTGAATATCCATGATGCTAATGATATGCAAAGCTACAAGCTTGGGGATGCTATATTTGATGAAGATGATATTTTTACTCCCCCAAGTTTTGATGAGAAAATTTATTATGATGATTGCATGCCTTCTATTTATGATGATTATGTTGATGAAAGTGGATTTGGAGAGGTCGTGACTTTATTTAATGATGAATCCACTATTTTGGAAGAGGTTGCAATTGATTATGACAACAAAGTTGCTATCTATGATGATTATGATGATGACATGTATGCTATAAAGAATAACGATAACCATGAAACTTGTCATCATGATTTCAATTTTCAATCACATGTTAGTTATTTTGTTGAGTTTGCTCCCACTACTATTCATGAGAATAAATTTGCTTATGTGGAGAGTAGTAAAATTTCTATGCTTATGGATCATGAAAAGAATGCTTTATGTGATGGTTATATTTTTGAATTTCTTCATGATGCTACTGAAAATTATTATGAGGGAGGAACTTATGCTTTTAGGAATTGCAATAATATCAAGTTTCCTCTCTATGTGTTGAAAGTTTTGAAGTTATGCATGTTTTGCCTTCCTATGCTAGTTGATTCTTGTTCCCATAAATTGTTTGCTCACAAAATCCCTATGCATAGGAATTATGTTAGGCTTAAATGTTCTTGCCATGTGATCCATGATGCTCTCTTTGTGTTTCAATTCTTATCTTTTATGTGAGCATCATTGAATCATCCTACCTAGCTTAAAAGGCATTAAAGAAAAGCACTTGTTGGGATACAACCCAACACTTTTACCTAATGTTTTTGTGTTTTAACATGATTAAGCTACTTTAGTAATCATTTTTTATTGCTTTTGTTTCAATAAAGTGCCAAGTAAAGCCTTTGGGATCATGTTGGGTGATAGTTGATTTGACCTTGCTAAAAAACAGAAACTTTAGCGCTCACGAAAATAAGTCTCATATTTAACAGAAGAGTGATTTTGAGTTGATTATTCTTGCAGAAGTTTAATATACAAATTTCTCACGTGGTCATAATTTTTTCATAATTTTTGGAGTAGCAGAAGTATGGTAGTTATCCAGATCATTACAGACTGTTCTGTTTTTGACAGATTCTGTTTCCAATGCATAGTTTGCTTGTTTTCTAGTTTCTATGGCTTATATTGCTCAATATAAATTGTGGAAATGATATGCTAAAGTAGGAATTGTGTGATAACAATTATGAATCTTGTCTTTGACAGTACCAAAAGTGAAATGATTTGCTCTTTATCATACTAACATATCTCACAAAGTTCTGTTAAGTTTTGTGTGATTGAAGTTTTCAAGTTTTGGGTGAGATGTCGATATGAGGAGAATAAGGAGTGACAAGACCCTAACATTGGGGATTCCCAAGGCACCTCAATTTAATATTCAAGTAAGATCCAAACAACTAAGCTTGGGAATGCCCCGGAAGGCATCCCCTCTCTCGTCTCCAACATTATCGGTAACCTTACTTGAGGCTATATTTTTATTCGTCACATGATATGTGTTTTGCTTGGAGCGTCAATTTGTTATGTTAAGAATTTGCTTTCTGTTATTTAGAATAATGTTTTTCTTCTTTTATTTCAATAAAAGTGGCATTGATAGCCTTTGCCATGCTTATCTTGCAAGTATACATGTTGTTGTTTGAAAACAGAAAGTTTATCAATGTTGCAAAAATTCCCAAGGAAAGTCAGAATGTGATAAAATGTTGAAACTTTTTGCATAATAAGCTCTGATAAATTTTCTACAGTGTGGTAGAATTTCATAATGTTTGGATTTAGGGAAGTGTTGATAGTCTTGCATTCTTTACAGACTATACTGTTTTTGGCAGATTGCTGTTATGTTTGCATTGTTTGCATATGTTTGCTTGTTTAATGATTCTATTTGAGGATAGGAGTATTAAATATGCAGAGGCATTTAGTATAAAATGCTGAATAATAATTTTTGTGATTTGCTACAGTGGAGAATGATAATTTTTTGCATTGGTTTATACTAACTTATCTCACGAGTTCTTGTTGAGTTTTGTGTGGATGAAGTTTTTAAGATTGAGGAAAACCTTGATATGAGAGAAATTAATGAGACACAAAAGCTCAAGCTTGGGGATGCCCAAGGCATCCCAAGATAATATTTCAAGAAGTCTCAAGCATCTAAGCTTGGGGATGCCTTGGTAGGCATCCCACCTTTTTCCTTCAACAATTATCGATTAATATCGGTTGAGCCTAAGTTTTTGCTTCTCCACATGAGTTGTGCTATTATTAGAATGTCATTTTTTGTTTTGCTTGTTGTTTTAATAAAATACTTAGATCTGAAAGTTTTTAAATAAAATAAAGTCCTCAAATAATAGCCAAGGAGGCTAAGTAAGCGGCATTCACATCCCGTCAACGAAGCTCTTTTCTTTGGAATTGCTCTTGTGCTTCACTTATATCCTATGAGTAAATTGTTGAATGAATTGAATATCATGAAGTTGAAATTATATCATGCCTAGTGGTAGCTTCACATTGGGTTTAGAAAGTGAAACCTTTTGAGGCTTGACAATCACAATATTGGTCATACAAGCAATTCACGAATAAATAGTATAAGGAAGAGAACTTTCAGATGCAAATACACTATCATGGATATCTTTTGTGATTGTGAGCCCCCATCAAAATATTATATGCCAAAATTGTTGACGTTGGACAAGGAAGACAACGTAATGATTTATGCTTGCCCATATTCACATAGAAGTCATATTGTCATAGATCCTTCAACATGTGGTGCTTGCCCCCATCTTTGCTAGCCAAAAAATCCGCACTAAGCAGAGATACTACTTGTGCATCCAAAAATCCTTAAACCCAAATCTTATCTTCAAGAGTCCACCATACCTACCTAAGGATTGAGCAAGATCCTTCAAGTAAGTTGTCATCGGTGCAATAAGGCAATACAAATTGCTTCTAAAAGTGTTAGATCATTTAGTGTAAGAGAAAATCCAGCGTTGTACGAACTTGTGATGGAAAAGCAATAAAAGCAACGGACTGCATAATAAAGGTTGCTATCATAAGGGGCAATATAATGTGACACTCTTTTGCACTAAGGGATTGAGCATACAAACAAATAAGCGCATGGCAACCTCTGCTCCCCTCTACGAAGGGCCTATCTTTTAATTTTCAGTATTTACTTTTATGCAAAGAGTCAAAGTTTTTCTCTCTATTCCTTTTTATTTTTCTCTTTTGGCAAGCATCATGTGGTGAGGAAAGATGTGACGCCCTCGATTCAATCGTACACTAATCATGCACGCAAATGTGTACGATCAAGATCAAGGACTCACGGGAAGATATCACAACACAACTCTACAATAAAATAAGTCATACAAGCATCATAATACAAGCCAGGGGCCTCGAGGGCTCGAATACAAGTGCTCGATCATAGACGCAGTCAGCGGAAGCAACAATATCTGAATCTACGACATAAGTTAAACAAGGTGCCATAAGATGGCTAGCACAAACGGGATACAGATCGAAGAGGAGCAGGCCTCCTGCCTGGATCCTCCTAGGTCACTCCTGGTCGCCGTCGTGGCTGCTGCACGTAGTAGTAGGCGCCTCTGAGTAGTAGTCGTCATAGGCGGCGGCGTCGCTCTGGCTCCATCGTCGATTGCAGCAATCGAGTAGAGATAGGGAAAAGGGGAACAAGGCAACCGTGAGTACTCATCCAAATTACTCGCAAGCAAGGAGCTACACTACATATGCATGGATATATGTGTAAAGGCCATATCAAGGACTGAACTGCAGAATGCCAGAATAAGAGGGGGATAGCTAGTCTTAACGAAGACTACGCTCCTGGACACTTGTCTTGCAACAGGTAGGAGGGGACAAACTGAAGTCCTCCAAGTAACATCATCTAGCAATAATCCTACCCGGCAATCCCCGCCATAACCCCGAGCGAGAGCGACCACCGTTGTATCCGCACTTGGAAGGTGTGTTTTATCAAGTATCGGGTTCTAGTTGTCATAAGCTCAAGGTACAACTCCAAGTCGTCCTGTTATCAAGATCACGGCTATCCGAATAGATTAACTTCCCTGCAGGGTGCACCATCTTACCCAAAGACGCTTGATCCCATTTGGCGGACACACTTTCTGGGTCATGCCCGCCGCGGAAGATCAACACGCCGCAGCCCCACCTAGGCACAACAGAGAGGCCAAGACGCCGGTCTAAACCTAAGCGCCAGGGTCAGGGCCCATCGCCCGAGCACACCTCAAGACGCTATGCGGGCGGCCGGAAGCGCACCTAGCCTAACAGCGTTCAGGTCCAATCCGGCGCGCCCGCCCGTCATTGACGTCTCAAGCGCTTCGGTGATACCACGACGCCGGATACCCATAACTACTCCGCGTAGATGGTTAGTGCGTATAAGCTCGTAGCCAACTCAGATCAAATACCAAGACCTCGTTAAGCGTGTTAAGTAACCGCGAACGCCGAACAGGCCAGCCCACCTCTCTCTAGGCGGTCTCAACTCGCCTGCGCTCCGCCACAAAGTAACAGTTGGGGGCGTCGGGAACCCAGTGCCCACCTCTACCGGGATGGAACCACCGTCCTTTCAGCCCCATCTCCTAACAGTACCACAGTAATGTAATAGTGTAAAGTATATAGTATATACCCGTGATCACCTCCCGAGTGATCACGGCCCAAGAGTATAGCATGGCGATTTTGACAAGAGTGTAGGGCCAATGATGGAACACTAGCATCCTATACTAAGCAAAGGGATAGCGGTAAGGTAACAATGAAGTTACAAGGACAAAGCTATGCAACAAGATAGGAGTATCTCGAAAACAAGAACATGCTATACTATTCTAATGCAAGCAGTGTAGATAAGAGTAGGCGATATCCGGTGATCAAGGGGGCTTGCCTGGTTGCTCTGGCAAGAGAGAGGGTCGTCGGTGGCGTAGTCGATCACAGCACATCAAGATCGGTCTCGGGTCTACCGGAGAGAAGAGGGGAAGAAACAGTAAATACATAGCGAGCAAGTGCATAACAGACCACGCATGAGCTAGACGTGTTCTAACGCAGCGCTAGGCGATCTTGGCGAAGGGGAAACATCCGGAAAGTTTTCCTGTTCGGACGTCTGTCGATGTTGAACCGGAGAGGAAAGTTTGCAGGTTCGATAGGTTAGGGGTGTGTGGCGATTTAACGGATCTGCGATCCGGATTCGCCTCGTCGTTACGAGCAACTTTCATGTTGAAAATATTTTAATCCGAGTTACGGATTAAAAGATATGATTTTCTAAAGATTTTATTAATTTCTGGAATTTAATTAATTATTTAATTTAATTCGAAAAATGATTTATGACATCAGCATGATGTCATGCTGACATCAGCAGCCAACGGGGTTGACTTGGTCAACCTGACATGTGGGTCCAGGGGGACCCACCTGTCATCCTCTAATTAGGTTAATTAGGGTTAGGTTAATTAATTACAGTTTAATTAAACTAGTTAATTAAATTGATTAACCCGGATTAATTAACTTAATTAATTCATTATTTAATTAATTAATTAATTATTAATTTTATTAATCATTTTATCTTTATTTCTTTTTTTTTCTTAAACATTCCTGTGGTGTGGGGCCCTCCGGTCATAGGCACAGGGGGACAACCGGGCGGGGCGCTAGCGGGCGTGGCCGTGGGCGCCCGAATGGGCTCGAGCCCGAGGGGGCTGCTGGCAAGACGGCGCACACCGCGCCGCGGCCAGATCCACTCACGGACGCGGGAAGCGGCAGCCAGCGAGGGGGTTCGGGAGGAACGCCGCAGCAGAGAGGAAGGGCGCCGAGCGCCTGAGCGGATCGGCACTGCCCGAGCTGGCACTGCGGGCTGGCGCCGTCGGTAGGGAATAGTGGCAGGAGGAGGCCACGGCGGAGCGAGCTCCGGCGCGGGGGCGCCACGGCATGGAGCGAAGGGGAGAGGAGAGGGCGCGAGGCGAGCACGGGCACGGCGACGAGCGGCACGTCCAACACGGGGAGAAGGGAGAGGGACGAGGCCGGAGCCTCACCGCGATTCGTAGGGACGGGGCAGCGGGTGTTGAGGAAGAGTCGGGGACGGTGCGTCGTGGAGGAAACCGACCGGCGAGGAGGTCCGGCGAGGCAACGGCGTTTCGGGGAAGACGAGTGAGGGCTCCGTGGCGCGGTCTCGCGCTGGCGGGGCGAGGTAGCGAGCGACGGGCGGCGGTGTCGAGGCCGCGGGGCGCGGCTCGATCCGGCGGCTTCAGGGTCGGTAACGAGGCGAGGCGCCGGCGTCGAGGAGTGGGGGGGCACGGTCGCCGGGGAGAGGCGGCGGGGTCGGGACGAGGCCGACGGGGCGATGGGATGGGGGCGCCGAGCGCTGGGGCGCTGGGTGTGTGGCGGCGCTGGGAGGGAGAGGGAGAGACGTGCGGGGACGAGGGCGGGGGCCGGCGAGGCGGCACCGGCGTGGACGCGGTCGTCGGGGGCGAGTGCCCCCGATCCAGATCGGGAGGGGCGAGAGGAATGAGGGGGAGTGGGGGTTCGGTCGGTTAGGGTTTGACCGGGGTTTTGGTGGAGTGAGGGTGGCTTTGGCCGGTTTGGTCCGGCTCAGAAGCAATCGGGCCGTCTGCCCAGTGTGGGGGGTTCTCTTTTCTCATTCTTCTTCTTCTTTTATCTTTTCTTTTCTCTTATTTCTTTTCTGTTTTAATATTGATTCCTATTATTTTAGTTTTTGTAAAATATCAAAGTTGTACCTAATTTCAGTATATGTAAATATGCCACAACCACATTTAACTTGGCACATAAAGTAAAATAGTTTGCGATGCTTTATTATTTAAAAAGCTTTTAAATAATTCCTTTTGCTACTATTTTGATCATTTTAGAGTATTTAAATATTTTATAAAAGTGTGATTTCTCCATCACAATTACCTATGCATTATTTGGCCCACTCCGAACATTTTAGTTCTAATATTTGAAATCTTTTATTGTTTGCTTGATCTTGAATTTGAATTCGAACAGATTTCGAACTAGCGCGAGTTTATCCACAGTAACCGAGGGGACGTGGCATCATTAGCGGGGATTACTGTAGCGTAATGATCCGGGCGTCACAAAAGATCTAGGCACATATGTCCAGTTGAATATGGGTAGCATGAGTTATTATTGTTGACATCACCCTTGAGGTGAATACGTTGGGAGGCAAAACAATAAGCCCCTATCTTTCTATGTGTCCGGCTGAAACATTTTGCTCATGTGTATGCGGTCAGTGTTAGCAATCATAGAAGACTATATGATGGCTGAGTATGTGGAGCTCTTACTTAAACTCTGTTGAATAGGTTGAATTGCAATTGCTTGGTGACTAAGAACATAGGTTGTTGAGTTTTAAGAGAGATCATTGTTTGAACCTTAACATGTGAAATGGTTGCTACTATAACATGAGAAGTTTTATAAGAAAGAATTGTTGTTATGATGCTAGGAAAAGTGATTGAAATTGTCATTGATTAAACTTGTGCACTTTGCTAGCATTCACACTTCATAAATTATTTCTTTTATCATTTACCTACTCGAGGACGAGTAGGAATTAAGCTTGGGGATGCTGATACGTCTCCAACGTATCTATAATTTATGAAGTATTCATGTCGTTATTTTATCATTCTTGGATGATTTACAATCATTTTATAGCAACTTTATATCATTTTTTGGGACTAACCTATTGACCTAGTGCCCAATGCCAGTTGTTGTTTTTGCTTGTTTTTTACATCGCAGGAAATCAATACCAAACGGAGTCCAAATGCAACAAAACTCCACGGAGATTTTTTATGGACCAGAAGACATCCATTGGGCCAGGGCAGCACCTGGGGGGTGCCCCGAGGGGGGCACAACCCACCAGGGCGCGCCTGGGGGCCCAGGTGGGTTGTGCCCACCTCGGTGGCCTCCCGCACCCCCTCTTTACTCTATAAAATCACAAATATTCCAAAACCCTTCGGGGTTAACCTAGATCAGAAGTTCTGCCGCCGCAAGGCTCTGTATCCACGAGAAACTAATCTAGACTCGTTTCGGCACCCTGCCGGAGGGGGGAATCATCTCCGTGGCCCTCTTCATCATCCCGACGGCCACCACGATGAGGAGGGAGTAGTCCACCCTCGGGGCTGAGGGTTTGTACCAGTAGCTATGTGTTTAATCTCTCTCTCTCTCTCTCTCTCTCTCTCTCTCTCTCTCTCTCTCTCTCGTGTTCTTGAGATGTCATGATCTTGATGTATCGCGGGCTTTGTTAATATAGTTGGATCATATGATGTTTTCCCCTTTCTTTCTTGTGATGAATTGAATTTTCCCTTTGAGATTTCGTTTTCTTGCAAATGAATACTCGTGGTGACAATGGCGTATTATTTTGATTCACTTGATATATGTTTTGGCACTCAACTCGCAGATTCCCGAGGTGACATTGGGGTAATCTACGCATATGGGTTGATGCACGTTCTTGTCTTTGTTTCTCCGATAGAAATCTTGGGGCACTCTTTGATGTTCTTTGTGTTGGATTGAGTATTATGAATCTTAAATTATTTGGTGTTATTCTAGTACGAACTTTTGGATAGATCGATCGGAAAGAATAGCTTCGAGGTGGTTTCGTACCCTAAAAACGATTTCTTCATATGTTCTCCGCTAGATAGGAACTTTGGAGTGATTCTTCATCGCACTTTGAGGGGTGGTTATATGATCCAAATATATTAGCACCGTTTCACCGTTATATGACCCCGGATGTCCGACCCCTGGGAATTCAGCCTCCCGTGTTTCACCGTTTTGGCCATAACTAATTCATCCAGAGTCCGATTTTGACGTTCTTTAGCTCGTTTTGAAGCTATTGACATCACCCATCCCACAAAAATACCACCATCATCATTTGAATCCATCAAATTTTTGAAATTTTGGCATCTTTTCCTAGGCCCTCCACCATATCATCTGTATAACTACCACCGACTTCCGCAACCTAACCCATTTTGTTCCCCAAAGCATTAGTGGTTGCTTGAGTAGTGGTTCAAGTCTCCTAAGGTGTTTCAGCTACTTAGGGATGATTATTTCTTCATGAACCACCACCGTAACTTCGCACTTATTCCACCATACACTTCCGCCACCCCAACTTAACCCAATTTTGTTTGAGCTTGTTTGAGTTGTGGCTTGTGTCTCCTAAGTTGTTTCGGCTACTTAGGGACGGTCACTTCAACATTGATAACCCACAAGTATAGGGGACCAATTGTATCCTTTTTCGATAGAGTGTCGAACCCAACGAGGAGCTAGAGGTAGAACAAATATTCCCTCAAGTTTTATCGACCACCGATACAACTCTACGCACGCTTGACGTTCGCTTTACCTAGAACAAGTATGAAACTAGAAGTACTTTGTAGGTGTTGTTGCATAGGTTTGCAAGATAATAAAGAGCACGTAAATAAAATCTAGGGGCTGTTTAGATAAAGACATAATAAAGTTAGTATAGAGAGTGTGGAAAAGTGGTGGTAGGAGTTGCGAAATTGTCCCTAAGCAATTGACTACTTTACTAGACCGATAGCAAGTTTTATGTGGGAGAGGCCACTGCTAGCATGTCATCCCTGACTTGGAATTCTATGCACTTATGATTGGAACTATTAGCAAGCATTCGCAACTACTAACGTTCATTAAGGTAAAACCCAACCATAGCATTAAGTTACATTGGTCCCCCTACAATCCCGTATGCATCAATTTCTATGCTAGGTTGAAGATTCTGTCACTCTTGCCCTCCAATACATAGTCCTATCAACATACAACTAACCCTATGGTGTGATCCATGCGCGCGCCCATATGATGGGCACCAAAGGACAACAACATAACAACAAGCAAATTAAACCAATCATAGCAATTCACCAATTACCGATAGGACAACGAAAATCTACTTAGACACCATAGGATGGCAACACATCATTGGATAATAATATGAAGCATAAAGCACCATGTTCAAGTAGAGGGTACATCGGGTTGCGGGAGAGTGGACCGCTGTAGATAGATGGGGGAAGGTGATGAATATGTTGGTGAAGATGACGGAGGTGTTGGTGTAGATCGTCGTCGCACGATGATGGCCCCGGCGGCGTTCCGGCGCCACCAGGAGAGAGGGGGAGAGGGCCCCCTTCTTCTTCTTCCTTGACCTTCTCCCTAGATGGGAGAAGGGTTTCCCCTCTGGTCCTTGGCTTCCATGGCATGGGAGAGGCGAGAGCCCCTCCAAGATTGGATTTGTCTCTCTGTCTCCTTCTGTTTCTGCGTTCCAGATTCTGGCCATTCACCGTTTCTTATATTCTTGGAGATCCGTAACTCCGATTGGGCTGAAATTTGGACACGATTTTTATCCGGATATTGGCTTTCTTGCGGCGAAAGTAGGGCACCAACCGCCTTACGGGGTGGCCACGAGGGCCCAGGGCGCCCCCCTCACCCTCGTGGGCCCCTCGGGCATCATCTCGAAATGATTCCACTTCCCAAAATTCACATATATCCCAAAAAAATATCCGTCAGTTTTTATCCCGTCTGGACTCCGTTTGATATGGATTTTCTGCAAAACAAAAAACATGCAACAAACAGGAACTGACACTGGGCACTGGATCAATATGTTAGTTCCAAAAATAGTATAAAAAGTTTCCAATAGTATGTAAAATTTGTAGAATATTGCCATGGAACAATAAGAAATTATAGATACGTTGGAGACGTATCAGCTTCCCCAAGCTTTATTCCTGCTCGTCCTCGAGTAGGTAAATGATAAAAAAGATAATTTTTGATGTGGAATGCTACCTAGCATAATCTTGATCACATAATCTAATCATGGCATGAATATTAAGACATGAGTGATTCAAAGCAATAGTCTATCATTTGACATTAAGACAATAATACTTCAAGCATACTAATAAAGCAATCGTGTCTTTTCAAAACAACATGGCCAAAGAAAGTTATCCCTACAAAATCATATGGTCTGGCTATGCTCCATCTTCATCACACAAAATATTCAAATCATGCACAACCCCTGTGACAAGCCAAGCAATTGTTTCATACTTTTGACGTTCTCAAACCTTTTCAACTTTCACGCAATACATGAGCGTGAGCCATGGACATGGCACTATAGGTGGAATAGAATATGATGGTGGAGGTTGTGTGGAGAAGACAAAAAGGGGAGAAAGTCTCACATCGACGCGGCTAATCAACGGGCTATGGAGATGCCCATCAATTGATGTCAATGTGAGGAGTAGGGATTGCCATGCAACGGATGCACTAGAGCTATAAGTGTATGAAAGCTCAAACTGAAACTAAGTGGGTGTGTATCCAACTTGCTTGCTCATGAAGACCTAGGGCATTTGAGGAAGCCCATCGTTGGAATATACAAGACAAGTTTATAATGAAAATTCCCACTAGTATATGAAAATGATAACTCAAGAGACTCTCTATATGAAGAACATGGTGCTACTCTAAAGCACAAGTGTGGTAAAAGGATAGTAACATTGTCCCTTCTCCCTTTTATCTCATTTTTTATTTTATTTTATTTTCTCTTTTAGGATTCTTTAGCCTCTCTCTTTGGGGGGGGGGGGGGCTTCTTTGGCCACTTCCATTTTGTAACCTCACATGGGACAATGTTCTAATAATGATGATCATCACACTTTTATTTACTTACAAGTCCATATTAGAACTCGATACTGGAACAAAGATATGAATCTATATGAATGATTCCGGCGGTGTACCGGGATGCGCAATGATCTAGTGTAGCAATGACATTAAAAAACGGACAAGCCATGAAAACATCATGCTAGCTTTCTTACGATCATGCAAAGCAATATGACAATAAATGCTCAAGTCATGTATATGATGATGATGGAAGTTGCATGGCAATATATCTCGGAATGGCTATGGAAATGCCATGATAGGTAGGTATGGTGGTTATTTTGAGGAAGATATAAGGAGGCTTATGTGTGATAGAGTGTATCATATCACGGGGTTTGGATGCACCGGCAAAGTTTGCACCAACTCTCGAGGTGAGAAAGGGCAATGCACGGTACCGAAGAGGCTAGCAATGATGGAAGGGTGAGAGTGCGTAAAATGCATGGACTCAACATTAGTCATAAAGAACTCACATACTTATTGCAAAAGTCTATTAGCTATCGAAACAAAGTACTACGCGCATGCTCCTAGGGGGATATATTGGTAGGAAAAGACCATCGCTCGTCCCCGACCGCCACTCATAAGGAAGACAATCAATAAATACCTCATGCTCCAACTTCGTTACATAACGGTTCACCGTACGTGCATGCTACGGGAATCACAAACTTCAACAAAAGTATTTCTACAATCCACAACTACCCACTAGCATGACTCTAATATCACCATCTTTATATCGCAAAACTATTGCAAGGAATCAAACATATCTATTATGTGATCTACAAGTTTTATGTAGGATTTTATGACTAACCATGTGAATGACCAATTCCTGTCATCTCTCTAAATAGATATAAGTGAAGCAAGAGAGTTTAATTCTTTCTACAAAAGATATGCCCACGCTCAAACAAATATATGTGAAGCAAAAGAGCATTCTACAAATGGTGGTTTTCTATGTGAAGAGAAACAGGCAATCCAAACTTCAAATGATATAACTGAAGCACATGAAGCATTCTATAAAGCCATACTCAAAAGATATAAGTGAAGTGCAAAGAGCATTCTATAAATCAACCATGGAATATCTCATACCAGCATGGTGCATAAAATAAAAGTGAAACTAAATGCAAAAGACGCTCCAAGATTTGCACATATCGCATGAACGAAATGAATCCGAAAACATATCGATACTTGTTGAAGAAAGATGGGATGCCTTGGGCATCCCAACCATAGACGCTTGAGTATCCTTGAATATTTACTTGGGGTGCCTTGGGCATCCCCAAGATTGAGCTCTTGCCTCTCCTCCTTCTCCTCATATCGAGACCTCCTCGATCTTCGAACACTTCATCCACACAAAACTCAACAGAAAGCTCGGTAAGATCCGTTAGTATAATAAAGCAAATCGCTACTCTAAGTACTGCCGCAAACCAATTCATATTTTGTTTTTTCATTGTAGCTACTGTAATATAACTTTTCCATGGCTTAATCCACTGATAGAAATTGATATTTTCATCAAAACAAGCAAACTATGCATCAAAAACAGAATCTATCTTAAACAGGACAGTCTATAGTAATCTAAACATTCACCATACCTCTGGTACTCCAAAAATTCTGAAACAATTAGGAAAAATAAACAATATTTACAGAAAGACAGTGCAAAAAGTTTCGTATCCGTTTGATGTTCCAGTAAAAAATGTCAAATCGCGCACTACAGCCAAAGTTTCTATTTTGCACCGCACAAACCAACAAGCAATGTAAACATCCTAAAGGCAAACCTTGGCACATTATTTTTGTTTTTAAACTTTATAAAAGCACACAACAGAAATAAATGACTCTCTAAAACTTCCGGGCTGTCTCCCTGGCAGCGCTTTCTTTAAAGCCATTAAGCTAGGCATATAGTGCTCAAGTAATGGATCCACACGGATTCCAAGGTATATCAAAGCCAATTTTAATTAACAATGATTTGTGATTTAGTAGTGAGCAAAAAGTAACATATATCATGCAACAACGAAGTCTAACTCTCTTCCTATGCATTGGCATGTAATAAAAGAACAATTCATGCACACATAGTAAAGGCCAATGCGTAGTATAAACAGTTTCTTGCAATTTTATCATATTGGAAACATGCAGAGGCAGAGATGTAGTTCCTCTCTCATAATAACTGCAAGTACGAGAAGCAAGCACATGCATATTATATCTATCAAAATCATCATGTGTAGTAATAAAATGCAACCCATCAATATAATCCTTAATAAGGGCAAGCTTCTCCGATATAGTGTAGTCGGGAGAATTCAAAAAGATAATAGGACTATCATGTGTGGGTGCAATAGCAACAATTTCATGTTTAACATAAGGAACTATAGCAAGTTCATCTCCATAAGCATAATTCATATTGGCATCTTGGCCACAAGCATAGCAAGCATCATCAAAAAGGGATATTTCAAAAGAATCAACGGCATCATAACAATCATCATGGCATTCATCCTTCGGTAAGAACGAAGGGACATTAAATAATGTATGAGTTGAAGAGTTACTCTCATTAGAAGGTGGGCACGGGTAGCTAATCCGCTCTTCCTCCTTTTGTTCTTCGCTCTCCTCATCATCTTTTTCATCCAATGAGCCCACAGTTTCATCAATTCCTTCTTCCATAGACTCCTGCAATATTAGTCTCTTCTTGGACAATGGAGGAGTCCTCAATATATGGTTTAACATAGGCATTAGAAGCATAATTATCATAACACTATTTAAGTATGGCAAAAAAATTAGATTTGTAAAGAGTAGCATCATACTTTCCAATCAAAGACAATTTCATAAGCACCCTTAAAAGCAACAAATTCTTCAATTTGTTGAACATCATAGTAATTATAAACACCCTTAGCGTACGAAGATACGATTCCATTATCACTAAACTCAAATTGGTAGGGAAGGTGTTTCTTAGGGTCTTCAGAACAACAAGTAAAATCATATATTTCACATAAATTCCAAGCATAGCATTGCAAATGATGAATTTGATCCGGTAAAGTTTCACTTTTTGAGATAAGCGTTGTCACACATAACAAGCATGCTCATCTAAAGTTTTGCCCTCAACTAAGCTAGTTGGGGATTCAGCATGAGCACATAGGGATCGAAGATGATCCAAGTAAAAAGCTTCAGGAGTGTGATAGATTTTGAGTGGTTCTTCAACCATTGGTGTAGTAGGTACAACTAATTTTTTTGGTATTTTGCATTTCCTGCCCATAAATTAAGATAGAAAACAAGAGCACAAAATAAAAACTACTTAGTGATAAAGCAAACAAGCACATACAAGAATATTCACCCCACACTATAACTCCCCGGCAACGGCGCCAGAAAAAGGTCTTGATAACCCACAAGTATAGGGGATCAATTGTAGCCTCTTTCGATAAGTAAGAGTGTCGAACCCAATGAGGAGCTAAAGGTAGAACAAATATTCCCTCAAGTTTTGTCGACCACCGATACAACTCTAAGCACGCTTGACGTTCGCTTTACCTAGAACAAGTATGAAACTAGAAGTACTTTGTAGATGTTGTTGGATAGGTTTGTAAGATAATAAAGAGAACGTAAATAAAATCTAGGGGCTGTTTAGATAAAGACACAATAAAGTTAGTATAGCGAGTGTGGAAAAGTGGTGGTAGGAGTTGCGAAATTGTCCCTAAGCAATTGACTACTTTACTAGACCGATAGCAAGTTTTATGTGGGAGAGGCCACTGCTAGCATGTCATCCCTGACTTGGAATTCTATGCACTTATGATTGGAACTATTAGCAAGCATCCGCAACTACTAATGTTCATTAAGGTAAAACCCAACCATAGCATTAAGATATATTGGTCCCCCTTCAATCCCGTATGCATCAATTTCTATGCTAGGTTGAAGCTTCTGTCACTCTTGCCCTCCAATACATAATCCTATCAACATACAACTAACCCTATGGTGTGATCCACGCGTGCGCTAATATGATGGGCACCAAAGGATAGCAACATAACCACAAGAAAATTAAACCAATCATAGCAATTCACCAATTACCGATAGGACAACGAAAATCTACTCAGACATCATAGGATGGCAACACATCATTGGATAATAATACGAAGCATAAAGCACCATGTTCAAGTAGAGTGTACATCGGGTTGCAGGAGAGTGGGCCGCTATAGATAGATGGGGGAAGGTGATGAAGATGTTGGTGAAGATGACGAAGGTGTTGGTGTGGACCGTCGTCGCACGATGATGGCCCCGGCGGTGTTCCGGCGCCACCGGGAGAGAGGGGGAGAGGGCCCCCCTTCTTCTTCTTCCTTGACCTTCTCCCTAGATGGGAGAAGGATTTCCCCTCTAGTCCTTGGCTTACATGGCATGGGAGGGGCGAGAGCCCCTCCGAAATTGGATCTGTCTCCTTCTGTTTCTGTGTTCCAGATTCTGGCATTTCACCGTTTCTTATATTCCCGGAGATCCGTAACTCCGATTGGGCTGAAATTTGGACACTATTTTTATCTGGATATTGGCTTTCTTGCGGCGAAAGAAGGGCACCAACCACCTTATGGGGTGGCCACGAGGGCCCAGGGCGCGCCCCTCACCCTCATGGGCCCCTCGGGCATCGTCTCGCGATGATTCCACTTCCCAAAATTCACATATATTCCAAAAAAAATCTCTGTCAGTTTTTGTCCCATTTGGACTTCGTTTGATATGGATTTTCTGCGAAAAAAAAAACATGCAACAAACAGGAACTGGCACTGGGCACTGGATCAATATGTTAGTCCCAAAAATAGTATAAAAAGTCGCCAAAAGTATGTAAAAGTTGTAGAATATTGGCATGGAACAATCAAAAAATATAGATACGACAGAGACGTATCAAACATCGACTCGCATAACCCATCATTCCACTTCCACATTGTCGAGTGCATTCCACCACCGCTTTCCGCTACAACCAATTGACATTTGCCTTTGGAGATTTTTAGTTCACGGTTTTTCCGTTTCCTAAGGTGTTTCGGCTAATTAGGAATGGTTCGACATCGAGAACACCGCCACTCATCATCGCCACGAGGTCGTCATCGTACATAAGGACGGTAACCTCGACGACACCATTGTATATTCCACTTGCAATTGCATTGATAACCTATAGCCCATTTTGGGTCACTTGCCTATCGAGACTAGCCATTTGAGTATTGCCGGCAACATTACTTGTGCACATTAGTGATCTACACCTTCCATTGGGTACATACCATATCATCTTGGTAACATTGTACCATCCCTTGTGTCACAAGCTTGTTCCCGCATATACACAATTGCTATCTTGGTTTGTGCATTTCGCATAGTGGCCATAAAAAAAGAATAAGCTTTTAAGCAAAGAAAAAGAGGACAAAGAGCTTGTAAGCAAGAGCCATAGCATCGTATCATTGTGCATTACAATATATCATATTGATCATCTTGGATCATCGTATGAGAAACACTGGGAACCATACATACATAGCATACTTGGGATAGTAAGTTTATCCATTTCACATCTTATAGGTTGTGAACAAGTGTCATATCCGCCTATAGAGCAATCGTGCTAGCGTCTCTCTTGAGTTGTGCAACACAAGCGTTTTCCGTGGACTCCACATTTTGTGCTCATTCCTTGGTTGCACAACCCCATTTATCTATCGGTGTGTGTGTTTCCGTGTGCCACTTATTGCTATTGGTCTACTTGTTTCACTTCCAAATTTGTGTATCTCTTTCAACATTATTGACTCTTGCTAACATTTTGCATCAGATTTTTGTGCCACTATCCTAACCGAGCTACACCATAAACTTTAGTTTGTAGGTGTGAGTGAACAAGTCCGGTACCAATTCCACTATTCTTTCATTTCATATTGAGTGAAATGGGATACATCCTCAACTTTGGGAAAAGGTAACTTGGTATTGTTTATCTCATTTCCTACTCACCTCTACTCGAGTCTTGTGATGGATAGGCAAAGCACACCTCTTTCGGTCTACAACAACAACGACGAGTTTGATGCCACGAAAAACAACTTCGACGCCAAGATGCAAGCTCAAATGGAGGAGATCAAAGCCCTCATCAAGTCCTACAAGAGATCTTCCTCATATTCGAGAAGACGCTCAAGTGCACATGCTTCCGAGCTACCATCTCCGGCAAGGTCACATCGGCATTGACACCACCACCGACAAGAAAGTGAAGGTCAAGAGCTCAACACCAACAACCGCTCAACGACTTCACCATCTCCCTTGGCATCTTCGCCAAGCAACTTCAAGGCAACTTCGCCTACGGACATACGGCATCTTCGCCTACAAGCACCTCAAGACTACGCTCAAAAGAAGCTCCCCAAGCTCAAGTCTGCGACTTCTGCGAGCTACTACGACCTCGACACCGACCACAAGATTCCTTTCTATGGGACTCAAGAATTCGAGGAGTATCTCGAGTGGGAGCGCCTCATGGACGACTAACTCAAGCTACATCAAGTTCCTCCCGAAGATCAAGTGAAGTGCGCCACAAGGAACTTCCATGACTACGCGTCCACATGGTGGTTTTACACACCTTCGGAGAGCTACGGCATGAGTTGGCTCAAGACGAAGAGAGCTTTGCAACGAGAGTTCATGCATCCAACCTACACGGAACAACTTCTACGCCAATTGGAGAACACCATCCAAGGATCCAAGTCCATCGACACATACTTCAAGGAGATGAAGATTGCCTTGCAACGAGCCGGCGTGGACGACCCCATTTCGATGAAGTTCCACTTCATGATGGGATTACACAATGAAATCTCCAAGACTATCTTCCTCAAGAACTACAAGTCCCTCGACGACTATTACATTGGTGCTCTCAAGGAGGAACAAGAACTCGTGAAGGCCAAGGCTTCTCAACCCCAAGAACACTTCTCGAAGACCAAGCTCAAAGACAGCGAGCATGAGGCTAGTACCACCAAGATGTCCAAGCCCGACGAGCTCCAAGACGGTGCTCCCAAGTTTGACTTCTCCGCCATCCCTCTTTGTGGCATTGATGATGCCGAGTCCTCCACGACTCTTTCTCAAGATGGTGCGGCGACGACTACGACTACAGAGACCATCAATGACCAAGCTCTGGAGGTGAGCGACACGGTGACGATCAAGGATGATGCTTCCATCTTAGGAGGCGAGAGTGATGGCGTGCCATCTTCGTCCTTCATCCACGAAGATGGTGGCGAGATGATCGAGCATGGGATTTTCCCTTCGGTCATGGAGGAGAGTGATGATGTGCCATCTTCGGCCTTCATCCACGGCGACGGCGATGAGATGGTTGAGTATTTCACCTCGACCACGGCGACGTATGATGACTTGAGTGACTTTTGCCACCATATAGAGAGTGAGAGTGATTTCACCACTAGCCCCATATATGATGTGTTGCCCCAGTTCCCATGTCAGGAGAGCCACGACCCCCACCACTTGAGTGAGATGAGTGACTCCACCATACGTGAGATTGAGTGCACCTATTTTGAGGGAGTGAGTGAACCACCACATAGAGAGAGTGAGATAGTTGATAGGGCATGTGAGGCCACTATGATTTCTAATTACCCAACCTCTACCTCTATTGTGTCTTCTCATTTGGTGTTAGGTCCCATATATGATGAAGCGCCGATCCTCAACAACTTCGTCCTTCCTTTGGACAAGACGATGGCCATGGTGGAATATGATGCACCCCCCACATGGTTCCATCACGATGAAGATGACCACCATTTGGTCTTTCCCACCTCACCTACACCACTTGAGTGGAATGACAAAGGTAACATAGGTGAAGGTGATGCTCTAGTCCCACTAGTAGACATTCTTGACATTGATTGCTTGCATGATGTTGATCAACCTATTTCCATGCTTCATGATAGTGCGACTTCCTCATGTGATGATTTCTTGCCCATTTACGACGAGTATGATGATTCTCATGTGGAGTCTATTAGTTGTGATGCCATGTTACATAGGATTTCTTGTGAAAATTCTTTTGGTCACATCATGTTCGACAACCCTTTAAACTTGTCATATGCTATGAGTGAGATCTCTCATATTGTATCATTTCAACCTCAACATTGTAACTATGCATGCCCCATTAAAATCAATCCCATTTGCACTTATGGCGGAGATGACGAGATGATGGCCGTTGGCTTTTGTTTTTCATGTGATGATATTCCCATGCTTCCTTTACATGATTTGCACAATTCATCTACTATACCATTCCATGATCACATAGAACCAGATATGCTTTGTTTTGAATGTTGTCCATTTTCTCCATATGATGTTTCCACTATTGCTCATGAGGAGACCCCCATAGTTTCCTCATACATTTTAGGAGATTTTGATACATCCCATTAATTGCATGATCCCAATACTTATGTGCACAATATGCTCCCCATGAATGAAAATACTATTGATGTGTCATATACTTGTATGCTAGATTTGCATCCCCATCGTGTTATACATAAAAACTATTCTTTCATGATGGATGACATGTTCTTATACCATGCTTCAAATTTCTTTGAGTGATGCTTATCTTGTGCTAACTCACACGTGCACATACACATCACGATGGATGATTTGTACATTTACCACGCACACAATTTCTTTGGTTTGTGTCTCTTTTGTGCAGGTACCCATGAATACTTGTCAACCTCGCAATCCCACGAGTTGACAAAACAAGCTCTAGAGAGCAACGATGACTTGGGATCCCGTGGATTGGTTTTCCCACAACTCTCTTCGGGCCAAGACTTCGCGCATTTGTTCTACATGGCCCTCACTTGGCTATGGGTTATTGTCCATTACATATTCTATGCCCATCTTGCCATGTTCACTTTGCATGATATGCTCATCCCTATGCCTTTGCCATGCATTTGTGACCCATGCTTTGAAAATTACACATGATGATTGATTCTAGTACTTGTATGTGTATTTGCAAGCTTGGTGGAGATATTGCTTGTTATTTCCATGTTTGCTTTGTGCCCCATACCTATGATGATATCTTGACCATGATTTCCTTTCGTGCTTGCGATATGTCATGTATATTGCATATGCATATTATTTTCTCACATGACATGATTGCCATGATTTCCTCTAGTATGTTGCATCTTCGCACTACTAGCTTGCACGACTTGATTACTACGATTGCTTATGTTGCATCACCAATGATTCATACTTGCTCATTTCATGCGGTTGATGACAACCATCTACATGCTTTGCACATGATTGTTATTGCTTCTTGTCATATATCTCCATATGTTGCCTCTCTCATGCTAGATGATTTTCCATATATTGAGTGCAACATTGACTTAACTCTTGCTAATGAGATTGCCCTCATAGCATTCTCACATATATTTGGAGATTTTGACATATTTGTTGTGAAGCATGCTTGTCTTACCTCTTTGCACCATATACCTAGTGCCATGAATATTGCCGTTGTTGCATCATATTATTCATGCACTTGTGCTTCTAATGGTTATGTGCAAAAGAAGAGAACCATCATGATGGATGATGTGTTTATCTACCATGTGCATACGTTCTCTGTTTTGTTGTGTGCATGTGTAGGAAACTTGGACTTCGTGTCGACTTCCACTTCACGGGAGTTGACCATTCGAGCTCTTGAGAGCGAACCACCTCCTACCACGACGCTTCTACATCGCACTTGCTTGTGCTTTGGCATTGTGAAGGACGCACAAGGACATGCTTTCAAGGTGATATCCTTCTCCTTTGAGAACCCCAAACCATGAGCATGGATATTATGGATCATGCTACTTGTGTTGCTTGCACCATGAGACTTATTGGCCATCTCGGACCATTTGATTGCACACATGTTAGAGATCTTGCTTCGACTTATCATTTTCACCGTTCCATGCATCACGATATATATGCCTTCTGTGTTGCATCCAATTCTTGGATTATTTGCTCCTATCATATGTTTGGTTGCAACAATGTCATTTCTTCACATATGCCATGTCCCACTGGTTGCTACATGCTTAGCTTGATTGCCTCGCACATGATGAACAATTGCTCTTTCTATTGTGTCAAGTGCCACACTATATTCACTACATCCTATGCACTTGGATTGTCTTGCACTTGACCCATGTGTTTAGACATCTCATCTTCTTAGGATGTTGTGAATGATTCCTATGCCTACCATAGACCTTTCATTGAGCGCTTTGTGAATACTTGTTATGAGTTTGAGGTAGATTCTTATTCTCTTGCCACACATATTTGCATCTCTACCTCACAATTACATGCTTGTCCCCATGATATCTTTGCTTGTGCTCGATTGATATGCTTACATGCCATGTCACAATCCTTTGTCACACCATATGCTTTGCATGATGACGACACTTTTTTGGTGACTCACCTCTTGAATGCTTGGTTTTGCACTAACGCTAACCACATTTCTTTTTCCAAGTGTTTGTTGTCCTTACTCCTTTTGAAGGAATCACTAGACGGTGCGACATTGGAGAGTTCCCATTTCGAGCTTCAAGACAACAAGTACTTGGTGAACGTCCACCTCTACACGGCGAAGCCATCTCTTTCCCATGGTGATTTGGTTTTCGATCTGAGGTCGGATCTTTCCCAAGGGGGGAGATGATGCGGAGCATCCTATGGACATCACCATGTCAAGAGTCCGTTTGGCGAGTGACACGTGCGACATCTACTTCACATACACAAAGGTGAATCATCTCCTTTACACGTGCTCACTTGACCCCTTCGAGAATGGTATACTACTTGTCACTTCTCCCATGTGCATGCATAGGTATTGCCGGAGCTTCGCGGATGTTGAGGAGGAGTGCAAGCGCCAAGGAACAACTACACCATTCGCGAGGGAAGCCTGGAAGCGATGATGGAAGAAGATGGAGCTGCTGAAGCTACAACGGCTGGACATCCGGGCCAGAGGCCGGACATCCGGCGCCTGGGCAGCCGCGCAGGAGCTGCCCCAACAGACGGCCAACGGCATCAGCGGCCGGACATCCGGCCCGTGTGCCCGGACATCCGGCGCCCCGCCAACACCTAGGCATCCGGCACCTTCCCCCGAAAATCCGGCAATGACTATCCAGAGAAGGACTGGAACGGCCACTGCCAGGCCGGACATCCAGCGTGTGCCCCGACACCCGGCGCCCCGCGAACGCCGGACATCCGGCGCCTTCCTACGCGCATGGACAGGGCCCGAGGCCCATGTATTCCCCCCTCTCACTTACCCCTTCGTGGACTTGCCTATATATACTCCACCTCCATCTCCTTTCTCTGGTTAGCAAATATGATAGCTCATTTGTATGTGAGCTTTGCTCCTACCTACCTCTACTCTTGAGAGAGAGAGAGAGACTACCACTCCCATGGAGTTCAAGACCTTCATGTGAGAAGATCCTGCGGGATATCATCAAGACCCCTCACGGGAAGATCTGTCTAGAATATCATCAAGACCTCCTCATGGAGATGAACTTTACCTTGTATCTTTCCTTTTGTTGTTCATGTACCTTGTGGATCTTGTGTGTTTGATTGTCTAGTGGATGTGTGATTGGACTTGTTCTTGAGTGTCCCCCTTGTGATTTCTCTAAGGGAGTCCTGGATTAGGGGGTCCTCGGACGGCCAGACTATATACTTTAGCCGGACTGTTGGACTATGAAGATACAAGATTGAAGACTTCGTCCCGTGTCTGGATGGGACTCTCCTTGGCGTGGAAGGAAAGCTTGGCGATACGGATATGTAGATCTCCTCCCTTGTAACCGACTCTGTGTAACCCTAGCCCCCTCCGGTGTCTATATAAACCGGAGGGTTTAGTCCGTAGGACAACAACAATCATACCATAGGCTAGATTCTAGGGTTTTAGCCTCTACGATCTCGTGGTAGATCAACTCTTGTAATACTCATATCATCAAGATCAATCAATCAGGAAGTAGGGTATTACCTCCATCGAGAGGGCCTGAACCTGGGTAAACATCGTGTCCCCCGCCTCCTGCTACCATCCGCCTTAGACGCACAGTTCGGGACCCCCTACCCGAGATCCATCGGTTTTGACACCGACATTGGTGCTTTCATTGAGAGTTCCAATGTGCCGTCACCGTAAGGCTTGAAGGCCCCTTCGATCATTGGCAACGATGCGATCCCAGGTGAGGTTTTCCTCCTCGGACAGATCTTCGTATTCGGCGGCTTCGTACTGCGGGCTAACTCGCTTGGCCATCTGGAGCAGATCGAAAGTTACGCCCCTGGCCATCAGGTCAGGTTTGGAAACTTGAACTATACTGCCGACATCCGCGGAGACTTGATCTTCGACTGATTCGAACCCATGCCAGGTGCGCCACACAATCACGGCGAGCATGATTTAGCTCCGCCGTTGGACTGTGTTCGGGAGATCACACCTGTAACTACTCCGGCCTTCAATTTGGAACAAATCGCGCCATCTACGGACGGATGGATGGACCCCGCCCCAGAGGCCGCACACTCAGCGGCGATAGCGCCGAATACTGACTTCACCTCCTACGATACCTATGTTGCTGAACTGTTGGATTCGTCCTCGGCCATGGACTCCGAGCCGCTTGTGTCCGTGCCCGTCAAATCCAATTGGGCACCGATCATGGAGCTTACCTCCGCGGATATCTTTCAGCACTCGCCTTTTGGCGACTTACTAAATTCGCTGAAGTCTCTTGCTACCTCTTGAGCACTGCGTTGGATTTCCCCGAAGAGGAGAGGATGATGCAGCAAAGTAGCGTAAGTATTTCCCTCGGTTTTTGAGAACCAAGGTATCAATCCAATAGGAGGCCATGCACAAGTCCCTCGTACCTGCACAAAACAATAGCTCCTCGCAACCAACGCGATTAGGGGTTGTCAATCCCTTCACGGTCACTTACGAGAGTGAGATCTGATAGAGATGATAAATAATATTTTTGGTATTTTTGGTATAGAGATGCAAAGTGAAAAGTAAAAGGCAAAGTAAAAACAAAGCAAGTATTAAAGTGATGGAGATTGATATGATGAGAATAGACCCGGGGGCCATAGGTTTCACTAGTGGCTTCTCTCAAGAGCATAAGTATTCTACGATGAGTGAAAAAATTACTGTTGAGCAATTGACAGAATTGAGCATAATTATGAGTATATCTAGGTATGATCATGTACATATGCATCACGTCCGAGACAAGTAGACCGACTCCTGCCTGCATCTACTACTATTACTCCACTCATCGACCGCTATCCAGCATGCATCTAGAGTATTAAGTTAAAAACAGAGTAACGCCTTAAGCAAGATGACATGATGTAGAGGCATAAATTCATGCAATATGATAAAAACCCCATCTTGTTATCCTCGATGGCAACAATACAATACGTGCCTTGCAACCCTTTCTGTCACTGGATAAGGACACCGCAAGATCAAACCCAAAGCTAAGCACTTCTCCCATTGCAAGAACTACAAATCTAGTTGGCCAAGCCAAACGGATAACTCGAAGAGACTTGCAAAGATAACCAATCATACATAAAAGAATTCAGAGAAGATTCAAATATTATCCATAGATAATATGGATCATAAACCCACAATTCATCGGTCTCAACAAACACACCGTAAAAACAAGATTACATCGAATAGATCTCCACGAGAGAGTGGGAGAACATTGTATTGAGATCCAAAAAGAGAGGAGAAGCCATCTAGCTACTAGCTATGGACCCGAAGGTCTGAAGTAAACTACTCACACTTCATCGGAGGGGCTATGGTGATGATGTAGAAGCCCTCCGTGGTGGATGCCCCCTCCGGCGGAGCTCCAGAACAGGCCCCAAGATGGGATCTCGTGGATAGAGGAAGTTGCGGCGGTGGAATTAGGTTTTTGGCTCTTGTTCTGATCGTTTGGGGGTACGTAGGTATATATAGGAGGAAGGAGTACGTCGGTGGAGCAACAGGGGGCCCATGAGGCAGGGGGCGCGCCCCCCACCCTCGTGACCACCTCTTCTGTTCCTTGGAGTAGGGTCCGAGTCCCCTGGATCACATTCATTGAGAAAATCACGTTCCCGAAGGTTTCATTCCGTTTGGACTCTGTTTGATATTTTGTTTCTTTGAAACACTAAAATAGGCAAAAAACAACAATTCTGGGCTGGGCCTCCGGTTAATAGGTTAGTCCCAAAAATAATATAAAAGTGGAAAATAAAGCCCAATATAGTCCAAAACAGTAGATAAAGTAGCATGGAGCAATAAAAAATTATAGATACGTTGGAGACGTATCAGGCATCCCCAAGCTTAATTCCTGCTCGTCCTCGAGTAGGTAAATGATAAAAAGAGAATTTTTGATGTGGAGTGATACTTTGGCATAATTTCAATGTAAATCTTATTAATTGTGGTATGAATATTCAGATCCGAAAGATTTTAGACAAAAGTTCATATTGACATAAAAATAATAATACTTCAAGCATACTAATCAAAGTAATCATGTCTTCTCAAAATAGCATGGCAAAAGAAAGTTCATCCCTACAAAATCATATAGTTAGGCTATGCTTCATTTTTGTCACACAAAGATGTTCCCAACTTCTATACCCCCGATGACAAGCCAAGCAATTGTTTCATACTTAAATAGTCTCAAACTTTTTCAATCTTCACGCAATACATGAGCGTGAGCCATGGATATAGCACTATGGGTGGAATAGAATATGATGATGGGGATTGTGTGGAGAAGACAAAAAGGAGAAAATCTCACATTGACGAGGATAATCAACGGGCTATGAAGATGCCCATTAATTGATGTCAACATGAGGAGTAGGGATTGCCATGCAACAGATGCACTAGAGCTATGAATGCTCAACAAAAGAAAACTAGTGGGTGTGCATCCAACTTGCTTGCTCATGAAGACCTAGGGCATTTGAGGAAGCCCATCGTAGGAATATACAAGCCAAGTTCTATAATGAAAAATTCCCACTAGTATAAAAAGACAACTTATGAGACTCACTATATGAAAAACATGGTGCTACTTTGAAGCACAATATATGAGACTCACTACATGAAGAACAAGGTGCTACTTTGAAGCACAAGTGTGGTAATAGGATAGTAACATTGCCCTTTTTATTTATTTTCCCCTCTTTTTTGGGAGGCCTTCCCTTTTTTGGCCTTTCTCTTTTTTTCTTTTTTTTTCTTTTTTGATTGGGCAATGCTCTAATAATGATGATCATCACACTTCTATTGATTACAACATAAGGATTACAACTCGAAACTAGAACAAGATATGACTCTATATGAATGCCTCCGTGATGTATGGGATGGTGCAATGAATCAAGAGTGACATGTATGAAAAATAATGCATGGTGGCTTTGCCACAAATATGATGTCAACTACATGATCATGCAATGGCAATATGACAAAAGTAAAGTATGTCACGATGATGATGAACGGAACGGTGGAAAGTTGCATGGCAATATATCTCGGAATGGCTATGGAAATGCCATAATAGGTAGGTATGGTGGCTGTTTTGAGGAAGATATAAGGAGGTTTATGTGTGATAGAGCGTATCATATCACGGGTTTGGATGCACCGCTAAGTTTGCACCAACTCTCAAGGTGAGAAAGGGCAATGCACGTATCAAGAGGCTAGCAAAGGCGGAAAGGTAAAAGTGCGTATAATCCATGGACTCAACATTAGTCAACAGAACTCATATACTTATTGCAAAAATTTAGAAGTCATCAAAAATCAAGTACTACGCGCATGCTCCTAGGGGGATAGATTGGTAGGAAAAGACCATCGCTCGTCCCGGACCGCCACTCATAAGGATGCACAAGCCAGGTACACTTCATGTTCAAATTTGTTACACAACTTTAACCATATGTGCATGTTACGGGACTTGCAAACTTCAACACAAGCATTTCTCAAATTCACAACTACTCAACTAGCACGACTTTCATATTATCACCTCCATATCTCAAAACAATTATCAAGCATCAAACTTTTCTTAGTATTCAACGCACTCAAAAGAAAGTTTCACATATCTTGAATACCAAGTATATTAATATTAAGCAAATTACCATGCTATTAATGACTCTCAAAATAATCTAAGTGAAGCATGAGAAATCAATAGTTTCTTTAAAATAAATCCACCACCGTGCTCTAAAGTGAAGCACTAGAGCAAAAATTATCACGCTCAAAAGATATAAGTGAAACACTATGAGCAAAACTATCAAGCTCAAAAGATATAAGTGAAGCATATAGAGTATTCTAGCAAATTCCAATTTATGTATGGCTCTATCAAAAGGTGTGTACAGCAAGGATGATTGTGGTGGACTAACAAGCAAAGACGCAAATGATACAAGACGCTCCAAGCAAAACACATATCACGTGGTGAATAAAAATATAGCTCCAAGTAAATTACCGATGGAAGTAGACGAAAGAGGGGATGCCTTCCGGGGCATCCCCAAGCTTTGACTTTTCGGTGTCCTTGGATTATCTTGGGGGTGCCATGGGAATCCCGAAGCTTAGGCTCTTGCAACTCCTTGTTCCATAATCCATCAAAAGAATTTACCCAAAACATGAAAACTTCACAACACAAAACTCAATAGAAATCTCGTGAGCTCCGTTAGAGAAAGAAAACAAAATACTACTTTAAGATACTATAATGAACTCATTCTTTATTTATATTGGTGTTAAACCTACTGTACTCCAACTTCTCTATGGATTATAAACTATTTTACTAGCCATAGATTCATCAAAATAAGCAAACAACACACGCAAAACAGAATCTGTCAAAAACAGAACAGTCTGTAGTAATCTGTAACTAACGCAAACTTCTGGAACTCCAAAAAATCTACCAAAATTAGACGACCTAGACAATTTGTTTATTGATCAGAAGCAATTGTAATCAGTATTTTATCACGTTATGGTGATTTTTAATAATTCGGGCACTGAGCGCAAAGTTTCTGGAAATTACAGCAAGATCAAATAACTATCATCCAAGAAGATCCAATAGGTCTAGCTTGGCACAAACACTAATTAAAACATAAAAGCACATCTAAACAGAGGCTAGATGGATTACTTATTCCTAAACAGAAGCAAAAAGCAAAAAACTAAAAATAAAATTGGGTTGCCTCCCAACAAGCGCTATCGTTTAACGCCCCTAGCTAGGCATAAAAGCAAGGATAGATCTAGGTATTGCCATCTTTGGTAGGCAATCCATAAGTGGATCTCATGATAGATTCATATGGTAATTTTATTTTCTTTCTAGAAAAGTGTTCCATGCCTTTCTTTAATGGAAATTGGAATCTAATATTCCCTTCCTTCATATCAATAATTGCAACAATCGTTCTAAGGAAAGGTCTACCAAGAATAATAGGACAAGAAGGATTGCAATCTATATCAAGAACGATAAAATCTACGGGCACATAATTCCTATTTGCAACAATAAGAACATCATTAATTCTTCCCATAGGTTTTTTAATAGTGGAATCTGCAAGATGCAAGTTTAGAGAGCAATCATCAAAGTCACGGAAATCTAGCAAATCACACAAAGTTTTGGGAATAGTAGAGACACTAGCACCCAAATCACACAAGGCATGAAACTCATAGTTTTTAATTTTAATTTTAATAGTAGATTCCCACTCATCATAGAGCTTTCTAGGGATAGAGACCTTCAACTCAAGTTTTTCTTCATAAGATTGCATCAAGGCATCAACAATGTGTTCGGTAAAGGCCTTATTTTGACTATAAGCATGAGGAGAATTTAGAACGGATTGCAACAAGGAAATACAATCAATTAAAGAGCAATTTTGATAATTAAATTCCTTGAGATCCAAAATAGTGGGTTTAGAAACATCTAGGTTTTTATTTCTTTCAATCCCACATTTATCAATTTCATCATCAAGATCTAAAAACTCCGAATTCTTAGAGCGCCTTCTAGGTAAGGGAAGATCATAATCAGTTTCATCAAGATTCTGTTGCAAAACAAAGATTTAATGGGGGACACATCAATAACTTTTAGATCTTCATCTTTATTTTCATAGGAATTCGAAGAACACGCTTTAATAAAGGCATCTTTGGAAGCACGCATCCTAGCGGTTCTTTCTTTGCACTCATCAATGGAAATTCTCATAGCTTTGAGAGACTCATTGATACCATGCTTAGGAGGAATAGATCTAAGCTTTAAAGAATCAACATCAAGAGAAATTCTATCAACGTTCCTAGCCAAATCATCAACTTTAAGCAATTTCTCTTCAAGCAAAGCATTAAAATTCTTTTGTGAATTCATAAACTCTTTAACACTAGCCTCAAATTCAGAGGGCATCTTATTAAAATTGCCATAAGAGTTGTTGTAGGAAACTCCATAATTATTAAAAGGATTACTAGGAGAAGGCCTAGGATTAAAATTCCCTCTATACGCGTTGTTACCAAAATTATTCCTACCAACAAAATTCACCTCCATAGATTCATTATTATTCTCAATCAAGGTAGACAAAGGCATATCATTAGGATCATAAGAAACACTCTTAGTAGCAAATAATTTCATAAGTTCATCCATCTTTCCACTCAAAACATTAATTTCTTCTATCGCATGCACTTCTTTATTAGTAGATATTTCGGTATGCCATTGAGAATAATTAACCATAATATTATCTAGAAGTTTAGTAGCATCTCCTAGAGTGATTTCCATAAAAGTGCCTCCCGCGTCCGAATCTAAAAGATTTCTAGAAGAAAAACTCAATCCGGCATAAATTTTTTGTATAATCATCCACAAGTTCAAACCATTAGTAGGACAATTACGTATCATTAATTTCATTCTATCCGAAGCTTGTGCAACATGTTCATGATCAAGTTGCTTAAAATTCATAATATCGTTCCTAAGAGAGATAATCTTAGCGGGAGGAAAATACTTAGAGATAAAAGCATCTTTGCACTTGTTCCAAGAATCAATACTATTTTTAGGCAAAGATGAAAACCACGCATTAGCACGATCTCTAAGAGAAAAAGGAAATAGCTTCAATTTAACAACATCATTATCGAGATCTTTTTTCTTTTGCATATCACATAAATCAACGAAGCTATTCAGATGAGTAGCGACATCTTCACTAGGAAGGCCGGCGAATTGATCTTTCATAACAAGATTCAACAAAGCAGTATTGATTTCACAAGATTCAGTATTGGCAAGAGGAGCAATCGGAATGCTAAGGAAATCATTATTATTGGTATTGGTGAAGTCACACAATTTGGTAGCATCTTGAGCCATTGCGACGAACAAGCAAACTAACACACGGGCAAACAAAAGGCAAAGGGAAAGGCAACGGAAAGAGAGGAGGAGATTGGGAAAGAGAGGGCAAATAAAACGGCAAGGGTGAAGTGGGGGAGAGGAAAACGAGAGGCAAATGGCAAGTAATGTAATGCGAGAGATAGGGATTGTGATGGGTACTTCGTATGTTGACTTTTGCATAGACCTCCCTAGCAACGGCGCCAGAAATACGATGAGGATTTGGAAGATGCATTCCTTGACAACTTCTAAGGCACTTATGTGCGACCACTGGATGCTGATGACTTGAGCCATATTTTAACATATAATGATGCTAGCCAACTTGCCTCCAGGGAGCTCCCCCGATTGGGCCGTTCGTGACCGTCCGATCGTAGTAAATTTCCCACCTCGCCTCCCCTCAGCCGTTGGATATTCACTGCATGTTTCACCTTGTTATTTCTTTCACATGTGTATGACTGGTGGGCCGGTTCGTTGGTTGGTTCACTCTGTGTTGGCTGGGTATGATGGCGAAAGCGTGCGATTGGTTGTTCCTCTCAGGGAGCCCATTGGGCACAAGCACACGAACCCTAGCCCCAACCCGCAGCCGCCACACCTCCTCACTTCCTCGTCCGCCGTGGCACCCGATGCCTCCTCCCCCATTGTCACCACGGCCTCCGCCCTAGGATCTCCGCCGCCTCCCACGCGGTCGTCTTCTCATCTCCTGTGGCGCCGCCGCCGACCCTTGCCAAGCCGTTGCGGCGCTCTTCCTGAGCCCCGGCCTCCCGTCTCACTAAGCCCTCGATGCCGGCCCCGTCGGCATGCCGAGGTGACGGAGCGATGGCCGCGCTCGAGACTGTCCTTCGTCGGTGAGGGTCCAGCGCCTGCGGGAGTAAGCAGAAGAGATTGGTGGAGCGGCGGATGCGGGCGGGCAGGGTCAGTGGTTGGGGAAGGCTCGTCGGCTAGAGCACTAGGATCTCGAGGTGATTCAGGCTTTCCTCTCCTCTATACGCAGGGTGCACAAGTTAGGCCGCTAAAGCTATTTGACATGGTGGTGCCATTCAGGCAGGATGGTGGTGGTGCACACAGACGAGGACAGCAGCGAGAGCGGGGAACCCCTCCTGGTTGAGCCCACACCTTGCCAGATGCCTGGAGAGGAGGATAGCTCGAGGACAACTCCCAGTCTGCCGAGGAGATGCGAGCAGTGAGCTTCTTTCACATCTTTCTTCCTCCTTTCCTCATATTCCCAACCTGTAATTGTTTTCTATATTTTTTAGCTTGATTTGGCACTTTCGTGAAGTGGGGTAACTTGCCATATTGATATGGTTCTTCCCGGCAAAGAGGTATGCACATCCCACTAAGAAGCAACGCATAATAACAGCTCATTTTCCATTCTGTAAAGGTTCTTTTTTAGTAACTGATGATGTGTCCATGTTGATGCAGCTACAACTATGGTATTGCAGGTTATACTGCAGGGTTCACGATGCCTTTGTAAGTAATTTTACTGCAGATATTCTAGGGCGTCACGAAAAAAATATGCTCTGTTGCATGAGTTAGAAAGCCAATTTTAGGACAGAACAAGAGATACGTACACACATGTTTCATTGTGATTTGTGGCAATCTTGTGGCTGGTACAATGCTAAAAAAGTCAATTATATGGTCAAGATCTTAAGTTGATGGTAACTTGATATGTGGTTCTCCTGTTGTAGTAGTTACATTTTGGATCATCTTACCCAGAAATAAAGTTTCAGTGCGTAAAAATGACTACTTTATTTTGTACCAAGTTAAAATTAGGCCCCAGATAAGAAAGTTACCTAGCCTACAAGAAGATGCAAAATAACACCTACCATAGTTGATTCATGTCTACCAGCTAAATAAATTTAAAGGAACAGATTGAGTTGTTTTAGGAAAGGAAAAAGTTTTGCCCTTGATTATCTTTCCTTTTTGTGTTAAAACAAGAAGAATGAAACATTACACACTGCCCTAATCTGTGGGAGCTACATGTATGTAGTTAATGTTTATTAATTTGTTTAGATGTTGTCAAGGGTTAGGCATTAAGCATATTATATTCTGACCCAAGCTATTGTCAGGTTGGAGCATTTTGTCAAAGGACTTCTCATGTAGCTCCTAGCTTTTCAGTTAAGCATCTCTGCCTATTGGTACAGCTGATCTGTGCCACACATCTGAATTTGTTGGATGTTTACATTTTTTGTAGTTCCATAGATGGAATTTCAAATATTTAAGGGCAATGATATTGTACTCCACCCTTTCTTCTGAATAATCAACCCTCCTATTTCATTCTCTTACTTAATTTCTATATAGATAACACTTACCCGTTCCTTCGTTCTTTCAGGAGCTCTCCCAATTCATGTGCTTGGGATTTGTTTTGATTGATGGACCTTAAAGCTGATGCAATAATGCATGAACTTGCCAAAAGGTACACATTGACTTGGTTACTACATCTAAATCAATAAAAGAGCATCTGATTAACCTATTAGAGGTTGCTAAGTACCTAAGAAATCACATTGGTACTGTTTATTTGCCTAATAAGTTCTCTTGAGCGTAAAACCAATAAGCATGTCCAAGGATAGTTCTTTTTTATCAGTTCTGTTAAAAAAGAGTCATATTCAATGCGATTTCACAAAGAGATTTACAGCTACCAGTACCCAGCCATGCTTCAACATTATTTGTATGCCCCTGTATGTTTACCTCTTAATTACTTTTACCCTTTAGTTATTATGATCACATCCTTGGTTTTAGATTGTCTACTTACAATAAGGAGAATTGAAGCATTTGCATCCACCTAATACTTTTGCCTGTCATGCTTAGCAAGAATTCAAAATAGCGACCTCTAGATATCAATTGCATGTATATCTTACAACTTTACATTGCAACAAATGATTTTGATATAGTACTTCGCTACTGCCTACATGTGATTCCATTTGATCTCACTTTGATTTTGTTTTTCCGCAGATCATTTCTAGGTGGTTGCTGATGAATCATGTAAGGATGGCGCATAGTTCACCAGAGGAAAAAGATCGAACTACGCTAACCAAATCAAACAGATGAGAAGGTACAAATTTCTGAAGCATACACATCAGAATACAGAGGAGAATTACGCCTCTGTTTTATATTATGTGTTCTGCTTGATATCTTGTTTACGGACTCTGTAAGTGCGCCTTTCTTTGGCAACCTTGTGCTTTGGTTGTCAGATTGCCGTTGTTTGTGATCTGGTAATAGTTTTCCTGGTGTTACTTAATTATCCCCTGGTATATTCTGTTGTCTCCATACATGCTAATCTGATAACATATACAAAGGCTGTGTAGGTAATGGCATAGCAGATTTTAGTTTCATGATCTTACTTAAATGTAGTTCTGGCGATAGATAGCTTGACACTATCCGTCATGTGGGTCCCTGCTTCCTTCTGTTTTGCAGGTCCAGTTGTCGTTGCCTTCACTTGCTTTGTCGTTTACCAATCTGTCAGCTTTACCGATCTGTCAGCTCGCCGGTTCCCCGACTTGCTGTCAAGGTTTGTGTTCTATGCCTCCATTTTCTGTTTTCTTTCTTTTTGTTTCTCTATATTACTTACTGTTTTATTCTGCTACCTGACCGGGTGTTGCGTGCGTGCTTTATTTGTTTGTTTCGGTTTCTTATGCTGCTTATTTTATTTATACTACTTCCTGTGCTAGGATGTGCCTTGCTATGTCTTTTGTGATCCCATTTTTTAGACCCTGGCGGCGCAGTTTTGTTTGCCCGCTCTTTCATGCGTGTGTGAGATTATTGACGATTGTTGGGGTGGAGCCAAAGCAGTGTCTCCCTGCCGCCAGATAGAATGTTCTTCTGGGCAACTGGCTGTACGGGGGCACTGTCTGCCTATGAACAGGCTGCTTTGCAGGCTATAAAATTCTTACAGGGCGATGTAAATCATGTTGCTGTTGATTAGGACGATTCATATACAACTTGGGTCTATATTTTTATTAGCCTTATTAGGAGAGAGAGAGAGAGGCAGGGAGGTGCC
Source organism: Aegilops longissima (assembly GCA_021605205.1). NCBI lineage: Eukaryota > Viridiplantae > Streptophyta > Magnoliopsida > Poales > Poaceae > Aegilops > Aegilops longissima. The sequence goes on from CM038681.1 coordinate 440,767,339, forward strand.
TAGGACGAGTAGGAAGGCTCTAGGCAAAAATTTGCCGATCCTGTGTATGTTCTGTTTTGCCAGTTAAAACATGTACACTTCATGTCATACAGCATAATAATAGCAGATGATAAACTATCGTTGTCATATTATTGAACTTGATATCCTGTTTGAACTAGACAGATAATTTTGACAAGATTTTATCCTGGCGTAAACATGCTGTCACAGTGTCAACACAATAATAATAGAAAAACCTTTTCAAAATTCAACATTATATAATATAAACAGTTCTTCGCCATGGTAGCTGTTGTAAGTTCTAATCTCATGTTGAACCCACGGTTCTCAACTTTTCTTCTCCTTATTTCTTAGAAACTTAAACAGTGATATTCTCTGTTTTAATTTATAAAGGTTGGAAAGGTTGAAAATTTCTATTTCGAGGAATGGCGACACCAATTTCTGAGTGGAACTATTTGTTGTATGCTTACAATTAATTATTATATTATATTTTTGTTTTTCTTGGAACTATTGACATGTAGTGGAGGCTGCATTTGATTTGCTGGTGTGTTAAGCACTAAATAATTGGTTTCGCCTTTTTCACAAACCAAGCTTAGTCACATAACTAACTTTAGTGTATCCCTCAATGCACATGGGTCGCTCTCTATCCTTTTAGCGTAAATAAGTATGGCAATTATACTTGAGGGTGCGGCTCCGCTGCAGATATGCCCATTGCCATTGAGCCTTTCTATCTATATGTTTCTAGAGTATTTCGTTTTTGTACTAATACGCTTGACAAAATGATTTCCTTATAAGCTGCGATAAGGTGTTTGTAGTTGGTATTTGTACTACAAGCTCAATTTTTTGGTTCATCTCATCTCTGGTTATTTTTTATTTTTTGTATTTATGTAGCATATTATCAATAGCTTATAAAACCACTTGTGTTTCTTGTTTCCAACCATTACTCTTTGGCAGGGAAGACTATATTATAATGCTATAAGATTATCAGGAAAAGATTCAGAGCTTTTGTTGAACCCAGATTGGCACACACACGATGCAAAATTAACGACCTTGAAATATGGATGAAGGTGTTTATTATGTGCTAGAAATCAAATATGAAAAGGTTTAGATAATGTTTGCGAAGGTGTGTATATTGAACAAGCATAGATGTGTTTTTCTGTTGTTCCTTGATGTGCCCTCATGCAGCTGTGCCCATATGTACTGATTGTTATACTTGTGCGAGTTGCTGGAGAGTTGAGAGACATATGTGTTTGGATTCTGGGTCTTTACTTAATTTGTTGCAGAAAATTGCTCAATAGATCTCATTTATGGATGAGGTTGTGGCAGTAGTTCTCTGGTGCAGTTTCTATCTTTGATAAAGCCTTCTATCAGGGCGCATTAGAGGCTGAAGAATAGAAAACATTTGGGGTTTCTGTGGCGTTGAACATTCAGCGTTTATGTACTGTGTACATGCACGGCCATGCACCACCAGTTCAGTAACTAGATGGCCTTTTCTACTGTACTGGTTCTGCTAATTTTCACATGCTAGCTTCTTTGAAAAGCGCCAACAGTGTGTGCCACATGTAAATAGTCCATGTTACAAATAACAGAACCAGAAGTGTGGTGATGATGTATTAATGGTCGGTTAGGGAATTCAGTCTCGATGAGCTTAACTAATGACATATGTGAGTTGAGCCGAGGTCATTTTCAAAATAATGAAGTATTTTACTTTCCTTTTCATGTTGGTGGTTGACGGAACTTATATGTTTTATCAGATTATCAGAGGACAACAATCATATAAAAGTTATAAACAATCAAAACACTTCTATGAAGCATTTAGTAGACAAATAGTGCTACTGACAGTGGAATTCTTTTCAAAGCACAAAGAGTTTACTCTCAACGCTCTACTCCCTCTGTCCCATAATGTAAGACGTTTTTTGACACTACACTAATGTCAAAAAAGGTCTTACAATCTGGGATGGAGGGAGTAACTAATTAAAATGAGTAGGTACCTGCTTGCCCACAACTAAACCAACTAATATTCATCTCTGATGGTGCAACAGGAGATTACTTAAAAATACACACATTTTCAATGCGACATGGTCTTCATTGGTATTCTATACTACCAAACTAAAATGTGTAGGACCTGCTTGCTCACGACGAAATCAACTAAACCATGTTTTCTTTCCAAGGCACATATGGATGCAAGGGCCACAGCTAAACCAACTAAACATAGGTTTAATTTCATATAGGATTTTCTACTACCAAACTACAATGAATATATGTCAGTCCTTACTAAAGGAAACTATTTTAATCGCGAACATGGGTTTAGCGGGTCTCTGCGCCATTTGGCGCAACGGGTCAACTAGTAACTCAGCAGCCAGGGGAATCGGCCAGGCAATTCTGGACACGGTTCCTAACTAAGAAAAACCAAATTGTCGACTGCCCGGATGCAGAGGCCTTAGCGGCATTTAAGCATAACATCCGTGATGAGTGGCTCGCCCGGCACCTCGGCCAGGAGAAGCCGAAGTCTATGGCAGCCCTCACGACACTCATGACCCGCTTTTGCGCCGGCGAGGATAGCTGGCTGGCTCACAGCAACAACACATCAAGGAATCCTGGCACTGCAAATACCAAAGATACTAACGACAGACCACGTCGTAACAGACACAAGCGCCGCAACAACGGCGATACCGCCGAAGATACGGCAGTCAATGCCGGATTCAGTGGCTCTAAATCCGGTCAGCGGAAAAAGCCATTCAAAAGAAGCACTCCGAGCCCATCTAGTTTGGACCGCATACTCGATCGCTCGTGTCAAATTCACGGCACCCCCGATAAGCTAGCCAATCACACCAACAAAGAATGCTGGGTGTTCAAGCAGGCCAGCAAATTGAACACCGAAAACAAGGACAAGGGGCTGCATAGCGACGACGAATAGGAGCCCCGGCCACTGAACACGGGAGGACAGAAGAGGTTCCCTCCACAAGTGAAAACGGTGAAAATGATATACGCAACCCACATTCCCAAGAGGGAACAGAAGCCTGCACTAAGGGACGTCTATGCGATGGAGCCAGTCGCCCCAAAGTTCAACCCATGGTCCTCTTGTCCGATCACCTTCAATCACAGGGGCCACCCCACTAGTATCCGTCATGGCGGATCTGCCGCATTGGTCCTTGACCCCATCATCGACGGATTTCACCTCACCCGAGTCCTTATGGACGGCGGTAGCAGCCTGAACATGCTCTATCAGGACACAATGCGCAAAATGGGTATAGACCCCTCGAGGATCAAACCCACTAAAACCACCTTTAAAGGTGTCATCCCAGGTGTAGACGCCCATTGCACGGGCTCAATCACACTGGAACTAGTCTTCGGATCTCCGGAAAACTTCTGAAACGAGGAGTTAATCTTCGATATCGTCCCGTTTCGCAGTGGCTATCACGCACTGCTCGGGCGAACCGCATTTGCCAGATTCAATGCGGTACCGCATTATGCATACCTCAAGCTCAAAATGCCAGGACCTCGTGGGGTTATAACAGTCAATGGAAACACAGAACGCTCACTCCGCACGGAGGAACACACCGCGGCCCTCGCAGCTGAGGCACAAAGCAGCCTTTTAAGGCAAACCGCCGAATCGGTGATAAATCCCCCGGATACCGTCAAGTGAGTCTGGAGTAACCTGCAACAGGATCGCCTGACACGTTCAGAGCTTGCCTAGCAATTCGGCCCCCGTCCTAGTCCCGGTCAAGTGACAAAACCCGTGCCGCACGTACATAATTACGCACTGAAAATACCATGGGCATAGGCGGGGGCACGACCAGGGCACGTCCCACAATGCGGCTCAAGCGCCCTAGGGGCTGTATACGTTTATCATTTTCTCTCTTTCAGGACCTTACTCTCTGGAAGGCCTTTCTGGCAGTATGATTGCTAGACACATTACGGGAAGGAACAACCAAGGAGGCAAGAAGCTAAGACGTACAAGGGAATCCCCAGGTGGTCTCTAATAACAATCGAAGTACCCGTTTTTAATACCCATACGCAGCTTGCCCTTGGATAGGACATGTCAAATAGTCCTGTTTTTTGCTTATTGCACTACTTGTATCAGTGCGCTTCGACGTATTATTTAAATAACAATGCATAGCATTGGTCTATTATTGCATTACCCTTCCCTTTTTCTTGTCTGTTTACTTACGACAACTTGCACCCGTACATTCTGGTACGACCAGTACGCCAGGGGCTTCAGTATACCCCATAATACGGCATCAGAAGACCGAACACTTTCGACAGTGCGGCACCCCGAACTTATAGCATTATATACATCAGCTCCGAATCATGTCTTGGGTCAATAGTTGGTTTGCCCGGCTCCCATGTTTTGGTACCTTACATTCCATATATCGGCTAAGGTAGCGCTGGGAGAACTCTGCGATTGTGTCCGGTTCTTCCGGACGAGCACCTCGATGAAAAGCCAAAACTGATCATCATGATAAAGGCGAGAACTGGTCGCTGTTCGAGAGGTCTCAAGTCATAAAGACTTCTTCCGCGTCGAGGCGAGGAGTTGGCCTTGCCCGACTTAGGCGTATATAAGCGCCCCAAATTGACCTTCCGAATACTAGGGGCTTCGCCAAAATTTAAAATTGTAGACTTCTATGGCTAAGTGAGAGTGATAAAGCCTTATAGTCCGATTGCCTGGTTCACAGTCTTGAACACCTCCTCGAAGGACCCAAAATTGGGATAAAGAGTGCTCAGGTTTATCCCAAGACCCCAATACTAGTTACATGGGGCGAAGCCGACGGCAGCCAACTCTCGATTTTATAAGCGGTCGCATGTAAGGTAATATTTTAAATTCAAAAGCGTTGCATAAGCGCAAATGAACTCGTTTCATATTACAGATCGCATGAGTACATTCATTCGAATATTACATCCTTCGTACATTCCTCCGCCACAAGGCGAGAACCCTTCAGGACACTGTTATAATACATTTTGGGGTGGCGATGCTCCTTGCCTTCCGGCGGCCCCTCCTTCACCAGCTTCTCGGCGTCCAGCTTCGCCAAGTGGACCTTTGCTCGAGTAAAAGCCTGCTGGCGCCCTCGATCTGCATGCACTACTTTATGACGTCAAGTCGTGGGCGAGCATTCACAAGCCGCCTCACCGGGCGAAGTAGCTATCATGCGAGGATCGCCAGCCACATCCGGACTATGAGACCCTTCATGGCCTGTTCGGCCGCCTTGTGGAGCTCGACCAGTTGCTTCAGCTGGTCGCTCAAGGGCATCGGGTGTTCGGTCCCAGTATACTGAGACCAGAACAACTTCTCCGTCGAGCTCCTCTCTTCAGCCCGGTAGAACTCCGCGGCATCCAACACACTGCGGGGAAGATCTGCGAACGCTCCTGGAGAGCTCTGAACTCGGGTAAATAAAAGGAAAGTCTCCTTCACATACTTGCTTTGCATAATGAATGCCTTACCCGCTGCTATCTTCTTAACCGCCTCGATTTCCTAGAGGGCCTTCTGGGCTTCGGCCTTGGCGTTTCGTGCGCTCTCGAGGGCCTTCGCAAGCTCCGACTCTCGCATCTTAGAGTCAAGCTCCAAGGACTCGTGTTTTTTGACGAGAGCCTGGAGCTCTTGCTGCACCTCGCCAACCCGAGCTTCTTGCTTTTCTCGCTCAATGTGCTCCTTGGCCGCTTTGTCTTCGGCCTCGGATAGCGCCTTCTTCAGGGTCGCCACTTCGGTCGTGGCCCCTGGCAAATTCAAGATGATCCTATTATTTTACAATCAAATTTATTTTTAAATATACAAACGAGGTATCGCTTACCTTTGTTCTCGTCGAGCTGCCTCTTGGTAAGGCCGAGCTCTTCCTTGGACCGCTCAAGGTCCTGCTTCAGTGCAGCGACCTCCGCAGTGCATGCGGCAGCGACCAGCAGTGAAGCCTGCATATGCACATAGACATATTCTGATTAGACTCCTGCGGTCATTGTTTGATCCTCTATTCGGCCTTTCTTCGCGAACGCCAAACAAAGCATCAGGGGCTAGTGTCTATGAGGTAACATTCTCTTATAATCTGGTTACTTACCTCTAAGCCTGTTAGGAGGCTGGCACAGGCTTCAGTCAGTCCGCTCTTGGCGGACTGAACCTTCTCGACCACCGCACTCATGATAGTGCGGTGTTCTTCGTCGATGGAAGCGCCGCGAAGCGCTTCCAGCAAGTTGTCCGGCGCCCCTGGATGGACAGAAGCCACCGGCACAGGCGGCTTGCCCCTCTTCACGGGGGGTCGCCTGACGGAGTCCGAAACCACTGGAGGTTCCGGCACAGTGTTCGGCTGGGGGCCGAATTCGGGGCCCATGGGAGTCTTGCTCCCCTTGCGCCCAGGGTCCGGAATGTCGCCTTGAGGCGCCTCCAGGACTACCTCCCCTCGGCTCAGTGCCCTTTGGGACAACACCTCGATGTTGTCCGTAGGGTGAGGGGTAGAGGCGGTCGGAAGTGAATCGCTATTCATATCCGACGGGTCCAAAGAACCATCTGACGAAGATACGTCGATATGGGCTCGGGACGGACTGCATAATCATGTTCGGCATGATGAGAAGTAGTGCAATAAAACATACCATGAATTAGTATGGTACCCGGATACTTACGACTTCGCCAGGGGCTTGTCCCTGGGCAACCACTCATCGTCGCTGTAGGCGGCCGTCGCGGAGCAGTCCGGAAGGAGGGTACTTCCCTTCTTGTACCCTTCGGCCTCCCTGGTTGGGGCGGCCTTCCTTTTCTTGTCTCCCCCGGCTGGGGGGGGGGAGAACTTTCCTCTTCCTCCTCGTTTTCGTGGGAGGAGTGCGCCTTGGAGTTTTCGGACGATGAGTCCGATATAACCTTCTTGCGCGAGACCCTTTCGGTCCCGTGGCCTTCTTCAGGCCTTCTTCACGGCACCTCGTAAGGCGCCGGAACTAGCATCTCCGTTAGGAGAGCATCTGCAGGATCTTCAGGCAGGGGAGCTGGGCAATCGATCTGCTCCGTTGTCTTTACCCAGTCCTGTTAAATGGCATGGAGGCTTAGATCCCGCACATGATTAAACTAGGGAAAATAAACATCCTATGAGATATGGAAAACTTACCGGATTGGCAGGGCGCTTTGCGCTGAGTCCGCGGTCCTCGGTAAGGGGAGGAGGTACCTCAACGCCCTTGAACAACACCTTCCAAATGTCCTTGTGCATCGTGTCATAAAGCTCTTGCAGCGTCTGGTGCTCGGCCGGGACGAACTCCCACAAATTGAATGCCCGTCGTTGACACGGGAGGATCCGGCGGAAGAGCATGACCTGGACCATGTTGACAAGCTTGATTTTCTTGCTCATCATGTTTCTGATGCATTTTTGGAGTCCGGTCAGCTCCACCGATGGACCCCAAGACAGGTGATACGTCTCCAACGTATCTATAATTTTTGATTGCTCCATGCTATATTATCTACTGTTTTGGACCATATTGGGCTTTATTTTCCACTTTTATATTATTTTTGGGACTAACCTATTAACCGGAGGCCCAGCCCAGAATTGCTGTTTTTTTTGCCTATCTCAGTGTTTCGAAGAAACGAAATATCAAACGGAGTCCAAACGGAATGAAACCTTCGGGAACGTGATTTTCTCACCGAATATGATCCAGGAGACTTGGACCCCATGTCAAGAAAGAAAAGAGGTGGCCACAAGGGTGGGGGCGCGCCCACCCCCCTAGGGCGCGCCCCCCTGCCTCATGGGCCCCCCTTTGCTCCACCGACGTACTCCTTCCTCCTATATATACCTACGTACCCCCAAACGATCGATCTGGAGCCAAAAACCTAATTCCACCGCCGCAACTTTACAGATCCACGAGATCCCATCTTGGGGCCTGTTCCGGAGCTCCGCTGGAAGGGGAATCCACTACGGAGGGCTTCTACATCAACATCACAGCCTCTCCGATGAAGTGTGAGTAGTTTACCTAAGACCTTCAGGTCCATAGCTAGTATCTATATGACTTCTTCTCTCTTTTTGGATCTCAATACAATGTTCTCCCCCTCTCTCGTGGAGATCTATTCGATGTAATCTTCTTTTTGCGGTGTGTTTGTTGAGATCGATGAATTGTGGGTTTATGATCAAGATTATCTATGAACAATATTTAAATCTTCTCTGAATTCTTTTATGTATGATTGGTTATCTTTGCAAGTCTCTTCGAATTATCAGTTTGGTTTGGCCAACTAGATTGGTTTTTCTTGCAATGGGAGAAGTGCTTAGCTTTGGGTTCAATCTTGCGGTGTCCTTTCCCAAGGATGAGGGGCAGCAAGGCACATATTGTATTGTTGCCATCGAGGATAACAAGATGGGTTTTATCATATTGCATGAATTTATCCCTCTACATCATGTCATCTTGCTTAAGGCGTTACTCTGTTTTTGAACTTAATACTCTAGATGCATCTTTGGATAGCGGTCGATGAGTGGAGTAATAGTAGTAGATGCAGGCAGGAGTCGGTCTACTTGTCTCGGACGTGATGCCTATATACATGATCATACCTAGATATTCTCATAACTATGCTCAATTCTGTCAATTGCTCAACAGTAATGCGTTCACCCACCGTAAAATACTTATGCTCTTGAGAGAAGCCACTAGTGAAATATATGGCCCCCGGGTCTATCTTTATCATATTAATCGCCCAACACTTTATTATTGCTTTTGCTTTTTCACTTTTCTTTTATTTTACTTTGCATCTTTATACCAAAAATACCAAAAATATTATCTATCATCTCTATCAGATCTCACTCTCGTAAGTGACCGTGAAGGGATTGACAACCCCTAATCGCGTTGGTTGCGTGGAGCTATTTGTTTTGTGTAGGTACGAGGGACTTGCGCGTAGCCTCCTACTGGATTGATACCTTGGTTCTAAAAAACTGAGGGAAATACTTACTCTACTCTGATGCATCACCCTTTCCTCTTCAAGGAAATCCAACGCAGTGCTCAAGAGGTAGCAGGAAGATTTCTGGCGCCGTTGCCGGGGAGGTCTTCGCAAAAGTCAACATATCAAGTACCCATCACAATCCCTTATCTCTCACATTACATTATTGGCCATTTGCCTCTCATTTTCCTCTCCCCCACTTCACCCTTGCCGTTTTATTTGCCCTCTCTTTTCCGTTTGCCTTTTTCTCGCTTGCTTTTTGTTTGCTCATGTGTTGGATTGTTTATTTGTCACGATGGCTCAAGATAATACCAAATTGTGTGACTTTACCAATACCAACAATAATGATTTCCTTAGCACTCCGATTGCTCCTCTTACCAATACTGAATCTTGTGAAATCAATACTGCTTTGTTGAATCTTGTTATGAAAGATCAATTCGCCGGTGTAACATCCCAGATTTTGGAATGTTAATATAATTAATTGAATTGTTTGTTTGTTTGCTTGAGTGAATTAAACTTGAGTGAAATTTGAACCTTTTCAAAAACTTTTGAATGAGAGGGAATAAAATGATTTTCCCCTTCTCCGGTAAATTAAAATTCATCCTATTAAAATCAATGAGAGAAGATGACATGACTTCTTCAACTATAAAGAATTTGAACGGAGTTTTGCAATTTAATTCTTTCAAATATTTGCACTTGCTTCTCTATTTTTCTTCCCCGAGAAATACCCCGAGAAATAAATTCTTGCAAGCAAGAAAGAGCGGAGGAAAATGACCCTCCAAAATCAGGGGCATTTTTGAAAATATTTGAGCCAAGAAAAACCAAAGTTTTTATTTCAAAATTATTTGCAAAAAGAAATAAAGCCTTTAGGGATTTTCTGAAAAACATTTTTTAAGTTTTATTTTGGCCGTGGAATAATGCTCATCATCTACATTTTATTTTTCGATAATTTTAGTATATAAAACTCTTTATTCGAATTGATTTGATTTCCTTTTTATTGTTTTAGTTTCCTAATTTTAAAAATAGGAATGGAATCGTTTTATTAGGAAAACCTGCCGCCCATTAAGCACTTTCCTATTCTAGCCCAACAAGAGATCATCTCCTTCCTCTGTTTCCTCTCACGTTACACAAGCTTTCCATATCCATGGAGACAGAAACTCCACCTTCCCGATCTCCCTCGTCTTTCCATCCCAGCGCCTCCCGAGACCGCCTATAAAACCCCTCCTCTCCTCGTTCCATTTTTCCCATCACCACGCCTCCCTGCCTGTAGCCTCCTCGCCACCGTCCTCCTTTTCCCGCCTAGAAATGCTCACCAGAGCTCTCCTGGAACCTCCCATCGCCCAGCGCCACCTCCCCAAGCGCCGACCCCTCCTCCGCCACCCCCACCTCGGCGACCTCGCCCCCTCGCCGAGCAGCCCTCCATATCGCCGTCTCCTTCCTGCCATCTCTGCCTCACGTCTGGTAACTCCGTTTTCGTTTTCAGATTTATTTCCGTAATAGATTTAGTTCCGTTCTTGTTTAGCTTATAACTTTTGATCTAGAAGTCCAATGATGCTGATTCGTTTTGCGTTAGATCACAATTTTCTTGTAGTTTCCAAAATATATAATTTGTCTATGTTTGGATTTATAAAAATTGAGTTAGATCAGATTTGAATTAAAGCTTGTTTTGCTTATTCGGGAGTTTAAAAATAGATTTTTATTTGATTCTTTTTCTACTGATCACTAGTGATCATATTTACCAGTGGTAAAAACTTAAAAATTGTTTGAGTATTTTTAGCTTATTATTTCATGTAAAACAAATTCTGTTTTAGTTCTATTCAATTATAGCTACTTCCTTTTCTATAGTTGTTTTAAATTATTTTATTTTATATTTCAGAAAGTTTATGTTTGGTTTCTATTAGTTAAACAGTAGGTGTTCAACAAGTTTTTATATTTATTTTTATTTTTGTTATCGTGAAATCAATTCAAGTTCGCTAATAACTTGCAATGGATTTCTCTCTGTTTTAACTCCCAATTGAAAATACTTTCAAAATAGCTTTATGAAAAAATACTTTTTTTGTCTTAACTAAATTTATATTTTATTCTCTGTTATTTTAGTGTTTTATTTTCTGTTAGACAAAACTATTTTTGTGAATGTTGTAGAAGAAGACTCCTAGTTTTATTTGAAGTTCCTTGGATTCTTATTCGCTCTCTCTTTTGTTTTGATTGTTAGTGTGAGTGCTTATGTGAATGATATGTTTGTTATATAGATTTCATCGAGAGTGACGAGTAGTCTATCAAGTTATTTCTTGAGAACGATAATTCTTCTTCGTCAACATCACCAGGCAAGTTCACTTTGACCATGCTTTCTTACCTATGTTTTATTGCATTTAGTGGCACCTTTGCAACCACCCCTCAGTAGTGTTATTGAATCCTTGTAGTTGAGTAGTATGCATGAGGTAGGAACCCATCCACCCCTGTTACCAAGCCCGTGACGTTATTTATTTTAATGCCGCGCTATAGTAGACGGGGTTTGGTATGAGTGCTCAGGAGTGGTGTGAGAATGAAGGATTTCGTCAATGACGACAACTCCATGATGGCACCTGCAAGGACTGCATCTTCAAGGCCTCAAGACTTCAAGACTCGAGACAAGAATTCAATACACACTCTTGGGTGAAGGATTTGGTTGACGGGCACCTGGAGAAACCAGTGGTTGGCGGGATGCATGGAGAAGCGCCATGACATCTTGCGGAAAGCTTCACCCAGACTCAAAGAGACGGAAGAATACTTCATGCCCTAAGCTTACCTGCAACCGCAAGTCATTATGGGCTCGCTTGGTTGACCTTAGTTGTGACTCTGGCTGGGGCGGTACTAGCAGATGTAGAACTACGGTAGGATGGGTTGAGTACCGGACGGTGGTCGAGGAACTCTTTGGAAGACCATGTTTGGTCATCTTGTTCTCAAACACCACGAAGTGCGAGAACGTAAAGAGAGGATCGAATCTTGTGGGTAAAGTGTACAAACCTCTGCAGAGGTTAAAACCTAATCGATTAGCCGTGTCCCCGGTTACGGACAATTTGAGCATCTGGACTTGGATCTATCTCGGAACTCTCAACACCGGATTGATAACTTAATTGTGGGCAACTTATGAAGATTTTGGGCTATGAGACATCGGTTGGTGGAACCATGTCATGATAGAGAACTCCATAGTATAGACTTCATTTATTCCTTTGATGTAGGTAAAATAAAATCAGCTTTTATGCAAACAAAACTCAGATACAGAGCCATAAAGCCATACTGCATATAATATAGTTTATCATCTGTTTTCTCTTATTGTGATCTTGCCGGTACATTCAATGTACTAACCTATACGGCTGCAATGTATCATGTTGCAGATATTTTCTCGACGAGTAAGAATACGGTACAGGGTTACGGTCTACACTCAACCTGCCGATGGCGTTGATGGGACTCCACACCCGACTATTTGTTTCCGCTGTGACTTATGAGGTATATATCAGTTTTACGTTATTTATACATGTGATTGAACTTTGATATATACATTGATGTACTGTGTGTGCCAGCATACTGATCCAGGGATGGCACAGATACACAGAGGCTTGACCGTCTGAGGTCGGGTCGCTAAAGCCGGCCTTCCTAGTGAAGATGCCGCTACTCATCTAAATAGCTTCGTTTATTTGTGTGATATGCAAAAGAAGAAATATGTTGATAATGATATTGTTAAATTGACGCTATTTCCTTTTTCGCTTAGAGATCGTGCTAAAGCTTGGTTTTCGTCTTTGCCTAAAAATAGTATTGATTCTTGGAACAAGTGCAAAGATGCTTTTATCTCTAAATATTTTCCTCCCGCTAAGATCATCTCTCTTCGAAACAATATTATGAATTTTAAGCAACTTGATCATGAACATGTTGCCCAAGCTTGGGAGAGAAATAATTAATGATACGTAATTGCCCTACTCATGGTTTGAATTTGTGGATGATTGTACAAAAATTTTATGCCGGATTGAATTTTCCTTCTAGAAATCTTTTAGATTCGGCCGCGGGAGGCACTTTTATGGAAATCACTTTAGGAGATGCTACTAAACTCCTAGATAATATTATGGTTAATTATTCTCAATGGCACACTGAAAGATCTACTAATAAAAAAGTGCATGCGATAGAAGAAATTAATGTTTTGAGTGGAAAGATGGATGAACTTATGAAATTATTTGCTACTAAGAGTGTTTCTTCTGATCCTAATGATATGCCTTTGTCTACTTTGATTGAGAATAATAATGAATCTATGGATGTGAATTTTGTTGGTAGGAATAATTTTGGTAACAACGCGTATAGAGGGAACTTTAATCCAAGGCCTTATCCTAGTAATCCTTCTAATAATTATGGAAATTCCTACAACAACTCTTATGGAAATTTTAATAAGATGCCCTCTGAATTTGAGACTAGTATTAAAGAGTTTATGATCTCACAAAAGAATTTTAATGCTTTGCTTGAAAAGAAATTGCTTAAAGTTGATGAATTGGCTAGGAACGTTGATAGAATTTCTCTTGATGTTGATTCTTTAAAGCTTAGATCTATTCCTCCTAAGCATGATATCAATGAGTCTCTCAAAGCCATGAGAATTTCCATTGATGAGTGCAAGGAAAGAACCGCTAGGATGCGTGCTACGAAAGATGCCTTTATTAAAGCGTGTTCTTCCGATTTCCATGAAAATAAAGATGAAGATCTAAAAGTTATTGATGTGTCCCCTATTAAATCTTTGTTTTGCAATATGAATCTTAATAATGATGGGACTGAATATGATCCACCTTTATCTAGAAGGCGTTCCAAAAATTCGGAGTTTTTAGATTATGATGCTAAAATTGATAAAAGTGGGACTGAAGAAAGCAAAACCCTAGATGTTGCTAAATCCACTAATTTGGATTTCAAGGAATTTAATTATGAAAGTTGCTCTCTAATTTATTTTATTTCCTTGTTGCAATCCGTGCTAAATTCTCCTCATGCTTATAGTCAAAATAAAGTGTTTACTAAACATATCGTTGATGCCTTGATGCAATCTTATGAAGAAAAACTTGAGTTGGAAGTTTCTATCCCTAGAAAACTTTATGATGAGTGGGAACCAACTATTAAAATTAAGATTAAGGATCATGAATTTTATGCTTTATGTGATTTGGGTGCTAGTGTTTCCACTATTCCCAAAACTTTGTGTGATTTGCTGGATTTCCGCGATTTTGATGATTGCTCTCTAAACTTGCACCTTGCGGATTACACTATTAAGAAACCTATGGGAAGAATTAATGATGTTCTTATTGTTGCAAATAGGAATTATGTGCCCGTAGATTTAATCGTTCTTGATATAGATTGCAACCCTTCTTGTCCTATTATTCTTGGTAGACCTTTCCTTAGAACGATTGGTGCAATTATTGATATGAAGGAAGGGAATATTAGATTCCAATTTTCATTAAAGAAAGGCATGGAACACATCCCTAGAAAGAAAATAAAATTACCATATGAATTAATCATGAGAGCCACTTATGGATTGCCTACCAAAGATGGCAATACCTAGATCTATCCTTGCTTTTATGCCTAGCTAGGGGCGTTAAACGATAGCGCTTGTTGGGAGGCAACCCAATTTTATTTTTAGTTTTTTTGTTTTTGCCTCTGTTTATGAATAAATAATCCATCTACCTCCTGTTTAGATGTGGTTTTATGTTTTAATTAGTGTTTGTGCCAAGTTAAACCTATAGGATCTTCTTGGATGATAGTTATTTGATCTTGCTGTAATTTCTAGAAACTTTTGGTTCACGAAAACAATTGTTAAAAATCACCAAAACGTGATAAAATAGTGATTCCAATTTCTTATAATCAATAAACAAATTGCCTAGGTCGTCCTATTTTTTCTGAATTTCTGGAGTTTCCAGAAGTTTGCGTTAGTTACAGATTACTACAGACTGTTCTGTTTTTGACAGATTATGTTTTTCGTGTGTTGTTTGCTTATTTTGATGAATCTATGGCTAGTAAAATAGTTTATAAACCATAGATAAGTTGGAATAAAGTAGGTTTAACACCAATATAAATAAAGAATGAGTTCATTACAGTACCTTGAAGTGGTCTTTTGTTTTCTTTCGCTAACGGAGCTCACGAGATTTCTGTTGAGTTTTGTGTTGTGAAGTTTTCAAGTTTTGGGTGAAATCTTTTGATGGATTATGGAACAAGGAGTGGCATGAGCATAAGCTTTGGGATGCCCATGGCAACCCCAAGATAATCTAAGGACACCAAAAAGTCAAAGCTTGGGGATGCCCCGGAAGGCATCCCCTCTTTCGTCTACTTCCATCGGTAACTTTATTTGGAGCTATATTTTTATTCACCACATGATATGTGTTTTGCTTGGAGCGTCTTGTATGATTTGAGTCTTTGCTTTTTAGTTTACCACAATCATCCTTGCTGTACACACCTTTTGAGAGAACCATCCATGAATTGGAATTTGTTAGAATACTCTATGTGCTTCACTTATATCTTTTGAGCTATATAGTTTTGCTCTAGTGCTTCACTTATATCTTTTAGAGCACGGTGGTGGATTTGTTTTATAGAAACTATTGATCTATCATGATTCACTTAGATTATTTTGAGAGTCTTAAATAGCATGGTAATTTGCTTAATAATAATATGCTTGGTATTCAAGATTTGTAAAACTTTCTTTTGAGTGCGTTGAATACTAAGAAAAGTTTGATGCTTGATAATTGTTTTGAGATATGAAGATGGTGATATTAGAGTCATGCTAGTTGAGTAGTTGTGAATTTGAGAAATACTTGTGTTAAAGTTTGTGATTCCCGTAGCATGCACGTATGGTGAACCGTTATGTGATGAAGTCGGAGCATGATTTATTTATTGATTGTCTTCCTTATGAGTGGCGGTCGGGGACGAGCGATGGTCTTTTCCTACCAATCTATCCCCCTAGGAGCATGTGCGTAATACTTTGCTTTGATAACTTCTAGATTTTTGCAATAAGTATATGAGTTCTTTATGACTAATGTTGAGTCCGTGGATTATACACACTTTTCTCATCCTTTCACCATTGCTAGCCTCTCTAAATACCGCACACTTTTCGCCGGTATCATACACCCACCATATACCTTCCTCAAAACAGCCACCATACCTACCTATCATGGCATATCCATAGCCATTCCAAGATATATTGCCATGCAACTTTCCACCGTTCCGTTTATTATGACATGCTCCATCATTGTCATATTGCTAGCATGATCATGTAGTTGACATAGTATTTGTGGCAAAGCCACCGTTCATAATTCTTTCCTACATGTCACTCTTGATTCATTGCATATCCCGGTACACCGCCGGAGGCATTCATATAGAGTCATATTTTGTTCTAAGTATCGAGTTGTAAATGTTGAGTTGTGAGAAAAATAAAAGTGTGATGATCATCATTTTTAGAGCATTGTCCCAAGTGAGGAAAGGATGATGGAGACTATGATTCCCCCATAAGTCAGGATGAGACTCCGGACGAAAAAAAGAGGCCATAAAAAAAGAGAAAATGCCCAAATAAAAAAATGAAAATGAGAGAAAAAGAGAGAAGGGACAATGTTACTATCCTTTTACCACACTTGTGCTTCAAAGTAGCACCATGATCTTCATGATAGAGAGTCTCTCATTTTGTCACTTTCATATACTAGTGGGAATTTTTCATTATAGAACTTGGCTTGTATATTCCAATGATGGGCTTCCTCAAATGCCCTAGGTCTTCGTGAGCAAGCGAGTTGGATGCACACCCGCTTAGTTTCTTTTATTGAGCTTTCATATACTTATAGCTCTAGTGCATCCGTTGCATGACAATCCCTACTCACCCACATTGATATCTATTGATGGGCATCTCCATAGCCCCTTGATACGCCTAGTTGATGTGAGACTATCTTCTCCCTTTTTGTCTTCTCCACAACCACCATTCTATTCCACATATAGTGCTATATCCATGGCTCACGCTCATGTACTGCGTGAAGATTGAAAAAGTTTTGAGAATGTCAAAAGTATGAAACAATTGCTTGGCTTGTCATCAGGGTTGTGCATGATTTAAATACTTTGTGTGGTGAAGATAGAGCATAGCCAGACTATATGATTTTGTAGGGATAACTTTCTTTGGCCATGTTATTTTGAGAAGACATAGTTGCTTTGTTAGTATGCTTGAAGTATTATTATTTTTATGTCAATATTAAACTTTTGTCTTGAATCTTTCGGATCTGAATATTCATATCACAATTAAGAAGAATTACATTGAAATTATGCCAAGTAGCATTCCGCATCAAAAATTCTTTTCTTTATCATTTACCTACTCGAGGACGAGCAGGAATTAAGCTTGGGGATGCCTGATACGTCTCCAACGTATCTATAATTTTTTATTGCTCCATGCTATATTATCTACTGTTTTGGACCATATTGGGCTTTATTTTCCACTTTTATATTATTTTTGGGACTAACCTATTAACCGGAGGCCCAACCCAGAATTGCTGTTTTTTGCCTATTCAGTGTTTCGAAGAAACGGAATATCAAACGGAGTCCAAACGGAATGAAACCTTCAGGAACGTGATTTTCTCACCGAATATGATCCAGGAGACTTGGACCCCACGTCAAGAAAGAAAAGAGGTGGCCACGAGGGTGGGGGCGCGCCCCCTGCCTCATGGGCCCCCTTTGCTCCACCGACGTACTCCTTCCTCCTATATATACCTACGTACCCCCAAACGATCAGATACGGAGCCAAAAACCTAATTCCACCGCCGCAACTTTCTGTATCCACGAGATCCCATCTTGGGGCCTGTTCCGGAGCTCCGCTGGAAGGGGAATCCACCATGGAGGGCTTCTACATCAACATCACAGCCTCTCCGATGAAGTGTGAGTTGTTTACCTTAGACCTTCGGGTCCATAGCTAGTAGCTAGATGACTTCTTCTCTCTTTTTGGATCTCAATACAATGTTCTCCCCCTCTCTCGTGGAGATCTATTCGATGTAATCTTCTTTTTGCGGTGTGTTTGTTGAGACCGATGAATTGTGGGTTTATGATCAAGATTATCTATGAACAATATTTGAATCTTCTCTGAATTCTTTTATGTATGATTGGTTATCTTTGCAAGTCTCTTCGAATTATCAGTTTGGTTTGGCCTACTAGATTGGTTTTTCTTGCAATGGGAGAAGTGCTTAGCTTTGGGTTCAATCTTGCGGTGTCCTTTCCCAAAGATGATGAGGGCAGCAAGGCACGTGTTGTATTGTTGCCATCGAGGATAACAAGATGGGGCTTTTGTCATATTGCATGAATTTATCCCTCTACATCATGTCATCTTGCTTAAGGCGTTACTCTGTTTTTTGAACTTAATACTCTAGATGCATGCTGGATAGCGGTCGATGAGTGGAGTAATAGTAGTAGATGCAGGCAGGAGTCGGTCTACTTGTCTCGGACGTGATGCCTATATACATGATCATACCTAGATATTATCATAACTATGCTCAATTTTGTCAATTGCTCAACAATGAATTGTTCACCCATTTGTAAAATACTTATGCTCTTGAGAGAAGCCACTAGTGAAATCTATGGCCCCCGGGTCTATCTTTATCATATTAATTGCCCAACACTTTATTATTGCTTTTGCTTTTTTCTTTTCTTTTATTTTACTTTGCATCTTTATTTCAAAAATACCGAAAATATTATCTATCATCTCTATCAAATCTCCCTCTCGTAACTGACCGTGAAGGGATTGACAACCCTTAATCGCGTTGGTTGCATGGAGCTATTTGTTTTGTGTAGGTACGAGGGACTTGCGCGTAGCCTCCTACTGGATTGATACCTTGGTTCTAAAAAACTGAGGGAAATACTTACTCTACTCTGCTGCATCACCCTTTCCTCTTCAAGGAAATCCAACGCAGTGCTCAAGAGGTAGCAACAGGCCCTTCTCTTTCCAGGAGGTGAGCCGCGTGGGGATTCCGGATCAGAATTCGGGGGCCGCCACCCAGTTGGTGTCACGCGGCTCGGTGATGTAGAACCACCCCGATTGCCACCTCTTTATGGTCTCCACATAGGAGCCTTCGAGCCAGACGACGTTAGGCATTTTGCCCACCATGGCACCTCCGCACTCCGCTTGCTGGCCGACCACCACCTTCAGTTTAACTTTGAAGGTCTTCAGCCACAGGCCGAAGTGGGGCCTGATGTGGTGGAAGGCCTCGCACACGACGATAAACGCCGAGATGTTGAGGGTGAAATTGGAGGCTAGGTCGTGAAAGTCCAGCCCGTAGTAGAACATGAGCCCGCGGACAAACGGGTGGAGGGGAAATCCCAGTCCGCGGACGAAGTGGGTAAGGAAAACCACCTTCTCATGGGGCTCTGGCGTAGGGATGATCTGCCCCGCATCTGGCAGCCGGTGTGCGATATCCGCGGCTAGATATCCGGCTCCCCGTAGCATTGTGATGTTCTCCTCCGTAACGGAGGAGACCATCCACTTGCCTCCCGCTCCGGACATGCTTGGAGTGGTTTGAGGAGAAAAACGCGAACTTGGGCGCTGAAGCTCGAGTGCGCAAGAATGGATGAGCAAGGAAGAAGAAGGCGTGGGTAAAAAGGGTGAATCCTTGTCCCTTTATAAGGGTGGAAGAGGCGATGCGCCTCCCCACTTACCTGGTAAAATCGCTTATTCCCCAAGCACCGTAATTGATGGCGCGGTTGGGTTACCCACACCCGTATTGATGAGAATCCGTGATAAGGGGACACGGTCTCTGCTCGACAAGGCGTGCAAGGAAACCGCCTCGCGATATGTGCCGTGGCTGGTTGTGAAAAGCGGTTCAATAATGACCGGGCCGTGGTGTGATGTCATGCTGCAAAATCGTCGTGAGATTAGATTTGTGGAAATATTATTCTCTCTACGGTAGTATGTGGAACTTGTTTTGCAGAGCCGGACACTATCCTTGTGTTCAAAATCTTCTATGGAATATTCGGAGGAGGAACCCGCCTTACAATGCCGAAGACAATCTGCGCGCCGGACTCATCGTCATTGAAGCCTGGTTCAGGGGCTACTGAGGGAGTCCTAGATTAGGGGGTCCTCGGACGGCCGGACTATATACTTTAGCCGGACTGTTGGACTATGAAGATACAAGATTGAAGACTTCGTCCCGTGTCCGGATGGGACTCTCCTTGGCGTGGAAGGCAAGCTTGGCGATACAAATATGTAGATCTCCTCCCTTGTAACCGACTCTGTGTAATCCTAGCCCCCTCCGGTGTCTATATAAACCGGAGGGTTTAGTCCGTAGGATAACAACAATCATACCATAGGCTAGCTTCTAGGGGTTTAGCCTCTATGATCTTGTGGTAGATCAACTCTTATAATACTCATATCATCAAGATCAATCAAGCATGAAGTAGGGTATTACCTCCATCGAGAGGGCCCGAATCTGGGTAAACATCGTGTCCCCCGCCTCCTGTTACCATCCGCCTTAGACGCACAGTTCGGGACCCCCAACCCGAGATCCGCCGGTTTTGACACCGACATTCTTCCCGTTCTTCCCCGTGTTCATCGTGTTCTTTGTGTTCTTCGAGGGAATCCACTCCAATCGTGAAAGATCGGCCTACACCGGGTTAGCCCCGTATCAGAAAGGAAATTGAGTGAAGCTCTCAAGACATATAACATGGGGCATTCAACCATATACCGTACATATATATTTATTTAGGAAAATGCATGCATTGCCCATGTATGGTCCTTATGAGCATCTCCAACAGGCGCGCGATATTAGTGTCGCACTGACAAAATACCATTCTTTTTGCGCGCGCAGCCGTTCCGGACGCTACGGCGGAGGTGCAAAAAACACGCACGCGACATAAGTGGTTCAGTGCGCGGAGCGAAACGGCTTCGCGCGCCGCTTCTTTCGTGCGGCCGCTCTCGCGCGCTGCACTCAAGCGCCTGCTCTCGCGCGCTGCACTCAAGCGCCCGCGCCGCTTTCGCCCCGCCCTGCGCCGCGCCGACATCCCCTCCCCCCTTCATACACCCGCGACCCCTCCGCCACCGCGGCCATTGGCGCAAACCCTAGCGCTGGGAGCTTTGGCTTCGCCTCCGCCCGTGCTCCTCCAAGCACCAGTCTCACGCGCGGCCTTTTCATGCCGCCACAGACGATTTCGACGGGTGGCGTCGCGCGCGGCGCCCGCCGTGAAGCCACGTGCCCCCATCTCGAAGCTCCCAAATGCAGCGGTGGCGAAGGCGGGCAAGGTGTCCGGGAAGAAGAACAAGGCGGCGGACAACTCCTCTAGGCGGCCGAAGAAGAAACTTGCAGGGCGTGCGACGGATGCAGCGGCGAGCTCGCTTGGTGCACCGGCGGCCGATGCGCACAAGGTGTTCGATGAATGGATACATATAGATGCAACATGATTGTTTATGTGCCATTTGTTTGTGTGAACTTTTATGTCATGAACTTGGTTGGGTGATTTTGAACTAGGTTGGATAATGATGTGGCATGATTGTTGATGTGCCGTGCAACTGAACTATGCCATGTCTTTTTTTTATGTTTGAAATATCACCATATTGTCTCCAAAATGAATATGTTGCAAGCGGCGGTTTGAAACGCCCTCGATGCGGCTATATCTCCCACGTGTCGAAGCACGACTTAGAGGCATAACCGCATTGAAAGCAATGTCGCAAGTGAGGTAATCTTCACACAACCCATGTAATACATAAGGGAAAAGAGATACATAGTTGGCTTACAATCGCCACTTCACACAATACATGAGTAAAGCATTACATCATACAGATACAATCAAGGTCCGACTACGGAACCAAAATAAAAGAAGACTACCCCAAATGCTACACAGATCCCCGATCGTCCCAACTGGCTCCACTCTCGATCAACTGAACGAAACAACACAATGAACAAGATCTTCATCAAGCTCCTCCTTGAGCTTGGATGCGCCACCGCACGGTTTCATCGGCACCGCAAACTGGTTTTGAAGTATCTGTGAGTCACGGGACTCAGCAATCTCACACCATGAGATCAAGACTATTTAAGCTTAAAGGTAGGGCAAGGTAGTGAGGTGGAGCTGCAGCAAGCGACTAGCATATATGGTGGCTACATACGCAAATGAGAGCGAGAAGTGAAGGCAAAAGCACGGTCGAACAACTATGATCAAGAAGTGATCCTGAAACTACTTACGCCAAACATAACTCCAACACGTGTTCACTTCCGGACTCCGAGAAGAGACCATCACGGTTACACACGCGTTGGTGTATTTTAATTAAGATCAACTTCGGGTTTTCTACAACCGACATTAACAAATTCCCATCTGCCACATAACCGCGGCACGGCTTTGAAAGTTCAAAACCCGCAGGGTGTCCCAACTTAGCCCATGATAAGCTCTCGCGATCAACGAAGGATATTCCTTCTCCCGGAAGACCCGATCAGTCTCGGAATCCGGCTACAAGACATTTCGACAACAATAAAACAAGACCAACAAAGCCGCCGGATGTGCCGACAAATCGATAGGAGCTGCACATATCTCGGTCTCGTGGCACACTCGGATGAGCAGTCCGTACAACTAAAACCAAACCTCAAGTTGCCTTGAGGGGCGCCGACAAGACTTAGTTCGGCCAAGACTCGAAGGAGCACCGGTCCGGGGCTAAAATAAAGATGACCCTCGGGCTCCGAAACCCAAGGGAAAAAGGGCATAGGTGAGGCAAATGGTAAAACCAATGTTGGGCCTTGCTGGAAAAGTCTTATTCAAAGCGAACTGTCAAGGGGTCCCATAAATCACCCGACCGCGTTAGGGACGCAAAATCCGGGAACATAATACCGATATGACGGAAACTAAAGGCGGCAAGAGTGGAACAAAACACCGGCATAAGGCCGAGCCTTCCACCCTTTACCAAGTATATAGATGCATTAATTAAATAAGATATATTGTGATAACCCAACAAGTAAACATGTTCCAACAAGGAACAACAACTCCATGTTCCAACAAGGAACAAACTTCATCTTCACCGCAACTAACAACGCTATAAGAGGGCTGAGCAAAGCGGTAACATAGCCAAACAACGGTTTGCTAGGAAATGATGGTTAGAGGTTTGACATGGCAATATGGAAGGCATGATATAGCAAGTGGTAGGCATCGTAGCATAGGCATAGCAAAAGAGCGAGCATCTAGCAAGCAAAGATAGAAGTGATTTCGAGGGTATGGTCATCTTGCCTGAAATCCCGCAAGGAAGAAGAACGAATCCATGAAGAAGACAAACGGATGAAGTCGAAAGAGTCCTCACAACTCCGGAACGGAACCGAAGCTAACGAGAAAAGCAAACCGGAAACAAACAAACAACATAGTAAACAACCAATCATAAACATGGCATGATGCACAACCAAGTATGATGCAGGACCGGTTCAATGAGGCATGGCATGGCAATATGCACAAACAACACTACAAGTTAAGTGGAGCTCAATATGCAACGGGTTGCATATTGACAAAACACCACATTGACATATTTAGTTTGATCTCGGTTAGGTACTCAACAATATTAAATGTTATTAAACATGGCAAGAGGTGAAGCATATTGAAACTAACTATCTAGGCAAGTTTAAATGAGGCCGGAAACAACGAACAACAATTCCGGAAAATCCCCATATGCAAATTATGGATTAGGTACTGATCTGCCCTAAACACAATTTTAATGTTGTTAAACATGCAAAGTAATGCTACCATGTTAAACTAGGCATTTTTCTACCCCATTTACATATATAAATTATTTAAATCCGAGTTACGGTTATTTAGATATGAAATAAATCATTTTAACATGGCATTTAGGCAAAATTAATGCAAACAACAATTTTAAACATTTAAAAGTTGTTATCATGATGCGGATGACATGTGCAAGTTTATGCAATTTTTATGAAAACATTGACATGAGCATTATGAATCATTGTGTCACCGTGGTGGAAGAAAGGGGTGCCACGGCAACGAATCCGAAAATGGTGCCACGGCAACATTCCGGTTCCGATAACTCGACTGCGATACCGGTGCAAAGGAAAGTGTGGAAGTGCGGAACATGCAAACGATGGTGGGGTGATCCCGGATACCGGGTTCCCGCGGAACGGTGGCATGGCAAAAGAGGGGCATCGCAAGGATGATTCGATCACGGTCGGTCATCTCGGTGGTTATACCTCCGAAACGTTCAAACGGGACGGTTCGAGTTTCGTAGAGGGAAGTAGACGTTCACGGGTCGTCGAGGGAAGTAGAGGAAGTAGTCGTACACGGCGTAGGGGGAAGTCGTTGTTCACGTTCGATGGTAGTGGTACATGGTGAATCCCGAAACGGACTTGGCGTCTTCGCGCGTAGGGGTACTTGTCGTTAACCACGGAAGTAGTTGTTCACGTTTTGGAGTTGAACTTGACGATCCGAGGGGGTACTTGGCGCATCACCATGTAGTCCTACATGCACGTAGATGAACTTGACGGGTCCCATGAGTAGTCGTACTCGGCGAATCCGCGTAGTTGCACATGTATTTGTGCTGTAGCCGAACTTGATGAAAACCCACGGTGACGGTAGACGTACACGGTCGGCTTGATGGAACTTGGCGGTCTCGACGGTCGTCGTGGTACTTGGCGATTTCGAAGACGGCAGCAGGGTACTGGACGTGTCACGATGTAGTTGTGCGTTTGTTCGGAGGGGAACTTGGCGACATCCACGAAGCGTCCTCGGGCTTCCCTGGTTGCCGAGTCTTGGCAGCAACGAGAGGGCAACAGGGACGCGTCCTCCATGCTGCTCGAACGAGGCAGAGGCGGGGCAGGGGCCCATCTGGTCCCTGGCCGGTGGGACTCCATGGGGCGGCGGCCATGGCGTCGGGCAGGACCTCCCGAGGTGGAGCAGGGAGGCGCGGCCATGGCAGGGCTCAGCGACTCGGGCGGGCGGCGCGGATCTGGTCCCCAGCACGGGACGGCGAGAGGATGCAGCAGCTCCTGCTGCTGCCGGGCGGCGCAGGTCGAGGCGGAGGAGGAGCTGCAGAGGAGAGGCGTCGCGAGGCGGGGGCTGCAGTCCTCGGCGGCAAGGAGGCACCTGGAGGAGAGGACCACAGGCGGCGGCGGCGATCATGGCAGGAGCGGTGGCGCGGCACCAAGGGCGGCGACGAGGAGGCCACCGGGGTCCGGCCTGGTCGCTGGAGGAGCGGCGGGGATCGGGTGCAGGTGCTCGAGGAGCTCCTCTCCTCAAGCGCTTAGCGACGGGACGGCGAGATGAGGGGGGATCGGGAGAGAAGCGAGCGGGAGCGAGGGGATCGAGCGAGTGGGGCGACGAGGGGATCGGGCAGGGGGTTGGCGGCGCTGGTGGGAGATGGGAGAGAGATGGCTGCGGGCTAGGGTTAGGAAGGGGCCATGGGCCTTGGGCCGGTCTGGAGGCTAGGCCGGCCTGGTGGAGGAGAAAGGCCAGGGGCCGGCTGGGCTGGCTCCTCTCTCCTCTCTCTCTATATTTAGCAGAAAAGAAAATAGAGAGACAAAAAGAAAGAGAGGGTTAGGGAAAGAATTTGGGAACGAGGGCAATTTTCCCGGGCTCACAAAAATATGAGGAATTTAACAAAAATGATCCAAGGATTTTTGGTGGAACTCCGGAAAATGATAGAATAATAATGGCAAGGTGTGGAGACCAAACTTGAAGCAGAAAAAGGAACGAAATTATTTTGCAAGTGTGTTAAGATCAATTCCAATAAATGGAATAATTATTATAGCTCCCTAATAATATTGGGACGATATGTTATAAAGAGAAGTCAACCTTCCCTCGATTTAAATGGATCGAAAAAAATCCATACAATTTATTTAGTTGAGTTTAAAAAAATTAATGATATGATGGCATGATGAGATGATGCAATGCAAGAGATGACATGATGAAAGCACAAACAAAACAAATCACAAGGCAAAACTCGGAAAACCCTGGAAGGCAACTGAAACTCCGGTCTTGGGGCGTCACAACACTCCACCACTACGAGAGGATCTCGTCCCGAGATCTAGGATGGCACCGGAGAAAAAGCGGGAGAGGAAGAGGTAAAACAAAGTTGCTTCTTTGACAAACGAGTGAAACCAATAAACCTCGAGAGGTTGAACAAAATGAAAGAAAGAAAACAACGAAGATGAACAAAGTTGAAAACACTCTGTTAGAAAAGAGGAACAAGGGATACGACGACAACCAAGAGGTTAAGTGATAAAATAGATATTGAAACCACTCCGGTTAAAACTAGATAGACTAGGAATAAGATTGATAAAATTTGGGCAGCACTCCGACTAAAAGAAGAAGGAAAACTTGATAAGATGAAGAGAACTTGAAGAGATGACACAACCTCCGGTTAAATGGGTAAGCAAGAAAAAGAACATGATCTTGACAAAAGAAGATGATGGGTCGAAGAGAGCAACATCACAATGCCTCCGGAAACAAAGCATGATCGATAGAAAGTTGGAATGAATAGAACGAAGAATGAAACCAACATCTCCCACCATAAATGAATTTGAAAGAGCAATTACGAAGTTGGATTGAATGGAGTTGTTTGAAAAACAACAACGATAAGGATAAGCTTGTAGTGGGCTTATGAAAACATCTCAAAATTATGAGGTGAGCTTCTGCCACCAACGGAAACAATTGATTGAATTAAGATCAACAAGAAGACGAGAAACTTATATCACCGGGAGGACAAATGAAGAACTTGGGTCCTTTATAAGCACCATAAATAGCAACAATCCTTAGGGAAAGCTTTAGGTGAAATATAGCCCAAGATAACTCCAATGAAGAGATTGATGGATTTAAAATACCTCATTCTTGACAACATGTGAATCATGAAGCATGAAGGGAAATTGTCAAGAATGACATAACACCATCTCAAGAGATAAGGTAGAAAGAATTGCACTTCGAAATGCAAGAAGAAGAATACTTGAACTCCTCAAAACAAAACATGTGTTGAGCACCATGTTTATATTAGAGTATAGCTTGGCGGATCATAACTCCGAGAGAAATCTTGATGAACAATTGAAGAATGAAAAGAATCCTTGACGAACCATCATGTAGAGCCTCCATGAAGAACTCCGGTAATAAAAGGATGATAAAAAGAAAGAGAACTTGAAAACACAAGGTGAATCCTTGCAATGATAAGATGAAGCTTTGAAATGATATAGCCGAGAAAACTTGGAACTCCGGAAAGAAAGATGAACAAATGAAATCAAGAATTTTGATGAACCTCCAAAATAAGGAATTGAATTTACTCGATGGAACAAGAATAAGAATTACATTATGCTGATCCTTCACCAATTAAATTGATGGCAAGCAATGGATTAGGCATACTACTTATTCTCATTGAAAAATGATTACAGATAGAGATATTGCTCAACTTGGGAAGGTCTTCAACGATCCGCCGGTAGGATTTGGGAAGAACGAATGAATCTATATAATAACGAAGGAAGAGAACTCTTGAACAAACCACCGTAAGAATTGAAAATGAAAGTAGCAAAGGCACAATTCACCAGGAAGAATTGGAAAACGAATGAAGATGCTTGAGGGGAATTTAGATACATTAGAACGAAGAGATCATGAACTGATTAGAGGATATTTCGACGATGCACCGGTGAGATTTGGAAAAACAAGAGTTGAACGCTTGAATGAATAATTCTGAGATGATGGGCTCTGGAGAATCAAACTGAAAAGACTCCTGAATTGCTCCGGGTGGGTTAAAAGAATTCTCACAATCAAAACAATTATGAGGATGGCACGAAGCTAGAACCACGAATCTTGAAGAGAATGGAGCAAGATTAAAGAGAAACTCTTCTTCGGTCTTCAAAATTCAAGAATGACGACGAGAAACATCACCATGAATTATTGAGATACTCCGGGTTGAAAATTAGAAAGGTTGAACCAACAATGAAAATAATTTGGAAGATCTTGGAGAAAGCCATATGACTGATGAAAACTCATTCTTACGTCAAACTTTGCAATGAATTTGGGAATAGCTCTGGAAAATTAGAAGAGTCAGGTAAGATCCTGGGAAAGACCTGTGGGTTAGGGCCCACTCAAAAGAACCACCGTTGAACAATTGTTTGAAATAGATATTGCACCGGTAGAATTAAATGGCTTGAATGAGATAGCATCCTCAAAAGAACTTGAGTGAATTGAGAATGGAAACTAGAATCTTCTGAGATATCTTCAACACTCCGGAACAATTGAATAGCGAGAAGTGGATGATTAAGAGATACACCGACATGAGAAAGCATTTGAAACGATGAAAAGAATACGATCAACACTGAAAACTTGACTCAAATCCACCGGAGAAGAAAATTAGAATGGAACAATGATAAGGTTAAAGCTTCCTTAGCGTCTTCATGAGAAATCACCGGATAAAACATTAAAGGAAAAGAATGAAGAAACTTCACTCAATAAAAATGGATACTTGATTAAGAAATCTGAGTCCTTGAAGAAAAAGGGTGGGAGGGCGGGAAAACAAAGACAACTTGGGTCGGATAAAACGAACACCGTTGAGAAAAAGCTTAGAATTGATCTTGCGAATGTTGGAATGATCGGATCCACTTGAAGAGAAGCACGCCGGTTGAGAAAAGAATTAACATGACGATCTCGATGATCAAGAAGGATTAGTATTCACATAGCAATATGAGAACACCATTTAGGAAAGGTATGGAATCAACACTTGGCATTGAAGCAACTTGAATACCACAAAACAAAACAAAAACAAAGGATTGGCTTCAAGAATGAGCCGGAACAAACACATGATAGAGATTTCGCCCAAAGTGTTCGTGGTGGGGCCCACACGGACACGACGTATAGCGGACGTCACGAATGACAAACAAGACGTCCCCGAATCAGCATAGCCAAGGATTCTTTAAGACGTCTCGCGACCACTGTAAATCGACCGTGAATGGGCGGACCACTAGACGTTGAACCCCAATCTCAAATCATACATCCGCGGAAAGAATATCCCGTAAGCTACTAGAATTCCACCTATAAACTCCCAAAACTTTCGGTTATGCAATCTGGTGTTGGGGATACAGGGACACAAAATATATCACCCAAACTAACAATACCTAGATCCAATTGATCCATCCGTCAACACATAACCAAGAAATCCTCGAAATCGTGTACCTCGACCTTCAAAAACATCCGTTATACAAGTCATGGCAATACTCCCTTTCGCCACAAGATCGGGCTATCGTGGTTATCTCACCAACAACTCGCACAAAAGAGATTTCGATGTCGGTAAAACTCGGTATTCCAGAATCGCAACGATAAAATTGTGACGACAACACCTCGAGCTCAACTCCCGGGACACCGCCACAACCCCTAAATGTCGAGGCACCAAGAACAATGTTCTCGCCACAAAACCATCGAACGATTCCAAGATACCAGCGTGATCCTAAAAATTTTTTAGTGAAATTTGAGGAGAGAAAGTCAAAACTCTACGTCAGATACCTCACCAGAGCGACGAAGGTACCGAGGAGTAAAAAATCCTACTCTCCGATATATATAATCCTAAGACTCAAAACATTTTCCATTCTAGACTCAACAACGCCAAAGAAACAATCAAGTAGGGGCTCCTAAGTCGGGAAGGCTCGATTACCAACTTGAACGCCTCGATGCGGCTATATCTCCCACGTGTCGGGCACGACTTAGAGGCATAACCGCATTGAAAGCAATGTCGCAAGTGAGGTAATCTTCACACAACCCATGTAATACATAAGGAAAAGAGATACATAGTTGGCTTACAATCGCCACTTCACACAATACATGAGTAAAGCATTACATCATACAGATACAATCAAGGTCCGACTACGGAACCAAAATAAAAGAAGACTACCCCAAATGCTACACAGATCCCGATCGTCCCAACTGGCTCCACTACCGATCAACTGAAGCGAAACAACACAATGAACAAGATCTTCATCAAGCTCCTCCTTGAGCTTGGATGCGCCACCGCACGGTTTCATCGGCACCGCAAACTGGTTTTGAAGTATCTGTGAGTCACGGGACTCAGCAATCTCACACCATGAGATCAAGACTATTTAAGCTTAAAGGTAGGGCAAGGTAGTGAGGTGGAGCTGCAGCAAGCGACTAGCATATATGGTGGCTACATACGCAAATGAGAGCGAGAAGTGAAGGCAAAAGCACGGTCGAACAACTATGATCAAGAAGTGATCCCGAAACTACTTACGCCAAACATAACTCCAACATCGTGTTCACTTCCCGGACTCACGAGAAGAGACCATCACGGTTACACACGCGTTGGTGTATTTTAATTAAGATCAACTTCGGTTTTCTACAACCGACATTAACAAATTCCCATCTGCCACATAACATGGGCACGGCTTTCGAAAGTTCAAAACCCTGCAGGGTGTCCCAACTTAGCCCATGATAAGCTCTCGCGATCAACGAAGGATATTCCTTCTCCCGGAAGACCCGATCAGTCTCGAATCCGGCTACAAGACATTTCGACAAAGAATAAAACAAGACCAGCAAAGCCGCCGGATGTGCCGACAAATCTGATAGGAGCTGCACATATCTCGGTCTCGTGGCACACTCGGATGAGCAGTCCGTACAACTAAAACCAAACCTCAAGTTGCCTTGAGGGGCGCCAGACACTCTAGTTCGGGCCAAGACTCAAGGAGCACCGTCCGGGGGCTAAAATAAAGATGACCCTCGGGCTCCTAAACCCAAGGAAAAAGGGCATAGGTGAGGCAAATGGTAAAACCAATGTTGGGCCTTGCTTTGAAAAGTCTTATTCAAAGCGAACTGTCAAGGGGTCCCATAAATCACCCGACCGCGTTAGGGACGCAAAATCCGGGAACATAATACCGATATGACGGAAACTAAGGCGGCAAGAGTGGAACAAAACACCAGGCATAAGGCCGAGCCTTCCACCCTTTACCAAGTATATAGATGCATTAATTAAATAAGATATATTGTGATAACCCAACAAGTAAACATGTTCCAACAAGGAACAACAACTCCATGTTCCAACAAGGAACAAACTTCATCTTCACCTGCAACTAACAACGCTATAAGAGGGGCTGAGCAAAGCGGTAACATAGCCAAACAACGGTTTGCTAGGAAATGATGGTTAGAGGTTTGACATGGCAATATGGAAGGCATGATATAGCAAGTGGTAGGCATCGTAGCATAGGCATAGCAAAAGAGCGAGCATCTAGCAAGCAAAGATAGAAGTGATTTCGAGGGTATGGTCATCTTGCCTGAAATCCCGCAAGGAAGAAGAACGAATCCATGAAGAAGACAAACGGATGAAGTCGAAAGAGTCCTCACAACTCCGGAACGGAACCGAAGCTAACGAGAAAAGCAAACCGGAAACAAACAAACAACATAGTAAACAACCAATCATAAACATGGCATGATGCACAACCAAGTATGATGCAGGACCGGTTCAATGAGGCATGGCATGGCAATATGCACAAACAACACTACAAGTTAAGTGGAGCTCAATATGCAACGGGTTGCATATTGACAAAACACCACATTGACATATTTAGTTTGATCTCGGTTAGGTACTCAACAATATTAAATGTTATTAAACATGGCAAGAGGTGAAGCATATTGAAACTAACTATCTAGGCAAGTTTAAATGAGGCCGGAAACAACGAACAACAATTCCGGAAAATCCCCATATGCAAATTATGGATTAGGTACTGATCTGCCCTAAACACAATTTTAATGTTGTTAAACATGCAAAGTAATGCTACCATGTTAAACTAGGCATTTTTCTACCCCATTTACATATATAAATTATTTAAATCCGAGTTACGGTTATTTAGATATGAAATAAATCATTTTAACATGGCATTTAGGCAAAATTAATGCAAACAACAATTTTAAACATTTAAAAGTTGTTATCATGATGCGGATGACATGTGCAAGTTTATGCAATTTTTATGAAAACATTGACATGAGCATTATGAATCATTGTGTCACCGTGGTGGAAGAAAGGGTGCCACGGCAACGAATCCAAAATGGTGCCACGGGCGGTCAGCCGTCATTCGGATCACGGACGGTTATTGTTTGCACTCAAGGAGAAGGAGAAGACCGGACCAATGGGATAGGGGTTTCAAGTTTGAAGCTTTGGTGGCAGGAGGAGGGCTGTGAGGAGATCCAAGGTGCATGGGAGGAGGGTTTGTTGGAAGGATCAGCAAATGTGGTGACGCTCTCTGTTGTGTTGCTGGTAGAATGAAGAAATGGCACAATGAGGTGGCGGGGGGGTGAGGCCGTCTGAGAGAAAAAAAGATCTGGAAAGATGTATGTGTGCCCCGTGTCGGAAGAAAAAATTAGAGAGGAAGCAAGATTGCGGTGTGTGGTGGAAGAACTAGAGGAGAAAGAAGCATCAAGGCCAGCAGAGATCTCATGTTTCTTGGTTGCGGGATGGCAACGAGCACTAAATACTTTATGGCCGTGGTGAATGCTAGAAGAAAAGCGAATAAGTGAAGGAGTTGAGGAGGGAAGATTCGGTGGTGAAGGAGGGAGGGGTCTCTCTCTCTCTCTATATTTAGCGAGAAAAGAAAATAGAGACAAAAAGAAAGAGAGGTTAGGGAAAGAATTTGGGAACGAGGGCAATTTTCCTGCTCACAAAAATATGAGGAATTTAACAAAAATGATCCAAGGATTTTGGTGGAACTCCTAAAATGATAGAATAATAATGGCAAGGTGTGGAGACCAAACTTGAAGCAGAAAAAGGAACGAAATTATTTTGCAAGTGTGTTAAGATCAATTCTAATAAATGGAATAATTATTATAGCTCCCTAATAATATTGGGACGATATGTTATAAAGAGAAGTCAACCTTCCCTCGATTTAAATGGATCGAAAAAATCCATACAATTTATTTAGTTGAGTTTAAAAAAATTAATGATATGATGGCATGATGAGATGATGCAATGCAAGAGATGACATGATGAAAGCACAAACAAAACAAATCACAAGGCAAAACTCGGAAAACCCTGGAAGGCAACTGAAACTCCGGTCTTGGGGCGTCACACGGTTGCTCATGCTTGTATTTGTAAGTTTAGCGCGTTCTTTGAAATGCAAGCAAGAAGTTTTCTGAGACGGCATTGGAGCCAAGGTTTCTCCTGGCGCTAAAAGTGGCTATTTCGGCGCTGTAAACTGGTTTTAACGCGCCACGCGGTTGCTCGCCTGTTGGGGATGCTCTAACAAAATTAGAATTAATCCCAGTTAAGTTCTGGTTGAGTTGATTTTTGATTGAATGATTTGAATATACGAGCCATGCATGCATAATGCTCTCCCGTTGCAACACACTGGCACTTACCTATAGTAAACATAAAAAAACCCGTACGAGTATATAGATTGTAATTTAGTCACGGTTACTATTTGCAATGTTTGTAGAGTCCTACAATTTTGCAGCGTCTTGCAAATTTGATCATCTTATAAACCCTTCCACTGTAGTACTCATACTTATTTAGCTCAGTGACAAAGAAGGTGTACGTTTGTTCAGAAATCCACACAAAATTAGCAAATCCATTGTTTTTCTTTCTCTGCTGTGGAGGATAGATATGCTCCCAAATTCGGCAGTCGTTCATCGTTTCTGTGGACACGGGCAGCGCGCCGCCCTGCACCATCCGACTTGCCAAATATCTCGAGCGACCCCACCTTCTGACTCACGTCCCCTGCTCCCACTGACAACGAAGAGCTCGTCCCCACCAATCCCGTTAACCCCCCTCCCTCTCCGCCGGCTCCGTGCCATATCTCCACGGAACGGATAAGCCACTGAAAGCCAAGAAACGTCGCAGCTTTCCGCTAATAGTGGGCCCATGAAAACGCGGCCCACGAATGGGACCCTCGCGTCAGTGAATAATACGTGCACCTCTCGGTGACCGCAGGTTATTCACCCGAACCGGATTAACACCCCGGCGTGACGGCGAGACACGCAGGCAACGGCGACACCCTTCGCTCCCCGTCTCGGTTCGTCTCGTCCTCTGCCTTCCTCTGTTCCTCATCTCCCCACCTCACTCCGCCCCCCCTCCCCACCGATTCCTCCACGCGAGGTCCTCGAGCTGCCCCGTCCTCCCGGTCGCGAATCTAGGGTTCAGGGCCCGCCCGCCCTGCCTCTCCCATGGCCTCCGCCGCCGCCGAAACCCTCGTCTCGCTCCCCATCGTGCCCCCCTCCCGGTCGCTCCTCCGCCCCCTCCGCAGGCGACCTGCTTACAGAGGCAGCGCCGCGTCGGTCCGCCTGTCTGCCGTGCCGCCCCGGGGCCTCGGGTTCGCCCTCATCCATCGCCGCATTCGCTGCCCGCCGGCGGCGCGCGCCAACGTCGAGCGCGACGGCGACGGCGCCTCCGGGTCGGGAGAGGCCTCGTCCACCGGGGACGGCGACCGCGAGGCGGCGGCGGAGCAAGGTAGTGATAGCGCGGGCACGAGCACCACCAGCGCGGCCGCCACGCCGCCGTCGCCGCCCTCTTCGTCCAAGAGGGGGGAAAACAAGTGGCGCCGGCGGGTGGCTAAGGGCGGCGGTGTTGGCCGATGGTTCTGGGAGCCCATAGTGCAGGGCCGGGAGATGGGGTTCCTCCTGCTACAGCTCGGGTTTGCCATATTCGCCCTCCGCATGCTGCGGCCGGAGATCACCTTGCCTGGCTCAGAGCCCCGGCCGCAGACCACTTACATCAGCGTCCCCTACAGCGACTTCCTGGCGAGCATTGATAAGGACCAGGTGAAAAAGGTTGAGGTGGATGGGGTGCACGTTATGTTCCGGCTCCGTCCCGAGGTTGAGGCCAGTGTGGTGGAGCAGCCACAAACACAAACAGATGGCGTTGCTGATAATGCTGCCATTTC
Organism: Aegilops longissima; assembly: GCA_021605205.1. NCBI lineage: Eukaryota > Viridiplantae > Streptophyta > Magnoliopsida > Poales > Poaceae > Aegilops > Aegilops longissima. Next base: position 440,802,043 of record CM038681.1, read on the forward strand.
GAGGAGAATCGTCTTCACAACGACACGGCCAGTGGACATTAAGACTCCATATGAGAAGATGGTGGAGAATAGTGTTGAGTTTGGGTCGCCAGATAAGAGGTCCGGCGGCATGCTCAATTCAGCTTTGGTAAGGCATTTCAACTGAAAATTATCTGTGTTACACCTTACACGTTTGATTATTGTGGCTTGAAAATTGTTGCAGTAATAGCATTTTAGACCATTAGTGGCATGTCAATAGGAAACAGGGGTATGATTTACTACATATGGTGATGGAGATTGTAGAATTAGAGATGGTGTTTTAGTTTAAATAAGGAGGAAATAATTTGTAATGTTATTTCCTTTAGTATGGTTTGTTTCATCAATCTAGATTTTATATACGCTAACTAGTTAGATGTGACGTACTGGCAATGAAGGAGAAAAAGAAAATCAGTGTTTTGTTATGTGTCAATACTTAGAGATGCTCACAAGAGATTAGAATCCAATATTTTTTTTGTTCTGCTTGAAACAAAAGCATAACATTTGTTCAATTCTCCCAGTGGCTGCTTTTTATAGCAAGCAAACAGAAGTACTTGTTGCTAAACTTTGTTAGTATGTACTCCATAACTACATATATAATCAACCCTACAATCGTTGTAGATGCTTAAGCAATCTAGCATCCTTTGGCGTTTTGGTTATCCCTAAAGTTGAATCCTGGTACATCTATTTCCTTGCTTTCACGTGCAAAAGGAAGGGTTAAACTATTGTCAAGGGTAATGTAGAAGTAGACGCTTCTCTTTTGATTTTGTTTCCTGTTAGCAACTATAACTGCATTAATTCTTTCGTTCTCCCAATCCTATGCAGAAAATTAAGTTCCACCATTCTGCGCTGATCAGTTTGACAAATAGTACAAATTAACAATACTGAGGCTGAGAATCGCAACTCACAAGCATTTTCCTCGGTGTTTTTTTCTACCCTTGCTGGGCCACCACACTTGAATGCTATTGTGTTTAGTAATCATGTGTCAACTGTAGCATAGCAAAAGTCTAGGTAACAAAAACTCTAATCTAGCTTCCTAGTAACTATACACTCAAGATTTTACAGAACTACTACATACGAACGAGTTAATAATAAGGAGGGTTCGCTTAGGTAGCTGGAACGTAGGGTCTCTGACAGGGAAGCTTCGGGAGCTAGTTGATGCAGCGGTGAGGAGAGGTGTTGATATCCTTTGCGTCCAAGAAACCAAATGGAGGGGACAGAAAGCGAAGGAGGTGGAGGATACCGGCTTCAAGCTGTGGTACACGGGGACGGCTGAAACAGAAATGGCGTAGGCATCTTGATCAACAAGAGCCTCAAGTATGGAGTGGTAGACGTCAGAGACATGAGGACCGGATTATCCTGGTCAAGTTGGTAGTTGGGGACTTAGTTCTCAATGTTATCAGCGCGTATGGCCCGCAAGTAGGCCACAATGAGAACACCAAGAGGGAGTTCTGGGAAGGCCTGGAAGATATGGTTAGGAGTGTACCGATTGGCGAGAAGCTCTTCATAGGAGGAGACCTCAATGGCCACGTGGGTACATCTAACACAGTTTCAAGTGGTGCATGGGGCTTTGGCTATGGCATCGAGGAATCAAGAAGGGGAAGATGTCTTAAGCTTTGCTCTAGCCTACGACATGATTGTAGCTAACACCCTCTTTAGAAAGAGAGAGTCACATCTGGTGACTTTTAGTAGTGGCCAACACTCTAGCCAGATTGATTTCATCCTCTTGAGAAGAGAAGATAGGCGTGCGTGCCTAGATTGTAAGGTGATACCCGGAGAGGGTGTTGTACCTCAGCATAAGCTGGTGGTTGCTGATTTCCACTTTCGGATTCGTGTCCAGCGGGATAAGCATGCCAAAGTCGCTAGAACAAAGTGGTGGAAGCTCAAGGGGGAGGTAGCTCAACCGTTCAAGGAGGGGGTCATTAAGGAAGGCCCTTGGGTGGAAGGAGGGGATGCGGACAATGTCTGGATGAAGATGGCGACTTGCATTCGTAAGGTGGCCTCGGAGGAGTTTGGGGTGTCCAAGGAAAGGAGAAGCGAAGATAAGGATACCTGGTGGTGGAATGATGATGTCCAGAAGGCGATTAAAGAGAAGAAGGATTGTTTCGGACGCCTATACCTGGATAGGAGTGCCGACAACATAGAGAAGTACAAGATGGCGAAGAAGGCCGGAGCTGTCAGTGAAGCAAGGGGTCGGGCGTATGGGGACCTCTACCAACGGTTAGGCACGAAGGAAGGCGAAAGGGACATCTATAAGATGGCCAAGACCCGAGAGAGGAAGACGAGGGATATTGGCAAGTCGAATGCATCAAGGACGGAGTAGACCAACTCTTGGTGAAGGACGAGGAGATTAAGCATAGATGGCGGGAGTACTTCGACAAGCTGTTCAATGGGGAGAATGAGAGTTCTACCATTGAACTGGGCGACTCCTTTGATGAGGTCAACATGCGTTTTATGCGGTGAATCCAGGAGTCTGAGGTTAAGGAGGCTTTAAAAAGGATGAAAGGAGGCAGGGCGATGGGCCCTGATTGTATCCCCATTGAGGTGTGGTTGAGACATAGCGATAGTATGGCTGACCAAGCTTTTCAACCTCATTTTTCAGGCAAACAAGGTGCCAGAAGAATGGAGACGGAGTATATTAGTACCAATCTTCAAGAACAAGGGGGATGTTCAGAGTTGTACTAATTACCGTGGAATTAAGCCGATGAGCCATACAATGAAGCTATGGGAGAGAGTTATTGAGCACCTCTTAAGAAGAATGACAAGCGTGACCAAAAATCAGTTTGGTTTCATGCCTGGGAGGTCGACCATGGAAGCCATTTTCTCGATACGACAACTTATGGAGAGATACAGGGAGCAAAAGGAGAACTTGCATATGGTGTTCATTGACTTGGAGAAGGCCTATGATATGATACCGCGGAATGTCATGTGGTGGGCCTTGGAGAAACACAAAGTCCCAACAAAGTACATTACCCTCATCGAGGACATGTACGATTATGTTGTGACAAGTGTTCGAACAAGTGATGTCAACACTGATGACTTCCCGATTAAGATAGGACTGCATCAGGGGTCAGCTTTGAGCCCTTATCTTTTTGCCTTGGTGATGGATGAGGTCACAAGGGATATACAAGGAGATATCCCATGGTGTATGCTCTTTGCGGATGATGTGGTGCTAGTTGGCGATAGTCGGACGGGGGTAAATAGGAAGTTAGAATTATGGAGACAAACCTTGGAATCAAAAGGGTTTAAGCTTAGTAGAACTAAAACCGAGTACCTGATGTGCGGTTTCAGTACTACTAGGTGTGAAGAGGAGGAGTTTAGCCTTGATGGGCAGGTGATGCCTCAGAAGGACACCTTTAGATATTGGGGTCAATGCTGCAGGAGGATGGGGGTATTGATGAAGATGTGAACCATCGAATCAAAGCCGGATGGATGAAGTGGCGCCAAGCTTCTGGCATTCTCTGTGACAAGAGAGTGCCACAAAAGCTAAAAGGCAAGTTCTACAGGACGGCGGTTCGACCCGCAATGTTGTATGGCGCTGAGTGTTGGCCGACTAAAAGGCGACATGTTCAACAGCTAGGTGTGGCGGAGATGCGTATGTTGAGATGGATGTATGGCAACACGAGGAAGGATCGAGTCCAGAATGATGATATACGAGATAGAGTTGGGGTAGCACCAATTGAAGAGAAGCTTGTCCAACATCGTCTGAGATGGTTTGGGCATATTCAGCGCAGGCCTCTAGAAACTCCAGTGCATAGCAGACGGCTAAAGCGCGCGGAGAATGTCAAGAGAGGTCGGGATAGACCGAATTTGACATGGGAGGAGTCCGTTAAGAGAGACCTGAAGGATTGAAGTATCACCAAAGAACTAGCTATGGACAGGGGTGCGTGGAAGCTTGCTATCCATGTGCCAGAGCCATGAGTTGGTCGCGAGATCTTATGAGTTTCACCTCTAGCCTACCCCAACTTGTTTGGGACTAAAGGCTTTGTTGTTGTTGTTGTTGTTGTGTATGGAACTGGTGATGGATTTCTTCACATGAAAAAAAGATAAATTGACCCCAGTTTGATATGTGAACTTATGTACCTAGCCTAATACAGGAATATGCAATCCTTAATTTGATCCACAAAATAGAAATTTCTCAGACTCCAAATATTGTACCGATGCGTGTTGATAGGCGCAAGGGGTAATCTTGTAAGATGTTTGTGTATGTTTACATCGTTCAGTGTTCATGTCCACGTGTACAAGTCTCTCTTCAACCTGTGCTTTTGGCCCTAATTACACTCTTATATTGTGCAGGTGGCTCTTATTTATGTTGTATTAATTGCAGTAGTTCTTCAGCGACTGCCAATAAGCTTTTCTCAGGTACTGACGTGTGTGTATATTTTTCTACCCCAGTCAACTGGCGAATATGGTCTTTAAATTCGATTTTTATAGACACTATTTCTTGTGTATTACCAGCAATCAACAGGCCAGCTGAGGAATCGAAAGAATTTGAACTCTGGTGGGGCAAAAGTTTCAGAAACTGCCGATATAGTTACATTCGCTGATGTGGCTGGAGTTGACGAGGCCAAAGAAGAGTTGGAAGAAATTGTGGTATGGGTTTTATGATGACTTGTTACTGGTAATCTTGTATTCTAGTATGTGCAGTGATGTTCTGGTCTATCTATTGATTGGAGGAAAATAACCTGGTTTTATCTTTTCATTATGTTCAGGAGTTCCTAAGGAACCCAGAAAAATATATTCGTCTTGGTGCACGTCCTCCTCGAGGTGTCTTGTTGGTTAGTTCTGCATTTATTTATAGTAGTGAGTGTTGCTTGGTTATTGCGCTTTGTTACTTACAGTGCAATCCTTTTTACAGGTGGGCCTTCCAGGAACTGGAAAGACACTCCTTGCTAAAGCTGTAGCAGGGGAAGCGGAAGTTCCTTTCATAAGTTGTTCCGCAAGTGAATTTGTTGAGCTATATGTAGGCATGGGAGCAGCTCGAGTACGTGAACTATTTGCTAGGGCCAAAAAGGAATCACCGTCAATTATTTTTATTGATGAGGTAATCTAGCATTTGTGGATATAATTACTGCTTTCTATTCAGATGCATGCTAACCCTTTGCATTCGTCTGCTCTTTGTAGATTGATGCCGTGGCAAAAAGTCGTGATGGCCGGTACCGTATCGTCAGCAACGATGAGCGTGAGCAGACACTAAATCAACTGCTCACGGTAGGATAATGATAATAGTTTCTTACTCTTCAGTCTTTACTTCCATGGCACCCTATTCTTTGTTTAGCCATTGTTAATTTTCTCTTTTTTTAGGAAATGGATGGTTTTGATACCAACTCAGCTGTCATTGTACTTGGAGCAACAAACAGGGCAGATGTTTTGGATCCTGCCCTTCGGCGCCCAGGGAGATTTGACCGTGTAGTCACGGTTAGCTTTTATTCTGGACATAAGTGTATCACTTGCTTCTTAGTTTTCAGAGGTGACAGACATTTTCATGACAGGTTGAAGCTCCGATAAATTTGGAAGAGAATCTATCCTGAAAGTTCATGCGAACAGAAAAGAGCTTCCGCTTGGTAAAGATGTAGATCTCAGCGGCATTGCTGCAATGACAACTGGTTTTACAGGGTAACAATTTCTCTTCTAGTTAATCTTTTTAACCATGTACCACTTTCCATTTGACTTGTGTGTACCCTATGCAGGGCAGACCTTGCTAATTTAGTGAATGAAGCTGCTTTGTTGGCTGGAAGATCAAATAAAGAAATAGTGGAAAAGATTGACTTCATCAGCGCGGTTGAGCGCTCTATAGCTGTATGTTTTTCTGTTATCTCAAATTTCGTTCTATTACTTTCTTTATTGAAGTAGAATATGATGTGTATGCAGTCCCAACTATATTTTATTCAGCTTCAAGTTATATCTATCTTAGTCCTTAACTGTGCAATGCGCAGAGGATTACGTAAAGTGCAATTGCCCAACATACATAATATGGATATCTAAACAGCACCATCTGTAAAACTGTGTTTGTTATGTGGGGTGTTCCATACAAATGTCTGACTAAACTAAAATCTGATTAGAATCAACTTAGGACCAAGTTGTATTTGTGCAGGATTGAATCCATGGTGGAGGTGTGTTCCTGTTTGTTTCTGATTGAGTCTTTACTTTCCTTGTGTTAAAATTGGTCATCTCCTATATAAGGAGCAGGAGTGTGTATTAGGACTTCAGGAAATAATTCAGTAGTTCTGGAATCCCTAATCTCCTTCCCTCCTCCTGAATCCCCCCTACCCTTCTCTACCAGCGCCGGCCACGGAGCCAAAGCAGCAGCCGGTAGGGCCGCGCTCCCTCTGGCCATGGAATTGTACTAAGGACCAGAGGCTCTTCCAGTCCTGCGGGTCTTTTTGGGTTCTATTTTGGTTAAAAACGGCAGTTAATGATAACACACGTAAAGAATATTTAAAATTGTGTCCAGAAGTGATTTTTATATGCAAACTGCCCCCTTAGAATATGCAATCAAGCAAACAGTGCATTTTGTCTGTTAAATGCTTAACTCATGTATGGTGAATTTTACCTATTCACACCATGCTGGTTTCGTGGTAGATTTTTTTGGGCGAAAAATATATTTGGTGGCACTCAAATATCACTTTGGTGGGGGAGTGGATGTGCAATCCCACCACCTGGGTTCAAGTCTCCGTGGACTCAGTTTAAGGGTCTCTGCAGTTTCCTTAAAGGAAAGCATTCGTTTAGTTCTTGGCACTAAACTTCTCCAGTACACTTTTTAGCATAAAATTCTAACCTCCCCATGCATTCTGTCCTATGAATTTAGTGCGTTTTCAATAATTTTTTCCTAGCCAAAACATGTACAACATACGGGTCCTTTATGTAGGACAACCAACTTGATCCACAAGTCGGATCTGAATACAAACTCAGCATGTACCAAAGGTAATTAAGATTTAAGACCTTTCCTAATCTAGCAGGTTTCCTGTCTATGTACGTCACATGCACATATCATGCTGCAACTCCTGCTAGTCGTATCCTTTCGTATCCTTATTCCTTAAGGGATACTAGCTGCACAATACTAATCATCTCTATTGTATGAGTTCCGCCTCAGGGCATGGCCTTATTGTTGTTCGTTGCTCTATTTTGATATTGCCGTGAGAGATAGATGTTCCTGTTATTAGTCATTATAGTTCTCTATGCTACTGTGAAGTTAACTGTGAAGTCTATTTCTTAGGGCATAGAGAAAAAACATGTAAAGCTGAAGGGCAATGAAAAGGCTGTTGTTGCACGGCATGAAGTTGGTCATGCAGTTGTGGGAACTGCTGTAGCAAATCTGTTGCCAGGCCAGCCACGTGTGGAGGTTTGAATCGAAACAACTATTGATAAGAACAGTCGGTATAATTCTAAATTGGTCTTACTTTCTTTCGCTGTTTATTTTCCCAGAAATTGAGTATACTGCCGAGGTCAGGAGGTGCATTAGGCTTTACATACACTCCTCCCACTACAGAAGATAGATATTTGCTCTTTGTTGATGAACTGCGTGGACGTCTGGTAACGCTTCTGGGTGGGCGGGCAGCAGAGGAAATAATTCTAGCAGGACGGGTTTCTACTGGGGCACTTGATGACATCAGGCGTGCAACTGACATGGCTTACAAAGCCGTGGCAGAGTATGGTCTTAATCAGCGCATAGGTCCAATATCACTAGCTACATTGTCAAATGGTGGGCTAGATGATTCTGGAGGCTCCCCATTTGGAAGGGACCAGGTCTGTCTCAAAGTTCCATACAATTGCAGATCAAACTATTAAGCTGCCTACTAAGCTCACATTGGAAAACTAATGACAGGGTCATCTGGTTGATCTTGTCCAAGGGGAAGTAAAAGCACTTCTACAATCAGCACTTGAAGTTGCTCTTTCAGTTATCCGTGCTAATCCAGCAGTTTTGGAAGGACTTGGAGCATATTTAGAAGGTAATTTGACATATTATCCGCCTATGTTTTTTATGGTGCGCTTTTCTTCATGAGCTATGCATCACAAAGGCTGAAATTAAAATTGTTTGATATGTGGTATGTCTAACTGCTCATCTGTATGCTCCTTCCAGAGAATGAAAAGGTTGAAGGCGAGGAACTACAAGAGTGGCTTAAGTCTGTCGTTGCCCCAGAAGAATTGACCTCTTTTATTACAGGAAAGCAAGAACATGTTCTTCAGCTGGAAGTAGGCCTCTAGCATCAGGAGTATAAATTGGAGTCTTAGACTTAATTAATTTAACCTAGCGCCAACCGCTAAAACTCTGTAAATCCAGAGGGATTCAGTGAAAAAAAAGTCCTCATGCCCAAGATGCTGTATATATATACGGTCGCGGTTGCCCTTGACTCGAGGAATTCCATAAGGGATTATCGAGTTCTAACCTCCACAATATTGTAAGTCCATCTGTTTGCTCCTTCGTTCTACAATGTTGTTATAGGGATTAGGCGGGTGGTGCACATGTAAAAGAACATTAATCTTTCTTCATACATTCTTTTTTTTTTGCAGCCCTCCCCGTGAAAGATTCATGTTACATTATCATGTCATCAAATATTAATAGAAATAATTGATATACGGTTTGCATACAATATTCCTTGCCTCGGTATACTTCAAGTGTTCATCTGCATTACTTGGTTCATCTACCTGCGTCGGCTGTTATTTTGCTGAGCAGAATTGTTCACTTCTCAGCATTTACGAGGTGCACTAACGCGAAATGATATTTCCACTGGCGCTTTTTGTACTATGAAGTGGTTTGTTTCTTCTCATAGAAAGAAGTCCCTTGGTTGTAAAGGAAGATGGGCATCTGAGGTTTTTTGATAGGAGATTCTCCGGTTTCTGTCTAGCCAGTCCATGCTGAAGCGGTCATGGAACTGGAAGATATATATACTACAAAAACAAATTGTGATTGCTGTGTGGAACTCCTGTAGTTTATAACTGAAGTGTTCTTAAAAAACACTGATAACATGTCAAAACACTCGCATTTTTTTCATTAGATGCAGCTTCCAAAAGGCCAAGGGTAGTGAAACGACCAACATGTCATTCATCACTTGTACTGCTGGCATCTGCTGCTATTCTCACACTTACCTTTCGTTTGGCGTCTTCTAGATAGTTCTCGACTTTTGAGAGGCCCCAGCTAAAAGGTTATGGCTGAGCAGAGACATTAACATAGGATTTTCAAAACGCAGGAATTGAAAAAACATGGGATTAGAGTGACATGTCATCTTGAATCCTACTCCCTCCGTTCCTAAATATTTGTCTTTCTACAGATTTCAACAAGTGACTACATACGAAGCAAAATGAGTGAATCTACACTCTAAAATATGTCTATATACATCTGTATATGATAGTCCATTTGAAATCTCTAGAAAGACTTATATTTAGGAACAGAGGGAGTATAAAATTGTATAAGTGTTTGATTGTGCATAGGAAAAATGTAGGATTCTTTCAAAGAGATTTGAGTGGACAGAAAATTTCCTATAAAACCTAGTGTAAATGAACCCTATGAAAAAATTCCTATGGCTTAGGATCCTACGAATCAAACAACCTACATAGGAAAAATTCTTAATGATTAATGATTAGAATCCTCCAAAATTCCTCAGAGAAATTTTTGAATCAAAGAAGCCCCATGGGGTTTGGATTTTAATTTAGGACTCGAGGAGGGAGCTAGATTGCTGGCTTCTCGGAGGCAGAACTCCACGTGCACAATCTAATAGTGCAAAGAGCAATTCAATGGTCAGAAAGAAGTGTTAGGATTTGCCAACTTTCCACGACTGAGTGCATCCAGCGGCGACACGTTTTGAGTTCATCCCCACACTATATAGGATTATAGATTATTTTTTTGTCTGAAACTCGGGGATTATAGATATATGAATTCCACCAATAATTACGTCAGTACACATAGGGGAGATGGAACCACAACGATTGCAGCGGTAGAGACGTTGACAGCAAGTGGTTGGACGTGCAGATACTTCCAAGAGGCCGCAGGCCGGTATCCGCGACGGCATCTGTCCTTCCTCATCTACTCTGTTTTGGTTTTGGCGAAGTTCTGAAGCGCGAAGGCCATGGCCACCAGCAGGAGAGGCAGGGCGAGCTGCAGCACCGTGAGCCAGACGCCCTGGCCCGCGCTCGCGCGTGGCGCCGGAGCCTCCGCCGCCCCCTTGGCGGGGAGGACGGCGTGGGCGAGCTTGGGCGGGATGGTGTCGGCGTCGACCTCCCCGATGCAGTACTCAGGCATCAGCTCCTTTGCGGCGTCCGAGTGGCCGATGTCCTCGAAGTCGGCCGTCGCGTCCTTGCCTGCACGCCCGCCCAGGACATGCCAAATTCACTCCCGGCCACAACCAAGAGAAAACGATCTGCGAAAGCACGCGAGAGAAGGCGAAAGGAGGGCTCACCGGTGCACGCCAGCAGGACCTCGTCGCCGCCGGGGTGCTCCTCCATGAAGGGCGTCACGTCGTACACCTGAGGCAGCGAGCAGAGGTACAGTAAAGCATGGCCAGATGACCCAGATCACGTGCATCGACACAAAATTCATTTGAAGTCTACAGTGAAGTGGTGATGGGTAGATATGCAAGAAGGGTTTATGACATGACAAACCGACCTTGCCGGAGATGATGAGCCAGCAATCCTTGCGCTGGCTGTGCTTGCGCACCTCTTCGAACGAGTACACCTTCCCTCCTCCCGCCATCGCAGCCACCTGCGGAAGCTGAGCCTGGAGGGTTAACAGAACCGGATCAAGAAACTAGATACTGTTTGCTGTTGAATTTTGGACCTCTGGAAGATGAGGGGGGCAGGGCTAGGCACGGGGCGGTGTATATATACATCGTGCGTGTCGGACCGCGCTGCCGTCTGGTCTCCAAAGACGTGCAGTGCGGTCGCGTCACGTGTGGATGATCGGCAAATTGGCTTTGACCTGGCGCCACGCCGAGTCTCTAGCGGAGGAGGCTCACATCACATGCCGAGACATTTGGCTCTGGCGCAAGAGACTGGCGAATGGCGATGGATCCAAGTCAACAAAGGCCATCAGCGTTGTGATGGGAAGATCTCTCGGTAATTCCCTGGCTCGTCACCGGTAACTCCACTGCGCTCGTCTGAATTAGATAAGGTCCGTCCCAATAGGTGACTGTTCGCGTCCTTCTGTCCGGCGATTGCGGAGGCGATCGCATCCAGGGCTTAGGGTTCCCTGTCCCCGCCGTCCTGGAACTCCGATCTGGTCACCGCCGGCCGCTCGGGGGGCGCTGTTCACGAAGCCGCAGAGTCCTCTCCATCCCGTCCAATCCACCATAAGCCTTCCGCGCGGGTCCTAGGGGCGCGTGGTCGTAAAACACCTAGAACCCTAGCTAGGGGAGGAGGAAGTGGGGAGAGAAGAGGGGTGTGATGGAGGGGGTTGCAGGACTGATGAAGGGTCTGAAGCTGTCAGAGAAGGAGAGGAAGGGGGTCAGGATCAAGATCGCGGACAAGGAGAAGGGTAAAGCCATGGAGGCGCAGGCGGTAGGGAAGGTAATCTCGGAGAAGTTGGCACATCCAGATGCGGTGAAACTATCCCTAGGGAAAGCATGGTGTCCGATCAAGGGAATTGATTGTAAGGAGGTTGGGGAGAACATGTTCCTTTTCACTTTCTTCCAAGAGTCTGGGAAGAGGAAGGCTCTAGAGAACGGTCCCTGGATGTTTGATAAGGAGCTGGTTGTGGTGGAGGACTTCATACCACGTAAGAGGATGGAAGACTATGACTTCAGCAACATACCGATCTGGGTCCGGGTTTTTAACCTACCGCTGGGCATGATGAATGCTGAATCTGCGGAGGAGATTGGAAACTTCATAGGCCAGTTTGTGGAAGCCGATACTGGAAAGGATGAGAACGCAATTGGGAGGTTTCTTCGTATAAAAATTAGAATGTCCATTAAAAAGCCATTATTGAGGGGCTTCATGCTGGATGAGGAGGAAGCTGGCAAGGGGCTCGGGAAGAAAGGGAGGAATGAGGGAAAAAGTGGAGATGAAGAGAAGGAAGAGGAGGGAGGCTGGTGTCGTTTTGAATACGAATATCTCCCCGATTTTTGTTACACATGTGGGATGATTGGACATGTGCAGAATGATTGTACTGATAAACCAAAGAAAGGGGAGGCATCACAGTTTGGTCGCTGGCTGAAAGCACCAATGGGGCAGAGGAGAACGGGTCCAGAGGAGGGATTTTGGCGTACGACAGGGCGTGGAGGCGGGGGTGGCCATTACCTTAGTTACAATAAAGCTACTCAGAAATCAGGAAGTGGGAGTGACAGCCTTTCATGGCGCAAGAGTGATTCTAGTGGCCGCGGTGGTGAGAAGGAGGATGTAGGGGAGGAGGTGACTAGCCCTTCCAAAACAGTCTATACACGGGAGAGGAAGGGGGCTCCTAAAAAGTTACTACTGACTGAAGAAGGAGTTGGGGGAAAAGGTGCTGTGAGAAAGGAGGGCTATGTGGCACCAGGCAATAGTGGCAGCAAGGAGAGTAAGGAGGGGGAGCAAGGGGTTGCTATGTTGGTGGATGGGCAGGGTCAGGAGGCTGGGAAAAGGGGTAATCAGGGTGGAGGAGAGGGAGGTGGGGGTGCGGACAGTAATGGCTCTCGGGGAGGGCAGGGGAAGAAAGTGGATGGCAAGAGGTACAAGAAGATAGCCAGGGAGGGTAGAGAATCTCAACAGGACAAGGGGAGGGAGGGGGAGAAGTTCTTAAGTCAGAAGAGGAGTTTGGAGGATGAGGAGGGGAAGAAGGATAATAAGAAGGGTAGAGTCGTTGAAGGGGAGAAGGTAGAACGAAGGGAGGGTCTGAGGAGCTTGGCAACATCGCTAGCATATCAGCCGGGCTGCAGGCGCAGCCCCGCCGAGAGCAATGAAAATAATTGGTTGGAACTGCCGGGGACTCGGGAACGGCCCGGCGGTTCGCAGCCTCCTCGAATTGGGGAGGACGGAGGAGCCCGATATTTTGTTTCTGGCAGAGACAAAATTGTCCGTTAATGAGCTAGAGAGATTCAGGTGGATGCTAGGGCTTGTTCATATGACGGCCTGGAACCCAGAGGGGAGGAGTAGAGGGGTGGCTTTATTCTGGAGGAGGGGGATTGATGTGCAGCTGCGCTCGTACGGGAGAAGACACATAGATGTGAACATAAAGGAGGAGGATGGAAGGGAGTGGAGGTTGTCGGGGGTGTATGGTGAGTCAGTGACTGAAAGAAAGAAGGATACTTGGCGAACTTTAAAAATTTTGGGGCAGCAACATCAGGATGGAAGACCATGGTTGTGCTTAGGCGATTTTAATGAGATTTTGTCAGATGACGAGAAAGTTGGAGGTGCGGTGAGGCCTCAAGTGTTGATGAATAATTTTCGGGAAGCACTGGTAGCGTGTGATCTAAGTGACATTGGATATATGGGGGACAAGTATACATGGAGGAATCATAACAAGGATCCGAACAACTATATCTGTGAAAGGCTGGATCGGGCCACGGCGAATTCTGCTTGGTGTGAGATGTTCCCCGAATATGTAGTGATAAACGGTCAGCCACGTCATTCGGATCACCGGACGGTTATTGTTTGCACTCAAGGAGAAGGGAGAAGACCGGCCAATGGGGATAGGGGTTTCAAGTTTGAAGCCTGGTGGCTTAAGGAGGAGGGCTGTAGCGAGGAGATCCAAGGTGCATGGGAGGAGGGTTTGTTGGAAGGATCAGCAAATGTGGCTGACGCTCTACGCTGTGTTGCTGGTAGAATGAAGAAATGGCACAATGAGGTGGCGGGGGAGCTGGAGGGCCGTCTGAAGAAAGCAAAAAAAGATCTGGAAAGATGTATGTGTGCCCCGGTGTCGGAAGAAAAAATTAGAGAGGAAGCAAGATTGCGGTGTGTGGTGGAAGAACTAGAGGAGAAGAGAAGCATCAAGGCCAAGCAGAGATCTCATGTTTCTTGGTTGCGGGATGGCAACCGAAGCACTAAATACTTTATGGCCGTGGTGAATGCTAGAAGAAAGGCGAATAGAGTGAAGGAGTTGAGGAGGGAAGATGGTTCGGTGGTGAAGGAGGGAGAGGGGTTATCTAATTATATTTGCTCTTTTTTCCAGGATCTATTCACCTCTACCGCGGGTACTAGGATTAACGAGCTCATTGAGAAGGTCGAACCTCGGATCATTGCTGATATGAGGCTGATACTTGAGGCTGAATTTACTCGAGAGGAGATCAAGGCCGCGCTGGACCACATTGGGGATCTTAAGGCCCCGGGGCCTGACGGGATGCCATCCATCGTATATAAACACCATTGGCATTTCATGGGAGATAGAGTGGTCGAAGAAGTGCTTGGGGTTCTCAATGGCGGGGACATACCGGAGGGGTGGAATGATACGGTGGTAGTTCTGATCCCAAAGGTCAAGAACCCAAACAGGATAAAAGATCTCCGACCTATCAGCTTGTGCAACGTGATCTACAAGCTTGTGTCCAAGGTGATTGCTGTTGGGGAACGTAGTAATTTCAAAAATTTTCCTACGATCACGCAAGACCATGGTGATGGCATAGCAACGAGAGGGAGAGTGTCCGTCCACGCACTCGTGAGACCGAAAGCGAAGCGCTATAACAACGCTGTTGATGTAGTCGTGCGTCTCCACGATCCGACCGATCCAAGCACCGAACGTCGGCACCTCCGAAGTTCTCGCACACGCTCAGCTCGATGACGATCCCGGACTCGATCCAGCAAAGTGTCGGGATGAGTTCCACAAGACGACGGCGTGGTGGCGATGTTGATGCTCCACCGACGCAGGGCTTCGCCTAAGCTCCGCGACGATATGACTTCTCCGCGAGGCTTCGCCTAAGCTCCGCGACGATATGACCAAGTGGAATATGGTGGAAGGGGCACCGCACACGGCTAAGGAAAGATCCGTGAGATCAACTTGTGTGTATTGGGGTGCCCCCGCCTCAGATATAAAGGAGACAAGGGGAGGTGGCCGCCCTAGAGGAGGCGCGCAAGGAGGAGTCCTACTCCCACCGAGTAGGACTCCCCTCTCCTAGTTGGAGTAGGATTGGGAAGGGGAAAGGGGAAGGCGCCCTCTCTCTCTTGTCCTATTTATGTTTCCGGTTAATACAATTCTAGCATGAATAATAAACATTTATCATGATATAAGGAAATAAATAATAACTTTATTATTGCCTCTAGGGCATATTTCCTTCAGTCTCCCACTTGCACTAGAGTCAATAATCTAGTTCACATCATCATGTGATTCAACACTAATATTCACATCTGTATGTGATTAACACCCATAGTTCACATCGTCATGTGACCAACACCCAAAAGGTTTACTAGAGTAAATAATCTAGTTCACATCGCTATGTGATTAACACCCAAAGAGTACTAAGGTGTGATCATGTTTTGCTTGTGAGATAATTTTAGTCAACGGTCTGCATCACATTCAGAGCCGTAAGTGTTTTGCAAATTTCTATGTCTACAATGCTCTGCACGGAGCTACTCTAGCTAATTGCTCCCACTTTCAATATGTATCCAGATTGAGACTCAGAGTCATCTAGATTAGTGTTAAAACTTGCATCGACGTAACCCTTTACGACGAAACTTTTTTCCACTTCCATAATCGAGAAACATATCCTTATTCTACTAAGGATAATTTTGACCGCTGTCCATTGATCTACTCCTAGATCACTATTGCACTCCCTTGCCAAATTCAGAGCAAGGTATACAATAGGTCTGGTACATAGCATAGCATACTTTATAGAACCTATGACTGAGGCATAGGGAATGACTTTCATTCTCTTTTCTATTTTCTGCCGTGGTCGGGATTTGAGTCTTACTCAATTTCACACCTTTGCAACACAGTGCAAGAACTTTTCTTTGACTGCTCCATTTTGAACTACTTCAAAATCTTGACAAGGTATATATTTATTGAAAAAACTTATCAAGCGCCTTGATCTATCTCTATAGATCTTGATGCTCAATATGTAAGCAGCTTCACCGAGGTCCTTCTTTGAAAAACTCCTTTCAAACACTCCTTTATGCTTTGCAGAATAATTCTACATCATTTCCGATCAACAATATGTCATTCATATATACTTATCGAAATGTTGTAGTGCTCCCACTCACTTTCTTGTAAATACAGGCCTTTCCAAAAGTTCAGAGATAAAATCATATGCTTTGATCAACACATCAAAGCATATATTCCAACTCCGAGATGCTTGCACCAGTCCATTGATGGATCGCTAGAGCTTGCACATTTTGTTAGCTCCTTTAGGATTGACAAAAACTTCGGTTGCATCATATACAACTCTTCTTTAATAAATCCATTAAAGAATGTAGTTTTGACATCCATTTGCCAGATTTCATAAAATGTGGCAATTGCTAACATGATTCGGACAGACTTAAGAATCGCTACAGCTTGAGAAAATCTCATTGTAGTCAACACCTTGAACTTGTCGAAAACCTTTTGTGACAAGTCGGGCTTTGTAGATAGTAACACTACTATCGGTGTCCGTCTTCCTCTTTAAGATCCATTTATTTAACATGGCTTGCTGATCATCGAGCAAGTCAATCAAAGTCCATACTTTGTTCTCATACATGGATCCTATCTCGATTTCATGGTCTCAAGCCATTTCGCTGAATCTGGGCTCATCATCGCTTCCTCATAGTTAGTAGGTTTCATCATGTTCTAGTAACATGACTTCCGAACATGATTACCATACCACTCAGTGCGGATTTTACTCGAAGACCTCACGAGGTTTGGCAACAACTTGATCTGAAGTTTTATGATCATCATCATTAACTTCCTCACTAATTGGTGTAGGAATCACTGGAACTGATTTCAGTGATGAACTACTTTCCAATAAGGGAGAAGGTACAATTACCTCATCAAGTTCTACTTTCCTCCCACTCACTTCTTTCGAGAGAAACTTCTTCTCTAGAAAGGATTCATCTTAGCAACGAAAAACTTGCCTTCGGATCTGTGATAGAAGGTGTACCCAATAGTTACCTTTGGGTATTCTATGAAGACGCACTTCTCCGATTTGGGTTCGAGCTTATCAGGTGAAAACTTTTTCACATAAGCATCACAACTCCAAACTTTAAGAAACGACAGCTTAGGTTTACTGCTAAACCATAGTTCATACGGTGTCATCTCAACGGATTTAGATGGTGCCCTATTAAACGTGAATGCAGCTGTCTCTAATGCATAACCCCAAAACGATATTGGTAAATCGGTAAGAGACATCATTGATCGCACCATATCAAAATAAAGTACGGTTATGACGTTCGGACACACCATTACGTTATGGTGTTCCATGTGGCGTGAGCTGTGAAACTATTCCACATTGTTTTATATGAAGGCCAAACTCGTAACTCAAATATTCTCCTCCACGATCAGATCGTAGAAACTTTATTTTCTCATTACGATGATTCTCCACTTCACTCTGAAATTATTTGAACTTTTCAAATGTGTAACACCCCGGAAGTAACTTTCCATATTTGTAACTCCGACTCTTGCCATTTTCGGCATTGATATATGATATTCCCTTCGTGGTTGGGTTTTTCTCCATTTTGCTTTTTGTCCATGTCATGCTTTTTATATTATGTCATCATGTGCATCGCATTTGCATACGTGTTCGTCTCATGATTCCGAGCATTTTTCCCGTTGTCCGTTTTGCAATCCGACACTCCTATCTCCCCGCGTCCCTTTTGCGCTTTTCCGTGTGCGGGTATTAAACCTTCTCGAAATGGACCGAGGTTTGTCTAGTGGCCTTGGTATAACACCCGGAGACCACCGGTCAAGTTTCGGGTCATTTGGAGCTCGTTTGGTACTCCAACGGTTAACCGCACTCTCGCAAAGGCCTATTTTAAGTTGCAGCCCAACACCCCTCCAAAACAGCCCAATAACCCAGCTAAGTCACCTCCATGCTCTCCGTCGTTCGATCACGATCGTATGGGCGAAAACTACACCTCATTTGGACTCTCCTAGCTCCCTCTATGCCTATTTAAACACCTCCCCCGGATCCGGATCATCCCCTTCCCCGAAACCCTAGGAATCGCTTCACATGCGCCGGACACGTCCGCCACCACACGGACATTTCGCCGCCGCCTCGCCCAATCCCGAGCCGCCACGTGGCCTCTCCGCCACCATCACAGCCTGCCCCCGGGCCCAGTAGCAGCCCGCCCACCCAGCAGCCCCCGTCGCCCGATCGCCCAGCCCGGCTCAGCGCTGGCCATGGCCTCCGCCCGCTCCTCCCGTGAGCTCCGCCGCCTCCGGCGACCTCCGCGACCGCCCTCCGCCGCCTCGGCCGCCATCGCCGCCGCCGCCGCCTCCCGAAGCCCGCCGCCGCTTCCTCCCGAAGGCCGCCTTGCCTTGGGACCCCCTCTCCGGCGCCTCCGGACCCGCCGCCCTCCGGCGCCCTCCGCCGCGCCGCCCGCCGGCGACCTCCCTCCGTCTTCCCCGACGAGCCCCGCGCCCGATCGGATCGGCCCGATCCGGCCTCGGGCCCCGAGCCCCGTTGACCTCTTCTCCCTCTTCTTTTCCACTAAGTCTTTAGAGTTTTTGGTAATTTCGTGCAATATTCGACATGCTATATCTTCGCATCCGTAGATCCATTTTTCGCGTATAATATGTCAAAATGTTCGTCTCGAAGAGTAGATCATTTCATTCCATTGCATCATTTTCATTTGAGCTCATCTTGATGCCCGAAATGCTGTTGGAAGAGTGCAATGTCTTGATAGTTTCTGATTTTTATCGGGAGTTGCACTTTTGTTATTTTTGCTATGATTAATATGTGCACCCTATGGATTTGATTCCTACATGAGTTTTGTAAAATGCCATCTCATCTTTCCAGTGGTATATGCCATGTATTTTTGTGATCTATGTGGTGACTAGCACAAGCATGCAAAGTAGGTGTCCCAATGTTGCCGATTTCAGCCTGCTTTTAGCTGATTTTGATGCCATGTTTGCTTGATGATACCGAGAGTTCTATGCATATTTTGAGATACTTAGTAAGGGTGTTTTACTTATAGCGCCGGACACACCATGATGGTCGTTACTCTGGCGGGATCTAGGCCCCCAGATCAATACTAGTCTTTTACTGCGCACTTTGTCCTCACTAAATGTGCGCTTTACACCTTCGATCGGGAACCGACGCACTACTCCAAGCTGAGCCACGCTTAACGCTTGGTTCCTCCGAATGGGCTCCGGAAAAGATAGCCTTCCTTATTAGGGATGATAGACTACTCATATAATAAGGAATTCTTCTTTTCCGAGCCCATTCGGACGTAACTCAAAAGTTAAGCGTCACTTTGGAGAGTGTCGATGGGTGACCGAGGAAGTTGGTTCCTGCACGAGTGAGGACAAAGTGCGCAAAAGACTAGTATTGATCTGTGGGGCTAGCCTAGATCCCGCCAGAGTAACGACTCACCGGCATGGTGTGTCCGGGCGCTAAGTTGGTATCAGAGCCTTCCCCGACTTAGGAGCCCCCTACTTGATTGTTTGCTGGCGTTGTTGAGTCTAGAATGGAAAAATGTTTTGAGTCTTAGGATTATATATATCGGAGAGTAGGATTCTTTTTACTTCCCAGTCCCTTCGACCTTCTGGTGAGGTATCCTGACGTAGAGTTTTGACTCTTCTCTCCTCAAATTTCACTAAAAATTTTTTAGGATCACGTGGGTATCTTGGAATCGTTCCGATGGTTTTGTGACGAGAACATTGTTCTTGGTGCCTCCTGACATTTAGGGGTTGTGGCAGTGTCCCGGGGAGTTGAGCTCCGAGGTGTTGTCGTCACAATTTTATCGCTGCGCTCGAATACCGAGTTTTGCCGACATCGAAATCTCTTTTGTGCGCTTGTTGGTGAGATAACCCGATAGCCCAAAGATCTTGTGGCGAAAAGGGAGTATTGCCATGACTTGCATAACGGATGTTTTTCGAAGGTCGAGGTACACGATTTCCGAGGATTTCTTGGTTATGTGTTGACGGATGGATACAATTGGATCTAGGTATTGTTAGTTTGGGTGATATATTTTGTGTCCCTGTATCCCCAACACCAGATTGCATAACCGTAAAGTTTCGGAGTTTATAGGTGGGAATTCTAGTAGCTTACGGGATATTCTTTCCGGCGGATGTATGATTTGAGATTGGGGTTCAACGCTTAGTGGTCCGCTCTTTCACGGTCGATTCTGAAAGTGGTCGCGAGACGCCTTAAAGAATCCTTGGCTATGCTGATTCGGGACGCCTTGTTAGTCATTCGTGACGTCCGCTATACGTCGTGCCCGTGTGAGCCCCACCACGAACACTTTGAGCGAAATCTCTATCATGTGTTTGTTCCGGCTCATTCTAGAAGCCAACCTTTTGTTTTCAATTGTAATGTTCGATTTGTTTCTAAGACAGATGTTGTTTCCATATCTTTATCTAAGTGGCTTCTCACCTTATTGGATGTGTGATGATTAACTTTGGAATTCATTCGTTCATTCTTGTTCGAATGTTTATTGTGAAGACTATATGTTGCAATTTCTATCCGTTGATTCTACTTATCATTTTGTCTATCAAAGGACTAACGGATGTCACCCTCTTCAGATGGCTCCGCCAACGTCGAATCCGGATCGCAATGATGGGGATCGACGAATCCTCCACCTCCACCTCCACCTCCGCCTCCGGAGGCTCGGCAAGCTATCATGGCAGCCACCAATGCCAATGCTCGATGATTTTGCAGCTCTTGCAAGAACGCACTCGAGGGCAAGGCAATCAAGGCAATCAAGGTCAAGGCAACAATCAGCCACACTTTGCTACTCTCAGTCAGTTCCTCGCTAATCAGCCGAAGTCTTTCAGTTTCTGTGTTGAGGCAACAGACGCTGATGATTGGTTAGTGGACATCTGCAAGCACTTTGACTGTAGCAATGTCAGACCTGAGGACTTTGTCAAGTTTGCATCGTTTCAACTCAAAGATCAAGCTGCTGAGTGGTTCCAGCAATACAGAGATTCCAGAGGAGGTCGTGTCATTACCTGGGATGAGTTCCGCCGTGATTTCCGAGCTCATCACATTCCAAAAAGTGTTGTGGAGAGCAAGCGTGAGGAGTTCCGCAATCTTAAGCAAGGCACCTTGTCTGTCTATCAATACAATATCCAGTTCCAGAAGCTCGCTCGTTTTGCTAAGCAAGATGTACCTGATGAAAGGAGTATGATCTATCGCTTCGGTGATGGTCCGAGAGAGGATCTGCAATTACCTCTTGTGCTGTTTGAGCGAGATAAGTATGATGATTTCTACAACATGGCACTCAAGCAAGAAGCAAGCACAGCTCAAATGCGAGGCTTCTAAGAAGAGAATCAGGATGCAGTTCAGTCCTCCTCGTCCTCTCAAGTGGCAGCCAAGCAGCAAGTTTTACTGCCCCTCCTCCGTTCCGTCGGCCTTACCAAAGAAGAACTCGGTGGCCGTGGATCTTCCCACCCACCCAACCCAAGCTATCGTAACAAGTCTAATTCTCAAGCTTCAAGGTCAAGTGCTCCTTACCACCGTCCGCTCTCGAGGTCACTTGCAACAAGTGTCGTGAGAAGGGTCACTATGCTGAACAAGTGCTTCAACCAGAGGCGCCTTCCGCCTCCTCCTCCTGTGAAATCTTCCAGCAATGCAGTGGTCAAGCATAATCCAAAGTATGCCAAGGTCAATATGATGAATGCAGCTCAGGCAGAGGATTCTTCAGATGTGCTAATGGGTAATCTTCTTGTTAATGACATTCCTGCAAAAGTTCTCTTTGACACTGGTGCATCGCTTAGTTTCATCTCTAAACCATTTGCATCTAAGCATGATTTGTCTCTCCAAGTTTTGCCAAGACCATTAGCAGTTGTCTCTCCGGGTAAATGCATGAATGCAAGCTACATGGTTCCGGATGTTTCTATCAAGATGGGCGATTATAGATTTCTTTCTAAACCAGTTGTCCTTGGTGACTCGGATATTGATCTTATTCTCGGAATGGACTGGCTTTATCAGCACAAAGCGCAGCTTGATTGTGCTGCCAGGGAAATTCAATTGACTCATTCTTCTAATGATGTGATCATCTATGCCTCTCGTGATGAAACCGTTCGGTTGTTTTCTCTCAATGAGAAGGGCGAATTGAATGCCATCTCTCAGATTCCAGTCGTTTGTGAGTACCAAGATGTCTTTCCAGAAGAGCTTCCGGGTATGCCTCCGCATCGGCCAGTTGAGTTCGTTATCGATCTTGAGCCTGGCACTGAACCCGTTTGCAAGCGTCCTTACAAGCTTGGACCTGATGAGCTGAAGGAATTGAAGAAGCAGCTCGATGAACAAGAGCGTCTGGTTTGATCGCACCGAGTTCATCTCCTTGGGGTTGTGGTGTTCTTTTGTCCGAAGAAGGATGGCACGGACCGACTTTCGCGCCGATTACCGTCCATTGAATAAGAAGACAATCAAGAACAAGTATCCACTTCCCAACATCAATGAGCTTTTCGAGCAACTCAAAGGTGCTACAGTTGTTCTCTAAGCTTGACCTTCGTATGGGGTATCATCGATTCGCATTCGTGAACAAGATATTCCCAAGACAGATTCGAACAAGCTTTGGTTCTTATGAATATACCGTCATGTCTTTCGCCTCGCCAATGCTCCTCCAACCTTCTCTCGGATGATGAACTTCATATTCAATCCTTACACCAATGAATTCGCCTTGGTCTATCTTGATGATATTTTGGTCTTCTCCAAGAATAAGAAGGATCACGCCAAACATTTGCGATTGGTGCTAGACAAGCTCGAGAGAGTACCAATTCTATGCTAAATTCTCCAAATGTGAATTCGGCTTGATGAAGTGCTTTATCTTGGTCATATCATCTCGCCAAGGGCATCGCTTGTTGATCCCGAGAAGGTGTCCGCAATTGTGAATTGGGAACCTCCTCGAATGTCAAGCAGCTCCGCAGCTTTCTTGGTCTTGCAAGCTATTGCCGAAGATTCGTTGAGAACTTCTCCAAGATTGCAAAGCCTCTTTCCAACCTTCTCCAGAAGCAGGTGAAGTATGTCTGGTCTCCCGAGTGTGACGTTGCTTTCAATACCCTCAAAGAGAAACTCGTCACAGCTCCTGCTCGACTCCTCCTGATGAATCCAAGCCATATGAAGTGTTCTGTGATGCTTCTCTTCAAGGTCTCGGTGCTGTGTTAATGCAAGAGAAAAGAGTTGTGGCTTATACATCTCGCCAGTTGAAGCCCAACGAGAAGAACTACCCCACTCACGATCTTGAGTTGGCGGCAGTTGTGCATGCATTGATTACATGGAGACATCTCTTGTTGGGAAGGAAAGTGGACATTTTCACTGATCACAAGAGTCTCAAGTACATCTTCACTCAGCCCAACCTCAACCTCAGGCAGACTCGATGGGTCGAAATGATTCAAGAGTACAACCCAAGTATTGAGTATACTCCGGGTAAAGCCAATGTCATTGCAGACGCTTTGAGCAGGAAAGCTTATCGCAATCCTAATCCTCAAGCCCTTTCACCGGATCTCTGTGAATCTTTCCATAGCTGAATCTTCAAGTTGTCCCTCAAGGCTTTCTTGCCAACCTCATAGCATCTCCTACTTTGGAAGATCAGATTCGTGAGGCTCAACTTCTGGATACCATGGTGAAGAAAGTGAAACGTGGTATTGACAAAGGCATTTCCAAGTACAAGTGCTTCCATGTTGATGACAAAGACACTCTGTTCTTTGAGGACCGGATTGTGGTTCCTAAGGGTGATATGAGAAAAGTCATTATGAACGAGGCTCACAATTCGCTTCTATCCATTCATCCTGGAAGTACGAAGATGTACCATGATCTCAAGCACTCATATTGGTGGACTCGAATGAAGCGAGAAATTGCTCAATTCGTGAATGAGTGTGATGTCTGCAGAAGAGTGAAAGCAGAACACCAAAGACCAGCTGGTCTCCTTCAACCTCTTGCTATTCCTGAATGGAAGTTTGATCACATTGAAATGGACTTCGTGGATCGGCTTTCCAAAGTCCAAGCGTGGAAATGATGCTATCTTCGTTGTCATTGACAAGCTTACTAAAGTGGCTCATTTTCTTCCTATCAAAGAATCCATCACTGCAGCTCGGTTGGCGAGCTATACACCTCGAGATTGTCTCCTTGCACGGTATTCCTCAAGTGATCTCTTCGACCGTGGCAGCATCTTTACCTCCAAGTTTTGGGATTCTTTTCAAGGCCATGGGCACCAACATTCGTTTCAAAGACAGCTTTCCATCCTCAAACAAGTGGCCAAGTAGAGCGAGTGAATCAAATTCTTGAAGATATGCTCGGGGCTTGTGTCATTTCTTTCGGTATGAAGTGGGAAGATTGTCTTCCTTATGCCGAAGTTCTCCTACAACAACAGCTTCAAGCGAGTTCGGCAAGGCCCCATTCGAAATTCTCTATGGCGTAAAGTGCCGTACTCCTCTCAATTGGTGCTCGAGACAGTGAACGCCAACTTCTTGGCAATGACTTGATCACGAAGCGTAAGAAATGTGCCAAGTCATTCGTGAGAATCTCAAAGCCGCATAATCGCGCCGTAAGAGCTATTATGATGATAAGCACCGTGATGTGACTTTTGAAATCGGAGACCATGTCTACCTCCGCGTCTCTCAATGAAAGGTACTCGTAAACCCGGTATCAAAGGGAAGCTTGCCCCTAGATACGTGGGTCCTTTCAAGATCATTGGGAAAAGAGGCGATCTCGCCTATCAACTGGAGCTTCCATCCAACTTTGCAAACGTGCACGATGTGTTTCACGTGTCACAACTTCGCAAGTGCTTCAAGACTCTGAACGCACTATCAACTTCAAGAGATTGACCTTCAAGAAGATCTCTCTTATCATGAGCACCCGTTGCTATTCTTGAAGAAACCGAGCGCAAGACTCGCAACAAGTCAATCAAATTCCTGAAAGTGAAGTGGTCACACCATTCCGACCGAGAAGCTACCGGGCGCGAGGATCACCTCCGTTCTGAATATCCGGAGTTCTTTCAGTCCTAGATCTCGGACGAGATCCTCTTGTAGTGGTGGAGTGTTGTAACACCCTAAGTAACTTTCCATATTTGTAACTCCGACTCTTGCCATTTTCGGCATTGATATATGATATTCCCTCCGTGGTTGGGTTTTTCTCCATTTTGCTTTTTGTCCATGTCATGCTTTTTATATTATGTCATCATGTGCATCGCATTTGCATACGTGTTCGTCTCATGATTCCGAGCATTTTTCCCGTTGTCCGTTTTGCAATCCGACACTCCTATCTCCCCGGCGGTCCCTTTTATGCTTTTTCCGTGTATGCGGGTATTAAACCTTCTCGAAATGGACCGAGGTTTGTCTAGTGGCCTTGGTATAACACCGGAGACCACCGGTCAAGTTTCGGTCATTTGGAGCTCGTTTGGTACTCCAACGGTTAACCGCACTCTCAAGAAGGCCTATTTTAAGTTGCAGCCCAACACCCTCCAAAACAGCCCAATAACCCAGCTAAGTCACCTCCATGCTCTCCGTCGTTCGATCACGATCGTGTGGTAAAACTACACCTCATTTGGACTCTCCTAGCTCCCTCTATGCCTATTTAAACACCTCCCGGATCCGGATCATCCCTTCCCGAAACCCTAGGAATCTGCCATGCGCCGGACACGTCCGCCAAGGCACGGACATTCGGCCGCCGCCCTCGCCCAATCCCGAGCCGCCACGTGGCCTCTCCGCCACCACACAGCCCGCCTGCGCCCGGGCCCAGGCCCCGCCCGCCAGCACACGCCCGTCGCCCGTGCCCGCCTCCGGCTTCACGCGCCGCCCGGCCTCCGCCCGCTCCCTCGGCTGAGCTCCGCCGCCTCGGCGACCTCCCATGGCCGCCCTCCGCCGCCTCCGCCGGGCCATCGCCGCCGCCCGCCGCCTCCTCTCGGGCCGTGGCCGGGCTCCTCCGCCCAGCGCCCGCCGGACCCCGCCGCCCTCGGCGCCCTCCGGACCCGCCGCCCTCCGGCGCCTCCGGCCGCGCGCCGCCACGGCGACCTCCCTCCGTCTTCCCGACGAGCCCGCGCCCGATCGGATCGGCCCGATCCGGCCTCGGGCCCCGAGCCCCGTTGACCTCTTCTCCCTCTTCTTTTCCACTAAGTCTTTAGAGTTTTTGGTAATTTCGTGCAATATTCAACATGCTATATCTTCGCATCCGTAGATCCATTTTTCGCGTATAATATGTCAAAATGTTCGTCTCGAAGAGTAGATCATTTCATTCCATTGCATCATTTTCATTTGAGCTCATCTTGATGCCCGAAATGCTGTTGGAAGAGTGCAATGTGCTGATAGTTTCTGATTTTTATCAGGAGTTGCACTTTTGTTATTTTTGCTATGATTAATATGTGCACCCTATGGATTTGATTCCTACATGAGTTTTGTAAAATGCCATCTCATCTTTCCAGTGGTATATGCCATGTATTTTTGTGATCTATGTGGTGACTAGCACAAGCATGCAAAGTAGGTGTCCCAATGTTGCTGATTTCAGCCCTGTTTTAGCTGATTTTGATGCCATGTTTGCTTGATGATACCGAGAGTTCTATGCATATTTTGAGATACTTCAGTAAGGGTGTTTTGTAAAGCATGACTTGCTCTATCCATCCATGCCTTTGTTTGCAATTATGGGATGCCATAGCTTGAGTCAATCGAGCTCTACTTTTGCTACCAAATGATTCCTGGCAGATTGTATACGTGTTATTCAATTTTGCCTAGCTTGTTGTGGTTGATCCATATATGCTATGTTAGTGTTCTTGCCATGGATGTCTTCTATGTCATGTCTTCTTGATGTATGTATGCTTAGTTTATCATTTGAGGCTCTGTAGTGAGTGCATTGAGCTTGTTAACATGCCATCTCGTTATCAGTTTTGACATGTCAAGTTGCTGAATCTGTTAACAAGACTTTCAATATTGACATGAGTGTTACTATATTTTCTAGTCCTTTTGGCTTATGGTCAGTAAGGGACTTTTGTAATAGGCTTTGAGTAGATTCATGCCATGCCATGTTTTGCTATTTTAAGTTCCTGTAGCATGTAGTTTTGATGCTCTGAACATTGCAACCTGTTACTGTTTTTGTCATGTCCAGCCTGTTACTTTGAGCATTTTTGCCATGCTTGTTTGAACCTGTTATGATGTGAACTAGCCGTAGCTCAGTGCTCATCTTTTGTCGAGCATCATGTGTAGATCACTGCCATGTGCTTTGTTGTTACTTTTGGGTGCAGTAGCTTAATTAATTGTTGCTTGCAAAGTGGCATCATGCTGTTAATGGCAGATTTGCGCCATTCTTGTTTTGCTTGCCATTTGCAAACCGTGCATCCGATTCCGGTGATCTTTATATCGATTTCAACCGAAATCATCTCATCTTTCCAGTGGCATGCTTGGTTTGCCAAGTTGATGCCTGGTTCATCATTTACCTTCCGGAGCGCACATAAGCATTGCATACCGCATCATGCATATCATGCCATGTTTTTGCATCATGTTGGTTGTGCATTGCACCGTGATTTATTGTGGTTCCTTTGTTTGTGTTGTTGCTTTGGGTAGAGTCGGGAGACGAGTACGGGAACGAGGAGCCTGTTGAGAACGTTTTCGAGGATCAAGCTTTCGACAACTCTGAGAACATTGCGAGCAAGATGACCATACCCTCGAAATCACTTCTATCTTTGCTATGCTAGTTGCTCGCTCTTTTGCTATGCCTATGCTACGATGCCTACCACTTGCTATATCATGCCACCCATATTGCCATGTCAAACCTCTAACCATCCTTTCCTAGCAAACCGTTGATTGGCTATGTTACCGCTTTGCTCAGCCCTCTTATAGCGTTGCTAGTTGCAGGTGAAGTTGAAGTTTGTTCCTTGATGGAACATGGAGATGTTGTTCCTTGTTGGAACATGTTTACTTGTTGGGGATATCACAATATATATCTGCTATAATTAATACATCTATATACTTGGTAAAGGGTGGAAGGCTCGGCCTTATGCCTGGTGTTTTGTTCCACTCTTGCCACCCTAGTTTCCGTCATACCGGTGTTATGTTCCTTGATTTTGCGTTCCTTACACGGTTGGGTGATTTATGGGACCCCCTTGACAGTTCGCTTTGAATAAGACTTTTCCAACAAGGCCCAACATTGGTTTTACCATTTGCCACCTAAGCCTTTTTCCCTTGGGTTCTGCAGACTCAAGGGTCATCTTTATTTTAACCCCCGGGCCAGTGCTCCTTCGAGTGTTGGTCCAAACTGTCAGCCGCCGGTGGCCACCAGGGGCAACTCTGGGTTGGCCTACCGGAAGCTTGGACGATCCGGTGTGCCACGAGACCGAGATATGTGCAGCTCCTATCGATTTGTCGGCACATCCGGCGGCTTTGCTGGACTTGTTTTATTGCTGCCGAGATGTCTTGTAGTCCGGATTCGAGATTGATCGGGTCTTCCGGTAGAAGGAATATCCTTCGTTGACCGTGAGAGCTTATAATGGGCTAAGTTGGGACACCCCTGCAGGGTAATATCTTTCGAAAGCCGTGCCCGCGGTTATGAGGCAGATGGGAATTTGTTAATGTCCGGTTGTAGAAAACCTAAAGTTGACCTCAATAATAATACACATCAACCGCGTGTGTAACCGTGATGGTCTCTTCTCGGCGGAGTCCGGGAAGTGAACACGGTGTTGGAGTTATGTCTGACGTAAGTAGTTCAGGATCACTTCTTGATCGCTATTAGTTTCACGACCGCGCTTTGCTTCTCTCCTCGCTCTCTTTTGCGAAGTAGCCACCATATATGCTAGCCGCTTGCTGCAGCTCCACTTTAATACCTTGTCCTTCCTATTAGCTTAAATAGTCTTGATCTCGCGGGTGTGAGATTGCTGAGTCCCCGTGACTCACGGATACTTCAAAACAGTTGCGAGGTTCCGATGAGGCCGGTCAGGTGATTCCACCGAGCTCAAGTGGGAGTTCGACGAGGAACGTGGTCGTTACTATGTGTCGTTTCCAGATGATCAGTAGTGGTGCCCAGTTGGGACGATTCGGGGATCTGTGTTAGCATTTGGGGTATCTTCTTCTATTTTGGTTCCGTAGTCGGACCTTGAGTGTACTCTGAATGATGTATGTTTAATTATGTCTTGTGTGGCGTGGCGATTGTAAGCCAACTATGTATCTTCCCTTAATTATTACATGGGTTGTGTGAAGATTACCTCACTTGCGACATTGCTTTCAATGCGGTTATGCCTCTAAGTCGTGCCTCGACACGTGGGAGATATAGCCGCATCGGGCGATACAAAATGTTTCGGACTTGTGCTTCATTAAGTAGATATACTCATATCTGCTCAAATCATCTTGTGAAGGTCGAAAAATAACGATACTTGCCGTGAGCTTTAACACTCATCGGACCGCATACATCGGATGTATTATTTCCAATAAGTCATTTGCTTGCTCCATTGTTCGGAGAACGAGTCTTTAGTCATCTTGCCCATAAGGCATGGTTCGCAAGCATCAAGTGATTCATAATCAAGTGATTCCAAAATCCCATCAGCATGGAGTTTCTTCATGCGCTTTACACCAATATGACCTAAGCGGCAATGCCACAAATAAGTTGCACTATCATTATTAACTTTGCATCTTTTGGTTTCAATATTATGAATATGTGTATCACTATGATCGAGATCCAATGAACCATTTTCATTGGGTGTGTAACCATACAAGGTTTTATTCATGTAAATGAACAACAATTTATTCTCTTACTTAAATGAATAACAGTATTGCAATAAACATGATCAAATCATATTTATGCTCAACACCAAATAACACTTATTTAGGTTCCACACTAATCCCGAAAGTATAGGGAGTGTGCGATGATGATCATATCAATCTTGGAACTACTTCCAACACTCATCGTCACTTCCCTTCAACTAGTCTCTGTTTATTCGTAACTCCTGTTTGAGTTACTAATCTTAGCAACCTAACGAGTATCAAATACTCGGGGCTACTATAAACACTAGTAAGGTACACATCAATAACCTGTATATCAAATATAACCTTGTTCACTTTGCCATCCTTCTTATCCACCAAATATTTGGGGTATTTCCGTTTCCAGTGACCATATCCTATGCAGTGTTAGTACTCAGTCTCAGGCTTAGGTCTAGACTTGGGCTTCTTCACTCGAGCAGCAACTTGCTTGCCGTTCCTTTTGAAGTTCCCCTTCTTCCCTTTGCCATTTCCCTTGAGACTAGTGGTCTTGTCAACCATCAACACTTGATGTTTTTCTTGATTTCTACCTTCGCCGATTTTAGCATCGCGAAGAGCTCGAGAATCTTTTTCGTCATCCCTTGCATACTATAGTTCATCACGAAGTTCTACTAACTTAGTGATGGTGACTAGAGAATTCTGTCAATCACTATCTTATCTGGAAGATTAACTCCCACTTGATTCAAGCGATTGAAGTACTCAAACAATCTGAGCACATGCTCACTAGTTGAGCGATTCTCCTCCATCTTTTAGCTATAGAACTTGTTGGAGACTTCATATCTCTCAACTCGGGTATTTGCTTAAAATATTAACTTCAATTCCTGGAACATCTCATATGGTCCATGACGTTCAAAACGTCTTTGAAGTCCCGATTCTAAGCCGTTAAGTATGGTGCACTAAACTATCAAGTAGTCATCATATTGAGCTAGCCAAACGTTCATAAACGTATGCATCTGCTCCTGCAATCATTCTGTCACCTAGCGGTGCATTAAGGACATAATTCTTCTGTGTAGCAATGAGGATAAACCTCAGATCACGGATCTAATCCGCATCATTGCTACTAACATTTTTCAACATAATTTTTCTCTAGGAACATATCAAAACAAACATATAAAAGCATAGGGAAGCAACAACGCGAGCTATTGATCTACAACATAATTTGCAAAATACTACCAGGACTAAGTTCATGATAAATTTAAGTTCAATTAATCATATTATTTAAGAACTCCCACTTAGACTGACATCTCTCTAGTCATCTTAAGTGATTACGTGATCCAAATCAACTAAACCATGTCCGATCATCACGTGAAATGGTGTAGTTTCAATGGTGAACATCACTATGTTGATCATATCTACTATATGATTCACGCTCGACCTTCGGTCTCCGTGTTCGAGGCCATATCTGTTATATGCTAGGCTCGTCAAGTTTAACTTTGAGTATTCGCGTGTGCAACTGTTTTGCACCGTTGTAGATGGACGTAGAACTTATCACACCCGATCATCACGTGGTGTCCGGGTACTACTGAACTTTGGCAGCGGTGCATACTCGAGGAGAACACTTCTTGATAATTTTAGTGAGAGATCATCTTATAATGCTACCGTCAATCAAAGCAAGATAAGATGCATAAAGGATAAACATCACATGCAATCAATATAAGTGATATGATATGGTCATCATCATCTTGTGCTTGTGATCTCCATCGCCAAGCAATCGTCATGATCACCATCGTCACCGCCATGACACCTTGATCTCCATCGTAGCATCGTTGTCGTCTCGCCAACTATTGCTTCTACGACTATCGCTACTCCTTAGTGATAAAGTAAAGCAATTACATGGCGTTGCATTTCATACAATAAGCGACAACCATATGGCTCCTGCC
Organism: Aegilops longissima; assembly: GCA_021605205.1. Taxonomy (NCBI): domain Eukaryota; kingdom Viridiplantae; phylum Streptophyta; class Magnoliopsida; order Poales; family Poaceae; genus Aegilops; species Aegilops longissima. The sequence goes on from CM038681.1 coordinate 440,833,636, forward strand.
GATTGCCGATAACTTCGGTTACAAAACATGATCATCTCATACAATAAAATATAGCATCACGTCTTGACCATATCACATCACAACATGCCCTGCAAAAACAAGTTAGACGTCCTCTACTTTGTTGTTGCAAGTTTTACGTGGCTGCTACGGGCTGAGCAAGAACCGTTCTTACCTACGCATCAAAACCACAGCGATAGTTTGTCAAATAGACTCCGTTTTAACCTTCTCAAGGACCGGGCGTAGTCATACTCGGTTCAACTAAAGTGAGAGAGACAGACACCCGCCGGTCACCTTTAAGCAACGAGTGCTCGGAGCGGTGAAACCAGTCTCGCGTAAGCGTCGCGTAATGTCGGTCCGGGCCGCTTCATCTCACAATACCGCTGAACCAAAGTATGACATGCTGGTAGGCAGTATGACTTGTATCGCCCACAACTCACTTGTGTTCTACTCGTGCACATGACATCAACGCATAAAACCAGGCTCGGATGCCACTGTTGGGGAACGTAGTAATTTCAAAAATTTTCCTACGATCACGCAAGACCATGGTGATGGCATAGCAACGAGGGGAGAGTGTCCGTCCACGTACCCTCGTTAGACCGAAAGCGGAAGCGTTATAACAACGCGGTTGATGTAGTCGTACGTCTCCACGATCCGACCGATCCAAGCACCGAACGTACGGCACCTCCGAGTTCTGCACACGTTCAGCTCGATGGCGATCCCGGACTCCGATCCAGCAAAGTGTCGAGGATGAGTTCCGTCGGACGACGGCGTGGTGACGATGTTGATGCTCCACCGACGCAGGGCTTCGCTAAGCTCATGACGATATGACTTCTCCGGCGCAGGGCTTCGCCTAAGCTCCGCGACGATATGACCGAAGTGGAATATGGTGGAAGGGGGCACCGCACACGGCTAAGGAAAGATCCGTAGATCAACTTGTGTGTATTGGGGTGCCCCCTGCCCCCGTATATAAAGGAGACAAGGGGAGGTGGCGGCCCTAGAGGAGGCGCGCAAGGAGGAGTCCTACTCCCAGGGAGTAGGACTCCCCCTCTCCTAGTTGGAGTAGGATTGGGAAGGGGAAAGGGGAAGGCGCCGCCCCTCTCCTTGTCCTATTCGGACTGGAAGGGGGAGGGGGGCGCGCAGCCCACCTGGCCGGCCCTTCTCCTTCTCCCTCGAGGCCCATGAAGGCCCATATACCCCCCGGGGGGTTCCGGTAACCCCCCGGTGTTCCGGTAACATCCTGTTTTCACTCGGAACCATTCCGAAGTCCAAACATAGGCTTCCAATATATCAATCTTTATGTCTCGACCATTTCGAGACTCCTCGTCATGTCCGTGATCACATCCGGGACTCCGAACAACCTTCGGTGCATCAATACTTATAAACTCATTATGAGCATCATCGAAGCGTTAAGCGTCACGGACCCTACGGGTTCGAGAACTATGTAGACATGACCTAGAACCATTCTCGGTCAATAACCAATAGCGGAACCTGGATGCCCATATTGGTTCCTACATATTCTACGAAGATCTTTATCGGTCAAACCGCATAACGACATACGTTTGTTCCCTTTGTCATCGGTATGTTACTTACCCGAGATTCGATCGTCGGTATCCAATACCTAGTTCAATCTCGTTACCGGTAAGTCTCTTTACTCGTTCCGTAATACATCATCTCACAACTAACTCATTAGTTGTAATGCTTGCAAGGCTTAGGTGATGTGCATTACCGAGAAGGCTCGAGATACCTCTCCGACAATCGGAGTGACAAAACCTAATCTCGAAATCGCCAACCCAACAAGTACCTTTGGAGACACCTGTAGTACTCCTTTATAATCACCCGATTCGTTGTGACGTTTGGTAGTACCAAAGTGTTCCTCCGTAAGCGGGAGTTGCATAATCTCATAGTTATAGGAACATGTATGGGTCATGAAGAAAGCATTAACATACTAAGCGATCAAGTGTTAAGCTAACGGAATGGGTCATGTCAATCAGATCATTCAACTAATGATGTGACCTTGTTAATCAAATAACAACTCCTTGTTCATGGTTAGGAAACATAACCATCTTTGATTAACAAGCTAGTCAAGTAGAGGCATACTAGTGACATACTGTTTGTCTATATATTCACACATGTATTATGTTTCCGGTTAATACAATTCTAGCATGAATAATAAACATTTATCATGATATAAGGAAATAAATAATAACTTTATTATTGCCTCTAGGGCATATTTCCTTCAATTGCTAACCGGCTTAAAATGGTACTGCCTGCTCTTATTTCGGAGAATCAGAGCGCGTTCGTTCCTGGTAGGTTGATCACGGATAACGTTCTGGTAGCTTATGAACTATCACATTATCTGCTAAACAAGAAGAGGGGGAAGGAAGGAGTAGCAGCGGTTAAAGCTGATATGAGCAAAGCGTATGATCGTGTTGAATGGAGTTTCGTCAGGGCCATGCTAGTCAAGTTGGGGTTCAGCAATGCTTGGGTGGAGTTGATCATGAAATGCATCACTACGGTGCGCTACCAGATCAAGATTAATGGAGAGCTCACGGATCAGTTTTGTCCCACGAGAGGCCTTCGTTAGGGCGACCCGGCGTCGCCCTACCTTTTTGTCATTTGTGCGGAAGGGCTCTCAGCTCTACTCCATGATGCAGAGAGGACTGGGAGTATCAGCGGCGTTAAAGTGTGCAGCACGGCCCCGGTGGTCTCCCACCTTCTCTTTGCCGACGATTCGGTGTTGTTACTAAAGGCAAACCAAGCACAAGGGGCGGCCTTGAGAGGGATCCTGGATTTATATGAAGATTGCTCCGGACAGTGTATTAATACTGAGAAATCGGCTATCATGTTCAGTCCGAACACCCCCCCCCCCCCCGGCTGTGAAAGAAGAAGTGAAGGAGGCTCTACAAATCCGGAGTGAGACATGGAATGAGAAGTACCTCGGCCTACCGGTGCATGTGGGACGGTCCAGGAAGAAAGCTTTCTCCTTTGTGAAGGGAGCTATGGCGGGCAGGGTGTACGGTTGGAAGGAGAAGTTGATTGCAAAGTCAGGAAAGGATACCCTGGTTACCTCAGTGGCACAAGCTATACCAACCTTCGCAATGTCCTGTTTTTACTTAACAAAGACCTTCTGCAAGGAACTTAGCTCACTAATCGGTAATTATTGGTGGAGCCAACAGGATAGGGAGCACACAATGCACTGGATCAGCTGGCAGAAGCTCACAGAATCTAAAGCGCGAGGTGGTCTCGGGTTCCGGGACATGTACAACTTCAATGTAGCGATGCTATCACACCAAATCTGGAGGTTGGTCCAGAACCAGGATACTTTATGCGCCAAATTGCTGAAGGCTAAATACTACCCAGACACACAAAATTTTGAAGCTGTTCCGAAGGAGGGAATCTCATATGCCTGGCGCAGCCTTCTTCATGGGTTGGAGCTGTTTAAGGAGGGCTATATCTGGCGTATCGGAGATGGTACAGATGTCAATATTTGGTCCGATCCGTGGCTCCCGAGACCATGGTCCCGACGGGTTATTACGCCACGAGGTGCTCATCTCCTGGAGCGTGTGCATGAACTGATTGACCCCGTGTCGGGTACTTGGGATGAGCGACTCGTCAGAGAAACATTCTGGGCGGACGATGCCAATCATATTCTGCAGATCCCGCTAAGAGAAGGTATCCAAGATTTCATAGCCTGGCATTATGACTCGAAAGGGTTGCACTCTGTCAAGAGCGCATACAAGCTACACACGCAGCTCGCGAAACAGCAGCAGTCCGGAGGAGCCGGGCAAAGCTCAATGGCGCCAGACAATCTGGACAGTACGGCGGATGACACATGGAAGAGGGTGTGGAAGATGCCGTGCCCGAAAAATATTCAGATGTTTGTCTGGAGGATCAAACACGAGTCTCTTGCCCTCCGGACCAACATTGAGCACAGAGGGATTCCTATTGCTGACACGAAATGCCTGTTCTGTGGGCGGGCAGACGAGGACGGCGCCCACCTGTTCATCAAGTGCAAAAGTATCAAAGAAGGCTGGAGAGAGTTGGCCCTAGAAGGAGTACGGCTGGCACTGGAAGGCATTACATCAATGCATGCTATGCTGGACTACATGTGGGGGCTGGATGAATGCAAACGGATTCTGGTGCTGACTTTCTGGTGGCTTTGGTGGAGCAATAGAAACAAGTTGAGGAATGGTGAGCTGCCTGCTGTTGCCACAGAGATCGCAAGAAGAGCGAGAAGCTATGCCCTGGAGTATCAACAGATTTTTGCACCGCAGCCCAAGAAGATATAGCTGGACCGGTGGCATCCACCAGATGGGGACACGATCAAAATGAATTTTGATGGCTCGTTTGTGCCTGGTGAAAGTTCTTCAGGATGGGGCGTCGTTGCGCGTACTAGGGATGGCAGTGTGATCGCAGCTAGGGCGGGGCACCAGGAGAATGTTCAAGACGCTTTCGCTGCCGAAGCCTGGGCTTTATCCCATGCTGTCATTTTTGCTGCGGACCTGGGAATCGTGAGGGTGGCGCTGGAAACGGACTCACAATTGCTTCGGGAGGCCATGAACATGCGCATCGCGGACTCGTCGGCCTATGCAGCAATAATAGAAGATACAAAGTATCATTTAAAGATGTGGTTTTCTCAACATGTAATAGTGGTGTGTCGCCGAACGGCAAACTCTGTTGCCCATGAACTTGCGAGTATGGGTCGTACCTGTGCCCCGAACCTCTGTATTCAGTGGGAGTCGGATGTCCCAGCCAATGTGGCTGCTTGTGCTTTGGCTGATTTGAGCCAGCACAGTTAAGTTATAAAGCATGTTGCTTTGCTTTCAAAAAAAAAAAAACTCCACTGCGCTCGCACGGTTAATTTTTTTTCCTTATGTTATAATAATTCCTTGAGGACTAGACGGAAATCGCCCATGGGTTACGCGGCAAGAGCAGAGCAGATCAACCCCTGCTTCAAAAGCGAAGGAGAAGACCGACCGACCGACCGATCGATCTCGGTCTGCTTTGATGTATATGGTCAGGGGTGTTTTCACGGGCCATCGAACAAAGTAGTAGTATGATGGTGCGGGCGCCCGTCAAAAAAAGAGTAGTGATGCAGGCAGCAGATGGGCGCGTAGACGCAAATGTTTGGACGTAAAAGTGCCAAAAGTACTAGTATATGGCAAGAAGATGGCTGCGACTAGCGCGGGCCTGCAGCTTCCGCAAACGACACAGCCGCACACGGTCGCATTCCAACGCGACGGCTCGGAGCAGGGCAACGCAAAAAACATGCGGCATTTCCGTGCAGTGCAGGAATCCAACTGCGCTGCTGCCAGTGCCAGCTGAAGTTCAGTGGCTGCTTGCCCTTGCCTGCTTCGAGACTTCTGTGCGCTTCGGACTCTTCACATTGCCAGTCTTTCCTTTTGAAACAGAAGAGGCGCAGACGCAGTAAGAAGCGCACTGCTGAGGTGAAGGAACACGAATGGCAAGTCTCTCCACGGCTCTCAAGGCTAGGCTTAAGATTGTGAATCCTCTTCCGCTAATCCAAACACTACCATCCGTATCTGATAATCGATGTCATCGTCATCTTTATAAGCTCTGGTTTGTCTGACACGGACGTGAGACTAAACCAGCGACTAAAATCAATCCTGAGCAGTGCGGTGTGGTCCGATTGGTCTATGCCGTGGAACGGTGGAAGTATCAACCAACGACTAAACACGACACGTGGCAGAACGGTGACAGGACAGAACCGTCATGAGTACCACTGCCGTAGACCGTAGTGCTGGTAACGGCCATTAATCCAAGACTATCTTCTGTGTTTTCTAGGGGGCCTAGAAGTTACCGTCTCTGGTGGAGAGTATTTCGCGGTATTTTACCAGATTCAGTAACACTCAACTATAGGCATATCAAGTCCATTGGCAGGTGTGATATTTGCCGGGCTATGAATGAAGATCTGATGCATGCTTTGGTTCACTGTACACATGCAAAGAGCTTCTGGGCAGCGGCCAGAGACCGTTTTGATCTTCGTTTACCAACCTTGCGCTGGGATACATGGGCTAGACACATCTTGCTGAACTCTATTTTCTCTGATGATGATAGATGCAAGATAATCACCATCATGCACTCGATCTGGTCCTCCCGAAACAGATGGACACACAAAGAGGAGGGTTACAATCCTGTGCAGGCAATAAAGTGGGTCCATGAGACTCTATCTTCGCTGGAACTCCCGGCGAAAGGGAGAAGGGGCCTGCCAGGCCAATGCTGGAGGCCGCCAGAGCCGGGCTGGCTGACCATCAATACTGATGGTGCGCAGCTATGGGTGTTCCAAGGGGTGGGGCGGGCGGGGTCGCTCGGTCTCATGAACATCTCGCTTTTCTCGGAGCTTGGAGCAAGCCCCTTCCAGGGGTCTCGGATGCTTTCACGGCTGAATTACTTGCTTTCAGAGAAGGCGTGATCTTTGCCCAATTTTTTTTTTTGAAACAAGGCAAAAGATTTGCCATTTCATTGATTAAGAAAGGAGTTATCGAACAAGGGCCGCAAGGCGGCAAAATAAAATGTCTACTCTCGGCATTCTGAAGACTCATGTGCTTTGCACCGCCATCGTCCAAAGAGGCACCTCCTCTTTGATCTTACAGATTAGGACCATGAAAGGGATGGCTGTGCTTCGAAAGACCCTAGCGTTACGCTCTGTCCATATCTCCCATGAGATAAGCATCATCAAGGAGGCTAGCGCCTTAGGGGAGCCAAGGCGAATCTGAAGGTTGCCGTTCTACTAGTCTTTCACCGAAGTCCTCGTCTGCCATATCGTCGTAGATGCTTTCACGGCTGAATTACTTGCTTTCAGAGAAGGCGTGATCTTTGTCCAACTATGGGGCTTTTCACATGTCATGATTGCGGTAGACTGGAGTTTGTCGACCTTTGGAATTCGTGCAGCAACACACGATCAGTTGCCGCGCTTATCTTGAAGAATTTGGAGGAGTTAGCAGCTAGTTTTGTTTCGTTTTCGGTTACACATGTTGGGAGAGCCTGTAATATTCCCACTGATCGGTGTGCTAAGCTAGCTTGTACACTAGATGAGACTGATAGTTGGATCTCTGCGAGTCCAGATTTTCTAGTAGACTGCCTTCGAGCAGATTGTAACCGCTCGATTCTGAAGTAATTAACTCCCTAGTTTGATGCAAAAAAAGTTACCGTTTCTAAACCGTGAGACTGAGAAAACACAGACAGAGCGCTGTTCAAGGTTAGTGTCAGGAGACTCAACGACAACAGCAGAGCTATGTATTGAGCTGTGGGGGGGCTGTGCTCCCCTCCCTTGAGTGAAGAAATTATTTTTAGGAGGACTTAGATGAAAACTTCTTTAGCTTTTGTCCCATTCGAACACTCGAATACGTCTAGCTCCGCCACTGCTGACCGATTATCCTCAATGACTTCTCAGTTCTCACACACAGATTACTACTTTTCACAATACCGTCCACGGTATGATTCGTATATATGCAGTACTATAAAATGTCAAGTACAATCAAACAATGCTTTGTCTAGTAACAAACATAGCTTAAGTTTTATACACCAACAGAGCACCTAAGCACCTAAAGGAAGTACCTCATCAATCATGGAAGCACAGTGAAAAAGAAAAGAACATCAAAAACATATGTGCAAGCATCAAATTTAGTGTTTCGGTGATCATCCTAAATCCATCCATGAAATGCCCTAGCTTCCCGGTGTGAACTTCATGCAGATGGGCGGGTTAACCTTAGCAAGGGAAAGCAAGGAAGAAGGGAACATCCATATACCATCTCCACAGATAAAACCAGAGGCAACTGCAGGCAGCATCAGCGTCGCTTTCTTCCTGCTCATCTTGTGCCAGCTGAAGACTACCAAGCTCCCCACACACATGTCGATGGCAAAGTTGGCACCAACTAGTAACGGCACAGCCATCGCCATCGGAAGGGGAACGTACTTCCGGTACTTTTGCGGCGAGAAGTCCCTCACAAGGTTGACAAGCACAGAAAATGCGAAGCAAGCAGCAGACAGCTCGAGGCAACGCTTTGGCAGTGCAGAGAAGCCCTCGACGCCGAGAATGGCCATGTTCCGGTATATCAGCGCGTACGGAGCCTTCCAGTACCCATCCGGGTTTCCAATATCAAATGCTTTGTAGAAGAGCAAGAATGTAGATGGCGCGATGATGCAGCCCATGACTGTACCAATGGCCTGCCCGACAAGCAGTGATCTTGGTGATGTCAGTGTCAGATGGCCCGTCTTGTAGTCATGCATCAGATCTGCGGAGACTTGCACTAGCTGCTTCACTATCGCACAGCCAACAAGGCCGGCAATGACACCATCATCCTTCCCTCCCCAGGCTGCAAAGATGAAGAGAGCTATCTTGCCATAATTATAGCTCATGCTCATGTCAGTGAGCCCAGTTCCATATGCATTGGAGAACCCCAGCACGGGAGCAAGCACATAAGCTACAACGACATAGTACCACTTGGCCTGCCGGAACATTGTCGGTATGACAATTATAGCAATGATGCTTAATGAGGCATATCCGGCATACACTAGCCAGTTTGGAATGTATTCCCTGGTGAAGACCTCATTGCGTTGCAAATCATCAAATGAAACCGTATCCTCATTTGCTGCTGCAATTCACTCAGCATTAGCTAAGCTTTGGTAACAAAATGTGGAGGAAATATGGAAGGAATAGATTTTGCAGTGCATATTTACCTCTCTTAACATGTTTACGGTTGGATTGTGCATGCAGACTCTTAGCAGTGATGCCTGTGAGTTTGATGAAGTGATAGAGGCCATCCCCCATGATCAGAGCTACACACATGAAGGACTGCACATAAAAGCACATTAAAGGTCGTACGAAAGTACAGGGTGTCGTGTAGATTCATTTGAAATGACCAAGTGATTTATCAAGCAAACCTTGTAACCAAACAAGCTTGTCATGCTGCTTTCTGGTACATTTGCCGGGTACCAAATGCCCTTTTGTTTGCTGATGAGTGGCCACATTATTCCCCAAGAAAGTACCGCACCAAAAAGTGTGGATAGGTTTACAAGGTGTGAGCAGATCATCCCCGCGCCGACATATGTGAGACTAAAATCAAAGAAGAACCTGATAGTCGAAAGGGTCAAGAGTTAGGAGTTGACTAACAAATTAGCATGAAAACAGAACTATGAGCAATGGGCAACCCATAGGATATACGTTTGTTTCCAGGCCTTTAGACCAAAAGTAGGGAACTGTAGAAACCCACAACTCTGGCCACCTGTGTAGAACCACTGGAAGAAGCTCCACAGGAGGCTGATCACGAAGCTCCTCAGAAATCCACGGATCTGCATTCTGACATGAGAGATGAAGTGAGGCCATGAATTCACCATGTATCGTCAAGACTATGATGATTTTTTCAGCATATGTGGGCAAGAGGCTTGTACTTTGCGTTCTTTTCTCCTTGAGGGGTATGGAACCCGTTTATGAGTACAGCAGTTGCAGTCCCGCTTGGATAAGTCAATTTGTAATCTATGACCAAAGCCTGAAATGGGATGCAAATCATCAGAGGAGACACAAAAAAATACGGTCATAAATGGTGTTTTACATGTATGTCTTCATCACAGCAATTAAAACTATTGCCTTATCTTACAAAAACATGTATGCCTTCAAACCTGTAACAGCATATTTTTTGTGCGAGTATATAAGATGATAAAATTGAGAAAGGGCGTGTAAGGCTCTCACATTTAACCTATGAGTTTCCTCTTTTCATTCTACAAATTTACTTGAGTTTACCATTGGTCAATGCTAACGAAATGTGACATGGAGTACAAAATCAGAGTAGAATGTAAAGCACATGGTACTGTGAACCCGGGGAAAGAAAATCCTGAATTTGCAGAGTCAGAGCTGATCCGTTGAACGATTTTTGCACACCTTTCTGAGCGGAAGCAAGTTGAGGAGCCCCACGAAGCTAATGGCTAATAGGAATCCGGCCATCCACCCGAACCCGGGCTCCTTATAGCTCCCCGGCGCGTTGCCCGGCGTGCTCACCCCGGCAAGCTCGTACGTCTTCTTGTTCAGAGCCAGCAACGACGACCCGAACCCACCTGCGCACACAATATTCCCCATGTTCTAGATGCAGCCGTCGACTAATTGAGAAAGACCCGGCTGGGATGCTAAACGGAGTGCTGCCGGGAGGAGAGGCGTGGGCGCGCACCGCCGAACCCCATCGTGTAGCAGGCGACGGCGCAGGTCTGGACGACGGTGTTCTCCTGGCGGGTGAAGGGGCGGGAGGGGACGCCGAGGCGCCCGAGCACGTGCGTCCACCCGCGGAGCGCGAGGAACGCGAGCAGCGCGGCGGAGACGTTCAGCGTGGGGATGATGCCCGTGGAGAGCGCGAGCTTGAGGATGATGACGGTGAGGACGAAGCCGATGAGCAGCGCCGCCACCAGGCCCCGCGCCGTTATCTGCTCGCGCCACGGCGGCACGCGCTCCTCGTGCTGCGCGGACGCGGCCGGCTCCGGCTCCGGCTCCACGCCGCTGCCGCCCTCGCACCGCTCAATCTCGGTCGCCGAGCCCCGCGCGGGAGTGACTTCCATGGAGGCTGTCCGGCGGCGGCACCAGCCTGGCAGAAGGCTCTCACCACAGGGCCGATGAGTAGCAAACACCACTCCAACACGAATGCCGCAATACAAACTCCAACGCAAAAAGGCTTGTCCTACCCGGACGACGGTCACCTCCAAAAAGCAATAACTTCGCCGACACATCAACCACTCTTGATTACGCGAAAGAGTCGGCAGGTGGATGGCGGGACTCAAAGAACCCTGAAAAGATTATCATCTTGGACTCATCGGCGATGGTGTAGATAAAGCCCCTCACGAACAATCTAGAACCGCGACGAGCACCGAAGAAACACCAACTAGGATCTCCAAGCCATCTCTCCTAAAGCAATGCTTTCAACAGAGGAATAATGTCGAGGACGCCGCCATCACCAATCCGAAGGTGTACTTAGACTTTTGCCCGGAGACATCCAATCAAGTTGTTTGTTTGGATAGGCGGCGGAATAAGCACAAGTACAACATCCCGATCTCTGCAAACCAGAAAAACAGTCCAACAGTAAATGGACTACCACCATGCTCCAAATCGCGGATCCAAAGAAGATTTCGACCATGGATTAGTGCCGAAGAGGAGTGCGGTGAGTGAGCTCGTGAGAAACATGTTGTCACAACTATGCACCTACCAGAGGCGATCAAGGTCAAGAGGCGAACAGACGAGAGGCAGAGACAATGTGAAACCCAGGTGGATAGCGAGGCCCAACAACGTCACAAGGCCCAGCCCAACCGAGGGAGTAAGCGCTCCAACAATACAAGAAGGTGCGACTGGCGTGTGGAGAGGGCAATCAAGAATGGTGTATCGAGACTCAGTCTATCCTTCCCCTACCTTTCTTCCTCCTCAAGCTGTCGCGTCAGCATTTCTTCTCCAATTCCGGCGTGACGCCGCGAACCCTGTATCGAATATGGTGTATAATCGAGTGAGGGTCGTGACATCAGGTATCAGAGACATCTCGATCCGCAACATCCTTCGAATCAGCTGGGTAAATCCATGCGTGAGGCCGAATTGGGGGAAAATTTTCCGCGATCCATCAGTTCGAGCAACGGGTCGGTAGATTTCGGGGTGCAGGATCTGAGCGGAGGCGTCCAGGGTGATCATGGAGAAGGTGGTGGCGAAGATTGCGCAGATGCGCAAGGAGAGTGAGGCGGCGGTCACATCCACCCAGTTGCTGCTCACCACAGCCCAGAACCTAGGAGCCTAGATTCCAACAGTGGATTCGACCATGGAGGCACTTCACATCTCCATCGATGTGGTTGTGATGGGGTGGGGGGTCGCATCACGACACTGGAATCCGGTACCTCGTTGATGACTCCACAACAACCTCATGGGCAGCAACCCACGAGCAACAACGATGCTGAAGCATCCCAGGGTGATGCGATTTGGGCGCCTTGGCCCTAGCGCCCGCCCTGGTCAGGGGTAAGAAAAACTTTCCCCAAACTCCGGTTTGATTTGAGTTGGGGGTTTACTCTGGCATGGAGGAAAGTGAGAGATCCAGTAGCAGGAGTCGGTTTGAATCGTCTCACATGCCAAAGATAGATTTCCCTCGCTTTCATGGGGGAAATCCTCGATGGTGGAAAGGAGTGCGTGACAAATATTTTTCCATGTATCATGTGCCTAGAGACACTTGGGCAACGTTTGCCACCATGCATTTCATAGGCAATGCAACTCTATGGTTGCAAACTTATGAGGCAGATCATGAAGTAGAAAGTTGGAAAGAGTTAGTGGTAGCCATACATACAAAGTTTGGCTAGGATAAACACTTAAAGTACTTAGAGGCATTAGAAAGGTGTAAAAAAATTGACTCTATGGAAAATTATCACCACAAGTTTGAAGAGCTCAGACACAAAGTGTTAATACATAACTGTCATTATGACGAGGCATTTTTTGTTACTAAATTTATAGGAAGATTGCATATGAACATTCAAAAGGCTATTAGGTTGCATAATCCTAGACCAATTGATGTTGTGTTATCTCTTGCTTTGACACATGAAGAACCGCTGGAAGAAGCTCGGCAGTATTCGAGTGCTAAGTATAAGCACGACTACAAGAGTCCGTCAAAACCCACTTATGGGGGCAAAGGCATCATGCCCACTGATGACCTGCAAGTGCACAATGCTGTTGTAGCACTTTCGTGATAAGTGAAGTATCGAACCCACAAGAGCAAATAGGAAGGAATTACAAACCCCGCAACAACGCTATCACTTACGTAGTTACGTACGCACACAAACTGTAGTTTGAAAATAACCTACTTTAGTAAGTTGCTTGGAACACAAATAAAAGGGCAGCACTTATCTACACTACAAACAAGAAACAAAAGGCAGATAATTAAATGAAATAAACTGAGAGAAACAGTGCTTGAGTAGTAAACGTTCTCGACGGAATTAGACTCATCACCATAAGTATGATGCTGACAACACATGATAGGCATGGCTCTCTAATTGTATCACTAAGCCACTTGTATATGATCTCGCATGGGCGGAGCCAATAAAGTACGCATCCCCACTAAGGTTACCGCGTACACTCATGCCACCACCGTGCTTCCCCACTCCGGTTATCATAACGAAGATTAAGGGGAGTGAACTCTCTGTGGTCACGGCCTTAAGTTCTAGGTTCTCCACTAATCCCTATTGCAATGATCAGGGACGAAGCGAGAATAGGTCCTGTCACCACCTACCATCCACAACTACCCTTCTCACCAACATAGATCACCACAAGTCCATAGGTAGCTAATGCTGTGTGGGAACCCTTCACAACACGATGAGACAATCAATGCAATACATATAAGGAGAATACCAGGTTATGAAGACCGCAATACCCACTCACCCCTTGAGATGAGATCTAGAAATCGCCGAAGCAAAATCAGTTGGAGCATCACCCCACACAGTACATACTTGCAATTAATCATCACCACTTCAAAGGGTTGGAGAAACCGTACCCTGCCACAGAACAACACGGAAGAAGATGTCAAAGTCGTCACACGAATAGCCAACCAATATTTCTCATCAAAAGATACACCAACTAATAGCCAACCAATAGCTCTCACAGGCCCTTCGTTAATTGGTGTCGGATTGAAAGACGTCGAGGTAGGGAGAGACCTTATTCCAATACACCATCGCCGCGCCACCTTGTCGATGTCACTAGGGCACAAAACATAAGGAAAATAAAACAAGACAGGCGGATCCCCACTCCTCTTGTCACCGTCGTGGCCGCCAGATGGGAAAGAGGAGCGAGACCGTGGCAATGGCGTGTAGGGATGTTGTGGCGGCTAGGGTCGGAGTCACAACAAGGTGAAATCTGAACGAGTATCATTTACATGCTTAGCTGTACTCGGTGCATCAACAAGTAAAAACAAGATATATACTTGTGCGGGTCATATACTAAGAGAAATATCAAGTTATGTAAAAATGTGCAAGCACAAAGTACATACTATGTATTCACGTCAACTTAATAGTCACACCCGATTAAAGTTATAATCACAAGAAATATCAATAATAGGGAAAATTCCTTCAGGCTGTAATACTGTAAAACCACACACCATCATCTCTAGACAGCTTGAGTACTAAAAGATCTCGAATAAACACAACACATTGCAAATATAGTTCAGGGAGGCACAACTATGGAAATTCAACGCATCTTTGGTCACCTAGCACACTTTTCGGTTGTTTAGGCAGCAGGTAGAAACTTCATGCAAATTGGTGGTTTAATCTTGGCAAGAGCAAGTATTGAAGCAGGAAACGTCCATATGCCATCCCCACATATCAAAGCAGATGCAACTGCGGGCACCATGAAGCCAGCCTCCTTCTTGTTTATCTTGGTCCATGCAAAAACTATCAAACTCCCGAGGCACATATCAATAGCAAAGCTCCCACCTACAAGGAATGGAACTGCCATTGCCATTGGTAGGGGCACATACTTCGCATACTTGTGTGGCATGACATCTCTTGCTATACTGAAAACCGCCGCAAATGCGAAAAATCCGCCAGATATTGCAATGCAATACTTCGGTAACACTGAGAAGCCCTCCACACCAAGTATTGCCATATTGCGGTATATAAGTGCATAAGGTGCCTTCCAAGTACCATCTGGGTTACCAATATCAAATGCCTTGTAGAAGAGCATGAACGTGAGGGGGGCGATAATGCAACCCATGGCTGTTCCAATAACTTGTGCAATCATCATCGATTTTGGTGATGTTTGAGTGAGATAACCCGTCTTGAAGTCTTGCATCAAATCGGCGGAGATAAGCACCAGCTGCTTGACTAGGGTGCCAGCAACAAGGCCTGCAATGACACCATTATCCTTTCCGGCCCATCCCGCAAAGACAAAGAGAGCGATCTTGCCATAGTTATAGCCCATGTTGATGTCGGTAAGCCCTGTACCATAGGAATTGGCGAATCCAAGCATGGGGGCAACGACATAGGCTACAACAACATAGTACCACTTCACTTGTTTGAACATTACTGGTATGGTAACCACTGCAAGAACGCTAAACAAGGCATAACCGGTGTATGCCATCCAAGAGGGGATTTGGCCTCTCTTAAAGATCTCCTGGCGTTGAAACTCCTCAAGTGAGACTGTATCGTCCACATTTTTTGCTGCAATTCATTCGCTCAACATTAGAAAAAAAACTCATTTCTTGATTGGTGATGCACTAAATTTTATGTTGTCCTTTGTTCTTACCTTTGTTGTCAACCTGCTTGCGACTAAATTGTCGATACATGCTCATAGCAGTGATGCCAACAATTTTTATGAAGTGGTACATGCCATCCCCCATGATGAGAGCTATGCATATGAAGGCCTGGGTGGTGACGAAATCATGGTCAGTGACATGCAAGTTTTCATTACGGCATGCTATTAATTTATGTGATTGTAACTAAGGAAAAAAGAGAGTTGTGGTAGATACCTTGTAACCGTACAAACTTTTCATGCTGCTTTCTGGTGCTTTTGCAGGGTACCAATCCCCCTTGTGTTTACTAATGAGTGGCCACATTATTCCCCATGAGATAATTGCACCAAGGAGGGTAGAGATATTTACTATATGTGGGCAAATCATCCCGGCACCAACATATGTCATGCTAAAGTCAAAGTAGAATCTGAAACACAAATAATAAGCTTTGAGTTAAGAGATCACATGCCAAAAATTGTGGCAATCCATAATGAGAAGCAACAAGTCAAAAGAAATTACGTTTGCTTCCGGGCCTTCAAACCGAAAGTAGGGAACTGAACAAATCCACATGCATCTCCCCCGGTGTAGAACCATTGGAAGAAACTCCATAGAAAACTACCCCCAAAGTATTTCAGAAATCCACGGATTTGCTTCCTGTCATGATTGAAAGGTAAGATTAATCCATACAGATCAAGAACTCACCACAAATTGCTTGGTTTAATGATTGAAAGGTCATAGTGTGCATACCTTGAATTCTTGTCGCCTTGATCGGTATGAAACCCGTTTATAAGAATAGCAGTTGCAGTCCCACTTGGGTAAACTAATTTGTAGTCGACGACCAATACCTGAATATATTATGTCAAATCATTGAGTGCCCAAGACAGATGAAAACCAGGCTCAGTTGTTTAACACGTAATGAATTGCGTTATTTTCTTAAAATGCGTACCAATTCTAAAATAAAATTCCTTGAAAAGCTGAAAAAATGATAGTAGCATCGGTTCAAAACCTAGTGACAGTTTTGGTGACCAATGCTTGCGGCAAAGAAACTCCAATCAATAATACACCCTTTGTATCAGAAAAGTTTTATAGTTTGATATAGAGGGAGCTTAGTATAGATAGAGCTACGAGATGGAGTTTTCAGGCAGGTGTGAGCAGCCCATGTAGGCTGTCATCCACAAGGTTAGGCTGACTTCAGTATGGCACCGGTGACAGCGGCACGGCAATAGACGTTTGGTGGTTTGGAGACATCGATCTAATTTTAGTTATATTTAGGTGTTTTGTAGTGCTAGAGAAACTTTTTACTAATAGATTCTTTTTTTTAAGGAGGATGACCCCTGACCTCTGCATCTGGGAGATGCATGTAACAATTTTATTAATTATTCACAAAGGTCTTATAAAGTAATACATCAATATGTCTGAAGCCGCCATTTTGGCAACATCTGTCGCTACTCCTATCCAACGATGAAGGGGTGCAAAAAATATGAGCTGAATAGACCTCTAACCTAAGCCTAACATCTAAAGCCGGAGGCCCCAACCAAACCACATACCAGGTCTGGGGCACAAACCGGTCCGACTCGCACTCTCATAGGTCGTCGCCGCCGCCTTCCATCGATTCATCTTCAGAGTAGATACTGACGCATCGACCTTGCCAGGCCACATGGATGAAGATCATGTGTTCCAAGATGGTGAAGCGCTAGGTCGCTTTCGGGTGGGCCTTAGGGCGTTGTCAACATTGTGCAGTCACAGGAAAAAAAAACTAGGATCGCGCACGGTATGTGTTGTAGGGGAAAAAAGTTTAGCTAGTTTTTCTTTATTTTGAACTGAAGTTTAGCTAGTTTGGGTAGCCTGATAATTTTGTTACTTTCAATCAATTCGCCTACAGGCTAAAGCTGCGCATATATCCGGTGCGGATGAGCTAATTTAATGTAACGTGTATCTTAGCCACACAGTGCACACAGCATGTTGGAAAAACTGAAGGGAAGGCAGAAGAAAGAGACCTGTCTGAGGGGAATCAAGGTGAGGAGGCCCCCGAAGCTGCAAGCGAGGAGGAATCCCGTCATCCAGCCTATCCCTGGCTCCTTCCAGCTTCCCGGCACGTTGCCCGGCGAGTCTCCGGCCAGCTCGTACGTCTTCTTGTTCAGGCCCAGCAAGGTTGACCCGAACCCACCTGCAGCGCGCCAGTCACAAACACCAATCAAGAGCTATGCTACAGAGACTGTCAAACCAGCAGGGGCGTAGTCATGGCATGGCCAGGAATGAATGATGCGGTGCTAACCGGCGAAGGCGATGGTGTAGCAGGCCACGCCGCAGGTCTGGACGATGGTGTTCTCCTGCCGCGTGAAGGGGCGGGACACGATGCCGAAGCGGTCCAGCAGGCGCGTCCACCCGCGGAGCGCCAGGAAGGAGAGCAGCGCGGCGGAGACGTTCAGCGTGGGCACCAGCCCGGTGGTGAGCGCGATCTTCATGACGATGACGGTGTAGATGAACCCGATCAGCAGCGCCGCCACCATGCCCCGCACCGTCAGCTCGTCCTGCCACCGCGGCATGGCCTCGAACTGCCACTCGCGCGTCGACGCCAGCGCGGGGTCCGACTCCCTGTCGCCCTCCAGGGTCTCGTCCCTGTCCATCTCCGGCGCGATCTTGGTGCGGTCCGGCGCGATGACGTCCATGGCGACTCTGCTCCTTGCCTCGGCGGCTGCTGCTACCGGAGCACGAAACCAAATTAAACAAGAATGAAAGTAAATTCTTCTTCACCAAGACCAAAATCTGACCAGCATTTTCGAGCAAGAACTAGCAGTGAGCATCGCTCACCTCAACGATCAAGGTCGTACTGCTCGACTGATCACTGTGCTGTGGAAGAAGAATTACTCGAGGCTGCAGCTTTCCAGGAAGTCGTGCCCCGTTTCCGCCCACGAGGCGAGCTGCAACCGTGTGCTTTTGGGGTGAGATTGTGATGTTAAGCATGGCCGATGTCACGGTTTTATAGAGAATCATTGGGAAAAGTCCACCCTCTTACTTTTTCATGTATTTATCGATTATTTATTCATGGTGTAAGGGGATGTTCCGGACCAAGTACTACAGATGATGTAGCTGCGGCCCAGATTTACAGTACCTCCCTCGGTGATCCATCCGAAGCTGATCGGCAGTGTTACGGGGGGGATGTCATATTCGCGGGTTCCTTTGACTCTGGATCACTGATAAACTAGTAGGAAATTGTCGTGTCAGTGTGTACCAAGACTCCCTTCAAAAAAGAACTGTATATAAGCTGTCGGACTCAAAGAGAGTTGTTAAAGAAAGGAACAGAGAAGGAAGGAAGACAGCTAGAGGGGGGCTATCAGTGGCGGCACTTTTCGTGCCATCATGCCGTAAGCTTCATTCGAAAGTAATTAATGGATCACGACTTCCTTGGAATGGAGCTAATGACAGGTATTAGGGAAAATCACCTATTGATCATGCAGGGATATCAGACGTGCCGGTGCCTCAGATCCGTAAAAGAACTGAAGAATCTATTGTGTTCACGCGACAATTAATATGAATCAAAGGGAGCATTATTTTTTGTGTGTAGCTTCATTTAATTATCTGAAGAAACCGACTCTATTGAAGCAACTGAAAGTTGTTCTTCCATCCGAATTGTAACTAAATAAACTCGGTCCGCATTTCTAAAATTGGATTTGAAACAGAACCTTTTTAATAAAGGGAGATTTAACTGACGCTTAACGTCGACATCCAGATGATACAGCCATAAAAATTTCACACCCAACCAGTTGTCAAAGAGAATAACGTGACGAATAAAAGAACAGTAGATTTTAGCAAGTCAACCAGGGAAAACAATGTTCATTTAGGCAGCTTGGAATTGGTAGTGCATTTCCCTGTAGAAGATACAGCACAACAATACGCCTGCTTCATGCCGCTTTTTGTGCCTTACCTATGCGATGACAATTTTGGCACGTACAATATGCTGTGCTCCAGTTGACCCTGGCTAAAAGAAATACAATGTCCTCCAGTTTAAGCAGCAAGGGCTTATCAAAAACACAAGTTTAGGCACCAAGCACCAAGCACTAAGCAGGAATTGCAAAGGAGCAAGAAAAGTAGTGGTGGAGTGTGAGCAATAATCTTGCCGCTGGGTACAAAGGGAACACGAGATTCGGTCAAAGAAAAGAAGCGGCCGCCATTGATCCATATTCGGGCAATCTAGAAAGTCCAGAATATATTGGATTAACCGGATAACCCGGGCCTGCTGACTTTGCTAGGATTCCTATTTACAAGGACCTCCTCCTTTATCGAGTTGGTCGGTTTGTCTCACTTTCTTCCTAGGTTTTTTCCTCCCACCGTCCTCCCCCCACCTTTTGTTTTCTGTTAATTCTTTCCGTAACCCTAACCAATGCTGCACAAAATAAAAAGGATTCGAATATGGCGTTAACGTTCAATCTGGGTAGCTCCCAGATCAAATGAATCGTTCCCTCGAAACGATCGATTGAACGAAAATTCCTGGTCGCAAATTCTGCTAGCCCATCTGGCACAAACCCAATTGCCCAAGCCGGAAAAAGGTCAATCACAACCTAGTTGCCTGCTGTTGCACTAAAAAAAATCCAAAAACCAAAAGAAGGGAAAACAAAAACGAAAAAACCTTGCAAAACAGGCTATTTTTTAAATAATTCATTTTTTATTAATTTACACAAATATTACGCGTAAAAATGATTTTCAAAAATAATACACCATCGGCCCACAGCAGGCCGACTGGTCCTAGTCGGCCCACAGCAGGCCGACTGGGGACCTATCTGCTTGTCGCCGGCCGATTGGGCTGTCGGCCACGAGATCAAGTCCAATCGGCCAACTAGCGGCCGACAAGGTCCATCGACTTCTTTGTGGGCAGAGAACTAATTGGCTCTTTGTGGGCGACTGGTGCATGCATACCATATTACAGATTTTTTCCCGCCAGTTCTTTCCCGCCACCCGTTTCTCATCCACTCGTTTCCCGCCATATGTTCCCGCCACCCGTTTCCCGCCATATATTCCCGCCAACTCTTTCCCGCCACCCGTTTCCCGTCATATGTTCCCGCCAACTCTTTCCCGCCATATGTTCCCGTCAACTCTTTCCCGCCATACTGTAGTCGTTCTTTCCCGCCATTTTCTCCTCTCTACCTATAAAACCCCCTTCAGACGGAGGTGGATAAGCATTCCAGTGTAGTGTAGTTGAGATGTCCTATTATCCTTTCGATCGTAGTTTTCACCCTGGGATGAGCAGGACTCTTCTGAGCCTAGCTACCGATTTCAGGATGGACAATGGGATAGTTCCATGGGACGAACTCACCGATAGTGACACCATAATGAATGAGTTGGCTCACCAATTACGTAGGTCTGGGTGGCCTGAAAGGACCTATGAGGAGGTACATAAAGAACTTCTTAGGTTGCATGAAAGGTGGAAGAAGGTAGTGGTGCCGAAGAGTGAAACTTTCAGAAGGATTGCAGCAAATAATCCATGTTTATGGACTGAGGAGAGCGAGGACGAAGATGATATCTTCATGCCGCCGCTTCCGGGTTCTGCATACTCGAAGGGCAAGTGTTCTTCATCGTCGAAGGGCAAGGTTTCTGCATAGTCGAAGGGCAAGATTTTTGCATCGTCGAAGGGCAAGAGTTCTTCATCGTTGAAGGGCAAGAGTTCTTCATCATCGAAGGGCAAGAGTTCTGCATCGATCGAGGATGACGATGATGACTTCATGTAGTTTTTATGCTGTATTTCGTGAGTTCAGTCGTACGTACCGTTTAATTTAGATGTAGTTCTATCTAGTTGTTTGTAATGTCATGTTGTATGGGCATTATGTTCTATCTAAATATGATCTTGTAGTTCGGATAACAGAGTACTAAAATAGAGTAGGCATATGTCTCATACATAAGTACATAGTCATTTGTCTCATACATAGAATAGACATAAGTCTCACACACAAATAGATGGTAATGTCTCTATTGATAGATAGAAGCGTCGATGACGACGTCCGGCTTTGGCGGGGCGGATCTCGAAGCGGCGACCATCCCCACCGCCGGGTGCCCTAATGTGACGAGGAGGAATCTCGGACTCTTCCCGGTCATCTTGTGTATCTGTGTGGGGCCCGGTGGAGGAGTCGAAAATATGTTCATCCTTTGGGTGTCTTTGCGACATCCGAGCTCAGATGTTCTCCTCGGGATGTTGATCACCCCCCCACGTATCATGTGATGCCGACATAGACGCCTGATATCCGTAGGTTCCCGCGAGATGGAACGTTTCATCATGAAGAATGAGGTCGCGTCAATTAATATTGAAAACAATAAATATGAAGACACATACCGCTGGTTGTGGCGGCTGCTCGCTCAAACACGAAGGCGGGCGAGGGACCGTCTTCTGTGGCTGTGGAGAAAACATGAAGCTCGGCGAGGGACCGTGCTGCTGTGGCTGTTGAGAAAACACGAAGCTCGACGTGGGACCATACTGCTGTGGTTGCTGCCACGTTGAACTGCCAGGTTGGTCAGGACAGGGTGGCCTGGTTGTCGGCTGATGTGCTAGACGTGGACGTGGTTGATGTCGGTGCATGGAGTGACGCGGCGGCTGCTGCTGATGATGAACAACGTCGGTTCTCCGGGTGCACGTGATAGCCTCGTACACAGTCCTTATCTTGTTCTGTATTCGTTCCAAGAAGGGTAGTAGCACTGGACGGTGCTGAAGAAGAGGTACAGACGACAATGATCGTCCAAAGGTGGTCACGTCGTTGTAGAGTTCGTGTGTTAAGGTAGCCTACAAATTTCCATGACGATTAATAATGTCTGTCTCTTGCACGTCAGAGTATGTGACAACATAATTAAAGAAAATATATCTTACCGCGTACTGCCTAGAGCCCGAAGTGTCATAGCTCGGGTACATATCCGACAGAGTAGGATCCGGTATCTCCTCTGGGTGGGAGTGCTCAACGATGCGTAATCGTGTTCCGGTCATGTAGCGCCGCAAATAGAGATTGAATTCATTGAGATCAAAATTGTGATTCTCGTGCCATAGATTTGTGTTTGCTGTCTCCCATTCTATAACATACGGCTCTAGTCTAACTAGCCACCGGCAGCTTGTCCCGGTCATGCCCTTCCTTGTCGTCCTAAAATTGTGGTGTGTGTTCAACAATTACCTAAAGCTTGAATGGAGTACTATGAAAGATAATGCAATGTTGAAAAGCTGGTTAATACACTGTGGATGTGTCTTGGCACGGGTTCTCTATAGGGGAGGCAGCTCAAGCATAGAAGACCAAATTGCCTCATAACCCTCTGTTGTGCCATCTCCTCGATGAAGACATCAAAGATGATCTTTGATTTTGTCATCCAAGAATCTCGGTCTCTTGTGCATAGCACGTACATACCACCATGGTATCTCGCTTGTATGGCTGCTTCCGTGTAGGGCTGCCAGATGACCTGTGTATGCGCGTCGAATCGCTCGTTCAATGCTGTGTATGCCTTCTGGTCCGATCACTAGCAAAGCGTCTCTGCAGAAAACAAAGTTAGTAGCCGCTAGCGTCGAACTATCTCTTGTGCAGAAAAAAGTTGCATTAAACTACAACACGGTGCATACCTCGCGACGTGTCCAACACAGACCAAAAGTAGGCATGTCGATACCGTCAACATCAAACATGGCGTCTATAGGCTCACAAACACGTACATCTGGTCGCCCTATAGAGAACCTCTCCCACGACCACAGCTGTAGGAATAGAGGGCATCCAAGAAGGGCTGGCTTTTTCGATGTAAGCTGGCAACCGTTGCACATACCTCGGTATGTAGCCGCCAAGACCACCGAACCCCAACTCCTCTGTCTGATCTGATCCGCCGTCTGAGCGCTCGCTATCTCGAGTGCCATAGGGATGTAGAGCGCGCTAATAGTGGCGACATGGTTCTCTGTGAACATCACCTTGCCGAAAAGCCACATTAAGTAGGCCTCCAGGCTCCGAGTGATCTGTTCCGCAGTCAACGGCGCCCGGAAGTTTTGGATCTGCATTAAGCAAAGAGAAAGTTTTAGTAAGCCGCAGTTATTTTCTGTAAAACCGTATGCACGATAACTTGAAGATAAGAGGTAGGGGAAATTACCCGGAAATTGAGCAACCACTCATACTTAGGTTCGTGATGCTCCCATACCGGATCCGGAGCATCCAGAAAAACACCATGAAAACGTTGTGTAAGAGCTCGCTCCCAACCAGCCGGTGCGTCCAACGGTCCTATGGCATGACCTGCTGAAAGGATCGATATGGTTGACTAGAGGGGGGGGGTGAATAGGCAACTAACAATTTTTAAACTTTTCTTTAACAATTTAAATCTTGCGACAAAATAGGTTGTCTAGATATGCAACTAAGTGGACAACCTATAAGATGCAAACACAACTAGCACACAAGCAAGCAATAGATACAACACAAGCAAGCTTGCAAAAGTAAAGGCACGAAATAACCAAGAGTGGAGCCGGTGAAGACGAGGATGTGTTACCGAAGTTCCTTCCTTTTAAGGGGAAGTACGTCTCCGTTAGAGCGGTGTGGAGGCACAATGCTCCCCAAGAAGCCACTAGGGCCACCGTAATCTCCTCACGCCCTCACACAATGCGAGATGCCTTGATTCCACTATTGGTGCCCTTGAAGGCGGTGACCGAACCTTTACAAACCAGGTTGGGGCAATCTCCACAACACTTGGAGGCTCCCAACACCACCGCGAAGCTTCACCACAATGGAGTATGGCTTCGAGGTGACCTCAACCGTCTAGGGTGCTCAAACACCCAAGAGTAACAAGATCCGCTAGGGATAAGTGGGGGGAATCGAATATCTCTTGGTGGAAGTGTAGATCGGGCCCTTGTCACCCAATCCCGAGTAAATCAACAAGTTTGATTGGCTAGGGAGAGATCGGCGAAAATGGAGCTTGGAGCAACAATGGAGCTTGGAAATGGAAGAGGTAGTCAACTAGAGGTAGGAGACGTCCCTTTTATAGTCAAGGAAGAGATCCAACCGTTATCCGCAATTTCAGCCTGCGACATGCGGTACTACCCCTCCAGGAGCGCGGTACTACCGCAAGGCCACATGGTACTACCGTGGAAGGCCACGGTACTTCATGCAGCAGCAGAGAGGCCGGACTAGCTTTGATGAGAGCAAGACTACGCTTGCGCGGTACTACCGCTCCCCTTGCGGTACTACCGCAAGGCGAGGAAGTCAAAGCCTACGAAGAGCGCGATGAAATAAAATACATCCGTGCCTACTTCCGAAAAAAAAGCGATTGCAAAAACCGACGCGGTACTACCGCGCACGAGGCGCGGTACTACCGTTGAGGCGCGGATGTAAAACATACATCCGCTCCTACTGCCGCGACGCAGTGGTACAGGGTATGAGGGCCACGGTACTACGACTCCAAGAGAGCGGTACTACCGTGGCCACCCGCGGTACTACCACACACGAGTGCGGTACTACCGTGAGGGCGCGGATGTAAAAAATTACATCCGCCCCTACTACCGTACCGGAGCAACACTAGGCCTGGGGGCTACGGTACTAAGGCTCCAGAGGAGCGGTACTACCGTGACCCCCAGTGGTACTACCGCAAGTGCTTGCGGTACTACCGCTCCTTAGAGCAGTACTACCGCAAGACCAGCAGTAGCCGTCAGATCAAGCACAACTAGGAAAACGGTGAGACGCTCCAAAGTGCAACGGAAAGGAAAGACATGTGTACGTGATGATTCCACCCGAACCTTTCCGACGCGGACCCCCTCTTAATAGTACGGCTCTCGTACGACTCAAATCCACCAAAGAGAAACGTAGAACAATGCCGTCTTCAATAGTCTTCGAGGGGCATCGAATCGTCTCGTGCCTAGTGATGAAGCGTCTGAGAAACTCAAGGCACACGATTAGTCCGCAAAAGCATTGTCATTAATCACGAAAACACCTAAGGGATAAATATGCCCTTACAATCTCCCCCTTTTTGGTGGATTGATGATAATACGGGATTTGCACATAGATGGGATAATATTAAGCAAGGGCAAACCCCTCCTCTCTAGAATATAGACGGGCTCCCCCTAGATGTGTGCAACCTGGATGGATGCTTTGGACTGCATAGCACACAAGCTAGGATCACCACTCCCCCTATATTTTAGAGACAAAGGCACGATACTTAACATCTAAGCAGATCATAGCACAATATATCACAAGCTCGCTAAGATAGATAGAGTGCATATGTCTTACACCATATGAAGAAAAAGCAACTGAAACGAGGTTCAAACGAGAAAGCAACAAACACACCAAACACGAACAACGACACACGACTCGCTAATCCCTACACTCTCTCCCCCTTTGGCATCGAGACGCCAAAAAGGCAGAGAGGACACCTACACACAAGTGGTGGCTCAAGCAGCAGGGAACTCATCCCAACCCTCTCCGTCGGACTCCTCGACAGCAGGGATGGTCTCCTCGACGTCCTCCTCAGAATCAGTCCACCTGTAGCCTTGCTTCTCCATCCACTCGGCCTCTAGAGTGATGTGATCCTCATAACCACCAGACACGTCCTCGTTATACAGCTGCAAGATCTTCTTGTCCCGGCGGCGACTCTCCTTAGAAGCCACGTGAGTCCTGTGTCTCGTCCCTTGGCTTGCATGCGAAAAAGAGTCTTCATCTTGTCCTTGACTTCTTGGCCCACGAAGGCATAGAGGAACTCAGGAAGGCCTAGCAAGACGGCCCTCGGCAACATCCTCGGCGCCAAAGATCCTCCTCATCAACAAAGAGCCCTAGCAGCAGACACCTCAAAGACGAGTAGTAGTGTTGGCCCAGTTGGGCTTGACACGCAGACAGATGGACTCATGGCGAATCCAGTCTGGAGCAAGGAACTCCTCACCAGGGAACATCTTCTCCCAAGTCTTCGAGATCGCGAGAAACAGATAGGGCCCATAGATAGGCACCTTGCGGTTGAACACCGCAAACCGGAGCTCACACCACATGATGTGTGAGACATCAAGTGGCTGAGTCTGAGACAAACGAGCCTCCTCGCAAATGAGCATCATATCCACCATATAGGCATGAACCTTGTCCTTGTCACCAATGCGAGGGAACAAGGAGTTGCGGAAGATGCGATACATGATATCCAGAAAAGAGTTGAGCACTAACCCCGTCTTGCCATTGGCGAGCGCCTTCTCAACATAGTATGGTGCAAGCTTGTCCTTGTTGGCAGACACATAATTTGCATGGGGGCGAACACCCACGGGAGTGTCGAGCCCGTCATCAGGAACCTGGAGCAAATCCATGAACTCCTTCCAGTAGCGATCGACTTACGGCCATTGGACATCCAGTCATCCTCCACTCCTCATCGAGTGAAAGTATACTGAGGCAAAGAACTGACAGATAAGCTCAGGGTCATAATCAAGGTGAAAGGATATCACATGCTCAATGCCAAACTGCTCCACCAAGTCCAGAGCCTCTCCAAAGTACGCACGGAACTTGTCCTTCCGCATGTGATGCATATCAATCCATTTCACATCCATGTAGGTATTCTGCTTGTTTTTGATGACATCCAAATAGGTGAGAGTCTGTTGCTTGTTCCAAAACAGCTCACAACCTCTGACAGAAGAACGAGGGGTCACATACGGGTGCAGTTGCCTGAGACGGACGTACTCAGATTGGGGTATCTCGTCCATGCCCTTAGCTGGCTCCTTGTTCTTACTTGCTGATGTCTTAACATGACGCTTGGGGGCAGAGGAGCCCTCTGGAGCTTCACCAGGGTTGCGCAGACGCTTGGAGCCGGTGTCACGACTGGGATTGGAACGGCGAGAACCACCACCTGAGACACACACGCAAAACACTAACGAAACGCAAAGAGGATCAATGCAAAGACCACGGAAAAGCACAAGAAAACACATAGAAAGTATACGTGAAAGTTTCCATGAGAGAAATGTGAGCCACGGTAGTACTGCCAGAGCCTGCGGTACTAAAATTTTAGTACCGCTCCAGGTCGCGGTAGTACCGTGCGAGGCGCGGTAGTACCGTGGTTGGAGCGGTAGTAAGGTGTTAGTGCAGCAGTGAGCGCGGTAGTACCGCGTCAGACGGGCGGTAGTACCGGACAAGCGGTAGTTCCACGCCAGACGGGCGATAGTACCGCATCGCGTCAGATCCAAACATCAGTTCGAATCTGAAAAGACCCGCGAAACCATGGCGGTGCTACGGTGATCAAATCTAGCACAAGACAAAATACAAGTATAATTCCTACGCAAAGCTACTCTCCTTCATCCTACTCTTGCATAGAAAGAGCCTAAGAATCTCTAGAACACACAAGTCTCCCCCACAAAACCTAGAGGCAAAGAACTCAATAAAACGAGAAGAGGTTGGGGAAAGACCTGGGTCCATAGGAAGAGCACGTGGTGGGGAAAAATCCCACCGGACGAAATCATGGGAGGGCAGCCGGAGGAGGAGATCCGGCGACGAACGCCGTCTCCGATCTTGAGCGTGAGAGAGAGAGAGAGAGAGACGACGTGGGGAGAGGAACTGCGAATGGGTATGGGGGAGTTAGAACTCCCCCTGCCCGTCCTTATCCCCACGCGCCCTTGTGGCGCGGTAGTACCGCATCTCATCGCGGTAGTACCGCTCAGGCGGAAGTACCGCACCGGCGCGGTAGTACCGTATCACGCCCTCGATGCGGCTATATCTCCCACGTGTCGAAGCACGACTTAGAGGCATAACCGCATTGAAAGCAATGTCGCAAGTGAGGTAATCTTCACACAACCCATGTAATACATAAGGGAAAAGAGATACATAGTTGGCTTACAATCGCCACTTCACCCAATACATGAGTAAAACATTACATCATACAGATACAATCAAGGTCCGACTACGGAACCAAAATAAAAGAAGACTACCCCAAATGCTACACAGATCCCCGATCGTCCCAACTGGGCTCCACTACTGATCAACTGAAACGAAACAACACAAAGAACAAGATCTTCATCGAGCTCCTCCTTGAGCTCGGGTCCATCACCTGCACGGTATCATCGGCACTGCAAACTGGTTTTGGAAGTATCCGTGAGTCACGGGACTCAGCAATCTCACACCATGAGATCAAGACTATTAAAGCTTAAAGGTAGGACAGGGTAGTGAGGTGGAGCTGCAGCAGCGACTAGCATATATGGTGGCTACCATACGCAAATGAGAGCGAGAAGAGAAGGCAAAAGCACGGTCGAACAACTATGATCAAGAAGTGATCCTAGAACAACCTACGTCAAACATAACTCCAACACCGTGTTCACTTCCCGGACTCCGCCGAGAAGAGACCATCACGGTTACACACGCGGTTGGTGTATTTTAAACAAGATCAACTTCGGGTTTTCTACAAACCGGACATTAACAAATTCCCATCTGCCTCATAACCGCGGGCACGGCTTTCGAAAGATAATACCCTGCAGGGGTGTCCCAACTTAGCCCATGATAAGCTCTCACGGTCAACGAAGGATATTCCTTCTACCGAAGACCCGATCGATCTCGAATCCGGACTACAAGACATTTCGACAGAATAAAAAACAAGACCAGCAAAAGCCGCCCGGATGTGCCGACAAATCTGATAGGAGCTGCACATATCTCGGTCTCGTGGCACACCGGATGAGCCAGACGTCGGGTTGGCATAGACCCCGATTGCCCAGGGCGCCGGACATCGCTTCGGTTTGGGCCAAAGACTCGAAGGAGCACTGGTCGGGGTTAAAATAAAGATGACCCTTGAGTCTGCAGAACCCAAGGAAAAAAAGGCTTAGGTGGCAAATGGTAAAACCAATGTTGGGCCTTCTTTGGAGGAGTCTTATTCAAAGCGAACTGTCAAGGGGTCCCATAAATCACCCAACCGTGTAAGGAACGCAAAATCCGGGAACATAACACCGGTATGACGGAAACTAGAGCGGCAAGAGTGGAACAAAACACTGGGCATAAGGCGAGCCTTCCACCCTTTACCAAGTATATAGATGCATTAATTAAATAAGATATATTGTGAAAACCCAACAAGTAAACATGTTCCAACAAGGAACAACATCTCCATGTTCAACAAGGAACAAACTTCATCTTCACCGCAACTAACAACGCTATAAGAGGGCTGAGCAAAGCGGTAACATAGCCAAACAACGGTTTGCTAGGAAAGGATGGTTAGGGGCTTGACATGGCAATGGGAGGCATGATATAGCAAGTGGTAGGCATCGTAGCATAGGCATAGCAAAAGAGCGAGCATCTAGCAAGCAAAGATATAAGTGATTTCGAGGGTATGGTCATCTTGCCTGAAATCCCGCAAGGAAGAAGAACGAGTCCATGAAGAAGAACGAGCGGAAGAAGTCGAGCGAATCCTCACAACTCCGGAACGAAACCGAAGCTAACGAAAGAAGCAACCCGGAAAGAAACAAACAACATGGTAAACAACCATCACATAAACATGACATGATGCACAACCAAGTATGATGCATGTCCGGTTTAAATATGCATGGCATGGCAATAAGGACAAACAAAACTACAAGTTAAATGGAGCCCAATATGCAACGAGTTGCATATTGACGGAACACCACATCAATTATTTAGTTCTCTCCCGGTTAGGTACTCAACAATATTAAATGTTGTTAACATGGCAAGAGGTGAAGCATGATGAAACTACCTATCTAGGCAAGTTTAAATGAGGCCGGAAGCAACAAACAACAATTCCGGAAATCCCCATATGCAATATTCGAATTTGGTACTGTTCTGCCCTAAACTCAATTTTAATGTTGTTAAACATGCAAATAAAGTATACCAAGTTAATCTATGCATTTTTCTACCCCATTTACATATAAAGAACATTTAATTCCGAGTTACGGTTATTTAGTTATGAATTAAAGCATTTTAGCATGGCATATTAGCAAATTTAAATAAGCAGCAAGTTAAACATTTTAACATGGGATGAAAGTGGCATATTATTAATCTACACAATTTTCTGAGCATATTACATATAAAGTTTGTTTAAATCCGATGCACGGTTAATTAATTATTGATGCATGAACATGGAGGGTTTTTCTGCAAAATAGTAATTTTACTGGATAATTAGTAAATTCGCAGCGCAGGAAAAAATCTCTGCTGGCCGAAATCTGGCTGGCCCAGCAGTGCTCGGGGAGGGTGGGTGGCTGCTCACATCATGGGCTTGGCCCGTTCGGTGGAGGAGGAGAGGCTCACCGGGCTGGCGACGCGGAGGAGGCTGGGGAGGCCCACGCTGGGAAGGAGGCAGCCGGCTTGGGGCTGGGGCAGAGCCGAGGTTGGGCAGACAGCAGGGCGGGGCCCACGGGCCGGACGGCGCGATCAGCGGGGCAGGGCGGATCGGGCTTCTCCCGACCGCCGTGGAAGGCGGCGGCGGGCGCCCGGCGGCGGCGAGCGGCGAAGACGGGCGGGACCGACCGGAGAGGTCCGGATGGGCGGCAACGAGCAGATCCGGCCGGGGCAACCGGATCCGTGGATCCAGCCGGTTCGGGGAAGACGTGGCGGCGACGGCGACCTCCATGGCGGTGGCTACTGCCGGGAGAAAAGGCGGCAGGGTGGCAGGAGAAGTGGAGGAGGAGAAGGAAGAGAGGAGGAGGCGGGGCTCGGCTGGCGTTAGCGCCGCCGGGCTGCCGGGTCGTCGGGCGTGGCCTTGAGGCGGCGGTGGTCGGGCTTCAGGATCCCCAGGCGCAGGAGGGAGCTCCTCCTGAGCAGCGGGCGCGGTCGGGCACCTCGGGCCCAAATCGGCCGGGCGGGCCGTGGACGGCCGGAGGACCAGCGGCGGGGGGAGGCGCCTGGGGCACGTGGCCAGCCCTGGTTGGCTCTTGGGGCATGGCGGCGCGCCAAGTGGCTCTTGAGGGCTGTGGTCGGGCGAATCTGAGGAGGAGGGCTAGGAGGTAGGGAAGGGCTAGGAGATGCCCAAAATGGACTAGGGGTTGATTATATAGGGTAGGTGGCTAGGGTTAGAGGGGTTAGGAGGGTTTAGGAGCCCTCCGATCACGATCGACGGCACCGGACGCGAGGAGGGTAGGTTGGACCTAGGTGGGCTGTGAAGATAGGACTTGGACTGAGGGAGAGAGAGAGTGCAGCCCGACGGCAGGTTTGGAGGCCAAACGTCCGACGAATAAACCGGCAAGGGTGCCGCTATAAGTTAACGGTAGGGCCATCAAACGGACTCCGAATGCGACGAAACTTGGCAGGCGGCCTGTCTACACTATAATAAGACCGCATGACAAGTTGCAACCCATTCCGAGAACATTTCTAAGCCACTTATAAAATAATATCTCGGAGGTGCCGCGGGCGCGTGCAAGAGTGTATCGGGGCTCGGAACGGACAACAGAGAGAACTGACGGAACACGAACGGATTCAAGTTTTGAAAAACATGCGGATGAAATGCAGATGATGCCATGAGATGAAATGCAAGACATGAACAAAATGCAACACAACAGACAAAAACCCAACCACGGAGGAAATAATAAATCACATCTCCGGAAAAGGCAAGAGTTGGAGTTACGAATATGGAAAGTTGTATCCGGGGCGTTACATACCGCTCACCTAGGCGGCAGTAAAAAATTACTGCCGCGTGGGGTGATAATACCGTACTCCCCACACGCCGGTAGTACTGCGGACTGGCTCTTGTAGTACCGTAGCTAGCCGCGGTAGTACCGTGAGCTCAAAACATAGCAGGTTTCAACACGAGAAAAAAGGTCTTTGCAAAGGAAACTTTTCACACAAAGGATACCACAGGAACACGCACAAACCAAAGGCATATAGACAGCAAGAAACCACCATGCGACACAACCTCTCAAAAGGAGAGGGCGGTGGCCGGAGCCACCTATGTTTGAGTTAGATGGTATGGCACCGCGAAGAATTATCTTTGGGCCCATGACCAAAACTCGTCTTTGAAGCACAAGTACCATAAAAAATGGCTAATGTGAAAGAGTTGATCTATTTATGCATAATGGGGGGAGGGAGAGTTAATTGAGAGAACAACACTCCCCCTATGTCTATGCCTACACCGAAACTAGACAACAAGTTGAGTGTGGTGGGGGGTGCAAGGGTTCAAGTCACATTGCTCGAATCAATGATATTTAGCTCATACCTTAAGTCGCGAAAATCTTGCTTCATCCAAGGGCTTCGTGAAGATATCTGCAAGGTTATCGTGAGTGTTGACATACTTGAGCTTGATCTCCCCTCTCCTAATGTGATCCCGGATGAAGTGATACCGAATCTCAATATGCTTCGTCTTGAAGTGTTGCACCGGGTTGAGAGAAATCTTGATGGCACTTTCATTATCACACCAAAGAGGCACTTTGTCACAAGTTACACCGTACTCCTTTAAAGTTTGCCTCATCCATAAGAGTTGTACACAACTACTACCGGCCGCCACATACTCCACTTCGGTGGACGAGAGAGACACACAACTTTGCTTCTTAGAAGACCAACTCACCAAAGAGCAACCAAGAAATTGGCACCCTCTGGAGGTGGACTTCCTATCCACTTTGTCTCCCGCCCAATCAGAATCTGTATAACCTTCAAGCTTGAAGTTTGACCCTCTTGGATACCATAAGCCAAAGTTTGGGGTATGAGCCAAA
This sequence comes from Aegilops longissima, assembly GCA_021605205.1. Taxonomy (NCBI): domain Eukaryota; kingdom Viridiplantae; phylum Streptophyta; class Magnoliopsida; order Poales; family Poaceae; genus Aegilops; species Aegilops longissima. Next base: position 440,866,453 of record CM038681.1, read on the forward strand.
TATCGAAAGATTCGCTTGACCGCCACATAGTGACTTTCCTTCGGTGCGGCTTGAAACCGAGCACACATTCCCACACTCAACATGATATCCGGTCTAGATGCACAAAGGTAAAGCAAGGAGCCAATCATGGAGCGATATACCTTTTGATCCACCGCTTTACCATTTGGATCAATGTCAAGTTGGCACTTGGTAGGCATTGGAGTAGAAGCCGGCTTGACATCACTTAGCTTGAATCTTTTGAGCATGTCTTGAGTATATTTGGCTTGGTTGATGAAGGTTCCTTCACTTCTTTGTTTGATATCAAAACCAAGGAAGAACTTCAACTCTCCCATCGAAGACATCTTGAACTTGGAGGTCATGAGAGCGGCAAATTCCTCATTGAAAGCTTTGTTAGGGGAACCAAAGATAGTATCATCAACATATAGTTGGCATACAAGCAACTCCCCTTTGACCTTCTTAGTAAAAAGAGTGGGATCGATTTGCCCCACCTCAAATCCACGATCTTGTAACAACTCGGTAAGGTGCTCATACCACACACGTGGGGCTTGTTTAAGGCCATAGAGTGCCTTATCGAGTTGATACACATGCTCCGGGAAGTAGGGGTCCTCGAACCCGGGGGGTTGCTTGACATAGACCAACTCATTAATAGGACCATTAAGAAAATCACTTTTCACATCCATTTGTTGCAACTTAAAGTTGTGATGGGAAGCATAAGCAATCAACAAGCGAATGGATTCAAGGCAGAGCAGGGAGCAAAGGTTTCACCGTAGTCGATACCCTCGACTTGGGAGTAGCCTTGTGCTACCAATCTTGCCTTGTTGCGAATGATGTTACCATGAGCATCTTGCTTGTTCTTGAAAATCCACTTGGTTCCAATGACGTTGTGGTTCCCCGAAGGCCTTGGCACCAATCTCCACACCTTGTTGTACTCGAAGTTGTTGAGTTCTTCATGCATGGCATTGAGCCAATCCGAGTCTTCGAGCGCCTCATAGACCTTCTGGGGTTCAACACAAGAGACAAACGCGTGATGTTCACAATAGTTTGCCAATTGTCTACGAGTGCTTACCCCCTTTCTTAGGCTTCCAACCACATTCTCCATGAGATGGCCTTTGGTGGTGATTTTGGAAGCAATCTTCACGGCACGATGCTCTAATTCCTTCTCGGATGTGGAAGGAGGAGGGTTAACTTGATAATCTTGAGCGCCGTCTTGAGCTTGATCTTGATCTTGAGCTTCTTCATGATCTTGAACTTGCTCGAGGGGAGGAACTTGGCCTTGGGCATCATTTGGAGGTTCACCACCATCTTGAGATTGATCTTGCCCTTGGTCTTGTTCACGAGGTTGAGGGCCTTCACTTTGTTCTTCGGAAGCGTGTGGGTCTTGAGTAGGTGATGGCTCCACATGAGTGGAGCATTGTCCTTCTCCTTCGGCCACAAGGGGTTCCTCAATGGGTAGAATATGACCAATACCCATTCTTCTTATGGCTTGGGGAGGAATTTCATCACCTATATCACAAGTACCACTTTGCTCCACTTGGGAGCCGTTATTTTCGTCAAACTCCACGTTACACGTCTCCTCAATGAGTCCGGTGGACTTGTTGAGAACACGGTAAGCATGAGAGTTTGTAGCATAACCAACAAATATGCCCTCATAAGCTCTAGCCTCAAATTTAGACAAACGAACACCTTTCTTAAGAATGAAACACTTACACCCAAACACCCGGAAGTACTTGAGATTGGGCTTGTTTCCGGTGAGTATCTCATAAGGAGTCTTGTTCAACCCTTTGCGGAGATAGAGCCGATTGGATGCATGACATGCGGTGTTGATGGCTTCGACCCAAAAGTTGTATGGAGACTTGAACTCCGCCATCATGGTCCTTGCCGCATCCATCAACGTCCGGTTCTTCCTCTCCGCAACACCATTTTGTTGAGGGGTATATGGTGCAGAATATTGATACTTGATCCCCTCATCACTAAGAAACTCATCCAAGGTGTAGTTCTTGAACTCGGTGCCGTTGTCACTTCTTATTGTCAAGATCTTTGCATTATGTTGACGTTGAGCTTCATTTGCAAAGTCGATGACGGTTTGTTGAGCCTCACTCTTCCTCTTGAAGAAGTATACCCAAGTGTATCTTGAATAATCATCCACAATCACCAAGCAATACTTCCTACCCCCAAGACTATCAAAGGATGGAGGCCCAAAGAGGTCCATGTGCAGGAGCTCCAAGGGTCTCTTCGAGTAGATGATAGTCGTGGGAGGGTGAGCCGTCTCATGAAGCTTTCCTTCGATACAAGCACTGCAAGCACGATCTTTGGCAAAACTAACATTTGTTAGTCCACGGACATGGTCCCCCTTGAGAAGACTTTGCAAAGATCTCATATTGACGTGGGCTAAATGGCGATGCCAAAGCCACCCCACGTCAACTTTAGCCATTAGGAATGTCGCGGTCTTAGTGGGTCGCTCCGAAAAGTTTATCACATAGAGACCGTTCTCGACATGCCCAACAAAGGCTACTTTAAGAGTCTTGCTCCACAAGAGGGCCACGGTATCAATGTCAAAGAAGGTGGCAAAGCCCATGAGTGCAAGTCGACGAACGGAAAGTAAATTGTATGCAAGGGACTCAACAAGCATGACTTTCTCGATCGTTAGATCATGAGAAATGACAACCTTGCCAAGACCCAATACCTTAGAATGTGAGGCATCACCCCACTCGACATTGGTGGGCATAGATGGAATCTTTTGCACGTCCACCACCAAGTCCTTGCTTCCGGTCATATGATTTGTTGCTCCACTATCGAGCAACCATGATCCCCCACCGAAAGCAAACACCTACAAGAGATCAATGCTTGGTTTTAGGTACCCATTTAGTAATGGGCCCTTTGATGTTAGTAACAAGGGTCTTAGCAACCCAAATAGACCATTCAATATACTCATAAGAAGAACCGACAAATTTAGCATAAACATGCCCATCGCTAGCACGGCACAACACATAAGAGGGGTTAAAGTCACCGGCTTTATTGGGAGAGATGGCTTTGCCCCTTTTGGCATCACCACTCTTCGCATTGTTCTTCTTCTCCTTAAGAGCACCCTCTCCCTCTTTCACAAAAGTTTGCTTAAGCGGGGGAGGTCGTTTGGTCTTGTTATTCTTCTTCTCTTCCTTCTTCTTGTTCTTGTACTTGGGTGAGAACCCAACTCCCTCCTTGCCCACAACTTCCTTTTGATTGCTCAAAAGGTCATTTAGGTTCTTCTCACCTTGTATGCATGACACAAGACCTTTCTCGAGTTGTTCCTTCAACTTGGCATTCTCCTCCACAAGATGCACATGCTCACAACACGGGTTAGTAGCATTTGCATTATCAATTAAGACCATGTGAGGAAATGTGGCCTTTTCCTTGGTTAGCTTCACTTGGAGTTGAGCATGAGACTCTTTGAGATTTGCATGTGCACCTTTAATGACCTTATGGGCCTTGTCAAGTACACCAAACTCCTCCTTGAGTCTAGCATGATCAACCCCAAGGTTAGCCTTCTCGGAAGTTAGAACACGAGACACAACAAGAGCATGATCAAGATCTTTCTTTAATTTGGCATGGTCATCGTTGTGTGACTCCTCAAGAGCCAAACGATGTCCACACTCTTCCTCAAGAGCATTAAAGAGATCCGATATCTCATCGGCATAGTCACGACTATGACCTTCCATCTTAGAGATGGTTTCTTCGTGAGCCTCGATCATGTCATTGGCTTCACCAAGTTGTTCCAAGAGAGCAACAAAGTGCTTCTTGGATTTGCCCTTGAGCTTACTCATGAAGGACTCAAATTCATGTACCTCCTCATTAGACTCCTTACCATCATCAAAGCCAACCGTCGAAGAAGGATTAGGAATAATGGTGGTTTTGATGTTGGGGGTTACCTTGTTGGTGGCTTTAGCCATGAGACACTTGGCGGTGATGTTCTCGTTGGGTGAATCGAAGAGAGACACCCGGGGAGTTGTGGCAATGGCAACGGATGCCATGGCCATTGCTTCACTATCTTCATCATCATCGTCATCCTCACGGTATTCTTCTTGAACCACCAACCCGCAAGTAGGAGTCTTCTTGGTGAAGTTGTTCTTGTTGGGGAAGGACTTGGCCTTGTCTTTTCGGATGAACTTGCCACCATTGTCTTCCCGCTTCTCGTAAGGGCAATCCGCAACAAAATGGCTCACATTGCCACAGTTGAAACAAGTTCTAACTCGTTGCTTGCCCTTGAGGCCACTTGAGCTGTTCTTGTTGAAGTTGGGTCTTGTATTCTTCTTGCTCCAAAATTGTCTTGAGGCAAGAGCCATGTGCTCATGATAATCATATTTCGTGTCTTCGGAGTTGCTCTCCTCATCTCCTTCTTCTTCCTCTTCTTCCACACTAACCTTGGCCTTCAAAGCAAGGTTGGGCTTCTTTTCCCTTTGAGAACGGAGCACCGCATTGTCGGCGATCTTGTCTAAGATGCTCATTGCAACGAACTCATCCAACACTTCACTTGAGGTCATGGAGTGGAAGTATGGTCTTTGACGAATGACGGAGGACATGGCCTTGTTGTAGGGCATCATGGCCTTGAGGAACTTGCGCTTGATCCAATTGTCATCCGTGTCCTTGCTCCCATGATCTCGTAGTGAGACCGCGAGTTTGGTCACTCTCCGAAAGAGCTCACGGGGTTCTTCATCTTCTTTCATTGCAAACTCATCGGCTTCATCTTGAACCACTTCATAGTTGGAGCGTTGAATGCTAGCACTTCCTCGATAGAGAGACACAACGCATTGCCACGCGTCTTTGGCCAAGGCATGAGGTCGAAGGTGAGGGAGATCTTCGGGAAGGATTGCATCTTGGATGATGAAGAGAGCATTCTCATTGAATTGATTATCCACGGCTTCTCGAGGGGTGAAGTTGTTTGGGTCATGTGGATAGAAACCTTCTTCAATGATTCTCCAAAGGTTAGTATTCACATGTTTTAAATGGCGCTTGAAACGATACACCCAAGAATCAAAATCCTCATTTTTCACAATCTTAGGAGGAGGACCGGCATGATTTAAATGAGTAGAGGGAATCGGTCCTCCATAAATTGGAGGTTCCACATGGGCAAAGATGTCGGTGCCATTTCTACCACTAGTACAAGGACTCTTTTCACTGTTAGCTTCCCCCTTGTCGGAGGTAGCATCTGTCACCTTGTTAGTGGGATCACCCACTTTCATCGGCGAGGTGGACAGTTTAAGTCCTTCAAGAAATTTAGTAAGCATGCTTTCAACCTTGGTCGTCATGGAGTCTTTCAATGTGTCAAGAGCCACATTGAATTCCTCACGAGAGACCGAGGTTCCCCCATCGGCCGTAGACGAGATAGGATTCACACCGGAGTGCTCCTCCGCACCGTCTGTGGTGTCAACCATACTCTTCGGACGATAAAGTCCTTAATAAAGAGACGAGGCTCTGATACCAATTGAAAGGATCAATATGGTTGACTAGAGGGGGGGGGGTGTGTGAATAGGCAACTAACAACTTTTAAGCTTTTCTTTAACAATTTAAATCTTGCGAAAAAATAGGTTGTCTAGATATGCAACTAAGTGGACAACCTATAAGATGCAAACACAACTAGCACACAAGCAAGCAATAGATACAACACAAGCAAGCTTGCAAAAGTAAAGGCACGAAATAACCAAGAGTGGAGCCGGTGAAGACGAGGATGTGTTACCGAAGTTCCTTCCTTTTAAGGGGAAGTACGTCTCCGTTAGAGCGGTGTGGAGGCACAATGCTCCCCAAGAAGCCACTAGGGCCACCGTAATCTCCTCACGCCCTCACACAATGCGAGATGCCGTGATTCCACTATTGGTGCCCTTGAAGGCGGACGAACCTTTACAAACCAGGTTGGGGCAATCTCCACAACACTTGAGGCTCCCAACACCACCGCCAAGCTTCACCACAATGGAGTATGGCTTCGAGGTGACCTCAACCGTCTAGGGTGCTCAAACACCCAAGAGTAACAAGATCCGCTAGGGATAAGTGGGGGGAATCGAATATCTCTTGGTGGAAGTGTAGATCGGGCCCTTGTCACCCAATCCCGAGCAAATCAACAAGTTTGATTGGCTAGGGAGAGAGATCGGGCGAAAATGGAGCTTGGAGCAACAATGGAGCTTGGAAATGGAAGAGGTAGTCAACTAGAGGTAGGAGACGCCCCTTTTATAGTCAAGGAAGAGATCCAACCGTTATCCGCAATTTCAGCCTGCGACATGCGGTACTACCCCTCCAGGAGCGCGGTACTACCGCAAGGCCACACGGTACTACCGTGGAAGGCCACGGTACTTCCGAGGCAGTAGCAGAGGCTGGGACTAGCCTGACTGAGAGCAATACTACTGCTTGCGCGGTACTACCGCTCCCCCTTGCGGTACTACCGCAAGGCAGGGAAGTCAAAGCCTACGAAGAGTGCGGATGAAATAAAATACATCCGTGCCTACTTCCACTGAAAAAGAAACAGTGCAAAAACCCGACGCGGTACTACCGCACACGAGGCGCGGTACTACCGTTGAGGCGCGGATGTAAAACATACATCCGCTCCTACTGCCGCGACGCAGCAGTACAGGGTATGAGGGCCACGTTACTACGACTCCAAGAGAGCGGTACTACCGTGGCCACCCGCGGTACTACCGCGCACGACGTGCGGTACTACCGTGCGGGCGCGGATGTAAAAAATTACATCTGCCCCTACTACCGTACCTGAGCAGCACTAGGCCTGGGGACTATGGTACTAAGGCTCCAGAGGAGCGGTACTACCGTGACCCCCAGCGGTACTACCGCTCCTTAGAGCAGTACTACTGCAAGACCAGCAGTAGCCGTCAGATCAAGCACAACTAGGAAAACGATGAGACGCTCCAAAGTGCAACGGAAAGGAAAGACATTTGTACGTGATGATTCCACCCGAACCTTTCCGACGCGGACCCCCTCTTAATAGTACGGCTCTCCTACGACTCAAATCCACCAAAGAGAAACGTAGAACAACGCCGTCTTCAATAGTCTTCGAGGGGCATCGAATCGTATCGTGCCTAGTGATGAAGCGTCTGAGAAACTCAAGGCACACGATTAGTCCGCAAAAGCATTGTCATCAATCACCAAAACACCTAAGGGATAAATATGCCCTTACACCTGCCAATGGTAGTTCGAGCAAAAGTGACACATCCTCCAGAGTAGGAGCCATCTCTCCCCATCGGAAGTGAAACTTGTGGGTCTCTGGCCTCCAACGGTCCACTAAGCAGCTCAGCAATGAACTAGCTTTTTGCATCTTGTTGTCCATGTACTTCGTGACTCTTTCACAATACCGTGTATTTGAGTTGTTGAATATATGCTGCTCTGCTTTTTGACGTCTATCTCTAAAATACTTGACAGTGCCATAGAAAATACCCTCAACGATGGCTGTAAGTGGCAATGCCCGGTTTCCTCTGAGGACAAAATTGTATGTTTCCGCGAGGTTCGTTGTCATGGCACCGTACCTTGCTCCATGTGTGTAATGTAGCAAAGACCACCTCTCCAGAGGCTCATGCTCTATCCACTGCTCAAAGGTTTTAATCGACCTCCCAAGCCTTCTCCTAGTACCAGGTGGTTCAAAGCCTGGCAAGTCACATAGCCCAACAGGCTCCTCCTCCACGGCCGCTGTTCCTGTTGCCAACTGTGCAGCTACTGCTTTAACATGTGCCCTCGACGCTGCATCTCTTGCAGCTTTCCTGTACCTCACGTGTCTCTGCGTGCACACATTAAGTCTGTCGCGTATCAAATTGTACTTCCATAACTGGTTCGCTTGCGAGTTTTTTAACAATTCATCGTTCTTATTTCAAACTGCGATAAGAAATTAGCCCTCGATGGCGCATGCACCAACGGCTCGCAAGTCCTGCCATGGAACTTGTTCCTCGGGGCTCGGTTTGTCGGTGTCCTTATCACACCGAGTATACTGCATGCCTGTCATGAAGGATGCACACATTGGGCTTCTCCTTCACAACCGATATTTTCAATCTGCTCAAGAACCATGTCCAACTTTCAATGTTCTCACTCTCCACAAAAGCAAATGCGAGTGGGACGACTTGATTTTGGCCGTCTTGACCTATGGCTGTCAGGATCTGACCCTTGTACTTGCCTGTGAGAAAAGTACCATCAACACATATCACGGGTCGGCAATGCCTAAAAGCTTCGATGCATACACCAAAAGAGAAGAAGAGACGATGCAGCACCCTGACAGTTGGGAACTCTGGCATGAACATGTCTTGGATATCGATATAGGTGCACTCGATTCCGTTCTCGCAGGTGTGGAGGAGCTGGACAATAGAGTCATATGCATCAAAATAAGAACCAAATCTCCTCTCAAGCACCGCATGCTTAGCCCTCCAAGCCTTTCCATAAGAAATTCAGTACTTGAACTCAAGCGAAGACTTTTATCCGGACTGCCTTCACTTCCATAGCTTTGCCTGCACTATCTCATCATAAAACAACCGAGCAATAAGCATGGATGAAAGGTTGGCATGATCTTGAGGGATGCAGGAATAAGACAAGTGTGATTAACTAAGTCACTTATCACCCAACTTGTGCCATACTTAGGGAGAAAGCCGTGCACCAAGCGGGACAATCTGCGTTCTTGCATACCATTGTCGAAATTTCTGATCGACACCGAGCTGTGAAAACCCTTTGCGTGGACATTGCCCAATTAATTATTGCATCCTTCAGGGCTTGCTTGTTCGGATACATAGCACCCGTTGCAATATTGTTCTGGTGATATTGCCAAGCTGAATCACGTCCATCATTCACGGTCATTGCAGATGAGAAGTCATGATTCCACCATGCAGGATTCGGGACCTCCTCTGCATTTTCTTCTTCATCTGATTCGTCAGAATCATCGGCATGACCCCTTTCAACATCGGTGTCTTCTTCTTCCATCTGGTCCTGCATGTGCCCATCTACCTCGTCAGCGTCCACCTCGCCATTGTAATCACCATCGGCATTTCCTCCTTCTACCTGACTACTCTGCCCTAGTTCATAACCATAAGAATTTCCTCCTTCTACCTGACTGCTCTGCCCTTGTTCGTAACCATCATCTCCAGCATTTGACATAGATAGCTGCCTCCCTACACTGCTATGACCAGGATCGTAGCCACCCTCGCCTTCATGTGCAGTGACCTCCTTCACGACGGGAAGCACTAAAGCAATAGGATTGCATCCCCTTCGTTCACAACGTAACCACTGCACCCAATCGGAGTCTTGCTCTATTGGCCTCAAATAAAAGTAAATTATTGTACTTGACCATGTCCATAATGCATGAACACTGACGGTGTGTGTTTCAGTATCAAGACCTAAACTTGCCGCAATCCATTCTTTCAACTAACTGACTGACCATGTTTGAGGTGCGCTCATTGGCACCTCTATGTGAGTAAATTCACTCAGATCTGCTCCCATCTCAGTTGTTTAGACAGTACCATGACCGTAGTAAAATCTGAACTTCACTACATCAAACATCTCGGTTCACCTATTTTTTTTCAACAACGAAATACAATTCACTAACAAATATTAGACATGTCTATATATATATATATATATATATATATATATATATATATATATATATATATATATATATATATATATATATATATATATATATATATATATATATATATATATATATACAGAATATTAACGAGCAACTAATACAATTCACACACCTACAAGTATATTACAAATATTTGCCGGAGCAACTACAAATATTTACAGATTTTAATATTTGACTGCCTACAACTACAACTATATTACGGATTTTACTGGAGCTACTCCAAATATATTACGGATTCTACCGGAGCTACTCCAAATACTGACACTCCTAAATACGGATTTTACCGGAGCTACTCCAAATACTGACACTCCTAAATACTTCACATCCACATATAGTACGGAATATCACTGGAGCAACTACACATTTTTATACAAATAATTAGTTGACACTAAATATATTTACGTATACTACTGGGGCAAATAACAATAATCGCACACCTAATTTATTTCACATCGAAACATATTAACAAATACTGCCGGAGCACCTACAAAAAATACAATGTTTGCTGAAATATACCCTTGAAGCGTGCGTGCGAACGAAGAACGACGAACGGCGGCCACCAAACTGCCGGTGCTCCGCCTCCAACGAAGAACGACGAACGACGAGCTTCACCTCCACCACCTCCACCACACTGCCCCAACTTCACCACCATCGCCTCCACCAAAATGCTCACCACAACCACCACGAGCTACCCCATCAGTAGATCGACACCTCTTTTGGCTGCCCTAACTAAGTTGAATCCATTCACGGTGCCAAAACCACAAAAAACTGGCTCATTTAGGTGTAGAAATTGGTAGCATTTTTGTACAGAGAGAGGAGAAAGCAAGAACAGAAGAAGAGCAGAAGCTTGGGCGTGGAGCAGGGAGGATAAGGCCGCAGGGAGCTGGGCCAGCCGCGCGCGAGGTGGGGCCGCACCCTGTCGGGCAGCAGCAGTTGATCGGCCCAGCGCAGTCGACAAGGCGCGCCACGCCGACAGCTCCTCCCTCCCCTCGGGCGTGGCCAGCCCAATCCGAGGCCGACCGCGTGCCGGGCGGGCTACTGTCGGCCGCCATCGGCCGATCATACCCACTCGGCTCATTGCTTGGCTGACTAGGCCCGATCGGCCCAGCTGCGCCGACGGTGTATTATTTTTGAAAAATAATTTTTCAGCGTAATATTTGTGCAAATTAATAAAAAATGTATTATTAAAAAAATAGCGCAAAACAGAAACAAAACGATTTGCCATGATATGCAAACTGAATTTGCCTATTATCTAAAAAGTTTATATACCATAAAACTGCCTGATGAAGTCATGTACCTGGGGTAGGGTCATAGACCTGCCCAAAGGTACCCTCCACGAGGACACTCACAAGAGAAGTAGCCTTCCAGTCGACCTGGTAGGTTTCCACTCGACAGATTCAAAGACACTCGACTACGAAGACCCACTCGACCACCAGGAGTCCAAGAGCCACTCGGTACCCAAACGGTCTGTAGTTAAATAGTCTTTATGACCTTAATGACACTTTATGTAAGGCGTTACCAGTAATGCCTAGCTTTAACGCACCTTAAACCCTCTACTACGTGGGCTGGCTGGGGTCCTGGCGCACTCTATATAAGCCACCCCCCTCCACAGGTAGAAGGGTTCGCACCCCTGTAACACATACGCATATAATCCAGTCGACCGCCTCCGGGCTCCGAGACGTAGGGCTATTACTTCCTCCGAGAAGGTCCTGAACTCGTAAATCCCTTGCGTACACAACTACTCCATAGCTAGGATCTTGCCTCTCCATACCTACCCCCATTCTACTGTCAGACTTAGAACCACGACAGTTGGCGCCCACCTTGGGGCTGGTGTTCTAGCGATTTGTTGGAGAAGTTGGGATTCTTTCGATCTCCGACATCATGGTTTCAGGTGGAGTTCTGGTCGACGGCCACGAGATCCGTCTCGGTGCGCTCATGTTCGTCGCCGATGACTCCGCTTGGCTTCAGGAGGCTCCACTCGACGTGGACGCGCTCCCCGTCCGCGGGGCGACGCACTTTCGCGCGTGTGTCCGCGGCGTCCTCCTACGGCAACCGTCGACCCAGTATGGGTCGGCTCCTGCGCTGTCTTCACTCACGGTCTCCCACCGACGCAAGCGTTCCGGTCGGTCGAGGCTTCAGCGGTGGGTGAAGCATGCGGTGGCCCGCCAGTCGGCCATCCCCCAAGTCGCGGCGATCGAGCCCGACGAATCTCTCTACGGCCTGTTCGACTGGCTCCGTAGAGACTGCGTCCGAATGCGATAGCAGTGACCCGACGGCGGAGGTTCCGATGGTCGATGGACCACGCAGTCCCCCTGGATTCACCCGCACCAACGAAGGTGGCGGTGGAGATCCGGTGCAAGCCCACGAAGAGTACTTGCCCGAGCCCCTCACTTCGCTCGAGAGGGAGGAGCTTCGTCGTCGGAACATGGATGCACTTCACACTCCTATCGTTGGAGAAACCCCCGAGGCTCGCGCCTTGGAGGATGCGCGCTTGGCCAACTTGGCTGAGCGCACTCGACTGGAGAATCTTCAGCGAGTACTCAACGAGCGTACGCGACCAAGGGTTCCAGAATCCAGTCGACGTCAGCTCTTTCAACCGCCAACTCAGGTATATCAAACTCCGATTCAGAATTTAGCAGCTGCCGCCCGTATAGCAGAGTCAATTCAGCCTTCCCAGTCGGAGGCGGGTAGAGGTTTGCAGCAAATCAGGGATTTGCTCCGGGCGGCAGGAGATCAAAACTCAGTCGTATCCCAGTCGCGGAACAGGGTTCACAGCCGATCTGTCGCTGCGAATTCATTCCAGTCGGCCCATAGTCCAAGATCGCCCCCGAGGCGTGAGGAACGTGGGGGCCGGCGTGATGATTAATACAAGGGCCGCGAGCAGTATGAGCACCGATTCGATCGCAACGATCGACGTCGAGTGCCCACTCCTCCCCCAAGGGGTGGATCATACGCTCCTCGGCAAGAGGGACGACGACGCCAAAACAAAGTCTTTGGCGAAGAGTTCCAATGACCCGTGGAACCAGGCTTTGATGCGAGATCTATTATCGTTCAAGGTTTGGCCGACAGAACGAGCTCACCGAGACGGCCATGATAGAGATGTTCCTTCCAGCAGCGAGTTCATGTCTCGGGACCGAGTGTTTCAGCGAGCCATCGGGGCCGCAGTGATTCCTCCCAACTTCAGGTTGGCGACTGGAGTCAACAAGTTCGCTGGAGAATCCAAGCCTGACACTTGGCTTGAAGATTACCAAGTGGCGGTTCAGATCGGCGGTGGCAACGATGAGGTAGCCATGAAGCATTTGCCTCTTATGTTGGAGGGTTCAGCCAGGGCATGGTTGAATCAGTTAGCACCCAGTAGTATTTACACTTGGGAAGATCTTGCCCGAGTGTTTGTCAGGACATTTGAAGGAACTTGCAAACGACCAGCAGGTTTGACAGAGTTGCAGTCGTGTGTGCAAAAGTCGAGTGAAACTTTGAGAGATTATATCCAGAGGTGGATCACTTTGCACCACACAGTCGAGAATGTATCTGATCACCAGGCAGTCTGTGCCTTCAAGGAAGGTGTCAAGAACAGAGAATTGAGTTTGAAGTTTGGTCGAACCGGAGATATGACCCTGAGTCGGATGATGGAGATTGCCACCAAGTATGCAAATGGTGAAGAAGAGGATCGGCTCCGGAGTGGTAAATATAAATCGGCCGCCAATGAGACCGGCGGAGGAAATTCCAGTCGGAAGCAGAAGCGCAAAGCCGAGCCAGCGGCTCCCGGAGAGGCCTTGGCAGTGACCCCAGGAAAGTTCAAGGGGAAACCCAAGGGTCCTTGGAACCCCAAGAAGGTGAAAGACCAGGATGGAAACGACGTGTTGGATTTGCCATGTCATATTCATACAAAGAAAGATGAAGAGGGTAAACTCATTTACCCGAAACATACCACTCGACAGTGTCGGCTCTTGATTCAGCAGTTCCAAGGGAAACAACTCAAGGATAAGGATAAGGAGATGCACAAAGTTGAGGACAGAGATGACAAAGTGATGGTGGATATCCCGTGTCAATTCCACCGATGATTTTTGCTGACGTCGAAAGCAAAAGTCGATTGAAGGTTATCAATCGAGAAGTAAACTTGGTTGCTCCGGCGACTCCCAATTATCTGAAATGGTCCTAGACCGCCATCACATTCGACCAGTCTGATCACCCGACGCACATTGCCACCCCTAGGAGGCAAGCATTGGTGGTCGACCCAGTTGTTGAAGGCACTCGACTGACCAAAGTCCTGATGGATGGTGGTAGTGGCTTGAACATATTATACGCAGAGACGTTGAAAGGGATGGGCATTCCGATGTCCAGACTCAGTACCAGTAACATGAGCTTCCACGGAGTCATCCCTGGAAAGAAGGCTGAGTCACTCGGCCAAATTGCTCTTGATGTAGTTTTTGGTGATTCAAAGCATTTCCGGAAAGAAAAGTTGACCTTTGAGGTCGTGGATTTTCAGAGCGCTTATCACGCTATTCTGGGGAGACCAGCTTATGCACGTTTCATGGCCCGACCATGTTACGTGTATCTTAAACGAAGATGCTCGGTCCCAAGGGCGTGATCACCGCCACGGCAATCGGAAGAAGGCGTAAGAGTGCTTCCGAAAGGCTCTAAGATCGTCGATGCTCAGTTGGCAGTGTTAGAGCTACAAGAGTATCAGAAAACTGCAGATCCGAGTGATTTGTTACGAGCTAAGAAGCCCGCTACGGAGTCAGCATTTTAGTCGACTGGCGAGACGAAACAGGTTCACATTCACCCGACTGATCCCAATGCTGCTCCGACCAACATCTCAACAACACTCGACTCAAAATAGGAAGAAGCGCTCATCCAGTTCCTCCGTGAGAACTGGGACATCTTTGCATGGAAGCCTGCTGACATGCCGGGTGTTCCTAGGGGGCTGGCTGAGCATCGCCTATGAGTCGACCCAAAATTCAAACCAGTTAAAGAGTATCTTCGGCGGTCCGCCGTCCAGAAGAGAAAGGCCATTGGCGAGGAGGTGGCTCGGCTCTTAGCAGCAGAGTTCATCCGAGAGATCTACCACTCCGAGTGGCTCGCCAACGTTGTCATGGTCCCCAAGAAGGACAAGTCGTTGCGCATGTGCATCGATTTCAAGCATATCAATCGGGCCTGCCCGAAAGATCATTTCCCTCTTCCTCGCATCGACCAAATAGTCGACTCAACTGCGGGATGTGAGAGGTTGTCTTTTTTAGACGCCTATTCCGGGTACCATCAGATCCGTCTGTATGGACCCGATGAGATTAAAACAGCGTTCATCACTCCATTCGGGTGCTTCTGTTATGTCACCATGCCATTCGGTCTCAAGAATGCCGGAGCCACATTCATGAGGATGATTCAGAAGTGTTTGCTCACTCAAATCAGTCGGAATGTGGAAGCGTACATGGATGATATAGTGGTCAAGTCACGAAAGGGTTCCGACCTGTTGACTGACCTTGCTGAAACATTTGCCAATCTCAGGAGGTATGATATCAAGCTTAACCCATCAAAGTGTACATTTGGAGTTCCTGGTGGAAAGTTACTCGGTTTTCTCGTTTACGGCGAGGAATCGATGCCAACCCGAAAAGGTTGGCACCATACTCGAATGAAGCGCCTGCATGCATGTGCACGATGTCCGTAAACTTATTGGATGCTTGGCCGTTTTAAGTCGATTCATCTCTCGCCTCGGTGAAAAGGCATTGCCTCTTTACCGATGATGAAGAAGTCGCAAGTTCGAGTGGACTCTAGAAGCTGATGCAGCGTTTGCGAGCTCAAAGCTCGCTCTCCACCAACCGGTGCTTGCTGCTCCAATCAGCAAGGAGCCTTTGCTGCTTTACATTGCAGCCATCGGACAAGTCGTCGATGACTGTATTTACGGTCGAAAGGGAGGAAGAAGGAAAAGCCTTCAAAGTTCAACGCCCAGTTTATTATCTTTCTGAAGTGCTGACCCCGTCAAAGCAAAGATACCCTCACTATCAGAAGCTTGTTTATGGGATCTATATGACAAAGAAGAAGGTTACTCATTATTTCTCTGATCATTCCATCAAAGTCATCAGCGACGCTCCTTTGTCGGAAATTCTTCATAACAGAGATGCAACTGGTCGAGTGGCAAAATGGGCGATTGAACTCCTTCCCCTTGATATCAAATTCGAGGCAAAGAAAGCCATCAAGTCCCAAGCAATAGCAGATTTCCTCGCCGAGTGGACTGAACAGCAGCTTCCGACCCAAGTTCACTCGGAACACCGGACTATGTTTTTCGATGGTTCCAAGATGCTTTGAACGGTTACGTGCGGGGTTGTATTGGTTTCCCCGAGGAGATAGGCTCAAGTATGTTCTCCAGATTCACTTTGATTCTTCCAACAACGAAGCGGAATATGAAGCACTCATGTATGGGTTGCGCATGGCCATTTCACTTTCGGCGTCCGTCGCCTTATGGTCTATGGCGACTCGGATCTGGTTGTTAATCAAGTGATGAAGGAGTGGGATGTCGAAGCCCAGCTATGACAGTTATTGTAATGCAAAGTGAGAAAGCTGGAGAAGAAATTCGAGGGTTAGAGCTTCATCATATACCCCGATCGAAAAATCAAGCTGCGGATGATTTGGCGAAGATAGGGTCCAAGAGGGAAGCCATTCCCAAAGTGATGTATTTTGGAACACATTCATGCTCCATCGAGGCAGGAGGATCCTTTCACGTAAGAAGCCCCGCAGCAAAAGAGTGCCAATGATCCGATCGAAGTTGAGGTCCCAGCCGTGGTCGACCTGATTATGGAAGTTGTGGTCATCACTCCCGATCGACAGTGCCGCACATCGCATATATCCTAAGGAAAGAGCTCCCGAGAGAATGAAGAAGAGGCTCGACGGATCGTCCGTCGATCCAAGGCCTTTACAAAGATCAAGGGACAATTGTACGAGAAAGCGCGATCGAGTCGGCCGAAGTGTATCACGCCGTAAGAAGGTCGATAATTCTTGAGGATATCCACTCGGGACCTGTGGCCATCATCGCGCCTCTCGGACCATTGTGGCTAAAGCATACCGAAGGGATTTTACCGGCAAAGCAAATGAAATGACAAAAGAAATAGTCGACAAGTGTGAAGGATGTCAGTTCTATTCCAACATGTCGCACAAGCCAGCCTCAGCCTTGAAGACCATTCCACTCGTTTGGCCCTTCGCTATTTGGGGATTGGGCATGATTGGACCGTTGAGAACTGGCAGAAGCGGCTTCACTCATTTGCTAGTAGCAGTCGACAAGTTCACCAAGTGGATCGAAGCCAAGCCCATCAAGAACCTCGATGCATGCATCGCTATCGGTTTCATCGAGAGTTGATATTCAGATATGGAGTTCCGCATAGCATCATCACCGACAATGGGTCAAACTTCGATAATGACAAGTTCAAAGCCTTCTGCGCCTCTCAAGGCACGCGGGTCGACTATGCTTCAGTGGCTCGTCCTTAGTCGAATGGACAAGCAGAACGTGCAAACGGCCTCATTCTCAAAGGGCTGAAACCATGGCTGATGCGTGATCTCAAACATGCAGCAGGAGCTTGGGTCGACGAACTTCCATCAGTTCTCTGGGGATTGAGGACCACTCCTAATCGGTCGACTGGGAGAACTCCATTCTTCCTGGTCTATGGAGCTGAAGCAGTTCTGCCGAGTGACCTGCTTCACAATGCGCCTCGAGTCGAGCTATACTCTGAAGAAGAAGCGGAACAAGCCCGGCAAGATGCAGTCGACCTCTTGGAAGCGGAACTATCTATCAGCAAGACTTGCGTCGATTCCATGCCAGAAATGTGAAGAGTCGAGCCTTCCAAGAGGGAGATTTGGTCCTCCGAGTGGATCAACAGAAACCACACAAGCTTGCTCCTGCCTGGGAAGGTCCCTTCATCGTCACAAGAGTCCTCCACAACGGAGCGTATCATCTCTACAACGTTGATCGCCAGATCGACGAGCCTCGAGCTTGGAACGCGGAGCTGCTCCGCCCCTTTTACACTTAAAAACTCACTCGGTTGAGATGTAATAAAAGTACCTTTGTAGTTTGTTTATCCAAGACAAGAATGTTATAATTTTCCCAGTGATTGTTATTGCTTTTTGTTGAAATTTCCCCTAGTGGGTGGCTTAGACGCGAATCCGATTCGCCTAAGTTTGTAAAAAAAATCCTTTCCGAGTGCGAACCAGTCTCTCACTCGGGGGCTTAGCTGCGAATCCGCTTCACCTAAGTATTCAAAATCCTACCGAGTGGAGAGCCAACCTCCCACTCGGAGGCTTAGCTGCAGTCCAAGTACTCGCCTAAGTATTCAAAATCCTACCGAGTGGCGAGCCAGCCTCCCACTCGGAGGCTTAGCTGCAGTCCAAGTACTCGCCTAAGTATTCAAAATCCTACCGAGTGGCGAGCCAGACTCCCACTCGGAGGCTTAGCTGCAGTCCAAGTACTCGCCTAAGTATTCAAAATCCTACCGAGTGGCGAGCCAGCCTCCCACTCGGAGGCTTAGCGGCAGTCCAAGTACTCGCCTAAGTATTCAAAATCCTACCGAGTGGCGAGCCAGCCTCCCACTAGGAGGCTTAGCTGCAGTCCAAGTACTCGCCTAAGTATTCAAATCCTGCCGAGTGGTGAGCCAGCCTCCCACTCGGGGGCTTACCACAGCCCAAGGATTCGCCTAAGTAATAAAAATCCTACCGAGTGGAGAGCAAACCTCCCACTCGGGGGCTTAGCTGCAGCCCAGTGCTCGCCTAAGTAATA
The DNA here is from genome assembly GCA_021605205.1 of Aegilops longissima. Classification (NCBI taxonomy): domain Eukaryota; kingdom Viridiplantae; phylum Streptophyta; class Magnoliopsida; order Poales; family Poaceae; genus Aegilops; species Aegilops longissima. The sequence continues at coordinate 440,884,809 of CM038681.1, forward strand.
AAAATCCTACCGGGTGGAGAGCAAACCTCCCACTCGGGGGCTTAGCTACAGCCCGATGCTCGCCTAAGTAATAGAAATCCTACCGAGTGGTGAGCAAACCTCCCACTCGGGGGCTTAGCTGCAGCCCAGTGCTCGCCTAAGTAATAAGAATCCTACCGAGCGGAGAGCAAACCTCCCACTCGGAGGCTTAGCTGCAACCTAGTGTTCGCCTAAGTAATAAAAATCCTACCGAGTGGAGAGCAAACCTCCCACTCGGGGGCTTAGCTGCAGCCCAGTGCTCGCCTAAGTAAGGAATTCATCCCAATCCGCAAGGATGACGAGGTGCAGGTCGACTGCTGCCTTCTCCTTCGGAGCTTCGCCACAAGTACAATGTGCGACGAGGTGCATGTCGACTGCTGCCTCCTCCTTCGGAGCTTCGCCACAAGTACAATGTACGGTCCATCCCAATCCGCAAGGACGACGAGGTGCAGGTCGACTGCTGCCTTCTCCTTCGGAGCTTCGCCACAAGTACAACGTGCGACGAGGTGCAGGTCGACTGCTGCCTCCTCCTTCGGAGCTTCGCCACAAGTACAACGTGCGGTCCATCCCAATCCTCAAGGACGACGAGGTGCAGGTCGACTGCTCCCTCCTCCTTCGGAGCTTCACCACAAGTACAACGTGCGGTCCATCCCAATCCGCAAGGACGACGAGGTGCAGGTCGACTGCAACCTCCCCCTTCGGAGCTTCGCCACAAGCACAACGTGCGGTTCGTCCCGTCCGTAAGGACGACAAGGTCGATCGCGATCAGTGTTCCACCTCTACCGCAGGATAGATGAAGCACAAGTCGATTGGAATTTCAACGGAATATCTTCCAATGAGGAATAAAGTTCTCTCAAGGCAAACAAAGCATGTTAAAGGAAAAATCAAGTTCGAATAAACGCCCCACGGATCCAAAGGTGCTCAGCGTTAAGCACGTTAAAGTTTATCGATTCTGTAAACCACTCGGCATTCCGAGGCAAATTTAAAGTGGGACTTAGAAGTTTTTACTCCTCCGGCGGAGGACCGGAAGGTGCAACAAACTGGTCGAGGTCGATTCCGCCGCAATACGGATAGCAGCACCGATGAAAGTCTCCATGAAAGATCCAAGTCGTGCTTCCGGTATTGGCAACCTTGAGAGACACCAGCTTGTCCTCTTGCGCTTCTTTGCAAAGGGACACGAACCGAGATAGAGCAACATCAGCACCACACCGCGAAGACTTCTTCCATTCTTGCACTCGACTTGGAATCTCATTCACCGAGTCATCGAGATTCAAGATCATTCTCAAGAGTCATTACGCCGAGAGTCGAGTCGATCCGCGACACTCGCAACTTTCAATGAGCAAGATAATCCACCACGCTTAGCAACGCGAGACTCGGTCGGAGCACATTCATAGCAGCCGTCCTTCACAGGAGAGTTGATGGGGTCCAAGATGGTTTCCACTCGAATGGTTTCTTCTTCAAAGTTTTGGCAGAATTCTGAAAACACAGCTCAGACTCAAAATAAAGATCATGTGATGAACCGGTGAGAGCAAGACAGTCGGATAAAAGAGATTACCTTCAAGCATGAGAAACAGCTTCTTGGCAAGCCCTTCAAGATAAATCTCCAGGTCGTTTCGCTTACCCGCCAAGAGGGCCAACCTTGTCGATGAACAATCTTGTCGTTCTTGATCGACTAACTTCCTTGTTAGCCGATCAAGAGAGGCTTTCACTTGGCATTTTCATCTTCGAGTTTGTCGACCGAGGCAAGCTTCTCTTCATGAGCTTTGTTTTCTCCAAAGCCGCCTTCCGTGCCTCTCGCAAGGTCAAGGTCCTTCTTCTTCAAAGTCTCTTCCAGTTTATCTGCAAAGCAACAATGAGAACAGAGTTGAGAATGAGCAGAAAAACAAAGGCGTCGCCAAAATTCTCACCAGCCATACCTTTTGCTTCATCCTTTGCCTTCGCAAATTCTCCCGAGCAAGCTTCAAATCGAGGTTGAGTTGGATCTACTTTTTCTCTAACTCAGTATAGCGAGCCACAAGCTCGCAAGATTTCTACAAAGAGTCAACCAACAAAAGACATCAAAGACAGATCACTTCCGAGTGATTAAGGAAAAATAGTAGCATTTCTAAGACTACAGTCAAGTCAAAACATTCGACAGTAGTCTCGGGGACTACACCCAGCGGGTGCACTCAGCGTGCCCCCACTGGTTTACCAATTTGGTTCGACCAGTCGACCAAAAGAGGCAAAAAGGTTATGATTCTAAAACCATGGCTAATTGTCAGCGGTCAGCCGCAGTAAAAAAAACAGTTCTTTAGACTATAGTCGACTGCACGCAGTCGACCATAGTCTCGGGGACTACACCCAGTGGGTGCACTTAGCGTGCCCCCACCGGTTTTACGGTTCCATTCGACTTGGTCCGTCCAGGTCGAGTGAAGAAGATCACAGCATAAAGACTATAGCCGACTGCACGCAGTCGACCATAGTCTCGGGGACTACACCCAGTGGGTGCACTCAGCGTGCCCCCACAAAAGTTCAATCGACACACACACCCAAAGGGTGTACAAATATGGAAATCTCCGGAAGAAAGCAGTTTGGATAGCATATCCTAACAAAGCAAGCGACGGTCGACTTACTTGGACATTGCTCGAGAGCTGAACGGCATCATAGGTCACTGACTAGCCTCTCGAGCCGCTTTCACCGCTCCATCATGATCCCTGCCTGGCGTATGGCCTCCTTAGCAGCACTTACTTGGTCTTCCGGGACGTGGTGGGTAGCAAAGAGAGATGGTGGATCAGCAGTCGACAAAGTGGGTCGGGCACTTGTCAGCGGTACATCGAAAGACATAGAAGTCCGAGTGGGGTTGCCTCCCTCTGAAACCAGCGTCTCAGGAATCGCCGCGACTTGAGCAGCCTTGCCAGCAAGCGCTTTCTTGTTCTTCCTCTTCCTCAATGGCGCTTCCTCGTCATCATCAGGGAGATCAATGACGTGAGGCGGAACTACAAGAAAGATTCAGAAGTAAACATGGAAGTCCAATCGACTAAGAGCTCTAGTCGACTAAAGGCGAAACCTCAAAGATCTTACCAAGGTTGGAGGTGACCGCATCCTCCATTTCCTGATCTTCCTGCTTGGCTGAAGTCTCGGAGGTAGCGGCGCTGTAGATTTCAAGAATCGGCTGATCAGTCATCAAGTCGACCAAAAGTTCACTCATGTTGAATAAGGAAATACAAGGTTCTGTTGGTTACCCGAAGATGGTGGGGATGACCATTCGCATCTTGGGCAGGGCCTTCGCCGGATTTGATGACGTCCCTCGAGGTTGCTTCGGCGGTTTCTCAGTCGGCGCGGGAGAAGTTGTCCTAGGTCGCTTCGTCGACTGACCGGTGGGCACAACAGCTTTTTACCAGCGTCGGCCGGGTCGTAAGTCCAACTTGGACCTTCCTCCGAGTGAGGAGGATCGACGTCTTCCTCCTCTTCCTCCTCCTCCTCCTCCTCATCAGAGCCATCATCCTCCTCATCCTCCTCGCCGTTGGACTCCCATTCCTCCGGACTCTCACCTCCACTTCCTTCTTCTTCTTGGCTGTTTCCTGCGCCCACTGGGCATCGAGTACATCTCGGTGGTGACCTAGAAGACAACAAAACAAGGTGAAAGTCATCGACGAAATTGGCATCAAAACAGAATGAATGCAGCAGAATCACATCGAGATAAGTGGTGATACCTTGTCCGGTTGGTAACTCGGGTCGAGTGGTGGAATCCTCCTAGCTCCGCGAGGTTGTCTTTATTTCTGTGTGATGGCAGTCATCCACTTCTCCAAATGGGCGTCATCAACCTCCTCCGTATGGACCCAAGTGGTATCATCCGTGCAGTACATCCACATCGGATGACCTCGGTATTGGAGTGGCTGAATACGCCGTCGGAGAAAAACCTCCGTGAGATCCATGCCGGTCACCCCATCGCGAATAAGCTGGACTACACGCCCATCAAGAACTTTACTTGGGCCTTCTCCTCCGTAACACCTTCAGGGAAGATGGCTTGTTCACTCGACTCATGGAGAAAGGAGGGAGCCCAGTCGATTGCCCAAGGCCGGCTGGTCTTGGCAGTAAAACCAGGTCGACTGCCACCCTCTAACCGAGTCGGGGAGAGTCATAGCTGGAAAGGCGCTCTTCCCCCTCATTTGGACCCCGAGTCCCCCACACATCTGGATTACTTGGGTCCTCTCGTCATTCGGGCTCGTTTTCTTCACCGTCTGAGAGCGACAGGTGAATATGTGCTTGAAGAGACCCCAGTGCGGTCGACAACCCAAGAAATTCTCGCATAGCGAAATGAAAGCAGCAAGATACACAATGGAGTTTGGAGTGAAATGGTGGAGTTGCGCTCCAAAAAAGTTCAAAAACCCCCGGAAAAAAGGATTTGGCGGCAGAGAAAACCCCCTATCTACGTGGGTGGCGGGGAGGACGACTCACCCTCTTCAGGCTGAGGTTGCCACTCCGTGCCCGGAAGCCTCGCCGACCCATGGGGGATCAGTCCTTCGTTGGCGAGATCGGTGATATCCTTCTCGGTGATGGTCGAGCGGATCCAGCCTCCTTGGACCCAGCCTGCGGCAGCTTGGACCCTTGAAGAGGAGCCGCCCGACCGGGCGCTCTCCCCTTGGCCTTCGCCGCCGCCTTCTTCACCCGTTCCAGGGCTGCGGTCTTGTCCTTCACCATGGTCGCCGACGAGAAAAGTACCGAGCTTCGGTGCTGGACAGACGAAGAGCGCGGCGAGAAAGTTTGGAGGCGGAGAGAGGAAGTCCGAGGGCCTTGGACGACTGCTCAAAATGCCCGGTCCAACGCTTTATATGGGGTCGCTTCCGAGTGGCTGACCGGTAGGCCCAGGCAATCCCGTCGCAATCCCACAACAGGCGCGCGCATGATACGTGGCGAAAAAGGCGACGCGAAGATCGAGGCGTCATCGTCTTATCCCATCCGAGTGCCGCGGTTTTCTCCGCTTCGCGCGCTTCCCAAAATTCGGATCCCGCGAAACCCGCTAACCGCAGAGCAACTCGTCAGATAACAGATTTCCCTCCGATCCTTCGCTCGGAAATCCTCAGGTTCACAAAGTTCACTCGACAAACGTGAAGAATGGATCAAGGCGACTGAAAGAGAAGTTGATGCCATCACTAAAAAGTCATTGATCCAGAGTAAGACGCACTCACAACGCGAAGAACAGGTCGGAAAGTTTATCAACTCCTTCCTCACTCAAACCTCGATCCATTCGGGGGCTAATGATGAAGTCATGTACCTGGGGTAGGGTCATAGACCTGCCCAAAGGTACCCTCCACGAGGACACTCACAAGAGAAGCAGCCTTCCAGTCGACCTGGTAGGTTTCCACTCGACAGATTCAAAGACACTCGACTACGAAGACCCACTCGACCACCAGGAGTCCAAGAGCCACTCGGTACCCAAACGGTCTGTAGTTAAATAGTCTTTATGACCTTAATGACACTTTATGTAAGGCGTTACCAGTAACGCCTAGCTTTAAGGCACCTTAAACCCTCTACTACGTGGGCTGGCTGGGGTCTGGCGCACTCTATATAAGCCACCCTCCACGGTAGAAGGGTTCGCACCTCGTAACACATACGCATATAATCCAGTCGACCGCCTCCGGGCTCCAAGACGTAGGGCTATTACTTCCTCCGAGAAGGGCCTGAACTCGTAAATCCCTTGCGTACACAACTACTCCATAGCTAGGATCTTGCCTCTCCATACCTACCCCCCATTCTACTGTCAGACTTAGAACCACGACACTGCCATCATCATATTAACAAAGGATTAGATAAAAAGAATGATATGGTTTACAAAAAAATAAATTTACAATGGTTTCCTTTAACAAATTTTGCATGTCCAGAAAAAATAATTAAAATTGGCCATGCTACCAAAAATAAATTTGCCATGGTACCAAAACTAAATTTGCCATGGCCAAAATATATAGGACAATTTGCCATAACAGAAAACAAAAAAACAATTTGCCATGGTCACACAAAAAAGAAAATTACCATGGATTGTTCAATAAATTTGTCATGAATTTTTATGAACATAATAAAAAAGAAAACATTACCATGGGTTGGTCAATAAATTTGTCGTGGTAAAAATGTCAATGGTTCAAAAAGTAAAAAATTTCCATTGTTCATAAAGTATATCTACCATCGTCCGCAAGCTAAATTTGCCATGGTAAGTAAATTAAATTTGTCATGGTGCAAAAAAATAATTTGCCAAGATCCAGTTCTTTTTACATGCTCCAAAGAAAATCATGGTTAATTTTATTGCCATGGTACACTAGCTTGTTGTTGCAATTCCACTAGTTGCCATGAGGGCATGGCAAAAGCTATAAACACTTTTGCCATGGATTTTTTTTATAACCGTATTAAAGTTGACATGGTATGGTTGAATTATTTGTCATGTTGTATGACACCCTAGATATGCATGTTCAATTTGTTGCCAACCTTGTGAATCTAGATTTGCCAAGCATGTGGGAATTTAGGAGTACAAAAGGTACAAAGTGATATGAATTTTTTTTATGAAATTTGATCTGTGCGTTATGGAGAAAGAATTAAAATACTTTTCTTGGGAAAAAACTGATCTATACAAAATGTCATGGCAAATTTTGATCTAAAAAGGTAATGTCAAATTTCTCTCGTGGCAAAAAGAATAAGAGAAAAAATATCTACCAAGTGAGATGAAAATTTTTGCTCTAAAAAGGAGATGGCAAAATGGAAAAGAAAATGTTATAAAGAAATTGTTCTGTACCAAGTGACATGGCAATTCTTTTATCTAAGAAAGGTCATAGCAAAATGGAATTTAAGGAAAATTGTGTAAACCTTGTTGTTTGTGCCTAAATTAACAAAAGTGGCCATCCTAATGTATTGGCCCATGGAAAAACACTACTTAAGAAGGACAAGTATGTGCAAAAGCAAGATTGCGCCTGAGCATATCAGCTATAATATCTACAATCGCCAAGCACTCTACAATGACCTATAATATCTTTGAATTGTCAACCACTCTGCAAAAGTAAAACTAACAATGATTTGCATATACAAAAGCATTACAAAATGGACACAGAATTCAATGGTACAAAATCACAGCCTCGGGTGACAAAAAATGAGTTAAAATGGCCCGGTTGCCGACCAATCCCCATATCTACCTAGAAAAATTGGCAAAAAAAATCTGCCACTACCTAGTGTGGGAAGTCGAGGTGAAGCTCGTCGAGCTCATGGACTTGGAATCACGGTCATCCTCCTCATCCAAGGAGACGGGCGCCTATTGCATAAAATCAGGAAAATAGCTTCAGCAAATCTGAGATAGGCTGTGAGGCAGTGGCTGAGCTACTCTTAAAAGCATGGGCGGGCCAGTTTGAAGAGAAGCCCAATAATTTTAATAATTATGAGCCACATTTCCCCTTAGCCCAGCCGGTTGCATGAAAACTTAGGCGGGCCATGGCCCTTTTTGCTACAACGTAGCTCCGCCGGTGCTGTGAGGCATGAACGCCAATAGACCAGGGCAGAAGAGAGGGAAGCGAGAGAAATGGTTGGAATTACCAGAGCCATAGGAAGAGCACCCCCATGACCACCAAGCGCAAGAGCGCCATCTGGGAGTAACCACACCTGTAACGAAAGTGATACGGCTATGATATGTCTCAAACGCATCTATAATTTTGATTATTTCATGCCATGTTTATATCATTTTGACATAATTTTGACATCAATTTATATTAATTTTCTGTTTTTTTTGGAGAAGGGGGATTCCCCGGCCTCTGCATCAGAAAGATGCATACGGCCATCTTATTAACCAAATAAAGTAGTGCCAACATGGTTTCAAAGGTCTCCAAAAGTAATAAAAAAGCACAGAAAGCTCACACAGAGCCAAAAATGGCTAGAAACACCAACTAGCCAAGAAAAGACGCCACAACCGGCCGGCTAAAACTAGATAGGGATACTAAATGCCTATCCTATTACATGACCGCCATCCAAACCGGTTGAAGATATCCCGAGCTATCATCTCCCAAATGGAAAGACCCAAGAACCAAATGCTCCACGGCCTCCGTCTGGTGAGTAGCGACCACAAACGGATCAGTGCCGTAGTTCGAATATGACCTGCAAAAATGTATACATGATATTCTGTTAAAAACCAAATCATTTCGCAAGTCCGGACAGTCCACAAGAAAGCACAAACTCCAACCCGAATATGTCTCGCTAAGTCAGGCTCAATCCCATTAAGCCATGTCCCAAATAACGCATTAACAGAATTCGGTGGATTGATATTAAAAGCAATGTGGACCGTCTACCAAAGTACCTTGGCCAACGGGCAATCAAAAAAGAGGTGTTTGATAGTCTCATCCCGATCGCAGAAACTACACCTAGTAGGTCCTGCCCAATTACGCTTTATCAAGTTGTCCTTAGTTAAAATAACTTGTTTATGGACAAACCACATAAACACTTTTATTTTCAAAGGAACTTTGACATCCCAAACATGCTTGGACGTAGAAATGGAGTTCGAATTAATAACATCAATATACATTGATTTAACCGTGAATACTCCAGACTTAGTCAATTTCCAGCGTAATTCATTGGGTTGTTGTGAAAGCTGGACTTCCATCAGTCTCCTAACTAGACGGAGCCATTCTTCCCAACGATTGCCCGCTAGCGTTCGTCGGAACTGAATATTAAGGGGGGTAGATTGAAAGACCGATGCGACGAACACCTCACATCGTTGAACAATGCGGTACAAAGACGGGTATTGGATGGCCAAGGGTGTCTCGCCGAGCCAAGTATCCTCCCAGAAACGTGTACTCGTGCCGTTTCCAATAACAAACTTCGTCCTATTAAACAAGGCCTGTTTGACTTTCATCGGGCCTTTCCGAAAGGGTGAATCGATCGGCTGGACCAGTAACACAGGACAAAGTTTTTGTCCGGAGGTACTTGCTGTGAAGGATTTGAGCCCACATAGCATCATTCTCCGATGAGAGCTTCCACAGCCACTTGCTAAGAAGACATTTATTCTTAACTTCTAGATTCTCAATACCTAGACCCCCTTGGTCTTTCGGTCTACAAATGATATCCCATTTAGCAAGCCGATATTTTCTTTTAAGCTCATCACCCTGCCAAAAGAAACGCGATCTATAGAAGTCCAATCTCTTCCTAACACCAACTGGGATCTTAAAGAACGATAGGAGAAACATTGGCATACTCATGAGCACCGAATTAATCAGGATTAATCGGCCTCCGTATGACATGAGCTTACCCTTCCAGCAACTCATTTTCTTCTCAAATCGGTCCTCGATGCACTTCCATTCTCTGTTTGTCAGCCTACGATGGTGGATTGGAATCCCCAAGTAAGAGAAGGGTAACTCTCCCAACTCACACCCAAACAATTGCCTATAAGCATCCTGTTCATCTTTGGCCCTACCAAAACAGAACAGCTCGCTTTTATGAAAGTTAATCTTTAACCCGGTCAATTGTTCAAATAGGCATAACACAAGCTTCATATTTCTCGCCTTGGCCAAGTCATGCTCCATAAAGATGATTGTATCATCAGCGTACTGAAGGATGGATACACCTCCCTCAATAAAATGAGATACCAATCCACCTACTTGACCATTTTCCTTAGCCCTTCCTATCAAAATTGCTAACATATCCACCACAATGTTAAACAAGATAGGGGACATCGGATCTCCTTGTCTTAGGCCTTTATGTGTCTGGAAGTAATGACCTATGTCATCATTAACTTTAATTCCCACACTATCTTTTTGTGTAAATGATTAAACCTGTCAGCGCCAAGCTTCATCAAAACCTTTCATACGCAATGACTGTTGGAGGAATGGCCATTTGACCTTATCATACGCTTTCTCGAAATCCACCTTAAAAATTACTCCATCTAATTTTTTGGAATGGATTTCATGGAGTGTTTCATGCAGGACGACCACCCCTTCAAGGATATTTCTGTCCGGCATGAATGTACCCACCTATTAATTCAGTGCATGGTGCCAATTGCTGTTTTTTTGCATGTTTTTGGATTTTCAAAAGAAAAAAACAATTTTATCGGAACAAAAAATTCAGAAAAAAAACAACAACAAGTTTTTGGTCTAAAAACTTCCGATGGCAAACGACCTAAAATTTCAGAAAAAAACAACAACAGAAGTTTTCGGTCTAATAGCTTCCGATGGCAAACCACGTAGGCCGAGGGGCACCCCGAGAGAAAAATGTTACACTCGCCAGGGATCAATACTGGGAGCTCCCAGTTTATTCGATGCAAGCTAGCCACTGCGCCAGCTTCATCTTCATATAGATTAGCTAGGGTGCGATGTACAAGTAGGAAAACTAGCCGGTTTTCATACAGGTTCATTTATTTTTCTGATTTTACTGGGTTCCTTTTTTTCTTTTTTTCTTCATTTCTATTCGGTTTCTCCAGATCCCCCCCTTTTTTTCTTGCTTATTTTTCTCCAATTTTTTGTTATTTTTTTCTTCTCTGGGTTTTTTCATTTGTTTCTTTAGTTTTTTCTTTTCTTTTTCCTTTGGTTTGTTTTGTTTATTTTTGGTTTTCATATTTTTGTTTCTTTTTTCATTCTGCATTCCAATACACATGATCAACAATTTTTAAAATACTTGTTCAACAACTTTTAAATAATTGTTCAATATTTTATTTACATGATCAATACTTTTTTCAAATACTTGTTTGACTTTTTAAAATACTTGTTCAACATTTTCCAAATCGTCAAAAATTTATATACATGATCAAGATATTCTGAAATAATTATTCAACATTTTTCAAAATCCTTGTTCAATATTTTTAAATACTTGTCTAATATTTTTCAAATACTTGTCTAACATTTTTATATACATGATCAACATTCTTTCAAATACTTGTTCAACATTTTTCAAGTACATGTTCAAAAAAAAATCAAATACTCATTCAACATTTTTGACATATTTTTTAAACAGTGTTTCTGTAACACATATATTTAGAATATTTTAAAGCTTAAACAAAAGTATAAAAAAAGTAAAAGAGAAAAGTAAAAATGTAAAATAAAAGACTTGAAAAAGAGGCTGTGGCCTCCGGTGCTCATGTGCTGGCCCAGCTCACTTGCCCCTTCAGTGGATCCGAAGCCAGACTCGCTAAAGGCGAGATATAGGCGCGCCCCAATAGGAGCTGAGAGCAACTAATTGAAGAGCACTCATTTGGAGCCTCCTCAAGGGTCACTTGGGGTAGGCTGAGAGCCCGCCACAGTCACCGCCACGTGTCACGCTCCGAACGCTTCATCCGGATTTTGTTTTTATTTTATTTTATTTTTCGCATGCATTTTTGGCTTTTTAGATGGGGTTTCCCCCAAAAAATCAGCTTTTCGGTTTTCCGTTGGTCTTCCTTACCTTTTGACAAAAAATTGTAATTTTTTCTTTTGTCTAAAAAAATGTGTTTCTTTTTTCCCGTTCGCAAGAGGCACGTCCATGCCTCTGGTAAACGAAAAAATGCATTTTTTTTCTTGAGAGGCATGGCCGTGCTTCTTGAAAATGGAAAAAAACATATTTTATTTTTTTCCTTCTGCAAGAGGCATGGTTTTGTTTTCGTAAGTGGCACGGATTTTCTTCTATGAGAGGCACGACCGTACCTCTCGAAAATGAAAAAACACAAGTTTTTTTCCCTTCAATGAGGGGCATTGTTTTTTGTTCTGGTTTTTCATGAAAAAGTTTATCAAAACCTATTAATATGTGATTTAGTTTTAAAGATCTCAACGTGAGGAAAGGAACTTCTTGGACCCAAAGCATGCCCATTTAAGTGCCTACTTGCTCGTCCCTAAAAAAAAGTGCCTACTTGCCCACATCGGGCTGACGGTGCGCGCGCGCCCGACGTTCGCGCCTTCCTCCTTGCTACCTCAAACCGGAATCACCATATGCATCCACCGCCCACCGATCGATGGGTGACGCCCCCTCCCTCCCATGGAAATTCCGGAGACTAATCATATCACCTCCCTTCGTTCGTCAGTTCAAATCTATTGCGTCGAAGGACGGGGAACCAGGGCGAGAGATCGGGCGCCATGGACGGTCTCGTGAATGGCTTGTCTGGCGCCACGCACGGCGGGGCTGAGGACGCCGCGTCTAGGGCGGCCAACCGTGCCGCTGCCGCTCCAGGGGAAGGGGACCGCCAGGAGAGAGCCCGGCCGACGTGGACCGCCAGGAGAGAGCCCGGCCGACGTGGGCCGACGTGCTCGCGTGCTGTTTGATATAAGAGAGTTCGGTTGTGGGGTCGTCAGATTGGAAAAAGTTCTGATAGTTTGAACTGAAAGTTGACTACCGTTTGAAAAATCTGATTGGAAGGAATGGCAGTCGTACCTACTCCCTCCGTTCCAAATTATTCGTCGCAGAAATGGATGTATCTAGAACTAAAATACATCTAGATACATCCATTTCTATGACAAGTAATTCGGAACGGAGGGAGTATATCAGTAAATTATAAGATTCTGTTTCATGGATTCTGAACTTCTATTGACTGTATGAAGAACTCCGAGGAATTGAAGCAATACAAAAGACCACCTTCTGAACAAGAATACTCTGAGGATGTCAGTCAGCTCCGCCATGGTCCAAATGTAGAGCCTAGCAGGGAGGAGCTCAATCATTTGTCAAAAGCATGCTGTCGGCTATGGGAGCTTGACCTGAACCGTCTCCTTCCTGGTAACGACTACACAATCGAATGTGGCCAAGGGAAGAAGGTTTACCAGAAGGGTGACATGGCATCTGAAAACTTGTTCAGCTGGCTGAAGGATGACGTACTGCGGAGGCCTACATACTCTCGCTTTTGTGCACTTCTTGACAACTACTCCCTCCGCATCCTTGGCGTGGGTTTTACTCCCTCCGTTTTCAAATATTTGTCTTTCTAGCCATCTCAAATGGACTACAACATACGGATGTATGTAGACATGTTTTAAATTGTAGATTCACTCATTTTGCTTCGTATGTAGTCATTTGTTGAAATCTCTAGAAAGACAATTATTTAGGAACGGAGGGAGTAAAACCCACGCCAAGGATACAAGGAATTAGTCACCCAGCAGGACAAGAATGAAGAAGCTGCTTTTATTGAGGAGATTGCTAGAAGTGCACCACTCAAATACTTACACCGCTATCTGGTGCTGAAGGGAATCACGTCTCAGGACCAGAAGAACTTCAAGAAAATGCTGGCATCCCTGTGGTTTGATTTGTATGGAAGGGGTGGATGCTCTGGTAGCTCTTCTGCCTTTGAGCATGTCTTTGTAGGAGAGATCAAGGGGCGGTGTCAAGGTGAGGATGAGGTTACAGGCTTCCACAACTGGATTCAGGCAAGTTATTGTATCGCTTCAGCAGCATAGTTCCATTATCTGAAAGAAATGTTATCATGGTGTTGTGTGACTAATATGCAGTTTTACCTGGAAGAATCCAAAGGCAATGTGGATTACCAAGGGTACATATTTCCAAGGACATGTGGGGACCTGGTGGGTCTGTAATCTGAACATACATGACATATGTTTATATAGTACTCCCTCCGTCCGAAAAAACTTGTCCCTCAAATGGATGTATCTAGCACCAAGTTAGTGCTAGATACATCCATTTGATGGGCAAACTTGGGACAAGCTTTTTCGGACGGAGGGAGTACGCCGTAACTCGTATGGGTCTTAAAAGATCTTATGCCGAATCACTTGTCTGCAGCCAGACTCTGAGACGCAGCTGCTCACCATTCAGTTTGACTGGCATGGCTGGCTGAAATCTGTATCCAGCACATTGATTGGTGTCAGTCCCGAGTTTGAGATTGCACTCCACACACTCTGCTTCTTTGCTGGAGAGGAAAATAACCATGTCCATGTGGGTCGATATGCGATGAACATCAAGTGCTACAGGATGGGGGTTAACAAGATCGGATCAGCTTTCCCTGTCGCAGAACAGTGATGGTTTTGGTGGCCACATGCTGAAGGTCAGCAGTCTTCTGTTTCTAGATTGCTGGTCATTTTGTTAAGCTACTGATGTATATATTCAACTCATTTTCCTCAACTGGAAAAAATGTGCTGCCATGTTACAAGATACACTATATGATGTTTCTCTAATCAAGACATAACTACAGGATGCTTAATTTAAAATGTTTTTTGTCGTTGGGTAATACCACCCCTGTAACTTAATGTAATTTGAACTGCAAAAACGTCTTACATTAAGTTACAGAGGAAGTACGTAGTATCTGTTCCTTTCTTCTTCTAGCAGATAAAATAAAGTTATGCCAGATGTTAATTAAGAAATATCATTTTACATGTCAAAGAGGGATGCATACTTTGGCATAAGAGTTCAAAATAACATCACATAATTTTTTGTTTTATGCTATCAAGAATGGGAAGCATGAAATGAACTTGTACAAGTAGGAACTCAAGGCACTTATTCATTAATCTTTAGGTTAATTTACTTGTCAAAAGTGAAGAATTGACAAATCCTTATGTTGAAGGAGGAGGTATATACATAATATCTCTTTCACATCTTGGCATGTTGGAAATAAGCAATCAATAATATAACACAATTATTTTTCACACCTAAGGTACCATCTGCAAAGTGCATTTACTGATATCAGACCTCAAATATATGGCTAGCAACTGCAGAAACAAGACGCCACCATTTTCAATATCTACTTTACAAGGTTGGATACACGGTAAAACATAGAAAACATACTTACATTTCGTACCTACATTGGTAGTACTATAAACAACCCTTCACATCAGGAACTCTCAAGTTCCAAATATGCAACTCAACCTAAAGAACTACGTATGAAGAGAAGTAAACAAAACATTAGATCTTCTAGAGGTTGTACACTGATAAGGAGGAAAAATCACCATTAATGGACTTTTCTTCATAGACGCATTACAATGTACACGGAGTCTAGGACATTAATTGTTACAGAAGATCACGTTGGAGTTGGAGCAGCGGCAGCCTTCATGAACATGAATCTCCTCCTTGCGATGCTGTTTCCATTTTCACCTAGAGCAGCAAGGTGAAGCATCCGCCGCCTTGCTGAAGCCACGGCAATATCGTCGGCTGTTGGCTTACCCTGCACATCATGAGGTGGCGAGTTGTCCCCTGATGCGACACTTTCGCCATCCAACTGCTTGAGCTGCATCACTTGCTTTAGGCTGTCAGCCACCTGTCTCATCGTTGGACGGTCCCTTGAGCGCTTCGCAAGGCAGGTGTTGGCCAACTTAGCAATTTCTCTAGTTCCCTGCCTAGAGTAACGGCCTTCGAGTCTTGTATCTATAATCTTGTTGAACTGCTTACTTCCGACAGGATACTGCTTTACCCATTCCAGCAGTTTCTGCTCATTCTTGGGGCGGTTCTTTTCCATAGAACGCCGTCCGGTGAGGATCTCATAGAGTACGACTCCAAAGCTCCAAACATCACTCTTGGTGGTGAGATGGCCTGTAGCAACGTAGTCTGGAGCCGCATAACCATAGGTCCCCATAACCTGATTACGATAGAGCGAGTTATCGTAAGGAACTATTCTTGAATGCGTGAATGGAGCATGAGGAAACTCTGTTATCTTGCTCTGAAGTAAAATTAACACGTACCGCTGTAGACACATGAGTTTGATCTGCTGATGGCCCTTCCCTCGCTAATCCAAAGTCTGAAAGTTTTGGTCTAAACTCCTCATCCAGCAGAACATTGGAAGCTTTGAAATCACGATATATGATCTAAAAAATTCCATGAAATATAATCATAAAAATGATGACATGTCTATTCTATTTTTCTAAGCAAAATCAAAACCTTGAAGGTTGGAGATAACACTTGTTTGAAAATCCTCCCCTTCAAAAATAGTACTAGGAAATAATATTCATGGCATCCATTTTCTCTCAACTATGTGCTTCAATTAGTTGATAACTGCACAACATTGTTCAATCCAGAAATTAATGCTTTAGCACAAACGTTTTAACTTGCAAAGGTAGTTGAAGCAACATGGAATGAGTACTGTATCCATCCAAGTTATGATCAGATCGATTAGATTTATCAATATGATGAATTAACTGAATTACAAAAATTCCAGCATTTACCGATATGATGTGGTACTGCACGAATTTATGCATTTTTCACTCCCTGTTATTTGCAAATCAGGTATCGTTCAAGTTCCAAAATATGTTGTAGATAGTCATACATCATTGGCCTCACTCTTGTCCTACAATAATGCAGTATTCTCATTTCTCACACAGAAAGAATGCTGTCCAAAAGTTGGCAAGCTGTACCTGAACCTCCAACCCTTCATGGAGATACATCAAACCCTGAGCAGCACCAAATACTATTTCCAACCTGACGCTCCATGGAAGAACAGGGTATGCTCGACTGAATAGATGATCATCCAGTGTTTTGTTCGTCATGAACTCATAGACAAGCAGCCTCTGAGGACCTCGTTCGTTACGTGCAGCACAGTAACCGATGAGCTTGACGAGGTTCGGGTGCTCGACAACCCCTAGAAAATGGACTTCTGCCAGCCATTGCTTATGCCCCTGATCAAGGTTGGTAGTGAGACAAAAGGAAGTTAAATACAAATATTGGATGAATCCTTGGCTCTTAGTAGCAAATAGCCAGATAATACAACGATACTACAATGCCATGATACTGAAAGCATGCAACCACGTATATAGTTGGCAGAATTCACACTGCACAGATGTTTGATTGTATTGTATATCATCAGAAGGATCGCAGCCTTAGGCCACAGAAATCAATGAACTACTCTAACAAGTAACAACTGAAACAATTGTGCAAACCGTGTCCAAATTTAGGAGTACTAGTAAACTGTAGGGTTAAATCCGGGCTAGATCTTACACTGAATCAACCTATGACGACGAAGAACATGAAAAAGAAAAAAGAAGAGAAGAACGCCGCCGAATGAAATTCCTAATTTCAACGATGGAAATAGAAATTGAGTACCTGGTGGCCGCTGGTGTTGAGCCTTTTGATGGCGACCACGGTGCCGCCGGCGGGGCCACCGGGCAGGCGGACGACCCCCTTGTAGACGCTCCCGAACCCTCCCTCGCCGATTTTGAGCAGCCGGCTGAAGTCGCTGGTGGCGGCGTGGAGCTCCCGGAGGCCGAACTCGCGCAGGCTGCTCGCGCCCCGCTCCTCGTACAGCTCCGGGATGCTCCGCGCCGAGGAGGCCGACCCCGACGACTTGCTCCCGCCGGGCCTCACGGTCGCGCCCGAGTCCTGGGACTGGGACTGGGACTGGCTTGTGGCCGCGGCCGACGACGACGCCGTCGAGCAGGTGGCCTCGGAAGTGAACGACGCGCCCGGCCCCGGCACCGGCCTCCCGTGCGGTCTCTTGCCCTTGCCCTTGCCCGTCCTGATCTTGCTCCTGAAGCGGCCGAGGCAACCCATTTCCCCGGAGACCGAAAGCTCTGCTACGATTTCAGCCTCGTGGCGGCCTTGTTTCCTCCATGCGCGTGCGTGCCTCCACCTCGCTCGGCAGCTCGAACCACGAGGGGAAAGGAGGCACCGCGCGGCACAAAGCCGCCACTGGGAAAGTCAATAAAACCGACGCGGAATGGTTTGACGCGAAAAGAGAATGGCAGGCTGCATGGCGCCACCAAGGAAAACACACGATGAATTTCACCAACCTTCCTAGTAGAACTTGATGTTGTTTCTGAACTTAAATTTTGGTTTTACGCTGTGAGGCGTAGGAAGAGAAGAAGCAGAAAACGATGTGTGTGAAGACTACGGATTACGTGCCTAAGTTTCTAAACGGAGTTACACTAACTAGGCATGGGATGGGTGGTCGTATCAGTCAAACGAAATGGTCTCCGATGGCGACGGGAGAGGAGACGGGTGGGGGTTGCAATTGCAAACCGGAGGGATGGCTTTGACCCCACGTGCTTTTGCTTTTCTATGTGCCAAACTAGTCATCGTATATCTTCCCTAAAACAAAAGAGTACCCCAACCATCGTATATGTTAGTTAAATAATGTCTCCTGGGGACGATTGGTACTCCCTCTTTCTGTTCCATAATGTAGTGTCTATATATTGTCTAAAAAATCAAACTAACCAAACTTTGACCAAGTTTACGGAGAAAATTGTCTATATATACAATTGCAAACATATACAACATGAAAATATAACAAATGATATATCTAATGATATACATATGGTATTTTAAATGTGCATGTTTTTCTATAAATATGGTCAAAATTTGTAATGTTTGACTTTTGAAAAAAAATCTATATACACTACATTATGAAACGAATGGAGTAACAATTACCAGAAGCGGTTCGTTCAAAGCACCCTTTGGTGGCTTGCCTGTGCACCCAGCCGTCCTAGGATTTCTTGTGCCTCCCGCCGGCACCACCGGTGGTCTACCTCATCTTCTGTGGTCTTAGGGCCATGGAGGTGTGGTGGATCCTGGCCTTTGCTGGCGGGAGGGCTCCAGTTTTTGATATTTTTTTAGTTTTATTAGGGTTTATGTCCTGCTTGGAGAGACGAGGCGGTGGCTCTCTGAAGATGGAATAAAATTCTCCCCACCTAGCCCCGTCCCAATGGTGTTTCTAGCATCGTTGGGGGGGGGGGGGTGTGAAGGTTTTTCTCCGGTGGATCTCACGGGATTCGGTCGCTGTTTGTCTTCGGTGGATCCACATGGATCCGGTCTTCGCTTCGTCTGTGTTCATGTGTCTACAGGTTGGATCCTTCCAATCTACGCTTCACTTCATCGACGGTGGTTGCTGTTCTGGTGCGCTGGTCCTATGGGGCCTTAGCATGACGACTTCCCGATTGTCTAGTACAACAAGGTTTGTCCGGTTCCAATGAGGGAGGGGCGATGACAGCCTCCAGAGAGAGCCGAAGGGCAAGCCCTCAAGGCTCTCAAGGATGGCGGCGCGCGGGGCCTTCATCCCTCGCCAGATAGTGGTGCGATCGTGGGCTTCCTCGGAGGCGCGATTGCGAGGCGGCGGCGTGAAGGCATGGTTGAGGCGTAACGGTGGACATGCTCGAGTCGGGCGTAGTGCTCTGGTCGGGAGGTGCGGCGTCGTTTTGGCGGCCGGTGCACTCTTGATCTAGCTGCGGTTGCACTTTGCGTGGGTGTGCATCGGTGATGGGGATCTGCCTTTCGTGCTCTAGATCTGGCCATGTTGGCCCGTGGGCCGACAGGCATGGGTAGAGCTCTTTTCGGGGAAGTGGCAGTCGGCGGTGTTGTGCTTTGCCATCAGTGTTGGTCTGAGTGGTGACCACTCCGTCCTGCGACAGCGACCTCACTGTGGATTGCAGTTGCCATCGATAAGTCTTCATAAGGGTTCTCCCTTCAGATCGGATGGTTGTATTCGTCGGTGAGATGTAATCAACGAATGATGGTTTGACGCGCAGGGGATGGTTGCACAGCGGCGGCGGTCACAAATCGCATGTACCTGCTGGTATAGTAGAAAGGTGGTAGAGTCAACATTTGAGTGACTTTGATGTGGTGCTACTCGAGCACCCGGTCTCGAGCTTCGGGGTGAAAACCTAGCTCTGACCGAGTTGGTATACCTGACAATGCCGATATTTTTGCATCGTTACCTTGTTGAAGTCATTGCTCGGACTAACTCTTCAGAGTAAAAATCTAGAATCCGGCTTTTGGTGGTTAGATTCGGTGATGGCGGCGCTTAAGCGTCGCTCCCTTCCTGAAGGTGTTGCTGTTGAAGAACATCGTCGTCTTTCTGGTGTCATGAGATGGTTGTTGTGGATAAGGTCATTGTTGTAGTTTGTCGATCGCGGATTTCGTCGCTTAGGGTTTTTTCTCTCGCCTACGCATAGCTTTGGTCTTATATGACTTTGCTATTTGTCAGCGTATTTTTTGCGTGTGTGCGTTGGTACTGGTTGTATGCATCCTAGCTATGAAGTGGTCGAGTGTGTGCTCATTGTGTTTGTATCCTCTTGATGCTTCATTTTGAGTCAATAAAATCCACCCTTTATCAAAAATATCTGCTTGATGTCCTAAACCGTCATATGCTTTGTCGAAAATTGGGAAAATATCATATGCACTACCACGATACTATATACATCAGCCTTTGTCCCCATAAAATGCTCCCACTCTTTCATAGTTCTTCGCTTGGTGAGCCATTTTTCTTTTCATGAAGGAATTGTTTACTGGGTAACACTGTGATCCTATAAAAAGATCGTGTTAAGTAAATTGATTAGAACTATTAAACATAGATTAGTTGCTTATCAATTAAGCTAATTAAATTATGTTAATTGTTAGATGTGTTGCTTGGTTCTTAAGTAACTATGTACTTCCTTGCCTCTTAAGACAAATATGTAATATTCCTTAACTCTCAAGTAACTATCTGATTACTTGACACCCAAGCTTCCTTTTAGGGGGATCTTGATGCGCTAGACCAGGGGTGTGGGGCCATCAACAACTAGTCAACTACCTACGTTCATGTGCCCCCATGCAGGTCGGCCCCACTGTGGAACCTTCCCCGTACAATACCAAAAAATCCCAAATATTTTCAGGAACCCTGAATATAACTTCCCATATATAATCCTTACCTCCGGACCATTCCGGAGCTCCTTGTGATGTCCCAGATCCCATCCAGGACTCCGAACTACTTTTGGACTCACCATATGAATATCCCAATACTACCCTAGTGTTATCGAACGTTAACTGTGTGACGCTATGGGTTCAAGAACATGCAAACATGACCGAGACACCTCTCCGGTCAATAATCAATAGCAAGACCTGAATGCTCATATTGACTCCTACATATTCAACGAAGATCTTTATCGATTTGAACAACGATGTCAAGGATCCAGTTAATCCCGTACACAATTCCCTTTGTCCGGCGATATGTTACTTGCTTGAGATTCGAAAGTCGGTATAGCCATTCCTAGTTCAATCTCATTACCAGCAAGTCTCTTTACTCGTCCCGTAACATAAGATCCCCGTGAATAAACTCATATTAGTCACATGCTTGCAAGTTATTCACGATGTTGTATTACCGAGAGGGCCCAGAGATATCTCTCTGTCACACGGAGCAAGATATCTCTCTGTCATACTTCTCTTGTTGAGGAACAAACTTCATCTTGGGGTATTGATCTTCTTCCCATTCAACTCCATTGGCATTAAACTTTTGTCCAAAACCAACATCTTGATTCTTCCGGTATCTTCCTTGCTTGCGTACAATTTCCTCAAAATGCTTACTCCCGGACAGACTCTTGTAAATACATTTCTCTAATTCCCTACAATAAGTTATTTTCTTGCTCAAGTGTAACTTGGCTAAGAGAATTATTAGTGGAATCAAGAGAATTACTAGAAGCAAGAATATTGGATTTAGCATGGTTATTGTTACTACTAGAAGAATAATCTTTCTTCCTCTTGTTACTAGGTTTAACTTGTGGCATATAAGTAGACAAGAGGAGACGTTTGGCAATGTAAGAAGAACTCTTATTTCAAAGGTCATCATTGATTGCTTTTAGGAACTCATGCTCTTGCTGTAAATTTAGCTCCTCAAAGCATAGCTTCTCATGAGTTCTTAGGAGCTCTCTATGATCCTCTTGAGTTGTTTCATGAGCTAACGTAAGAGTTTTTAGTTCTTTAGTTAGACGCTCAATTTCCTTCTTATCATTGTCGTTCGTTTCATCTTGATTAGCATGATTACTAGCAAGTTCATTATAGTTTTCATCAGTAGTTTTGTCAATAAGTAAATCACCATCACCTAGCAAATCATCTTCATCGCTATTGAAATCAAGATGCTCGGGGTGTGATACCTTGGGGCCTTTAGCCATGAAGCATCTTCCAATTCCTTCATTTGGTGAATCAAATATGTCGTGGGAGTTGGATGACACTAGAGCAAGACTGGCAACACCTTCATCTTGAGTATATTCAGAGTCGGAGTGATAGCTTCTCTCGGAGTAGTTGTCGGAGTCGGAACCGGGAACCCATTCACCAACGTGAGCTTGATGTCTTCGTCTTGTTTAGCTCTTTGATGACTTGTCTTTCCTTTCCGAATCCTTTCTTCTTCGAGAGGGTCTTCGTTCATAATGATCATCTCTACTCCTTCTCTCTCTTGGAGGCGATTCATCTCTTCTACTCCTCCTTTTTGTTGAGTCTTGTCTTTTGTTGTAGGGAGCCGTGCACTCATTGGAATAGTGTCTGGGTCTTCCACAATTGTAGCATTTACGATCATGACTAGAAGATCTTTTGTCATTGTAGGACCTTGACTTTGGTGCTTCTCTCTGCTTCTACTATTGTAGAATTTGTTGAAGTTCTTCATCATTAAGCTCTCTTCATTGGAGACTAATGCCGGGGTTATGATCCTGAAAATGAGTACTAGGGGTACGAATAAGGGGCATAGACTAGCTACGACGCATGTGTAACACACGGTGTTTAACGAGTTCAGGCCCCTCACCCGGTGGAGGTAAAATCCCTACATCTCGTGCCCTGAGGCTTGCTTTGATTTGATGGATAGGGTTACAAGGTTGAACGTGCCCGGCCATGGAGAGGGGTGCGGCTTATATAGAGCGCGATTTAGCCCTATGTCTCCCACCCCGCTGGGGCAATTAATATCATTGAATGAGGCAGTTACTGGTGTAGTGAGCCTATACTACAACAGTTACAGGTAACGGTAGCTATACCTCTATTTAGTGGACGACTTAGGATCCCTCGACCGTTGCAGCTCCCACGACGCCTTCTTTCCATGTACGTCCGAGTGGTTGATAGTCCGCCGAGTGACGTGTGGTTGTCCGAGTGCTGTAGAGCCGTCCTAATGATGCTCATGATGTATGCATCCAAATGCTGGCATGGTCCAGGGACCTACCTATGATGGTGATGGGCCCCATGTGGGTCCCAAAAGATGGGCCCTTGACCCTACTTGTAATAGGTGACCACATCATTAGCCCCCGAATCGGTTGGGATTTCGTAGAACAGACGAATCGATCCGTCGGTTAAGTCCGAGTGCTGCAGGGCCACTCGGAATAGGTTTTTGAGTCGTGATTTGTTGTTCCCTAGATGAAAACGCAACGGATTCTGGACCTTAATTTTACCCAGATGGCCGGTGTTGTTGATCGTCGAGAAAAAACCCGATGGCATTCGTTTTGTCTCTCAGAAGAGATAGACTAGGGGCACGAGTGAGGCATGCCATGACAACTTGAGGGGTGACGCCAGCGCGTGGTTTGACTCTCCAGAGAGATGCCACTCCTTGTCCCAGGGGAACGCCAGCACGGGCCTTCTACAAGTCCAGGTTTAAGAGTCATGTGCCTTGGAGCCTATCGAGAGGACCAAGTGAACCCGTAGAGGTGCGTCAAGCTCGTCACATAACGATCCTGAAGAAGACTTCAGTCGGGTGTTTAACGTGGCCGAGTGCATGGGTCCCAGCAGAGGGTGGTCTGTCGGACTGACGTGCGTCCTTTAGGAAAGGAATCGTTGCTAATCAATCAGATTGAATTCTCCCGAAAATCTCGAGATTTGAATTCGCGTGTTCGCGCGCTGAAGCGCTAACGTCGTGCGTTAGTGGGAAAGTGGGGGCGTGGCTCCTCGGTTTGGCGCACGATTCCCTCCATGTGCCGCGCCTGTCCTATGCAAAGCCTTGCTGCGCGGGCCGTCAATCCGGGGATTCGCGGTGAGAGAACCGACCGAAGATTTTATGTGGTGATATAAAAGGTTCGGGGGCAGAGCTCCGGGTCTCAGATCCCCTTTCTCTCCTCCCGACTCCTCCGCTTCTCTCTTCCATCGAAGTGCACAGTGATGGTGAAAGGCTCCACGGCAAAGGCGGAGAGGGCAAAGAAGGCGGGGAAAGCCACCTCCTCTGTCTCGGGTGCGGCGGCCGACAGCGTGTCGGGAGACTGGCTCCCGTCGCGCGTTTTCACTCAGCGACTGGAGGATTTAGCGGAGGAGGGATTGATCCCGCATGATGGGTGGCGTTGCTCGGGGGCGGGGGAGATCGAGCCGGTGCCTGAGGCAGACGAGCGCGTCCTGCTCGTCACCCACGTCGAGCGAGGTTTCTCGATGATTCCCCACCCTTTCTTCCGAGCATTCCTCGATTTCTTTGGTGCTCAACTCCATCACCTTCCTCCCAACGCCATTATCTATCTTCCAACTTTTATCTCCCTTTGTGAGAACTTCCTGGGTTGCCACCCTCACTGGGGCCTCTTCAAATACATCTTCACCTGTCGGTCGATGCCGGTGAAGGACTCGCCAACTAGTGAGAAAACCCATGTCACCCAGCTATCGGGGTGCAGGCATCCAGGTTCGCTGGGGTCTTTCCCAAGATGAGCTTCCCTGACTCTGTTAAAGGCTGGCAGGGGACCTGGTTTTACTGCAAAGATGTCCCTAGCGCCAACAGCCAGCCGGGCCTCCCACCGTACTCGACCGAGAGGGTACGAGCTCCACCAACCCTCACTGTGGAGGAGGAGATGGTGGGCGTCGACATCCTCTCCATCGCGTTAATCGGAGTTGTGAACGCTGGGGTGAACGGATAGACTTGCTAGAGACTTTCTTCAGTCGGTGCATCCAACCACTGCAGGCCAGGGCTCACCCCATGTGGTTGTATGAGGGGCCGGGTGACTACACTCGGGTGCATCTTGAAGATCTCACCGAGAAGGAGGTGGGCGCCAAGATCAAGGCCATCTCCTACGCTCGCGACAATCCACGAGGGACTCTGTTGGTGCCAACCTTTCATAAGGACCTGCCTCCCATCGAGGTATTTGTCTCTGATTCAGTCGGTTCAGTTGTAGGTTGTCTTCTATATGGTTGATCCTCATGTTTGCATGTGTTTACTTCTCAGGACTTCCAGAACTTGATCTCCAGGATCCCCATGGTGGATCACTCGCCTCAAGATGCGACGAGTGACACCGAGCAGAAGTACTTGGAGAGGTCTGATTACGAGAGCGACGATGATGATGATGATGAGAGTTTGGAGGAGGGGGAAGAGGCGGAGTCCTCTCCATCCTATGAGGCCCCTAAAGAAACCCGCTCCAAGGCACTGCACGACCCCAAGGGTAAGGAGGGAGAAAATCAACAGTCGACTGCTTCTGGTCGAGCGACTCAGAGTTCCAAACGCGCTCGCACCGAGGCTGAGAGCTCGTCGGAGAAGTAGCCCAAGCTGCCCAAGCAGATTTCCTCCAAGCCTCGGAAGGCTTCTGTGCTGCGGGTCCGGGTGGTAGTGCCTGTGGCCTCAAAGTAAGCGTTCTCACCGACTCCTTGTTCATTTTTAAATTCATTCGGTTGCTAACCGAGTGCTATTTTGTCCTTGTAGCAACGACACCTCGACAACCTCAGTAGACCCGCACGCCCGGCCCAAGCGATGTTGAGCGGCAGATTCCGCCACCTCCAAAGGTGTGTTGTATTGATTGACTCACACGGTTATGCCTTCTCTGACTGGACTTTGATGATTCCTCTGATTTATGCAGCCTTGCCCGAGATTTATCCAGCTGGACGACGAAGTGAGTGCTGACCCGCCGAATCCGGATGACGTTAGGGAGGGAGTGCAGGGTGCTGACACACCAATGACAGACGCCTCTCCTCGCTAGACAGCCCGTGTTCCTCCGGCCAAGGTTGCTGCCAGAACTACAAGGCCAAGCCCTCTGGCTCGGGGCGGTTCGGCTTCTTCGTCGGCGGTGGTGCCCCCTGTAGGGTCTACCCAAGCTCCTTCGAGTGGAACGGCAATGATCCCAGCCCCGAGGCAAACTCCTACACCTCCGTCATCTCCAGCTACTCCTTTCTCTCCTGTACCATGTCCTAGAACATCAGGTGGGGGCGAGTAAATAGGCGCTGATCCAGCTGGGTTTAATGTGTAGCCGGCTGAAGGACACCTACGATGCTAGGGCGGCAATGGAGACCAATAATGTCTGAGTAAGTACCATTGTGAGTATAATTTCCAGTCGAAGTTTCTTCTTTTCTTGTAGTGGGGTTTCTGTCAGTGGGTTCGCAGGGCACACCCACTGGGTGTACCGAATTTCCTTATGTTCACTCAGAGTCTAGCGGGAGCGTAGTCGAGTGGGCATGATCCAGTGGGGGCACACTGAGTGCACCCACTGGGTGTAGTCTCCGAGTCTCCTGTTGGCTGGAGTCAGTCGGTAGGAGTCTTCGAATGTAGAATTTTCTTATGTCCACTCAGAGTCTGGCCAGAGCGTAGTCGAATGGACACTTTCCAGTGCGGGCACGCTGAGTGCACAAACTGGGTGTAGTCCCCGAGACTATCGTTGGATGGAGCAGTCGACAGTAGTCTTAGAGCTTTTTTTAGCTCAATTAACGAGTCATTTTCCAATGGGGGCACGCTGAGTGCACCCACTGGGTGTAGTCCCCGAGGCTGCCATTGATCACTGGCGATCGGTGGTAGCCTTTAGAACTTGTCATTAGGCGTTCGGGGTGCCCTACGACACTCGTGCACCGGTGAGATAATAAGTAAGATTGTCTTCGCTACCAACTCGGGAGTCGGCCAAGTGAAGTAGGTCATCTTGTATTGTTGTCCTCTATCTTCTTCATCACCGACTCAGGAGTCAACCGAGTGAGGGTGAGACAGAGGTTACTTCGAGATCTGGTATTGATCGAGCTTGTTCCTTCCAGCGACGCATGCCCAGATGTTTGTGAGTTATTGCTTTTAGTTCCTCTTCAAGATCTTTCGACTGACTGTTTTTTGTATCTTGTAGAGGACATGTGAGATGGTGTCCCACAATGCCGCGATGGAGAAGGAGGTGGCTTCCCTTTGACTCGACTTGGAGGCCGAAAAGCTCAAGAGCGCCCGACTGGAGCAGGAGAAGAAGGCCATGGGAGGTAAGCTATTTCCTCCGACTGGTAGCTAAATGATGTTCTTCCCTCTTGATCCAAACCATTTCACTCCGACAGATATTCATAGCGATAATGACCAACTCGTAATGAGTCTCAGGACTTCTATTTCTTTTGAAACCATGAAGCAGGCGCTGGAGAACAAGGACAAGGACCTGGCGATGGCTCAGAAGGAAGCAACGACCAAGGCCAAACTCGCCGACGGGAAGCTGGCTTCTGTCGGCAAGTTGGAGGAGGAAATCAAGAACCTCAAGATTGTTGCTGATGCCTTCACTCAGGAGAAGGTCAAGCTGGAGGAGAAGGTCGCCCAATTGACCGACAAGAAGGATGCCTTGGAGAAACACCTCGAAGACGTTTGTGAAGAATTTAGTGAGAAGCTTGTTGGTAAGTTCTTCTTTGGCCGAGTGAAATTTGTATATTGCCAAATTCTCTTTGATCATCCGCTCACAGATTGTTTTTCTTGACGCACAACATTGCTGTAACAAGGAGCTGGAGCTCCAGAGGATAGAGAGGGATATGGACCCTTCTAGGTCGCTTGTTGCTGACAATGCCGCCCTTGCCATCCTTCGGCTTGAAGACCGCTTGGAGAATGCCTTGGGATATATCACTCATACAAAAGGTGTAGTGGGTCAGATCGATGAGGAGTTGCAGCCGGGCGAAGAGACTCGGAAGGATCTGGAGTCGATCATGACGCAGCTGAACGAAGTTCCTGCTCGAGTGAAGGCTTGGAAGAAATCTGCTTCCTGGAGTGGTGCTGATGTGGCGCTTTCACTCGTCCATGTTCATTTGAAGAAGATGGACGAGGAGAAGTTGAAGAACCTCTGAGTGGCAAACAAGAAGAACCTCAAGTTTGAGGATTTTATGGAGACCTTCCCTGAAGCCTCCACTCGTATCGTAATCGGATTGACCTGGAAACCTTCGTTGATCCAGCCAGCTCTCCGCCCGAAGCTTAAAAACATTTGATTGAATTTGCCCCGGGATGCCGGGTGGTTGATGTAATGAAATACTTTGCCGAGCCTTGGGCTCGTTTTGCCTTGGAGACATTCGGACGGATCGAATCTTTAACTTGAAACCTTTTGCGCTTCTATTTGCTTCATGTTTTGTTTGGCTTTGGGCGAAAGCTGGTTCGCAGCTAAGCCCCCGAGTGTGGAGCGGATCCTCACTCGGATTATTTTTTAACTTAGGCAAAAGCTGGTTCGCAGCTAAGCCCCTGAGTGTGGAGCGAATCCTCACTCGGGTTGTTTTTTAACTTAGGCGAAAGCTGGTTCACGACTAAGCCCCCGAGTGTGGAGCGGATCCTCACTCGGATTGTTTTTTAACTTAGGCGAAAGCTGGTTCGCGACTAAGCCCCCGAGTGTGGAGCGGATCCTCACTTTGATTGTTTTTTAACTTACGCGAAAACTGGTCCGCAGCTAAGCCCCCGAGTGTGGAGCGAATCCTCACTCGGATTATTTTTTAACTTAGGCGAAAACTGGTTCACAGCTAAGCTCCCGAGTGTGGAGTGGATCCTCACTCGAATTGTTTTTTAACTTAGGCAAAAATTGGTTCACAGCTAAGCCCCTGAGTGTGGAGCGGATCCTCACTCGAATAGTTTTTTTAACTCAGGCGAAAACTGGTTCGCAGCTAAGCTTCCGAGTGTGGAGCAAATCCTCACTCGGATTGTTTTTAGACTTAGGCAGAAGCTGGTTCGCAGCAAAGCCCCCAAGTGTGGAGCGGATCCTCACTCGGATTGTTTTTTGAACTTAGCCAAAAGCTGGTTCGCGACTAAGCCCCCGAGTATGGAGCGGATCCTCACTCGGATTGTT
This sequence comes from Aegilops longissima, assembly GCA_021605205.1. Classification (NCBI taxonomy): domain Eukaryota; kingdom Viridiplantae; phylum Streptophyta; class Magnoliopsida; order Poales; family Poaceae; genus Aegilops; species Aegilops longissima. Next base: position 440,913,365 of record CM038681.1, read on the forward strand.
TTTTAAACTTAGGCAAAAGCTGGTTCGCGGCTAAGCCCCCCGAGTGTGGAGTGGATCCTCACTCGGATTGTTTTTTTAACTTAGGAGAAAGCTGGTTCACGGCTAAGCTTTCTCACCTCTTCACCCACTGGAGGTGTGTTAGTTTCTAAATGTGGGTAATCACCTGAGTGAGATGCGACCGTAGGTCGAACTAGGCGGTATATGGAAAAAGTGAGACTTTTATTCATCTAAGTTCATTCAGACTAACTATTACAATGGAGAAATTTTATTCTAAGTATAAAACTTGCGAAGCAGATTTGCATTCCAAGCTTTGGGATCTTCTATTCCTTTGGTGAAGTTGTACAGTCTGTATGCTCCATTGTGCAAGACCTTGGAGATGGCGAATGGTCCCTCCCAGGGGGGTGCTACCTTGTGAGGTTTCTTTTGATCCACTCGGAGGACCAGGTCTACTTCCTGGAAGGCATGCCCTCTGATGTGTGTATCATGGTAGCGGTGCAAATCTAGTTGGTACAACGTTGATCTTATAAGCGCTAGCTCACGTTCTTCCTCCAGAAGGTCTAGGCCATCCTGCCTTGCTTCCTCAGCTTCAGCTTCCGAGTAAAGATCCACTCCGGGAGAATTGTGGAGTAGATCACTCGGCAAGACCACCTCTAACCCGTACACCATGAAGAATGGGGTGCGGTTAGGGGATCGATTCGGGGCCGTTCATAGGCCCTAGAGGACTGACGGTAGTTCAGTCACCCAGACTCCTGCTGCATGAGTCAGATCACGCATGAGGCGGGGTTTCAATCCCTGAAGTATGGGCCCATTTTCTCTCTCGACTTGTCCATTCGACTGTGGGTGCACCACGGAGGTGTAGTCAAACCGAGTGCCGTGGGTGTAGCAGAGCTCACGAAACTCGTTTGAGTCAAAGTTAGACCCGTTGTCGGTGATGATGTTGTGTGGGTCTCCGAACCTGAAGATGATCTCCCAGATGAACTAAATCGCAGTGGCCGATTCCAACTTCTTTATGGGCCTGTCCTCGATCCACTTGGTGAACTTTTCCTCTTCTACCAGCAGGTGCGTGAAGCCACTCGCCCCAGTCCGAAGGGGACCGACCATGTCGAGTCCCCGGACGGCAAATGGCCAAGTGAGAGGGATAGTCTTCAGGGCAGATGCTGGTTTGTGCGACTGACTTGCATAGAACTAGCATCCAACGCACTAGTCCACTATTTCTCGTGCGGCTTCGTTGGCTCGGGGCCAATTGAATCCGGCCCGGAATGCTTTGTCGACCAGGGTCTGAGAGGATGCGTGATGTCTACATGTTCCTGAGTGAATTTCTTGCAGTATTTTCTGCCCTTCCTCTGGGGATATGCATCGCTGAGTGACTCAAGTTGTACTTTTCTTGTACAGTGGATCGCCCATGACGGTGGAAGCTTTGGATCAGCAGATGATCTAGCGGACTTCATCTTCATCATCTGGGAGCTCTTGCCGGAGCAATTATGCCAAATACGGTTCGGTCCACTCGGGAGTGATGACCAATACCTCTTGCACTAGATCGATTACTGCGGGAATGTCCACTTCAGTCGGATTGGAAGGTCCAACTGGCTGCGGGGGCTCTTCCATAAAAGGATCTTCCTTGATCGTGGGCGAGTGTAGGTGTTCCAGGAACACATTCTTGGGTACTAGCTTCCGAGTGGATCCCATCTTGGCCAGGTCGTCAGCCGCTTGGTTCTTGAGATGTGGTACATGGTGAAGCTCCAGTCCTTCGAAGTGTTTCTCTAACTTTCTGACGCCATTGAAATAGCCGGTCATCGCTGGGCTGCGTATATCCCATTCTTTCATGACTTGATTCAATACTAGATCTGAATCGCCATAGACCATCAGTTGGCGAATTCCCAGAGAAATTGCCATCCGCAGTCCATACAAGAGGGCTTGGTACTCAGCTTCATTGTTGGAGGAGCCGAAGTGGATCTGCAGTACGTAGCTGATACGATCGCCTTTAGGAGATACCAATACCACTCTAACGTCGGAGCCACGGAGCATCTTGGATCCGTCAAAAAACATCTTCCAGTGTTCGGGAACACTCAGGACAGGCTGCTCTTGTTCGATCCATTCAGCCAAGAAATCTGCCAGGGCCTGAGACTTGATGGCCTTCTTGGCTTCAAACCTGATATCTAGCGGGAGGAGCTCAATGGCCCACTTGGCCACTAGGCCAGTGGCATCTCTATTGTTCATGATCTCGGATAGAGGCGCATCGCTTATCACCGCTGTCGGTGTTCTGGGAACCAGGGTACCCAGACTTGCCTGCCTGAGGCCCATGGCGTGGCTCCATCAGCGGCCTGGTACGACCCATCTACAATGCCAACAAGACAAGACCCTCGCGAGGGGCCAAGCCTCATGAGGCGGATGACGCCGAGACCTCCTGAGGGAGCGGCCTCCCCAGGCTGCTGCTGAGGAGCGGAGATTTCTATGCAGGTGCTCAACCTCATGAGGTTGCAGTGACGCAAGCCATGACGATCAAGGCCAGGCGTGTGCCAGCAGGCGTCAAGAAGCCAGTTTGCTCTTTGGTGCTAAGGTGACAAGCACAGGCGCGGAGTCCCGAGGAATCAGGCAAAGGTTTCCATTCACGTGCAACGAGACCAATACCACCAGGACATCATGGCGAATGTCATCACCGAGCCTACCGCAGCGTCACGACCAGAGGCTTTGCAGGAAAAGACCACCTTTGGTCAAGATAAGATGTACTACTTGTCTCCTTTCAAATTGGCCACTGTGGGATCCCTTCCCGCCTTTGCTTTGGAGGAAGAGGACCGAGGCCACTATAAGTATAGGCTAGCCACCACCGAGAGAGGGGGCCGAACCTCCTCAGCTCATTCCCTCACCAGAGCAAACCTTGCGAGGTTGTTCTTCCCTTGTACTAGTTCATCCCCAGCCCCTCGTGAGGCAAATCCACCATAAAGCAGGAGTAGGGTCTTACACCACAAGGTGGCCCGAACCTGGGTAAACTGTCGAGTCCTTTCTCTTCCTTGTTCATCGAGCTAGGCTATGCGGGCGATGATTTGGTTGGCCAGAGAGGTTGAGTTCTCCGCACACGCCCCAGAGTTTGAACCTTTCTTGGGTCTGCAGAGCCCTGAATCCGACATTTGGCGCGTCAGGTAGGGGCGTGTCGAGATCCTCGCCCCTTCGCCAACCACGTACTGTCCTCGCCCTGTTGCCTTCATGGCGGAGGCTCCCCGAGCTTGCGCTGAGCATTGGGACACTCGTGCCCCCGGGCGGCACCCCCCGGCCACGGAGCTCGACCTCACCCCATGCTCCTCGTGGCTAACGATGCCGCCGGTGTCGCCGGCCATCAGCGACGGGCCCCGCCACAGCCCTCTTCCGCGCGGCGCTGCAATCACGCCACCACGCTGTCCTCCGACTATTCCACGACGTCGTCCTCGCACGCTCGCCATAGATTGATGAACACACGGGCTGCGCTCCTCGTGGAGCGGGAGTTGCTAAGATGCCGGCTTGCGGAAGGCAGCGGCGACGCCTTGCTTGGCCGGTTCGCTGAGCTACTCGATGTCGCCTGCGAGGGTGCGTAGCCTTTTCGCGCCATGCCGTCGTCACGCACACCACCGGGGATCCAAGCCTGCCCCTGCTGCATATGCTCATCCTTCCAGAGGGAGCCCGAAGGGTATTGCGGCGGCAATCTCGTGTGTGCCGTCCTCCACCCAGCTCAAGGCGTGTCCCCCCAGAACATGATCGGGATCGGTGGCCCCTTCAGGAGCCGCGACGAAGGATGACCCCCTGGTCGCTGCGACAAGGCACCGGAGATGATGGGCGGTGGACTAGAGGGACCGGGGGGCTGGCCTCAGGATGATGGCCCCTGTTGCCTCTGTGCAACCGTCGGAGAGCTCTCTGTACGAGCAAAGGAGAGGCCTACACGCGTTCCCCTCATCAGCCCAGACATCGAGATCACCAAGCCCACGGGGTGGTGGGGGGAGGCCTCTTACGAGCCAATCCAATGCCTCGCCGACACCTTCGACAACAACGGTCGCCAGTTACAACCAATATCTTTGGAACATGTCGCGCTAACCTTGGATCACAGGTAAACCGCGCCACGGCGGCGCACCTCCGGACGTTGGCCCTGCCCCAGGCAGGCAGGGCGCGCCGGGAGGTCGCGCGGAGGAAGCTCGGCGCCAGGGCTCTCACCGTGTTGCGAGGCGCAGGGCGCCACCACTACGGTGGCGCATGCCATCCAGAAGTGGATCCTCCGCTGGGAAAGGCGCCGACGAGCCCTTGCCCGGTCGAGGGCCTGCGGCCACCTGACCACCGCCCGCGTAGCGCCTTACCCCTTGGTCCTGTCCTGGTTTCCGGACACCCTAACGGTGGTCGGGGTATGCGCGTAGCGGGGTCCCCGCCTAGGGGGCAAGAAGCACCCCTCAAGTCTCCGCTCGTGACACTCTCACGTAATAATGAGTGGCGTTGTACACGTCCCGGAGTCTCCTGAGCACTGCCCGTGAGCCTCACGGGGGCTCCCACCCACATCCCAGTGGAAGCCCCATGCTCTGCGCTGGTGGACGACACTGCCCCCGAATGGCTGGGCCCATGCCCAGTGATAGCCCCATGCTCCGTGCTAGGGGAAGACTAGAAGACTAGGGTAGGCGCCGGACGCGGCCATTTTCCTTGCCTTCTCTTGTAGCCGAATATGCTGTTTCTTGGAATAAACTTGCAGCTTTTGCGTTGTTATTGGAAAAAGGGGGGGTGTTCGTGGTTCTTCATTCTCCTAGTTGTTTTTCCTTCTTTTGGTTTCCGTTTTTGTGAAAGATGGGGGACGCCCGTGGTTCGCTCCACCGCTCTGTGCGAGCGGGGGCAGGGCACGGTGCACACGCCGGCGCTAAAAATGCCCTGAGGGCCCTAGCCACAACAGCCGTAGCCTCGCCCGCTCGTGCACCTCTCTGGATCCTTGCGAGGCGCTCTCAAGCGAACTAGTGGGCGTGCATCCCTGACCCCTCCCGGAGCTTGAACCAGGCATCCTGACAAGGCACGACAGCGACGGTCACCCCAACTCTGGGGTTGGGAGTGCGCGAAAAGTAAAAGAAGGACGACAAGAGGGAGTGCAAATACCACTTAATGCATCGCAGGAAAATTCTTCCAAAAAATGCTTTCGCATCCCCGTGGGGTCACGTTCAAAGTCTTGACAGGAAAGCAGGAAAATACAAGCTTAGCGAGACGCGCCACCGTCAGCATCGCTGTCATCATCATCACTGTCAGCTCCGCCCTCTTTAGCTGCGAGCGCAACCACATCGTCGGCAAGGGTGAATTCCACGATCAGGTCATCCACATGGTCATCCACTCAACTCGCTAGGTCACCTGGGGTACTCCGGGCACGGGATCGCGGCGCTGAAGTCGAAGTCGGGATCGAGGCTAAGAAGGTAGCTGAAGACACGCGAGAACGCGCGTCCAAGAAGGTCACGACTCTTCTCTTTGACGAGCTGGCACACCCTCGCGGCCCCGCCTTCGAGGCAGGTCACGACCTGAGTGAAGAAGCGGAGGTAGCCGGCATCATTAGATTCGTACGGGCGGGAGATGCTCTTGTTGCAGATGGTGCTTAGGGCCCGGTTGGCCCTGACCATGAGTTCCTCGAACATCAAGGAGCGCTCACTCTGCAGCGTTTGGTGGCGGCCTGCCTCGTCCGAGGCTCTCTCCACGAGGGACGAAACGCCTTCAACCTGCTAATGAAGGGAGGACAGCTCGGCCTCAACAGTGGCCCGGGCTGCCTCGGCGGCCTTCTTGCGCTGCTCTACCGCAACCAGCTTCACCTTGAGGGCATCGGCCTTGCCTTGCAGTTCAATGAGCCGCTGCTTGAAGCGAGCCTCTTGGAGCCCCAGCTACTAGCGATATTCCTCGACAAGGGCCTCGCGGATCCCTGCCACCTTCTGGTCGACCTCACGTTGGATCCTTGCCTCCCGATAGGCAAGAGCATCCTCGGCTGTGGCCACATGGCGCTCCATCACCTCCAGCCACTCGCGCTCCAGGCTTAGCTCCACTGCCTCCAACGCCAGCGTGTCATCGGGCGTGCATAGCCTCGCCTCGCTCAAGGGCGACCCGGTCGTCGAAGCGGCGAGCACGACCATGCATGCCCGGACTTGCTGCTCAAGGATGGAGTTAGAAGCTTGGAGCTCCCTCTCGCGTGCCTCTGCCGCGTCACGACGACGGTCTGCGGCTCATGCCTCCTCCAAGGCGCAATCGCGAGCCTCCCTCGTCGCAGCCAGAGGCCCCTCCGCCTCCATGCGGGCCTGCTCGCACTGTAGACGACTGAAGTTGATGGCAACTTGCAGCTGGCGCCATTCGCGCGCCAGGCGTAAGCGCTCCGCCTCGAGGCGGGCATCAACGTCACCAAGCTCCACCTCGAGGCTCCCCAGTGCGCTCGCTGCCTCTCGAAGAAGGTCATGACGGACGACACTGCGCCCGCATGCAATCTCCAACGCCTGACCTGCGCTCTCCCCTGCGTCCGGGTCAGCCCAAGAGGCGTGCGAGGCCTCGCCCGCCTCAGGAAGGGGTCCGGATGCTGGGGCTCCCTCGCCCGCTCCTACGGCCCAAGCTAGGGCCAGACACGGACTCGCCCCGCTGCTTCAGGATGGTGTCATCCCACAAGGCGCCCAGCTACCGGCGAAGATCAGTGGGGGAGCCCTTGGCACAACATCCGATCCCCAGAGACCGCCCAGGAGAAGGATGCCGGCAGCACTATCCTGCGGCTCCCCGAGGGTGACCCTAGCTCGCGTACAGGCACTGCATTGCGCGCGGCCATCGGGCTCATGAGGCTTATGGTCGTAGTGGGATTAGTGCCCTCTAGAGGACGCGCCTGGGACACACTCGCCCCGCAACGGGAGGGATCCTAAGGGGCATAAATCAGAAAAGAGCGCAGCATGCAAGAGTCAAGGGAAAGGCAAGGTACTTACTCATCCACGGCTATCCATTTGCTCCTTTTTAGGGTCCGAGGGACGAGGTAGCAATGGCTCCCGAGCCCCTTCCCCCTACAGGATACCCCAAGGTCTGGAAGGGACACGCCGCAGGCCGGCGCGCAACCCTTCATGGCAGGGGCGGAAGCTACATCCATAGGCGGGGCTCCTCCCATGCCGCCTGCGAGGGTGGAGGACGCCACCTCAGGAGCGCATGGGGGCGCCTGCCCTCCGGCAGCCACGTCAGGAGCGCGTAGTGGCGCCCACTCTTCGGCAGCCACCTCAGGAGCGCTCGGCGATGCCTGCTCCCCTGCGGCCACCTTTGGAGCACGCACTGCAGGACCTTGAGCATAGGAGCCACCAAGAGGGGGTTCTTGCGAGGCCCCACGTGGCCCTCGGGGAGCAGCCCCCCCCCTCGTCGAAGCACGACATCTTCTCGGCGAAGGCCTTCCCGTTCAGGTAGTTGTACAAAGGGAGTCCCTCAAGGGAAAGCGCGGCGGGATCCCCACCCGTCAAAAGCTGCAGCACCCTGCGCAATGTGTTGAGGGGGAGTGAAGGCACCTGGAGCCTCGTGGGGTCGCTAGGGCCAGTGAAGGCCCACATTGGGTGAGTATGGCGCTGGAGCGGAGCGATGCACCGCCGGATGAATTCCTTCACCACCATCGCCATCGTCAACCTCGCCTGCTGCAGCTTGGCCAGCGTGCACAAGATGCGCGCGACCAGCGGGTTAGCAAGCTCTGCGTGTCCCCAATCGGAGCTTGGTTCCGCCAGCGCCGATGAAGAAGGAGCAGGGGGCTAAACACGGTGGCATCCACATACACCCACTGCTTCTGGAACCCCCTCGCGTCCGGGCGGAGCGTGAATTCGATGCCTGAGCCGTCAGTCACCGCCACCGCCTGGAGCGACACGCACCCCGAGCATTGCCTGCCGTCGACCAGGTGGAGCGAGAAGAAATGGCGGAGCAAGGCCACGGACGGAGCTATGCCCATGAAGCCCTCGCACAAGAAGGCAAAAGCAGAGAAGAGGATGATGGATCCAGGATCCAAATGCAGCGCGTGGATCTGGTAATGCGAGAGCACGACGTGGAAGAAATTGGAGAACGAAGGCAGCAGGCTGGCAAAGAGAGCGTGGAGATGAAGGGGGATTTCAGTTGCCTCCATATTGGCTAAGGTCCGAGAGGCAGGCTAGACCATCGTCGCTTTCCACCCGTTAGAATCAATGGCGAGGGCTTGCCAGACCTTGTTCAGCCCCTCCTGGTTGATCACCGTGGACTGGTCCAGCGCTGGTTCCGGCCCCGGCGAGGGTTCCGTGGCCACACGGGCTTTCCCCTTCATCGTCCTGGGAGCCATAGCGGTGGAGTGGATTGGAGCTGGCGTGGAATCTGTTGAAGAAGGCGCAAGCCCGCAGGAAGGAAGGGGAGCAGAAGGCAAGTGCAGCGGGCAATGATGGCTAGGCCACGTATGCCAGGAAGTTGTCAAGTCAGGCAGTTGCCGAGGTGGCGTCGGGAAGTGGAGACGCCCACGTCCCATCGAGCACCACGCGTCAGCCTGGCCCGCAGGCGATTGGGGCCCGCTGCGCTTCGCCCTTGCCCTTTGGCTTCGCCTCGAAGCCAAGTACGAGCGTGCCTTGGGCTCGGGGGCTACTGTCGGTGTTATGGGAACCAGGGTACCTAGACTTGCCTGCCTGCGGCCCATGGCGTGGCTCCATCGGTGGCCTGGTACGGCCCATCTACAATGCCAACAAGAGAAGACCCTCGCGAGGGGCCAAGCCTCGCGAGGCGGACAACGCGAGACCTCCTGAGGGAGCGGCCTCCCCAGGCTGCTCCCGAGGAGCGGAGAATTCTATGCAGGTTCTCAACCTCATGAGGTTACAGTGATGCAAGCCATGACGATCAAGGCCAGGCGGGCGCCAGAAGGCGTAGAGAAGCTAGTTTCCTCTTTGGTGCTAAGGAGTCAAGCGTAGGCGCGGGGTCCCGAGGAATCAGGCAAAGGTTTCCATTCCCGTGCAACGAGACCAAGACCATCAAGACGGCAGGACGGATGTCATCACCGAGCCCATGACAGCGTCATGACCAGAGGCTTTGCAGGCGAAGACTACCTTTCATCAAGATAAGATGTACTGCTTGTCCCCTTTCAAATTGGCCACTGTGGGATTCCTTCCCGCCTTCGCTTTGGAGGAAGAGGACCGAGGCCACTATAAGTATAGGATAGCCACCACCAAGAGAGGGGGTCGAACCTCCTCAGCTCATTCCCTCACCAGAGTAGACCTCGCGAGGTTGTTCTTCCCTTGTACTAGTTCATCCCCAGCCCCTCGTGAGGCAAATCCACCATAAAACAGGAGTAGGGTCTTACACCGCAAGGTGGCCCAAACCCTGGGTAAACTATCGAGTCCTTTCTCTTCCTTGTTCATAGAGCTAGGCCGTGGGGGCGACGAACTGGTTGCCCGAAGAGGTTGAGTTCTTCGCACACGCCCCAGAGTTTGAACCTTTCCTGGGTCTGCGGAGCCCTGAATCCGACAACTGTGATCGAGTGCTCTTGGAAATAATGCGCTACCTTCTTTGAAGTAAGATAAATTCCATATACTAGCTTCTGATAATGCGGATACCTTTGCTTGGAAGGCATGATGACTTTAGAGATGTAGTAGACCGGTCGTTGGAGCTTGAAGGCTTTGCCTTGTTCTTCCCATTCCACAGGGAGGATCGTGCTACAATTTGGCTCATGGCCGCGATGTATAAGAGCAAGGGCTCTTTGCTGCTTGGAGCAGCTAGCACCGGCTGGGTGGAAAGCAAGGCTTTAAGTTCCTGGAACGCAGCCTGCATTTCGAGAGTCCACTAGAACCTGTTAGACTTTTTCAACAGGTGGTAAAGTGGCATGGCTTTTTCATCGAGTTGCGAGATGAATCTACTCAGGGCTACTAGCTGGCCTGTGAGGCGCTTCACATAGTGCAGACGCTTCAGTTGCTTCATTCGGACGATTGCCTCTATATTCTCAGGATTAGCATCGATCCCTCGTTCAGAAATGAGGAAACCGAGTAACTTTCCCCCGAGTACGCCGAATGTACACTTGGTTGGGTTGAGCTTGATGCCAAAAGATCACAAATTCGTGAAGGTCTCAACGAGGTCAGTCAGGAGGTCGGAACCTTTCCTGGACTTAACCACAATGTCATCCATATAAGCTTCTACGTTCCGACTAATTTGCTTTCGTAAGCACTTTTGGATCATGTGGAATGTGGCCCCAATATTTTTCAACCCAAATGGCATCCTGATATAGCATAAGCACCCGAATGGGGTGATGAACACTGTTTTTATTTCATTAGGGCCGTATAGTCAGATCTGGTGGTACTCGGAGTACGCATCCAGGAATGATAACCGCTCACATCCAGCAGTATAATCTACTATCTAATCTATGCGAGGGAGAGGAAAATGATCTTTCGGGCTGGCTCAATTGATGTGCCTAAAATCTACACTCATTCGAAGAGTCTTATCTTTCTTCGGCACCATGATGACGTTGGCGAGCCACTCGGAGTGGTACACCTCTCGGATGAATTCGGCGCTAAGAGCCGTGCTACCTCTTTGTCAATTGTCTTGCGCTTCTCAGTTGAAGATCGCCAAAGATATGATAGGCTTCGTCACCGAGTCTACACGGAGTCTGTGCTTGGCTAGTTCCTTGGGAACACCCGGCATGTCAGAAGGCTTCCATGCGAAGACTGGACGAGGGCGACTTCCTATTTGCTGTCCAGGGTGGTGGAGACATTGGTCGGGGCAGTCCTCGTGTCCTCAGGGTGGATGTGCACCGGCTTCGTCTCTCCTGCCGACTGGAAAGCAGATTCCACAGTCGGCTTCTTGGACTTCAAAAGTTTGCTTGGGTTTGCCGCCTTCTTGTATTCGTCCAACTCGGCCATCACCATCTGCTCATCAGCGATCTAGGATCCCTTCTGGAGGCACTCTTCGGCCAGCTTCCGATTGCCTGTGATAGTGATCACGCCTTTAGGCCCGGGCATCTTGAGTTTAAGATACACTTAACATGGACGGGCCATGAAACGTTCGTAGGCAGGCCTACCCAGGATGGCATGGTAAGCGCTTTTGAAATCTACCACTTAGATGGTCAGCCGTTCCTTTCGTAAGTTCTTCTCTTCGCCGTATACGATGTCGAGAGTCATTTGGCTGAGTGGCTTGGCCTTCTTCCCGTGGATTACCCCATGGAACGGCATGTTACTCTTGCTGAGCTGGGTCATCGGGACGCCCATCGCCTCTAGGGTGTCAGCGTAGATGATGTTAAGCCCGGTGCCACCGTACATTAGGACTTTGCGGAATCCGACTCCTCCCACGACTGGATTCACTACCAAGGCCTGCCGCCTGGGGGTCAGTATGTGAGCTAGATGGTCTGACTGATCAAAAGTTACCGGTGTCTTGGCCCAGTCGAGATATTTGGTGACAGTCGGAACTGCCATGTTGACCTCTCGATTGATCACCTTGAGGTGGCTCTTGCTTTCAACGTCGGCGAAAATCATGAGGACCTTTTCAAAGTTGGGGTACCCGGAAGTACCTCTGCCTCCGTCTTCATCGTCGTCATCTCTTTCTCCAGAAGAATCCTGCCGCAGCTCTTGCTTCAGGAGTCGACACTCCCGAGTGGTATGTTTGGGCAAGATCAAGTTGCCTTCCTCATATTTCTTCGTGTGGATCTGGCAAGGCTGGTCGAGGATGTCGCTCTTCATGGTGACCTGCTTCTTTCCCTTCCAATCCTTCTTCTGCTTTTGGGAACTCTTTTTGCCTTGGCTGGCCAGAGCCGCGGCCTCGGCATTCCCTCCGGCATCTGCTTTCTGCTTGTGCTTCTTGCCCTTGTTCTCTGACTGATGTGCGTCTCCTACTCGACTCTTGCTGCTCCTCGGACGGTCTTCCTCTTCTCCATTGGCATACCGGTTGGCTATCTCCATAGCCCGACTGAGAGTCGGGGTCTTAGTTCGGTCGAACTTCATGTTCAGCCTGGTGTTCGGTGACGTTCTCCACCATGTTGTGCAGAGTGGTCCACCGCTGGATGTACTCTCGGAGAGTTTCATTCTGATTTTGCACATAGTGCTGCAACTCGGTCAAACCTCCTGCTCTCTTGTACGTGCCTTCAAAGGTCTTGATGAACACTTTCGCCAGGTCATCCCAGCAAAAGATACTACTCGGTGGGAGTTGTGTCAGCCAAGCCCAAGCGGAGCCTTCTAGCATCAGCGGCAAATGCTTCATGGCTACATTGTCGTTGCCGCCACCGATCTGGACTGCAACTCGGTAATCTTCTAGCCAAATTTCGGGCTTGGATTCGCCAGTGAACTTGTTGATCCCCGTGGCCAACCTGAAGTTGTTGGGAATCTCAGCCCTCGTATATAACGGCTGAAACACTCGGGACCTGACGGTAAGGAACCACTCGGTAGGTCATGCTCTTGGTCTTCCTGCAAGGCCCAACCTTTGTCGACCAAGTTCTGAGTGAGAACGGATCTCGCGTTGAACAATGGGTCTCGAGCGTCCCTCGACGGACGAGTAGGACTCGACCTGCGTTCACCGCTGTGCGTCCTACTGTCGTCGTAGGGCTGGCGCACACACGCGACGTCACGGGGCTGGGGCATCGGGGCACGGCCGTAGTCATCGTTACGCGAGGGCGACACAACTTGATCGCGTCTCCGATCTCCGTGATGATCTTTGGAGGAAGAAGTGGCTTGGCGCCTGCCCGAGCCGAGTGGGCTATGAGCCGACTAGACAGTCTCCACACGCATGGATGTGTTATGGGTCCAGTCTCTGGACTGGGACACCGCCGCGTTCTATGACAGTGTTGTCTTGAGGAGCGCCTGGATCTGACGAATCCCCTCTCCGGCCGAAGAGCCGGAGGACTAAATGGAATTTGCGATCTGAGTGGTAGTCGCTAGATTTTGCAACGGAGTACTAAGAACTTGATAGTTACGAGGCTGGTCATTAGAGTAGAGCCGATGCTTGTGCCGACTGGAGCTGGGTTGATGGCGCTCGCGTTCATCCAGCTCCCGCTGAAGCCATTCGAGGCTATCACGCTTGGCCAAAGTAGCCAGGCGAGTCGACTCCATGCCTAACGCCTCGGGAGTTGTCTCGATGATAGGAGTGTTCAATAGCTAATCGTTCCGGCGACGGAGCTCATCCTGTTGGTCCCGAGTGAGAGCTTGAGGCACATATGGCTCGTTCCCCGGAAGCCGCCGTTGGTGTTGACGTGGGATGCACCCTTGTGATCGTCTTTGGGCTCCGGGTAGCCTGGGGCACGCGGTGCTCAGAGTTATTCGCCATAAGGATCTCAGTGGTCGACTTGATGCTCTCGGACTCAGACTCCTCTGAGGAATCGCCGAGTGATCCGTTCGAGAGGTCGAGGGCGGGCTCGTCAAACTTGATAGCCGCTACCTGTTCCATCGCTGCCTGAGCGGCGACAACGTGCTTGATCCAACACTGCAGCCGTGAACGCCCGGAGCGCTTGCGACGGCGTACAATGATGGGATGGGAAACCACTCGGTATGGAGCCGAGGGCTGTCGGAGAAGGACTCCGTAGGAAGAAGCTCAGAAGTGCGTCGCGCCATGGGTGGGCAATGCCACCACGTCCAGCGGGGCTTCGCGTAGCCATGCTGAGTCATCGGCGGTGAAGAAGATCGCCCCGAAGCGGATTTTGCCGCCGCCTGACATGATGATGATGATGAAATCCACCTACACCATGAAATTTTGCTAGACGCCTAGCCCTATGGTGGGCGCCAACTTTCGGGGTTATGACCCTGACAATGAGTACTAGGGGTACGAATAAGGGGCAGAGACTAGCTACGGCGTAGGTGTAACACAAGGTGTTTAATGAGTTCAGGCCCCTCACTCGGTGGAGGTAAAATCCCTACATCTCGTGCCCTGAGGCTTGCTTTGATTTGATGGATAGGGTTACAAGGTTGAACGTTCTCGGCCATGGAGAGGGGCGTGGCTTATATAGAGTGCGCTGCAGCCCCATGTCTCCCATGCCGCCGGGGCAATTAATGTCATTGAATTAGGTAGTTACTAGTGTAATGAGCCTATACTACAACAGTTACAGGTAACGTTAGCTATACCTCTATTTAGTGGACGACTTCTTGCCCTGTACGTCCGAGTGGTTGATTGTCCGCCGAGTGACGTGTGGTTGTCTGAGTGTTGTAGAGCCGTCTGAATGATCCTCTTGATGTATGCATCCAAATCCCGGCATGGTCAAGGGACCTACCTATGATGGTGATGGCCCCCATGTGGGTCCCAAATGATGGCCCCCATGTGGGTCCCAAATGATGGCCCTTGATCCTACCTGTAATAGGTGACCACATCAACTAACTTGTCACTTGATGTTGTAGGAGCATCACTTGAAGCTTTGTATGCACCACTTGACTTGTTGTGGAGCTCTTCCTTATCCTTGAGTGACATCTCATGAGCAACAATTCTACCAATGACTTCCGTGGGCTTGAGATCTTTGTAATTGGGCATTATTTGGATCAATGTGCACACGGTATCATATTTTCCATCCAAGGATCTAAGGATCTTCTTGATAATGAATTTTTCGGTCATATCTTCACTTCCTAAGCCGGCAATCTCATTTGTGATGAGAGCAAGCCTAGAGTACATTTCGGAGACTCCTTCACCATCCTTCATCTTGAACTTGTCAAGTTGACTTTGAAGCACATCCAACCTAGATTCCTTGATGGACTCGGTACCGTCATGCATATCAACCAAAGTATCCCAAATTTCCTTTGCATTCTCGACTTATTTTGTTGAATTCTTCAGGGCGCAATCCATTAAATATAATATCACAAGCTTGAGCATTGTATTGCAACATCTTCAATTCTTCCGCGGTCGATTCATGATTCGTTTCTCTACCATCCTCAAAGACTTCACCTTGCAAGCCAATACGAACAATAGCCCAAACGGCGGGGTTATGACCAAGAATATGCATTTTCATCTTATGCTTCCAACTAGCAAAATTTGTACCATCAAAATAAGGACCTCTACGGTGATAGTTACCCTTGCTAGACGCCATACTCTCCTATGTTGTGAAACCAAGGCTATGATTACCAAAGCTATGGAAATCAAGGCTAATGGAGACCCAAGCTCTGATACCACTTGTAGGATTGAAAGTATGTCTAGAGGGGGGGGGGGTGATTAGACTACTTGACCAAATAAAAACCCTTCATTTCCCCAATTTTAGTTGTGGGCAGATTTTAGCAATTACGGTAAGTCAAGCAATCAACCTACACATGCAATTCTAAGAGTATAGTAGCGGAATGTAAAACATTGCAGGTGAAGGTAAAGGGAAGGGTTTGGAGAAGGCAAACACAATGGAGACACAAAGATTTTTGGCATGGATTCGATAGGTGGTGCTATCGTACGTCCATGTTGATGGAGACTTCAACCCATGAAGGGTAACGGTTGCGCGAGTCCATGGAGAGGGCTCCACCCATGAAGGGTCCATGAAGAAGCAACCTTGTCTATCCCACCATGGCCATCGCCCACGAAGGACTTGCCTCACTCTGGTAGATCTTCATGAAGTAGGCAATCTCCTTGCCCTTACAAACTTCTTGGTTCCACTCCACATCATGTGAGAGGCTCCCAAGCAACACCTAACCAATCTAGGAGACACCACTCTCCAAAAGGTAATACACAGTGTGTTGATGATGAACTCCTTGATCTTGTGCTTCAAATGATAGTCTCCCCAACACTCAACTCTCTCTCTCTCTCTCTCTCTCTCTAAGATTTGGCTCTGGTGGAAGAAGGATTTGAGTGGAAAGCAACTTGGGAAGGCTAGAAATCAATGTTCAAATGGTAGGAATGGAATCTCTTGATCTCAACACATGAGTAGGTGGTTCTCTCTCAGAAAATGAATGGTGGAAGTGTAGACACGTTCTGATGGCTTTCTTCTATGAGGAAGAGGGGGTGGAGGGGGTATATATAGCCACAACACAAAATCTAACCGTTACACACTTTTGACCCATCTCGGTGGCACCGAATAGAAAACTCGGTGGCACCGATCTGTGCAAAAATATGAATGTTAGGAATTTCGGTGGGACTGATAGGAACAACTCAGTGGCACCGATGTGCTAGGCTTACGGCAAACTTCATTTCGATGGTGCCGATCGCATCATCTCGGTGGGACCAAAGTGAATGCAATGAGCAACATAGAATCAGTCTAGCCAACTCGGTGGGACCGATTACAACATCTCGGTGGGACTAAAGTGAATGCAGCAAGTCACAGAGCGCTGGCAAGGCCATCTCAGTGGGACCGAGATCCGTAGCGGTGTGACCGAATTGTTAGGGTTTTGGCAGTGGCTATGTCAAGATGAACTCGGTGGCTCCGGATGGGAAATATCGGTGGGGCTGAGTTGGGAATTAGGTTTTGGACATATTTGGATAGAGAAAGTGGCTGAGGGTTTTGGAGCAATATCACTAAGCACTTTGAGCAAGTAGGTCATTAAGCAACACCTCATCCCCTTTTAATAGTATTGGCTTTCCTATGGACTCAATGTGATCTTGGATCACTTAAACAAAAATATAGAGTCTTGAGCTTTTTCCAATCCTTGTCCTTAGCATTTTGAGGGGTCCACATCTCTATTTCATGCCATGCCAAACATTGAACATCTTGAAATATTTATCTTGAATGGATATTAGTTCAATGAGATACATATGTTGTTATGAATTACCAAAACCACCTGGGGATTAGTTGCACTTTCAACCACCCTTTACATCGCTGAAGGCACGGGGGAGACACAGCTCATACGCGCGCCGGATCCCATGGTGGTGCCAGCGGTACGCGCTAATGAGGGTGTGGTGGCCTTGGCGGCAAGCGCGGAAGAGCTGGCGGCCGCAGCTGATCTGTTGGGGGCACGCGCTGTTCTGTACACGAAACGAGCAGTTAAGGCCGCGGCCTGAGCGACACGTGATGATGAGCCCGCCATTGACTTGGAGTTGAGCCTCCTTAGGGTTTGCTAGAGCTCTAGCAGCACACGCAGCAGATGCCTTTGTTTTTTACGACCGCTTGGAACATGTCCGCCAAGGCCGCGTCATACGCGCGTGTTTGGCCATGGACAAGATTTTCCTTGAGACCGGAGATCCTGTGATGGAGCAAGAGCAAATGAATGGGCGGGCCTATGAAATGTTCAAGGACATGGTCGTCGCCGACCCGAATCTCGACCCTTCCTTCCGAGAGAGGATTTTGCATGAGTGCAGAGAATATTTCTACATCGCCGCACCAACAGGCCAGCCCCGCAACAAAGCCGATGAGTACCTGTTTATATAATTGTTTTTTTGAACCATGTTGATATGTAATGCTGCTATTATGTTGTTTGGTTGATTGTGTATGAGTATGAACAATAATTTGTGCGATCATTTTCTGAATCAGGTGCTTATTAGCATGAATAGTATGTGTTATTGTTGGTATGTGTTACTACACAACTCTGATTACTGGCCTATTTGCTGGGTATCACATGCATCTTGCTACGTCGAATTGTTTGTGTTATTTTTTATCATCGCAAACAGTCCACCCAAGTGACCTGTTTGCCTGGTATCTGATGTCTACTACACAACTTGTTCTTGTAGACTCGTGTTGGGCCTCCATGCGTAGAGTTTTGTAGGACAATAGCAATTTTCTCTCAAGTGGATGACCTAAGGTTTATCAATATGTGGGAGGCATAGGATGATGATGGTCTCTCTCAAACAACCCTACAACCAAATAACAAAGAGTCTCTTGTGTCGCCAAGACACCAAATACAATGGTAAATTGTATAGGTGCACTAGTTCGGCGAAGACATGGTGATACAAGTGTAGTAATGATAGTAGATATTGATTTTTGTAATAGGAACAATAAAAAACAGCAAGGTAGCAAGTAACAAAAGTGAGCACAAATGGTATTGCAATGCTTGAAAATGAGGCCTAGTGTTCATACTTTCACTAGTGCAATCTCTCAACAAGGCTAATATAATTGGATCATATAACCATCCCTCAACATGCAATGAAGAATCACTCCAAAGTTCTTATCTAGTGGAGAACATAAGAAGAAATTGTTTGTAGGGTACGAAACCACCTCAAATTTATTCTTTCCGATCAATCTTTTGAGCTATCCCTATAAGTGCCACAAACATCCTTAGAGTTCGTACTAAAATAACACCATATGATACACATCAACCAACTCTAATGTCACATAGATACTCTAATGTCATAGCGAGCATCTATGAGTTGATTATACGATATGCATCAAACAATTTCAGATTCATAATACTCAATCCAACACAAAGAACTTCAAAGAGTGCCCCAAGATTTCTACCAGAGAAACAAGGACGAAAGCGTGCATCAACACCTATGCATAGATTACCCCAATGTCACCTCAGGAATCCGCGAGTTAAGTGCCAAAACATATATCAAGTGAATCAATATGATACCCCATTGTCACCACGGGTATTCATAGCAAGACATACATCAAGTGCTCTCAAATCCATAAAAGTATTCAATCCGATGATAACGAAATCTCAAAGGGAAAACTCAATTCATCACAACAAGATAGAGAGGGAGAAACACCATATGATCCAACTATATCAACAAAGCTCGCAGTACATCAGGATCATGCCAAATCAAGAACATGAGAGAGGGAGATATCAAACATATAGCTACTAGCACAAACCCTCAGCCCCGAGGGTGGACTACTCTCTCCTCATCATGGTGGCTGCCGGGATGATGAGGATGGCCTTCGGTGATGATTTCCCCCTCCGGCAGGGTGCATGAACAGGGTCCAGATTGGTTTTTCGTGGCTACAGAGGCTTGCGGCGATGGAACTTCTGATCTAGGGTTATTTCTGGGGGTTTCTGAATATATAGGATTTTTGGGCGTCAGTTACATGATGAGATGGGCCTTGCGGGGCCCACTACCCACCAGGGCGAGCCAGCCCCCTAGCGTGCCTTGGTGCCTAGTGGGGCCCTCATGGCTCTTCTGGCCCTAATTGCTTGTATCTGCGTTGCCAATTCCCCGAAGAGGAGAGGATGATGCATCA
Organism: Aegilops longissima; assembly: GCA_021605205.1. Taxonomy (NCBI): domain Eukaryota; kingdom Viridiplantae; phylum Streptophyta; class Magnoliopsida; order Poales; family Poaceae; genus Aegilops; species Aegilops longissima. Next base: position 440,932,317 of record CM038681.1, read on the forward strand.
CAACAACGTAAGTATTTCCCGCAGTTATGAAACCAAGGTTATCAATCTAGTAGGAGAACCAAGCAACACTATGTAAACAACACCTGCACACAAACCACAAAAACTTGCAACCCAACGCGTAAGAGGGGTTGTCAATCCCTCCTCGGTATTGAGATAGATTAAATTGTATGAGATTAGATAAAAAGATCTTGAAAAAATACAAAATAAATTAAGTAAAGAGAAAGTGCAGCAAGGTATTTTTGGATTAATAGATCTTAAAACAATATGATAGGAAATAGACCCGGCGGCCGTAGATTTCACTAGAGGCTTCTCTCAAAAAAATAGCATACGGTGGGTAAACAAATTACTGTTGGGCAATTTATAAAAGAGCAAATAATTGTGACGATATCCAAGGATATGATTATGTATATAGGCATCACGTCCAACATTAGTAGACTGACTCCTGCTTGCATCTACTAGTATTACTCCACACATCGACCACTATCCAGCATGCATCTAGTGTATTAAGTTCAAGGAAAAACGGAATAATGCAATAAGAACGCTGACATGATGTAGACAAGATCTATTCATGTAGGAACAGACCCCATCTTTTTATCCTTAATGGCAATGATACATGGGTGTCATGTCTCCTTCTGTCACTGAGATTGTGCACCGCAATATCGAACACATCACAAAGCACCTCTTCCCATGGCAGGAAAATCAATCTAGGTGGCCAAACCAAACCAAAGTTTCGGAGAAGAAATACGAGGCTATAAAGAACATGCATACAAGAGTTCAACAAAGACTCAAATAATATTCATGGACAGAACTGATCATAAACTCACAAATCATCGGATCCCAACAAACACACCGCAAAAAGTCATTACATCAAATAGATCTCCAAGAACACTGAGGGGAACATTGTATTGAAGATCAAAAAGAGAGAAGAAGCCATCTAGATACTGCCTACGGACCCATAGGTCTGTGGTGAACTACTCACGCATCATCAGAGGCTCAAGGGTGATGATGATGAACCCCTCCGGCAGAGTGACGGAGAAGGCCTCTAGATTGGATCTCATAGTTCTGGAACTTGCGGTGGCCGGAATTGTGTTTTGTCGACTCCCCTAGGGTTTTGGGATTTTAGAGCATTTATAGAGTTGATAGTCGGTGGAGAAGCCTCCCATGGGCCCCACTACCCACTAGGGCCTTCTTGGACCTTCTGGCGCGCCCTGGTGCCTAGTGGGCCCCACGGGCCTCCTTGATACGTCTCCAACGTATCTATAATTTATGAAGTATTCATGCCATGTTTACAATGGTTTTATATGATTTTGGTATGATTTGATTAGAACTAACCCGGACTGACGTTGTTTTCAGCAGAACTATCGTGGTGTTGTTTTTGTGCAGAAATAAAAGTTCTCGGAATGCGCTGGAAATCAACGGAGATTTTTTCGGAAAATATAAAAAATCTTTGGGCGAAGAGTTGCGGAGGGAGTCCGTGGGCCCCACGAGGTGGAGGTGCACCACCCACAGGGCGCGCCCACATGCCTCGTGGACTCTTCGTGGGGCCCCCTGACTTGTTCTCGACGCCAACCTCTCCTATAAATGCCCAAACCTCCAGAAAAAAACCTAGATCGGAAGTCCCACCGCCGCAAGCCCGTGTAGCCACGAGAAATCAATCTAGGCCCTCTCTGGCACCCTGCCGGAGGGGGCCATCATCACCGGAGGCCATGGAGGAGGATCCCGGAGGGGCCATCATCTCCATGAAGGCCAAGATCCAGAGGGAGAACCTCTCCCCATCCAGGGGAGAGGCCATGAAGGAGGAAGCACAAGGGGGAGAACCTCTCCTCTTCTCTTTCGGTGGCGCCAGAGTGCCATCGGGAGGGGAATCATCACCGCGGTGATCGTCTTCATCAACATCACCATCATCATCACCATCCTCATCTATTTTACGCGGTCCACTCTCCTGCACCCCGCTGTAATCGCTACTTGAACATGGTGCGTTATGCCACATATTATGATCCAATGATGTGTTGCCATCCTATGATGTTTTGAGTAGACATCCTTTGTCTTTGGGTTGATTGATGATCTAGATTGGTATGAGTTGTATGTTTTATTTTGGTGTTGTCCTATTGTGCCCTCCGTGTCATGCAAGCATGAGGGATTCCCGCTGTAGGGTGTTGCAATACATTCATGGTTCACTTATAGTGGGTTGCTTGAGTGACAGAAGCATAAACACGAGTAAGGGGGTTGTTGCGTATGGGATAAAGGGGAATTGATATGTTAATGCTATGGTTGGGTTTTACCTTACCTTAAGGGTCTTTTACATTTGTGTCCCTAACTTGAACCCACTACTCAGATTTGCCCCTAATTTCAAAGCATGCTCAAATTTGCCCCTCTGCCATTATGTGCCATTACAGAAATGCCCTTCCGTGCTGTTTCCGTTTGGTCAAAGGGCTTTGACCGTTTTCCTGACGTTTAATGGACATTTTTGCCCCTCTATGCACATGCCACTTACAGGTGGGACCTACCCAGGAAAAAGAAATCTCTTTCTCTCGTCCCCTCTCTGACTTACACATGGACCCCACCAATATAAAAAAATCTCTCCCTCTCTCAGAATCTCTCTCTCCCTGACATGGCGAGGCTTGGTGGCTCGGCCGGTGGCCGTCGCCGGCGAGGGCCAGCGTGCCTGCGTGTGAGGACCACAGTGGCAGGCTCGGGGTGGTCCGGCGGAGGTGGTGGAGCCGCCGCCCGCAGCTATCGCCGGAGCTATCATCGGAACTACATCATGAGAGCGCGTGAGATCTTCTGTCGATGATGCCGTTGCTGGCCACCACGGCCGGAGTCCAAATCGAGCAGCACGAGCTGTTGGGGAACGTTGCAGAAAATAAAAATTTTCCTACGGTTTCACCAAGATCCATCTACGAGTTCATCTAGCAACGAGTGATAGGAGTGAATCTACATACCTTTATAGATCGCGGCGAAGCGTTCAAGAGAACGGGGTTGAGGAGTCGTGCTCGTCGTGATCCAAATCACCGATGACCAAGTGCGAGCGGACAGCACCTCCGAGTTCAACACACGTCGGAGCGGATGGCGTCTCCGCACCTTATTCCAGCAAGGAGGAGGGAGAGGTTGAGGAAGAAGGCTCCAACAGCAGCACGGCGTGGTGGTGATGGAGTGGCGATTCTCCGCGGGGCTTCGCCAAGCTCACGCGGAGGAGGAGAGGTGTTGGGAGGGAGGGCTGCGCCTTGGATGTTGTGTGCAGCCTCCCTCGCCCCTCTATTTATAGGGGAAGGGGAAGGGTCCGGCCCCTCTAGATGAGATCTAGAGGGGGCGGCCAAGGGAGGGGTTTGCCCCCAAGCAGGCGCGCCCCACTGGGGTTTCCCCCAACCCTAGGCGCATGGGCGAAGGGGGATCGCCCAGCCCTCCAGGCTGGTTCCCTGCCCACTCGGCCCATGAGGCCCTCCGAGAGGTGGCCCCTCTCGGTGGACCCCCGGAACCCCTCCGATGGCCCCGGTACAATACCGATATGCCCCGAAACTTTCCGTGACCGTATGACAACTTCCCATATATAAATCTTCACCTCCGGACCATTCCGGAACTCCTCGTGACGTCCGGGATCTTATCCGGGACTCCGAACAACATTCGGTAATCACATATAAGTCTTCCTAATAACCCTAGCGTCACCGAACCTTAAGTGTGTAGACCCTACGGGTTCGGGAATCATGCAGACATGACCGAGACAACTCTCCGGACAATAACCAACAGCGGGATCTGGATACCCATGTTGGCTCCCACATGTTCCACGATGATCTCATCGGATGAACCACGATGTCGAGGATTCAAGCAACCCCGTATACAATTCCCTTTGTCAATCGATGCGTTACTTGCCGAGATTCGATCGTCGGTATCCCAATACCTCGTTCAATCTCGTTACATCGCAAGTCACTTTACTCGTACCGTAATGCATGATCCGTGACCAAACACTTGGTCACTTTGAGCTCGTTATGATGATGCATTACCGAGTGGGCCCAGATACCTCTCCATCATACGGAGTGACAAATCCAGTCTTGATCCGTGTCAACCCAGACACTTTCGAAGATACCGCATTATACCTTTATAGTCACCCGGTTATGTTGTGACGTTTGGTACACCAAAGCACTCCTACGGTATCCGGGAGTTACGATCTCATCGTCTAAGGAAAGGATACTTGACATTGGAAAAGCTCTAGCAAGCGAACTACGATCTTGTGCTATGCTTAGGATTGGGTCTTGTCCATCACATCATTCTCCTAATGATGTGATCCGTTATCAATGACATCCAATGTCCATAGTCGAGAAACCATGACTATCTATTGATCAACGAGCTAGTCAACTAGAGGCTCACTAGGGACATGTTGTAGTCTATGTATTCACACGTGTATTACGATTTCCGGATAATACAATTATAGCATGAATAAAAGACAATTATCATGAACAAGGAAATATAATAATAATCCTTTTATTATTGCCTCTAGGGCATATTTCCAACAGTCTCCCACTTGCACTAGAATTAATAATCTAGTTACATTGTGATGAATCGAACACCCACAGAGTTCTGGTGTTGATCATGTTTTGCTCGCGGAAGAGGTTTAGTCAACGGATCTGCGCATTCAGATCCGTATGCACTTTGCAAATTTCTATGTCTCCATGTTGAAAATTTTCACGAATGGAGTTGAGCGGCGCTTGATGTGCTGGTCTTCTTGTGAAACCTGGCTCCTTGGCAAGTGCAATAGCTCCGGTGTTGTCACGAGAAGAGTTTGATCGGCCCGACGCATTGGGTATGACTCCTAGGTCGGTGATGAACTCCTTCACCCAAATTGCTTCATGTGCTGCCTCCGAGTCTGCCATGTACTCCGCTTCACATGTAGATCCCGCCATGACTCTCTGCTTGTAGCTGCACCAGCTTACTGCTCCACCATTCAACATATACACATATCCGGTTTGTGACTTAGAGTCATCCAGATCTGTGTCGAAGCTAGCGTCGGCGTAACCCTTCTGACGAGCTCTTCGTCACCTCCATAAGCGAAACATGTCCTTGGTCCTTTTCGGTACTTCAGGTTATTCTTGACCGCTGTCCGGTGTTCCTTGCGGGATTACTTTGGTACCTTCCTGCGAAACTTACGGCAAGGTTTACATCAGTCAGTACACAGCATGGCATACATAATAGACCCTATGGCTGAGGCATAGGGATGACACTCATCTCTTCTATATCTTACTGCCGTGGTGGGACATTGAGCTGAGCTCAATTTCACACCTTGCAACACAGGCAAGAACCCTTCTTAGACTGATCCATATTGAACTTCTTCAATCTTATCAAGGTATGTGCTTTGTGAAAGACCTATGAGGCGTCTCGATCTATCTCTATAGATCTTGATGCCTAATATATAACAGCTTCTCCAAGGTCCTTCATTGAAAACTCTTATTCAAGTAGGCCTTAATGTTGTCCAAAAGTTCTATATCATTTCCCATCAAAAGTATGTCATCTACATATAATATGAGAAATGCTCTGAGCTCCCACTCACTTTCTTGTAAACGCAGGCTTCTCCATAAGTCTCAGATAAACTAAGCGCTTTGATCATCTCATCAAAGCGAATGTTCCAACTCGAGATGCTTGCACCAACCCATAAATGGATCCTTTGGAGCTTGCATACCTTGTTAGCATTCTTAGGGTCGACAAAACCTTCCGGCTGCATCATATCAGTTCTTCCTTAAGATAGCCGTTAAGGAACGCCGTTTTGACGTCCATTTGCCATATCTCATAATCATAGTATGCGGCAATTGCTAACATGATTCATACGGACTTCAGCTTTGCTACGGGAGAGAAAGTCTCATCGTAGTCAACCCCTTGGACTTGCCGATAACCCTTAGCGACAAGTCGAGCTTTATAGATGGTAACATTACCATCCGCGTCCGTCTTCTTCTTAAAGATCCATTTGTTTTCTATCGCTCGCCGATCATCGGGCAAGTCTGTCAAAGTCCATACTTTGTTTTCATACATGGACCCTATCTCGGATTGCATGGCTTCAAGCCATTTGTTGGAATCTGGGCCCGCCATCGCTTCTTCATAGTTCGAAGGTTCACCGTTGTCTAACAACATGATTTCCAGGACAGGGTTGCCATACCACTCTGGTGTGGAGCGTGTCCTTGTGGACCTCGAAGTTCAAGAGCAACTTGATCCGAAGCACCTTGATCATCATCATTAATTTCCTCTCCGATCGGTGTAGGCACCACAGGAACATTTTCTGAGCTGCACTACTTTCCGGTTCAAGAGGTAGTACTTCATCGAGTTCTACTTTCCTCCCACTTACTCCTTTCGAGAGAAACTCTTTTCGAAAGGATCCGTTCTTAACAACAAAGATCTTGCCTTCGGATCTAAGGTAGAAGGTATACCCAATGGTTTCCTTAGGGTATCCTATGAAGGCGCATTTTCCGACTTGGGTTCGAGCTTTTCAGGTTGAAGTTTCTTGACATAAGCATCGCATCCCCAAACTTTTAGAAACGACACTTAGGTTTCTTCCCAAACCATAATTCATACGGTGTCGTCTCAGCGTATTTAGGCGGTGCCCTATTTAAAGTGAATGTAGCTGTCTCTAGGCGTATCCCCAAAATGATAGCGGTAAATCGGTAAGAGACATCATAGATCGCACCATATCCAATAGAGTGCGATTCGACGTTCGGACACACCGTTATGCTGAGGTGTTCGGTAGCGTGAGTTGTGAAACGATTCCACATTTCCTTAAGTGTGTACCAAATTCGTGACTTAAATATTCTCCTCCACGATTTGATCGTAAGAACTTTATTTTTCGGTCACGTTGATTCTCTACCTCATTCTGAAATTCCTTGAACTTTTCAAAGGTCTCAGACTTGTGTTTCATCAAGTAGACATACCCATACCTACTCAACTCATCAGTGAGAGTGAGAACATAACAATATCCTCCGCGAGCCTCAACGCTCATTGGACCGCACACATCGGTATGTATGATTTCCAATAAGTTGGTTGCTCGCTCCATTGTTCCGGAGAACGGAGTCTTGGTCATTTTGCCCATAAGGCATGGTTCGCATGTGTCAAATGATTCATAATCGAGAGACTCTAAAAGTCCATCAACATGGAGCTTCTTCATGCGCTTGACACCAATGTGACCAAGGCGGCAGTGCCACAAGTATGTGGGACTATCGTTATCAACTTTAGAACTTTTGGTATTCGCACTATGAATATGTGTAACATCACGTTCGAGATTCATTAAGAATAAACCTTTGACCATCGGAGCATGACCATAAAACATATCTCTCATATAAATAGAACAACCATTATTCTCGGATTTAAATGAGTAGCCATCTCGTATTAAACGAGATCCTGATACAATGTTCATGCTCAAACTTGGCACTAAATAACAATTATTGAGGTTTAAAACTAATCCTGTAGGTAAATGTAGAGGTAGCGTGCCGACGGCGATCACGTCGACCTTGGAACCATTCCCGACGCGCATCGTCACCTCGTCCTTCGCCAGTCTCCGCTTATTTCGCAACTCCTGCTGTGAGTTACAAATATGAGCAACGGCACCGGTATCAAATACCCAGGAGTTACTACGAGTACTGGTAAGGTACACATCAATTACATGTATATCACATATACCTTTAGTGTTGCCGGCCTTCTTGTCCGCTAAGTATTTGGGGCAGTTCCGCTTCCAGTGACCCTTCTCTTTGCAATAAAAGCACTTAGTCTCGTGCTTGGGTCCATTCTTTGACTTCTTCCGGCAAGCGGCTTACGGGCGGCAACATCCTTGTCGTCCTTCTTGAAGTTCTTCTTACCCTTGCCCTTCTTGAACTTAGTGGTTTTATTGACCATCAACACTTGATGTTCTTTCTTGATTTCTACCTCTGCTGATTTCAGCATTGAAAATACTTCAAGAATAGTTTTCACCATCCCCTGCATATTGTAGTTCATCACAAAGCTCTTGTAGCTCGGTGGGAGCGACTGAAGGATTCTGTCAATGACCGCCTCGTCAGGAGGTTAATGTCCAGTGGGACGGCGGTTGTGCAACCTGACATTTTGAGTATGTGCTCACCGACGAACTATTTTCCTCCATCTTACAACTATAGAACTTGTCGGAGACTTCATATCTCGACCGGGCATGAGCTTGGAAAACCATTTTCAGCTCCTTGAACATCTCATATGCTCCGTGTTGCTCAAAACGCTTTTGGAGCCCGATTCTAAGCTGTAAAGCATGCCACCTTGAATGAGGGAGTAATCATCGACGACGTGACTGCCAAGCGTTCATAACGTCTTGGTTCTCAGGACGGTGCTTCACCTAGCGGTCCTTCTAGGACATATGCTTTCTTGGCAGCTATGAGGATGATCCTCGGGTTCCGGACCCGTCCGTATAGTTGCTGCCATCGTCTTTCAGCTTGGTTTTCTCTAGGAGCGCGTTGAAGTTCATGTTGACATGGCGTTGGCCATTTGATCTACAAGACATTTATGCAAAGGTTTTAGACTAAGTTCATGATAATTAAGTTCATCTAATCAAATTATTTAATGAACTCCCACTCAGATTAGACATCCTCTAGTCATCTAAGTGTTACATGATCCGAGTCGACTAGGCGTGTCCGATCATCACGTGAGACGGACTAGTCATCATCGGTGAACATCTCCATGTTGATCGTATCTTTCATCGACTCATGTTCGACCTTCGGTCTCTTGTGTTCCGTGGCCATGTCTGTACATGCTAGGCTCGTCAAGTTAACCTAAGTGTTTTGCATGTGTAAAACTGTCTTACACCGTTGTATGTGAGCGTAGGAATCTATCACACCGATCATCACGTGGTGCTTGAAGCGACGAACTTTAGCAACGGCGCATAGTTAGGGGGAACACTTTCTTGAAATTATTATGAGGGATCATCTTATTTACTACCATCGTTCTAAGTAAACAATATGCATAAACATAATAAACATCACATGCAATTATATAGTAGTGACATGATATGGCCAATATCATATAGCTCCTTTGATCTCCATCTTGGGGCTCCTTGATCATCTTGTCACCGGCATGACACCATGATCTCCATCATCATGATCTCCATCATCGTGTCTCCATGAAGTTGCTGGCCAACTATTACTTCTACTACTATAGCTAACGGTTTAGCAATAAAGTAAAGTAATTACATGGCGTTGAATCAATGACACGCAGGTCATATAATAATTAAGACAACTCCTATGGCTCCTGCCGGTTGTCATACTCATCGACATGCAAGTCGTGATTCCTATTACAAGAACATGATCTCATACATCACAATATATCATTCGTCATTCATCACAACTTTTGGCCATATCACATCACAAGGCAATTGCTGCAAAAACAAGTTAGACGTCCTCTAATTGTTGTTGCATCTTTTACGTGGCTGCAATAGGGTTCTAGCAAGAACGTTTTATTACCTACGAAAAAGCCACAACGTGATTTGTCAACTTCTATTTACCCTTCATAAGGACCCTTTTCATCGAATCTGCTCCAACTAAAGTGGGAGAGCAGACACCCGCTAGCCACCTTATGCAACTAGTGCATGTCGATCGGTGGAACCTGTCTCACGTAAGCGTCGTGTAAGGTCGGTCCGGGCGCTTCATCCCACAATACCGCTGAAGCAAAATAAGACTAGTAGCGGCAAGAAAGTTGACAACATCTCGCCCACAACAAATTGTGTTCTACTCGTGCAAAGAGAACTACGCATAGACCTAGCTCATGATGCCACTGTTGGGGAGCGTTGCAGAAAATAAAAAATTTCCTCGGTTTCACCAAGATCCATCTATGAGTTCATCTAGCAACAGTGATAGGAGTGCATCTACATACCTTTGTAGATCGCATGGCGAAGCGTTCAAGAGAACGGGGTTGAGGAGTCGTACTCGTCGTGATCCAAATCACCGATGACCAAGTGTCGAGCGGACAGCACCTCCGCGTTCAACACACGTCGGGCGGATGGCGTCTCCCACACCTTGATCCAGCAAGGAGGAGGAGAGGTTGAGGAAGAAGGCTCCAACAGCAGCACGACGGCGTGGTGGTGATGGAGTGGCGATTCTCGGCGAGGCCGCCAAGCTCACGCGGAGGAGGAGAGGTGTTGGGGAGGGAGGGCAGCGCCTTGGATGTTGTGTGCTGCCTCCCTCGCCCCTCTATTTATAGGGGAAGGGAAGGGGCGGCCCCATCTAGATGAGATCTAGAGGGGGGCAGGGAGGGCTTGCCCCCAAGCAAGGGGCGCCCACTGGGGTTTCCCCCAACCCTAGGCGCATGGGACCAAGGGGATCGCCCAGCCCTCCAGGCTGGTTCCTGCCCACTATGGCCCATGAGGCCCTCCGAGAGGTGGCCCTCCCGGTGGACCCGGAACCCCTCCGTGGCCCGGTACAATACCGATATGCCCCAAACTTTCCGGTGACCGTATGACAACTTCCCATATATAAATCTTCACCTCCGGACCATTTCGGAACTCCTCGTGACATCCGGGATCTTATCCGGGACTCCGAACAACATTCGGTAATCACATACAAGTCTTCCTAATAACCCTAGCGTCACCGAAGCTTAAGTGTGTAGACCCTACGGGTTCGGGAATCATGCAGACATGACCGAGACAGCTCTCCGGCCAATAACCAACAGCGGGATCTGGATACCCATGTTGGCTCCCACATGTTCCACGATGATCTCCCCGGATGAACCACGATGTCGAGGATTCAAGCAACCCCGTATACAATTCCCTTTGTCAATCGGTACGTAACTTGCCCGAGATTCAATCGTCGGTATCCCAATACCTCGTTCAATCTCGTTACCGACAAGTCACTTTACTCGTCTGTAATGCATGATCCGTGACCAAACACTTGGTCACTTTGAGCTCATTATGATGATGCATTACCGAGTGGGCCCAGAGATACCTCTCCGTCATACGGAGTGACAAATCCGATCTCGATCCGTGTCAACCCAATGAGACACTTTCGGAGATACCCGTAGTATACCTTTATAGTCACCCGATTCGTTGTGGCGTTTGGTACACCCAAAGCACTCCTACGGTATCCGGGAGTTACACGATCTCATGGTCTAAGGAAAGGATACTTGACACTGGAAAAGCTCTAGCAAACGAACTACACGATCTTGTGCTATTCTTAGGATTGGGTCTTGTCCATCACATCATTCTCCTAATGATGTGATCCTGTTATCAATGACATCAAATGTCCATAGTCAGGAAACCATGACTATCTATTGATCAACGAGCTAGTCAACTAGAGGCTCACTAGGGGCATGTTGTAGTCTATTTATTCACACATGTATTACGATTTCCGGATAATACAATTATAGCATGAATAAAAGACAATTATCATGAACAAGGAAATATAATAATAATCCTTTTATTATTGCCTCTAGGGCATATTTCCAACACGAGCATGTCCATGAGCTTTGGCGGGCGCCTCTCCTTCGCCCTGCGCAGTGGATCTGGCCTGGGGCTGCTCGTAGACGACGCCCGGGACATCGAACTCCGCCATGGCCGTTGCTCTTCCCGTCCTAAATTTGGCCGCTCTAATCCATTCTTGATGTACCCGACCCCTGTTCCTTCGTCGAGGAAAGCAGGCGCCCCTACTCCCATCTTCCCCTGCCCGATTCCGTGCCTGGAGCCCCCTGACAGAATCCGGCCGCCATGACCAACCTCGCTTGGCTCGGTCGTGCACGCGTCCATCTACACCCTGACGCTCCTAGTGAGCTTGGCGCATCTCGCGCAGCTTGCGTTCCTCGCGTAGGAAGCGTCGTACTCCCACTGTCATCCTCCTCCCCTACGACTAGCCGCCAACGAGCGCAGGCGCTCATGGCCGGTAACGTGTGGACCAGGGGCATTGACCCTCACACCGGGTCCCATCGGGAGGAGATGGATGAGAGAGAGTTTTTTTTGTTTTTTCCTGGGTAGGTCCCACCGGTAAGTTACTAACCCACGGGAGGGCTGAGTTGGCCTACTTTTCCTTTTATTTTTTAGAGCGGGTCCCGCATGTAAGTGTCACATGGATTCTGGGGCAAATTGTTCGACTAACGTCCAGAAAACGGTCAAAGCGCTTTGACTGGACGGAAACGACACAGAAGGGCATTTCTGTAATGGCACATAATGGTAGAGGGGCAAATTTGAGCATGCTTTGAAATTAGGGGTAAATCTGAGTAGGTGGTTCGAGTTAAGGACATAAATGCAAATGGCCCTTTCTTTAATGCCTTTTAGCTAGGCATGATGATTTCAATGATGCTCACATAAAAGATAAGAATTAAAACATAAAGAGAGCATCATGAAGAATATGACTACCACATTTAAACCTAACCCACTTCCTATGCCTAGGGATTTTGTGAGCACACAATTTATAGGAACAAGGATCAACTAGCATAGGAAGGCAAAACAAGTATAACTTCAAAACTTTAAGCACATAGAGAGGAAACTTGATATTATTGCAACTCCTACAAGCATATATTCCTTCCTCATAATAATTTTCAGTAGCATCATGAATGAATTCAACAATATAACCATCACATAAAGCATTCTTTTCATGATCTACAAGCGTAGAAAATTTTCTACTCTCCACATAAGCAAAATTCTTCTCATTCGGAATAATGGGAGCAAACTCAACAGAATAATGCTCATGTGAGGCATAATCCAATTTCAAATTAAAATCATGATGACAAGTTTCATGGTTAGCATTATTCTTTATAGCATACATGTCATCACAATAATCATCATAGATAGTAGCTTTGTTCTCATAACCAATTGGAACCTATTCCGAAATAGTGGAATCATTACTAACTAAAGTTGAAACTCTTCCAAATCCACTTTAATAAATATCACAGTAAGATTCAACACCCTCCAAAATAGTGGGATCACTAATTCCTAAAGTTGACACTCTTCCAACCACACTTTAGATTATAGTATTATTCATACTCCAAAAGATATAAGTGAAGTTCATTGAGCACTCTATAATTAATATAGACTAACCAATACCCAAGCTCAAAATATATAAGTGAAGCACACGAAGCATTATATAAAACCATACTCAAAAGATTTAAGTGAAGCACAAAGAGCAATTCTATAAGATCATACTTAAAAGATATAAGTGAAGCACATGAAGCATTCTATGAATCAATGAAGGGCTATCTCATACTAGCATGGTTCTTAAAGGAAAAACAAAAACACAAAGGACACAAGTCATGTGGACAAAACAAAAACTGAGGTATACCGATAATTCTTGAAGAAGAGAGATGGGATGCCAACCGGGGCATCCCCAAGCTTAGATGCTTGAGTATCCTTAAGATATTTACTTGGGGTGCCTTGGGCATCCCCAAGCTTGAACTCTTGCCTCTCTTTATTCTTCTCATATTGATACCTCCTCGATCTTCGAACACTTCATCCACGCAAAACTTTAACAAAAACTTTGTGAGATCCATTAGTATAATAAAGCAAATCGCTACCTTTAGGTACTGTTGTAAACTCATTCCAATTTCATATTAGAACTATATCTACTGTATTCCAACTTCACCATGGTTCATACCGCCCGATACTACCCATAGATTCATCAAAATAAGCGAACAACACATAGAAAACAGAATCTGTCAAAAACAGGACAATCTGTAGTAATCTGGAAGTTTAGTTTACTTCTGTAACTCCAAAAATTCTAAAAAAATATGAAAATTTAAAACAATTGTACATAAGTAATGTGAAAAAAGTTTCAAACCCATTTGACTTTCCAATAAAAAAATGTAAATTCACGCGCTACAGCCAAAGTTTCTGTTTTTGTACTGCACAAAGTAAACAAGCAATCTAATTGTAACATCCCAAAATTTTAAATTTTGGAATGTTATAATAAATAGATTGTTTTGATTGATTGTTTGATTGATTGACTGAAAGTGAGTGAAGTTTGAAACTTTTTGAAAGTTAAATGAGAGGGAATAAAAGGACTTTCCCAAACTTTCATTTTTGCTTTTTATGATCTTCGGGAATTCAAATTCTTTTCACCACAAAACCCTGGAGATAAGATGACATGACTTCTTCCATTTATTTAAATGACAAGGGGTGTTGAAAATATTTGAATTTCATTTGGAAAATATTTCCAATTCTGAAACTTTATTCAACTCAATGATTTTCACGAGCGAAGATAAAATGACTTCTTCAAAACATATGAAATATGAGTTGGGAGTTTCAAAGAATTAAATTCAAAGTTCTTTTGAATTTATTTTCTATTTGGAGTTAATTGAGTTTTATTCAAATTATTTTCTCCAAAAATAAAATATATGGAAAATAGGGTAACATGATTCCCTACATCGAGAAAAATGGAGAGAAATAAATTTGAATTAATTTTGGTATTTATAAAATGATTTTTGTTGGATTTTATTAGAGCAGAAGCACTCTTTGCTTTATTTGAATTTTGTGTATTTTATTTGAATCTAGAATAATGTTCATCATGTAGGAAATCTTTTTCTGAAAATTTTGATATATTATATGCCTATATAATATTTTTTAGTTATTTCATTTTTATCATTTTAGTTCTCTGAATATTTGTTAAAAAAATAAACTCTTCGAACAGTGCCAGGCCGAAGCCCAGCACTGCTCTCTCTCTCTCTCTCTTTCCCTCCGACTGGCCAGCCCAGCTTGCAGGCCCAGCCCAGCCAGCGCGCCGCCGCCCTCCTCCTCCCGAGCAGGAGACCGGCCGCCGCGCGTCGTCGCCCGCCACGCCGTGCCGACCAGCCACCTCCCGCCTTGCCCTCCTCCACGCATCGCGCCGCCCCCCTCCATAAATAGAGTCGCACCGCCGCCCTCGCATTAAGACGCCGCCACCGCTGCATCTGTCGCCGTCGCGCCGGAGTTGGCGCCGCCGCCGAGCTCCCTCGTCGTCACCCCGCACTTTCCCGACCCCGCAGTCACCACCCACCTCACCGCAGTCCCGCGCCGCGTCCCCCCGTTCACTCCGCCGAGCCGGATGGCCACCGGAGCCGCCGCCCCGGCCGGACACGAGCCGCCGCTGCCGTCTTCTCCGACGCCGACGAACCACGCCGCCGCCGAACCGGTAATAACCGACCCCGGTTCGCTGTTTTTTTAAGGTTTCTTAGGTTTTGTTTTAAAACCTTTTTTTTGTAAGTTCTAATTAGCGAGTGTTCATTAGATTAGGTTCAGCAGTGAACAGTTTCATTCGTTAGCGTTCGGTAGCGAACGTTCGTTCGATTAGGATTTTTTTTCCTTTTAGTTTCCTGCCAGGGACCCGTATGTAAATAGTTTCTTCATAGTTTAGTCCCTGTTCTTCAAACGACTATAACTTTTTACTCGTTTGTCCAAATCCAACGAAACCAACGCCCACTTCTTCGTTACGATCTCCTCTATCCAGTAATCCAACTTAAACATGTTTTTGAAAGTTTTAAAATTTGATTTCAAACTGATTTGTATTTGAACTTTGTTTGATCATAACTTGAGTTTTGTAACTCCGATTTAGTTGATTCTTTTTGCAAATCGAAGCTCTTGACATAAACTTTCTGATAAGGCCAAATTCACATAATTTTGGTACTGTTAGAAATTGTTTTATGTAGCAAGAGTTATTTTCTTGGTTTTGATGTTTTCCGAATCGTTGTCTTTGTTCGGTCCGATATTTTGAGTGATTGCTTATGTGTGGCTACTATTGCTTGATTACGATAGATTGACCGGAGTGTGACGAGTAGAACTGTCAAGAGTTTTGAGTGCGAATCATCTTCATCAACATTGCAGGCAAGTAACACTTTGATCATACCTTTTCTACTACCCAGTTTTTATGCATTAGATCTATCCCCAAACATTGCATGATTAGGATCTAACTAAATTGTGGGTTTTGGGAAGTAGTTGAGGTAGTACCTATTGCCTGTTTATTTTCAAAACCTTGGGAGTTACTTCTACGTTTGCTTATTATGCCATGCTATGCCAGTAGACGTGGATTGGGTGAGTGTATTCCATAACAGATGTGAGATTGTTAAATTAATGGTTTATTTAAGGTGGCAACTTAAACACACATCTGGGTGGATTGGGGCACCTGGTTTCCATCAGGACTTGCCTGTATTTCTTTGGACTGCCACCCAGG
This sequence comes from Aegilops longissima, assembly GCA_021605205.1. Taxonomy (NCBI): domain Eukaryota; kingdom Viridiplantae; phylum Streptophyta; class Magnoliopsida; order Poales; family Poaceae; genus Aegilops; species Aegilops longissima. The sequence continues at coordinate 440,948,423 of CM038681.1, forward strand.
CCCAAAGGGATCATGAGATTATTCAAACTAGAAACTTACGTGTGCAGCCACAAGCCATTATGGGCTCTGGCATAGTTGATTAAGTTGTGTGAACTCTTACGGGTAGACTAGCAGATGTAGGGGAAAGTAGGTGTACGGTCTACCCTATGTAAGGTGCTAGCGCTTCCGAAGACTATGTCTCGGTCATCCGTTTCTCAAACATCATGTAGTCGAGAAATCCAACGGAGGCGATCGAGTCTTGTGGGGAAAAGTCATAAACCTCTGCAGAGTGTATAAACTAATCATGGTTAGCCGTGTCCCCGGTTATGGACATCTTGAGTATCTAGTACTTGGATTATCATGTGAATCTCATCATGTTACTCTAATTAATATTGTTGGGTTGTTAATGAGTACTTTTAATTGGGATTGAGGATGCTGTCAACCATTCTCAATGTCCAACAACCACCATGATAGTTAAATAAATTTATTCCTTTGGAGTAGGGAAAAATTGGCTTTACGCAAAACTGTAACCATAGAGCTTTCCACCAGCCATATATGCATATAGTATAGGCTTATTCTTTCATTACTCTCTATGTGTTACATTGCCAGCATATTCCATGTGCTGACCCGTTTTTGGGCTGCAACGTTTCATGTTGCAGGATCTTACGACGAGTAAGTGTTATGTTAGGGTTACGATTTCTACACTCAACTTGCCGTTGGTGTTGATGGGAATCCACAACCTTGTTACTTCCGCTATTTGGATTGAGGTAATAGTATTTACGTTACTTTATACATGTGATTTACCTCTGTTATAAATCCTCGAGTACTGTGTGTGTCAGCATACCGATCCAGGGATGACACTTAAGCACAGAGACTTGATCCATTCGGGTCGGGTCGCTACAAGATGGTATCAGAGCACATGTTGACTGTAGGACGTGGCCCTAGAAACTGACAAGCCCATAGGAAATATTTTTCTCTAGTACTTCATTTTCAAAAAGATCTTTTACCTCTCTTCTCTTCTGAGCTTATTCAAATATTCCCTTTTAGAGAGACCATACCCCTTTTGACCACTCGAAGATTCGACCGATGAGACCACTCCAAGGAGACAAGATAATCGGACAACTAAGACCATTTGGAATGAAGAGGATTTTTACCGTGCATTACAATGACGGAAACTACAACTGTTGAAGACTCCGAAGACTAGGAGATTTTGAAGGCTCTGAAGAATTCCCAGATTTTTATGACCTAGGAAGGTTACGCTTATGGAATTTGACAGACTATGGAAGTTATCAATACCCGAGATCAAGGTGTATCGGAGAAAGACTGGAACATGGAGAGTTAGAAACTCAAAGTTTTGTCAGGAAAACCCTAAGGCAGGAGATATCAACTATGGAATGATAGCTCATGGAAAGGGCAAGAGCAGAAGCACAGCTATCCATGATGTCATCGCCCGCTTATGCTATTGTCACCGTGCTGAGTTAAGCATGCATATGCATGGAAGGATTGGATGGTAGAAGGCTGATGGAGCACCTATCAGCAATAGGTGAAGTTTTAACCTTAGCTGGTGTATCACCAGGATCTGGAGAAATACATCGGGAGTTTTAAGATGGATCTGCAGGAAGCAATATTTGATAAGGAAGCATTTCGTGAACAACCCAGGTCCCAGAAGATTAAAATAGCCAAGCAGGAGGAGCTAAACCTCGAGATACCGGAGATTTGTCAGGAACGGAAGGACCGTAATGCCATGGTTCATGTCAAGGATGTTGAAACCCAGAAGTTTGGAACGCAACTCTAGAATATTAAAGGACGTCACGAGAAACTTTGCGACAACAGAGATGATCTGGCAAAAGAACTTGAGAAGGACAAGCATGATCAGAAGAAGCCAGCAGAGACATGACCAAGACTTGAAGAGTTTGATGACTTTGAGATCTATTGACCATTAGAAGACCAAACCCTTGTTATATACCTACGTTAGATGCGGCGATTGTGAGCTGTCATTAGTTTGATGTTTTTCCGACAGCCACAATAAAATCTGTCTTTTCAAAACTTTTGTTTGTATTGTGTGCATCCCTCTCTATCTATCTTATCTCACCCCAAACCCATGGACCCAATAGAGGATGAATGGAGATGAGCATATATTTTCTGGATCGATGAGGCAATTGGAGATGGACCAATTGAAGGAAATATGCCCTAGAGGCAATAATAAAGTTATTATTTATTTCCTTATTTCATGATAAATGTTTATTATTCATGCTAGAATTGTATTAACCGGAAACATAATACATGTGTGAATACATAGACAAACAGTGTCACTAGTATGCCTCTACTTGACTAGCTTGTTAATCAAAGATGGTTATGTTTCCTAACCATGAACAAGGAGTTGTTATTTGATTAACAAGGTCACATCATTAGTTGAATGATCTGATTGACATGACCCATTCCGTTAGCTTAACACTTGATCGTTTAGTATGTTAATGCTTTCTTCATGACCCATACATGTTCCTATAACTATGAGATTATGCAACTCCGTTTACGGACGAACACTTTGGGTACTACCAAACGTCACAACGTAATCGGGTGATTATAAAGGAGTACTACAGGTGTCTCCAAAGGTACTTGTTGGGTTGGCGTATTTCGAGATTAGGTTTTGTCACTCTGATTGTCGGAGAGGTATCTCTAGGCCTTCTCGGTGATACACATCACTTAAGCCTTGCAAGCATTACAACTAATGAGTTAGTTGTGAGATGATGTATTACGGAACGAGTAAAGAGACTTACCGTAACGAGATTGAACTAGGTATTGGATACCGACGATCGAATCTCGGGTAAGTAACATACCGATGACAAAGGGAACAACGTATGTCGTTATGCGGTTTGACCGATAAAGATCTTGAAGAATATGTAGGAGCCAATATGGGCATCCAGGTTCCGCTATTGGTTATTGACCGAGAATAGTTCTAGGTCATGTCTACATAGTTCTCGAACCCGTAGGGTCCGCAACTAAGGTTTCGATGATGCTTATATTATGAGTTTATGAGTTTTGATGTACGAAGGAGTTCGAGTCCCGGATGAGATCGGGGACATGACGAGGAGTCTCGAAATGGTCGAGACGTAAAGATCGATATATTGGACGACTATATTCGAGTTCGGAAAGGTTCCGAGTGATTCGGTATTTTTCGAGTACCGAGAGTTACGGGAATTCGTATTGGGCCTTAATGGGCCATACGGGAAAGGAGAAAAGGGCCAAAGGGTGGCCGCCGCCTCCCTTGGACTAGTCCGAATTGGACTAGGGAGGCGCCCCTTCCTTCCTTCTCTTTTCCTTCCCTTACTTGACTCCTACACCCAATACATGGAAGGACTCCTAGTTGGACTAGGAAAGGGGAATCCTACTCCCGGTGGGAGTAGGACTCCCCATGGCGCGCCTACTAGGGCGGCCTCCTCCTCCCTCCCTCCTTTATATACGGGGCAGGGGGCACCCTGAACACACAAGTTGATCTACGGATCTTGCCTTAGCCGTGTCGGTGCCCCTTCCACCATATTCCACTTCGGTCATATCGTCATGAGCTTAGGAGAAGCCCTGCGCCGAGAAGTCATATCGTCGCGGACCTTAGGCGAAGCCCTGCGTCGGTGGAGCATCAACATCGCCACCACGCCGTCGTCTTGACGGAACTCATCCCGACACTTTGCTGGATCGAGTCCGGGATCGCCATCGAGCTGAACGTGTGCAGAACTCGGAGGTGCCGTGACGCTCGGTGCTTGGATCGGTCGGATCGTGGAGACGTCGACTACATCAACAGCGTTGTTATAACGCTTCGCTTTCGGTCTCACGAGGGTACGTGGACGGACACTCTCCCTCTCGCTATGCCATCACCATGGTCTTGCGTGATCGTAGGAATTTTTTGAAATTACTACGCTTCCCAATAGTGGCATCCGAGCCTGGTTTTATGCGTTGATGTCATATGCACGAGTAGAACACAAGTGAGTTGTGGGCGATACAAGTCATACTACCTACCAGCATGTCATACTTTGGTTCAGCGGTATTGTGAGATGAAGCGCCCGGACCGACATTACGCCAGACGCTTACGCGAGACTGGTTTCACCGCCCGAGCACTCGTTGCTTAAAGGTGACCGGCGGGTGTCTGCTCTCTCACTTTAGTTGAACCGAGTATGACTACGCCCGTCCTTGACAAGGTTAAAACGAGTCTATTTGACAAACTATCGCTGTGGTTTTGATGCGAGGTAAGAACGGTTCTTGCTCAGCCCGTAGCAGCCACGTAAAACTTGCAACAACAAAGTAGAGGACGCCTAACTTGTTTTTGCAGGGCATGTTGTGATATGGTCAAGACGTGATGCTATATTTTATTGTATGAGATGATCATGTTTTGTAACCGAAGTTATCGGCAATCGGCAGAGCCATATGGTTGTCGCTTATTGTATGAAATGCAAAGCCATGTAATTGCTTTACTTTATCACTAAGCAGTAGCGATAGTCGAGAAGCAATAGTTGGCGAGACGACAACGATGCTACGATGGAGATCAAGGTGTCGCGCCCGGTGACGATGGTGATCATGACGGTGCTTGGCGATGGAGATCACAAGCACAAGATGATGATGACCATATCATATCACTTATATTGATTGCATGTGATGTTTATCCTTTATGCATCTTATCTTGCTTTGATTGACGGTAGCATTATAAGATGATCTCTCACTAAAATTATCAAGAAGTGTTCTCCCGAGTATGCACCGCTATGAAAGTTCTTCGTCTTTGAGACACCACGTGATGATCGGGTGTGATAGGCTCTACGCTCAAATACAACGGGTGCAAAACAGTTGCGCACGCGAATACTCAGTTAAACTTGACGAGCCTTGCATATAACAGATATGGCCTCGAACACGGAGACCGAAAGGTCGAGCGTGAATCATATAGTAGATATGATCAACATAGTGATGTTCACCATTGAAACTACTCCATCTCACGTGATGATCGGACATGGTTTAGTTGATTTGGATCACGTAATCACTTAGATGACTAGAGAGATGTCTATCTAAGTGGGAGTTCTTAAGTAATATGATTAATTGAACTTTAATTTATCATGAACTTAGTCCTGATAGTATTTTGCAAATTATGTTGTAGATCAAAAGCTCGCGTTGTTGCTTCCCTATGTTTTTATATGTGTTCCTAGAGAATATTGTATTGAAAGATGTTAGTAGCAATGATGCGGATTGGATCCGTGATCTGAGGTTTATCCTCATTGCTGCGCAGAAGAATTATGTCCTTAATGCACCGCTAGGTGACAGACCTATTGCAGGAGCAGATGCGACGTTATGAACGCTTGGCTAGCTCAATATGAGCGATCTGACGTTATGAACGCTTTGGCTAGCTCAATATGATGACTACTTGATAGTTTAGTGCACCATGCTTAACGGCTTAGAATCGGGACTTCAAAGACGTTTTGAACGTCATGGACCATATGAGATGTTCCAGAATTGAAGTTAATATTTCAAGCAAATACCGAGTTGAGAGAAATGAAGTCTCCAACAAGTTCTATAGCTAAAAGATGGAGGAGAATCGCTCAACTAGTGAGCATGTGCTCAGATTGTCCGAGTACTTCAATCGCTTGAATCAAGTGGGAGTTAATCTTCCGAGATAAGATAGTGATTGACAGAATTCTCTAGTCACCATCACTAAGTTAGTAGAACTTCGTGATGAACTATAGTATGCAAGGGATGACGAAAAGGATTCTCGAGCTCTTCGCGATGCTAAAATCGGCGAAGGTAGAAATCAAGAAAAACATCAAGTGTTGATGGTTGACAAGACCACTAGTCTCAAGGAAAATGGCAAAGGGAAGAAGGGAACTTCAAAAGGAATGGCAAGCAAGTTGCTGCTCGAGTGAAGAAGCCCAAGTCTAGACCTAAGCCCGAGACCGAGTACTTTTGCTGCAATGGAACTGGTCATCGGAAAGAACTATCCTGGATATTTGGTGGATAAGAAGGATGGCAAAGTAAACAAGGTTATATTTGATATACAGGTTATTGACGTGTGCCTTACTAGTGTTTATAGTAGCCCCTGAGTATTTGATACTCGTTCGGTTGCTAAGATTAGTAACTCGAAACAGGAGTTACAGAATAAACAGAGACTAGTTGAAGGGGAAGTGACGATGAGTGTTGGAAGTAGTTCCAAGATTGATATGATCATCATCGCACACTCCCTATACTTTCGGGATTAGTGTGGAACCTAAATAAGTTTTATTTGGTGTTGAGCATAAATATGATTTGATCATGTTTATTGCAAATACGGTTATTCATTTAAGAGAATAAATTGTTGTTCTGTTTACATGAATAAAACCTTATATGGTTACACACTCAATGAAAATGGTTCATTGGATCTCGATCGTAGTGATACGCATATTCATAATATTGATGCCAAAAGATACAAAGTTAATAATGATAGTGCAACTTATATGTGACACTGCCGTTTAGGTCATATTGGTGTAAAACGCATGAAGAAACTCCATGCTGATGGACTTTCGGAATCACTTGGTTATGAATCATTTGATGCTTGCAAACCGTGCCGTTTGGGCAAGATGACTAAAACTCCGCTTCTCGGAACAATGGAACAAGCTACTGACTTATTGGAAATAATACATACCGATGTATGCGATCCAATGAGTGTTGATGCTCGTGGCAAGTATCGTTATTTTCTGACCTTCACAAGATGATTTGAGCAGATATGGGTATATCTACTTGATGAAAACATAAGTCTGAAATAATTGAAAAGTTCAAAGAATTTCAGAGTGAAGTGGAAAATCATCGTAACAAGAAAATAAAGTTTCTGCGATCTGATCGTGGAGATAAATATTTGAGTTACGAGTTTGGTCTTCATTTGAAACAATGTGAAATAGTTTCGCAACTCACGCCACCTGGAACACCACAGCATAATGGTGTGTCCGAACGTCAGAATCAAGACTTTATTGGATATGGTGCGATCTATGATGTATCTTACCGATTTACCACTATCGCTTTGGGGTTATGCATTAGAGACAGCTGCATTCACGCTTAATAGGGCACCATCTAAATCCGCTGAGATGACACCGTATGAACTATGGTTTAACAATAAACCTAAGTCTGTCGTTTCTTAAAAGTTTGGAGTTGTGATGCTTATGTGAAAAGTTTTCACCGATAAAGCTCGAACCCAAATCGGAGAAGTGCGTCTTCATAGATTACCCAAAAGAAAATGTTGGGTACACCTTCTATCACAGATCCGCAGCAAGTTTTTCGTTGTTAAGATGGATCCTTTCTAGAGAAGAAGTTTCTCTCGAAAGAAGTGAGTGGGAGGAAAGTAAAGAGCTTGATAAGGTAATTTGTACCTTCTCCCGAATTGGAAAGTAGTTCATCACGAAATCAGTTCGGTGATTACTACACCAATTAGTGAGGAAGTTAATGATGATGATCATGAAACTTCAGATCAAGTTACTACCAAACCTCGTAGGTCTTCCAGTAAGATCCGCACTGTGTGGTGCGGTAATCATGTTCGGAAGTCATGTTACTAGAACATGATGAAACCTACGAACTATGAGGAAGCGATGATGAGCCCAGATTCCGCGAAATGGCTTGAGACCATGAAATCTGAGATAGGATCCATGTATGAGAACAAAGTATGGACTTTGATTGACTTGCTCGATGATCAGCAAGCCATGTAGATAAATGGATTTTCAAGAGGAAGACAGATGTTGATAGTAGTGTTACTATCTACAAAGCTCGACTTGTCGCAAAAAGGTTTTGACAAGTTCAAGGTGTTGACTACAATGAGATTTTCTCAACTGTAGCGATGCTTAAGTCTGTCCGAATCATGTTAGCAATTGCCACATTTTATGAAATCTGGCAAATGGATGTCAAAACTACATTCTTTAATGGATTTATTAAAGAAGAGTTGTATATGATGCAACCAGAAGGTTTTGTCAATCCTAAAGGAGCTAACAAAATGTGCAAGCTCCAATGATCCATCTATGGACTGGTGCAAGCATCTCGAGTTGGAATATATGCTTGATGATTTGATCAAAGCATATGGTTTTTACAGACTTTTGGAGAAGCCTCAGATTTACAAGAAAGTGAGTGGGAGCACTACAGCATTTCGATAAGTATATGTGAATGACATATTGTTGATCGGAAATAATGTAGAATTATTCTGCAAAGCATAAAGGAGTATTTGAAAGGAGTTTTCAAAGAAAGACCTCGGTGAAGCTGCTTACATATTGAGCATCAAGATCTATAGAGATAGATCAAGACGCTTGATAAGTTTTTCAATGAATACATACCTTGACAAGATTTTGAAGTAGTTTAAAATGGAACAGTCAAAGAAAGAGTTCTTGCCTGTGTTACAAGGTGTGAGATTGAGTAAAGACTCAAAACCCGACCACGGCAGAAGATAGAAAGAGAATGAAAGTCATTCCCTATGCATCAGCCATAGGTTCTATAAAGTATGTCATGCTATGTACGGATCTATTGCATACCCTACCACTAAGTTTGGCAAGGAGTGCAATAGTGATCTAGGAGTAGATCAATGGACAGCGGTCAAAATTATCCTTAGTGGAATAAGGATATGTTTCTCGATTATGGAAGTGAAAGAAGGTTAAATAAGTAAAGGGTTACGCCGATACAAGTTTTAAACTGATCTAGATGACTCGAGTCTCTATCTGGATACATATTGAAAGTGGGAGCAATTAGCTAGAGTAGCTCCGTGAGAGCATTGTAGACATAGAAATTTGCAAAATACTTACGGCTCTGAATGTGACAGACCCGCTGACTAAGATTATCTCACAAGCAAAACATGATCACACCTTAGTACTCTTTGGGTGTTAATCACATAGCGATGTGAACTAGATTATCGACTCTAGTTAACCCTTTGGGTGTTGGTCACATGTCGATGTGAACTATGGGTGTTAACCACATATAGATGTGAACTATTGATGTTAAATCACATGGCGATGTGAACTAGATTATTGACTCTAGTGCAAGTGGGAGACTGAAGGAAATATGCCCTAGAGGCAATAATAAAGTTATTATTTATTTCCTTATTTCATGATAAATGTTTATTATTCATGCTAGAATTGTATTAACCGGAAACATAATACATGTGTGAATACATAGACAAACAGAGTGTCACTAGTATGCCTCTACTTGACTAGCTTGTTAATCAAAGATGGTTATGTTTCCTAACCATGAACAAGGAGTTGTTATTTGATTAACAAGGTCACATCATTAGTTGAATGATCTGATTGACATGACCCATTCCGTTAGCTTAACACTTGATCGCTTAGTATGTTAATGCTTTCTTCATGACCCATACATGTTCCTATAACTATGAGATTATGCAACTCCGCTTACGGAGGAACACTTTGGTACTACCAAACGTCACAACGTAATCGGGTGATTATAAAGGAGTACTACAGGTGTCTCCAAAGGTACTTGTTGGGTTGGCGATTTCGAGATTAGGTTTTGTCACTCGATTGTCGGAGAGGTATCTCTAGGCCTTCTCGGTGATACACATCACTTAAGCCTTGCAAGCATTACAACTAATGAGTTAGTTGTGAGATGATGTATTACGGAACGAGTAAAGAGACTTACGGTAACGAGATTGAACTAGGTATTGGATACCGACGATCGAATCTCGGGTAAGTAACATACCGATGACAAAGGGAACAACGATGTCGTTATGCGGTTTGACCGATAAAGATCTTCAAGAATATGTAGGAGCCAATATGGGCATCCAGGTTCCGCTATTGGTTATTGACCGAGAATAGTTCTAGGTCATGTCTACATAGTTCTCGAACCCGTAGGGTCCGCACGCTTAAGGTTTCGATGATGCTTATATTATGAGTTTATGAGTTTTGATGTACCGAAGGAGTTCGAGTCCCGGATGAGATCGGGGACATGACGAGGAGTCTCAAATGGTCGAGACGTAAAGATCGATATATTGGACGACTATATTCGGAGTTCGGAAAGGTTCCGAGTGATTCGGTATTTTTCGAGTACCGAGAGTTACGGGAATTCGTATTGGGCCTTAATGGGCCATACGGGAAAGGAGAAAAAGGGCCAAAGGGTGGCCGCCGCCTCCCCTTGGACTAGTCCGAATTGGACTAGGAGGGGCGCCCTTCCTTCCTTCTCTTTTCCCTTCCCTTACTTGACTCCTACACCCAATACATGGAAGGACTCCTAGTTGACTAGGAAAGGGGAATCCTACTCCCGGTGGGAGTAGGACTCCCCTTGGCGCGCCCCTACTAGGGCCGGCCTCCTCCTCCCTCCCTCCTTTATATACGGGGGCAGGGGGGCACCCCAGAACACACAAGTTGATCTACGGATCTTGCCTTAGCCGTGTGCGGTGCCCCCTTCCACCATATTCCACTTCGGTCATATCGTCGCGGAGCTTAGGAGAAGCCCTGCGCCGGAGAAGTCATATCGTCATGAGCTTAGGCGAAGCCCTGCGTCGGTGGAGCATCAACATCGCCACCACGCCGTCGTCTTGACGGAACTCATCCCGACACTTTGCTGGATCGAGTCCGGGATCGCCATCGAGCTGAACGTGTGCGTAACTCGGAGGTGCCGTGACGCTCGGTGCTTGGATCGGTCGGATCGTGGAGACGTCACGACTACATCAACCGCGTTGTTATAACGCTTCCGCTTTCGGTCTACGAGGGTACGTGGACGGACACTCTCCCCTCTCGTTGCTATGCCATCACCATGGTCTTGCGTGATCGTAGGAATTTTTTTGAAATTACTACGTTTCCCAATACCAATGGATTCAGAACATGGAGGACCATATGGAGAATGACACTATAGCTGGAAAGGATATAACCAAGCATGCCCTTCAGTGCTTTGAAAGAGATGCTGCTACTTGGTGGAGGATGTACCAAACCATCCATGGATGGCAAGGAGTAACCACTTGGGAAGAATTTAAGTTGACTCTGCAAATATCTCATCTTGTGTCCCAGAAGTTGAGGCCTTATGGAAAGGATATGAAGAAACCTTGTGCATACAAGCTTTGTGGAGAAATAGGACACAACCATAAAGAAAGCAAGGACGAATACCCTCATAAGTGGGGAATTACCAAAGGAGTTAGCCAAGGATCTCAGGGACTTCGGTTGGAGATTGTTCCAAAAGGTTTTGTTGCAGCAATGGAAGTTCAGTCTACATTGTTGGGAAAGATCCGTGAAGCTTAGAAGGATGACAATGAGATTGCTGAGTGAAAAGAGAGGATGAGCAAAGGAAAGGCCAAAGGTTTTCGTAAGGATGAGCACGACACCTTATGGTTCGAGGACCGTGTAAATGTGCCCAATAATGAAAAGATCAGGAAGTTAATACTTCAGGAGGCTCATGACTCACCATACTCGATTCGCCCTGGAAACACCAAGATGTATTTGGATTTGAAGGAGTGTTTCTGGTGGACTGGTGTGAAGAAGGATATTGCGGAGTATGTAATCGTAGGTGATGTATGCCAGAGAGAGTGAAGGCAGAGCATCAGAAGCTAGCAGGATTACTACAGCCTATGCCGATACCCGAATGGAAGTGGGATAAGCTTGGCATGGATTTCATTACCGGATTTCCTCGAACCTGATCAGGATATGATTCTATCTGGGTAGTAGTTGATTCGCTTGACCAAAGTGGTTCACCTTATCCCAGTGAAAACCACCTATACAAGTGCGAAGTTGGCCAAGATATATTTGACTAGGATCGTATGTCTGCATGGAGTTCCGAGGACCATTGTATCAGATAGAGGAACCCAGTTTACTTCAAAGTTTCGGAATCAGTTGCGTGAAAATTTTGGTACTAGGCTAGAGTTCAGTACAGCCTTTCATCCGCAGACAGATGGATAGACCGAGAGAGTCAATCAGATTCTGGAGGACATGTTGAGAACGTATGCGCTAGATTATGGATCTAGTAGGGATGATAATGTACCTTACGTGGAGTTTCTCATTCAACAACAGCTACCAAGTCAGTTTTAAGATGGCCCCTTTTGAAGCTTTGTATGGGAGAAGGAGCCAGACACCGTTGATGTGGGATGAAGTTGGAGACCGTCAGTTGTTTGGACCAAATGTGATCAAGGAGTCAGAATATAATGTTAAGTTGATTCGAGATAGACTGAAGGTAGCTCAGTCCAGGCAAAAGAGTTATGCAGACTCAAAAAAACGCAAGGAGGTAGTCTATGAAATTGGAGACAGAGCATGTCTTCATGTGTCCCCTCTGCGAGGAATTAAACGATGTGGAGTTAAGGAAAAGTCAGCACCGAGATTTGTAGGACCATACCAAGTTTTGGAGCATATGAGAGAAGTGGCCTACAAGTTGGAGTCACCCTAAGGACTGTCAGGAGTTCATGACATGTTTCACGTTTCCAGTTGAAGAAGTGCCATGCAGAAATGGCCAATATTCCCCTGTAAGGACGCTTGACCCTGGAAAGAATGATGATGTTCCACGAAGTGGAGTATGGACTTCATAAGTATAAGTTTTATTCTCGGTATTTGGGATATCCCACGAGGATGAAGAGATGAATTACTATTGGATATAAAGGAGGTATGATGTTGGAAATATGGATCAATGGAAATTCCATGATGAGTCTGAGTAATCACGTCTCAGTTTGGTACAAATAGAAGGAAGAAAGACTTTACAATTGGATGGATGTTAAGTATGCTAGGAAGCTGGAAGTTGAATGTTGGAATAATGATCAGAAGCCCGAGGATAAGTTCAAGGACTACAAGTGATGAGGTGGGCCCATAACCCACAGGCCCCAGGAACTGCCGAGAAGCAAGCACACTCTTGCTGAAGGAGAAACCCTGGAAGAAGTTACGATTTTATCAATCGACGATTCTATAGGAGTTTACGCAAAACCTCAGAGTTGTTAAGGAACGATAGATGTTTGTTTGGCTTGCAGAATCAATGGATTTTTCTGAACTTGGTTCGTTAACAAGAGAAATTCAGCAATGCTTGTGAGGATGACCGAGTGTTAGAATGCGAGATTCGCTAAACCATGTACAAGGTAATGATTTGGGTGCGGGATGGATTGATCACCATACCGACTTACTCTTATTATTCGCCTTGTTATATGGGATGATAAATCTGAGTGACTTACCTATAGTAGAGAGACGACGATCAAAACCTTGTTTGAACCTTAGAATGGTATAAGTATTTTCCCTAGTACACGGCAGCTGTTGCCAACCGTAGGTGATACGGTGAGGTTCAACCCAGACCCATTTCCTGCAGGACAAACCATAAATTGTTGACCACCATGAGATATCGATAGTTGTTTAGAATTGGCGCCAGACACGTCAGCTAAGAGGACCCAGTTTCGGGATAACCTTACCAAGAGGAAAGGACAAAAGAATTGATGAAAAGGTTATGCCACTACCGGAAGATCCCAGAGAAGGAATTATCCTTAAGATCTGAGAAGATCGACACTGCCAACAATAAGGATGGAGTATATGAGTTTTGATGGAACTGTAACAATGCTTCTAAGGGTGGTAGCACCCGAGACCCCGAAAACGATTGATGGATTTTTTAGAAGACCCCCAAACCCTAACCTATTTCTTGCAGCCTCTCCGAATCTCGAGGACGAGATTCATTTTAAGGTGGTAGTTTTGTAACATCCCAAAATTTTAAATTTTGGAATGTTATAATAAATAGATAGTTTTGATTGATTGTTTGATTGATTGATTGAAAGTGAGTGAAGTTTGAAACTTTTTGAAAGTTAAATGAGAGGGAATAAAAGGACTTTCCCAAACTTTCATTTTTGCTTTTATGATCTTCGGGAATTCAAATTCTTTTCACCACAAAACCACGGAGAGAAGATGACATGACTTCTTCCATTTATTTAAATGACAAGGGTGTTGAAAATATTTGAATTTCATTTGAAAATATTTCCAATTCTGAAACTTTATGCAACTCAATGATTTTCACGAGCGAAGATAAAATGACTTCTTCAAAACATATGAAATATGAGTTGGGAGTTTCAAAGAATTAAATTCAAAGTTCTTTTGAATTTATTTTCAATTTGGAGTTATTTGAGTTTTACTCAAATTATTTTTCTCAAAAATAAAATATATGGAAAATAGGGTAACATGATTCCCTACATCGAAAAATGGAGAGAAATAAATTTGAATTAATTTTGGTATTTTTAAAATGATTTTTGTTGGATTTTATTAGAGCGAAGCACTCTTTGCTCTATTTGAATTTTGTGTATTTTATTTGAAGCTAGAATAATGTTCATCATGTAGGAAATCGTTTTCTGAAAATTTTGATATATTATATGCTTATATAATATTTTCTAGTTATTTCGTTTTTATCATTTTAGTTCTCTGAATATTTGTTAAAAAAAATAAACTCTTGACAATGCCAGCGAAGCCCAAAGACTGCTCTCTCTCTCTCTCTTTTTCCCTCTGACTAGGCCAGCCCAGCTTGCAGGCCCAGCCCAGCCCAGCCGCCCTCCTCCTCCTCGAGCAGGAGACCGGCCGCCCGCCGCTGCCGTGGCTGCCAGCCGTGCCGACCCGCCACCTCCCGGCCTTGCCCCTCCTCCACGCATCGCGCCGCCTCCCTCCATAAAGAGAGCCGCACCGCTGCCCTCGCGTTAAGCCGCCGCCACCGCTACATCTCGCGCCGCCGCTGAGATTGGCGCCGCCGCCGAGCTCCTCGTCGTCACCCCGCACTTTCCCGAACCCGCAGTCACCACCCACCTCACCGCCGTCCCGCGCCGCGTCCCCCCGTTCACTCCGCCGAGCCGGATGGCCACCGGAGCCGCCGCCCCGACCGGACCCGAGCTGCCGCTGCCGTCTTCTCCGACGCCGACGAACCATGCCGCCACCGTCGGGTTTTTTTTTCCCGAACCGGTAACAACCGACCCCGGTTCGCTGTTTTTTTAGGTTTCTTAGGTTCTGTTTTAAAACCGTTTTTTTGTTAGTTCTAATTAGCGAGTGTTCATTAGATTAGGTTCAGCAGTGAACAGTTTCATTCGTTAGCGTTCGGTAGCGAACGTTCGTTCGATTAGGATTTTTCTTTTCTTTTTAGTTTTCTGCCAGGGACCCGTATGTAAATAGTTTCTTCATAGTTTAGTCCCTGTTCTTCAAACGACTATAACTTTTTACTCGTTTGTCCAAATTCAACGAAACCAACGCCCACTTCTTTGTTACGATCTCCTCTATCCAGTAATCCAACTTAAACATGTTTTTGAAAGTTTTAAAATTTGATTTCAAACTCATTTGTATTTGAACTTCGTTTGATCATAACTTGAGTTTCGTAACTCCGATTTAGTTGATTCTTTTTGCAAATCGAAGCTCTTGACATAAAATTTCTGATAAGGCCAAATTCACATAATTTTGGTACTGTTAGAAATTGTTTTACATTGCAAGAGTTATTTGCTTGGTTTTGATGTTTTCCGAATCGTTTTCTTCGTTCGGTCCGATGTTTTGAGTGATTGCTTATGTGTGGCTACTATTGCTTGATTACGATAGATTGATCGGAGTGTGACGAGTAGAACTGTCAAGAGTTTTGAGTGCGAATCATCTTCATCAACATTGCAGGCAAGTAACACTTTGGTCATACCTTTTCTACTTCCCAGTTTTTATGCATTAGATCTATCCCCAAACATTGCATGATTAGGATCTAATTAAATTGTGGGTTTTGGGAAGTAGTTGAGGTAGTACCTATTACCTGTTTATTTTCAAACCCTTGGGAGTTACTTCTACGTTTGCTTATTATGCCATGCTATGCCAGTAGACGTGGATTGGGTGAGTGTATTCCATGACAGATGTGAGATTGTTAAATTAATAGTTTATTTAAGGTGGCAACTTAAACACACATCTGGGTGGATTGAGGCACCTGGTTTCCATCAGGACTTGCCTGTATTTCTTTGGACCGCCACCCAGGCCCAAAGGGATCATGAGATTATTCAAACTAGAAACTTACGTGTGCAGCCACAAGCCATTATGGGCTCTGGCATAGTTGATTAAGTTGTGCGAACTCTTACGGGTAGACTAGCAGATGTAGGGGCAAGTAGGTGTACCGGTCTACCCTATGTAAGGTGCTAGCGCTTCCGAAAGACTATGTCTCGGTCATCCGTTTCTCAAACATCATGTAGTGCGAGAAATCCAACGGAGGCGATCGAGTCTTGTGGGGAAAAGTGCAAACCTCTGCAGAGTGTATAAACTAATCATGGTTAGCCGTGTCCCGGTTATGGACATCTTGAGTATCTAGTACTTGGATTATCATGTGAATCTCATCATGTTACTCTAATTAATATTGTTGGGTTGTTAATGAGTACTTTTAATTGGGATTGAGGATGCTGTCAACCATTCTCAATGTTCAACAACCACCATGATAGTTAAATAAATTTATTCCTTTGCAAGAGGAAAAATTGGCTTTACATAAAACCTGTAACCATAGAGATTTCCACCAGCCATATATGCATATAGTATAGGCTTATTCTTTCATTACTCTCTATGTGTTACATTGCCAGCATATTCCATGTGCTGACCCGTTTTCGGGCTGCAACGTTTCATGTTGCAGGATCTTACGACGAGTAAGTGTTACGTTAGGGTTATGATTTCTACACTCAACTTTGCCGTTGGTGTTGATGGGAATCCACAACCTTGTTACTTCCGCTATTTGGATTGAGGTAATAGTATTTACGTTACTTTATACATGTGATTTACCTCTGTTATAAATCCTCGAGTACTGTGTGTGTCAGCATACCGACCCAGGGATGACACTTAAGCACAGAGACTTGATCCATTTGGGTCGGGTCGCTACACTAATCATCATAAAACCAAAGCTTGGCACATTATTTTTATAATACAATGGATATATACAAGGGGATAATTATTTTCAGAGAAACTTCCATGAAAAATTCTACATTGTTTCCATGAGCATGAACACAAGTGTTCAAGGTCAACCCTCACTTCTGCAATGCATAACCTTCCAATCACTTCTCTCATTGAAAAACTTTTTAGGCATGAGAGGCAAGTATTTTTTTTTTGTATTTTCATTGTTTTAATTTTTTTATGTTTCACCCACAACTAAACAGAAATAGAAAGGAAAAACAAAATCTACTTAGTGAAGAAAGCAAACAGGCACACACGAGAATATCAACCCCACGCTATTGCTCCCCGGCAACGGCGCCAGAAAAGGTTTGATAATCCCCAAGTGCAGGGAATCATTGTAGCAATTCCCAAAGGTGGAAGTGATAAGTATGGAGTGTCGAACCCACAAGGAGCTAAAGGTAAGATCAATATTCTCTCAAGTCCTATCTGCCACTGATACGACTCTACGTACACCGAACGTTTGCTTCCAACTAGAAACGAAAAATAAAACTATGTTGTCGGTATGAAGAGGATAACTTTGCATGGTATCGGAGCTAAAATATAAAAGTAGGTGCTGTTATCATAAAGTTAGAATATATTATTAAATATTATAAATAGTGAGTGTGTAATAATGATGGGTAGGTGTGCGGAATTATCCTAGGCAATCGTTAACAAAGACCGGTAATCGCTATTGCAATTTCATATGAGGGAGAGGCATAAGCTAACATACTTTCTCTTCTTTGATCGTATGCACTTATGATTGGAACTCTAGCAAGCATCCGCAACTACTAAAGATCATTAAGGTATTTAAAGCGCTTGTTGGGAGACAACCCAATATTTACCCTTACTGTTTTTGTGTGTTCACATGATTAAGCTACAGTAGTAATCATGTATTATAGCTTTTGTTTCAATAAAGTGCCAAGTAAGACCATTGGGAAGACTTGGGTGAAAGTTAATGTGATCTTGCTGTAAAAAAACAGAAACTTTGCGCTCACGAGATTAGCTGTCATTTTTTTACAGAAGAGTACTTTTGAGTTGATTCTTTTTTCAGAAGATTAATAGACAAATTCCTCACTTCCACCAATTTATTTCATAATTTTTGGAGTAGCAGAAGTATGGTTGCTGTTCAGATCATTACAGAATGTTCTGTTTATGACAGATTCTGTTTTCATTGCAAAAGAATACCGCATATAGGTAGATATAGTGGACTCATGTGGCAAAAATGGTTTAAAGGATTTTGGATGCACAACTAGAGGTCATACTTAGTGCAAAATGAAGGCTAGCAAAAATATTGGGAAGCGACCAACCAAGAAACGAATAATCTCATAAGCAAGCATTAAGCATAATTAACGCTGAATAATGCACCACAAGTAGGATATAATTTCATTGCATAATTATTGACTTTCGTGCGTGCATAGGGAATCAAAAACCTTAACACCAATATTCTTACTAAAGCATAATTACTCACCAACATGATTCACATATTACTATCTCCATATCGCAAAATTATTGCAAGGAATCAAGTTTTAATATCCAATGATCTTCATGATAGTTTATATTATCCCTCTTGAATATCTATCACTTCGGGACTAGTTTCATATATTGCTTATAACAAGCTCTCAAACGAATTTAAGTGAAGAACAAGAGCACAAATATTTCTTCAAAATTTTCAACTCTCATAATTATTTAAGTGAATCATGAGAGCATATTTATTCAAAATTAAAGCACTGTCGTGCTCAAAAAGATAAAAGTGAAGCACTAGAGCAATTCCATTGCTAAAAAAAATCAGTGAAGCACATAGAGCAATTCTAACAAATCATAGCATATTATTATGGCTCTCTCAAATAGGTGTGTCCAGCAAGGATGATTGTGAAAAACTAAAAAGAAAAACAAGCAAAGACTCATATAATACAAGACGCTCCAAGCAGAACTCATGATATGTGTCAAATAAAAATATAGCTCCAAGTAAAATTACCGATGGTCATTAGAAGAAAGAGGGGATGCCTTCCAGGGCATCCCCAAGCTTAGTTGCTTGGTTCTCCATGAATATTACCTTGGGGTGCCTTGGGCATCCCCAAGATTAGAATATTTTCACTACTTATTCCTTCATCCATCGTGATCTCACCCAAAACCTGAAAACTTCAATCACACAAAACTTAACAAAAACCTTTGTGAGATCCGTTAGTATAAGAAAACGAACCTTTACTTTAAGTACTATTGCAAACCCATTCATATTTTGTTATTGCATTATAACTACTGCATTCTAACTTTACCATGGCTTATACCCCCGATACAATCCATAGATTCATCAAAATAAGCACACAATGCAACGAAAACAGAATCTGTCAAAAATAGAACAGTCTGTAAAGACTCAAATTTTGCTCATACTTCTGTACCTCAAAAAATTCTAAAAAATTAGGACAATGTAGGAAATTTGTATATCAATCTTGTGCAAATGATTTAGAGTTTTTCAATGCTTCAGTGATTTTTAACAATTCTGCTACTGGACGCAAAAGTTTCTGTTTTCCAACAAGATCAAACCAACTATCACCCAACATGATCCTAAAGACTTTACTTGGCACAAACACTAATTAAAACATAAAAATGCAATCATGACAGTAGTATAATTGTGTCAACACACAAAAACAGAAAGAAAAAGAGAAACAATGTTTTATTCATTGGGTTGCCTCCCAACAAGCGCTATCGTTTTATGCCCCTAGCCAGGCATAATGCATAGATTCAAGTATTGTCATCTTTAGTTTCCAACTCCTCAATCACACAACCATAATTCCTTAGAGTTCTAGTATGCATATTTTCTATGATTACATCCTAGGAATAAAATTGAAAATTTCACTTCTACAAGTAGGTTTTTTATCACTTCACCAAAGTTGGGGCAAATAATAATGATTTTAAGATCTTCATTGTTGCTACTAGAAGTGGCACCCTTGTTCTTAGAAACATATGTATACTTGCAATTCTTACTCATAGAAATCTTTTCAGTAATTTTAACGGAAGAAAAAGCAGAACTCAGATTACTAAAAATTTCTTCCAACTTATCAATTCTAGCGGGGCTCTCTTCCACCCTCTTGTTAACTATGTGTCCTTTCTCTCTTAGTAATTTAAGAGTATCTCCTACCTTTGGCCCAATTTTATTAGCAAGATTATGAATCCTTTTATCCAAATGTTCAATATGTTCTTCGTTGAGCATTTTCTTTTCAATAGCATCTAGCCTTTGCATAACATGCTCAAGAGTTAAAACCGTTTCATTGATGATGATAGGAGGTGATCCCACTAAATTTCCCACAGCATTAATAACATCCAAAGGGGGCACATCAAGAAATTCCCTCTGGTGATAGTATCAAGGACAAATCTATACCAAGTGGTAATGCCCACATAAAAATTGCAAAGAAGAATAATAGTGGATTGCTTACAAGTAGATCATTTATGAGCATTGCAAATCCTAAGCCGAGCATCCTTTAAATTCTCTCCTCCCCTTTGCTTAAAATTGAGAACTTCAATCTCAGGGGTACACGTAGTAGGTGAAGAACTAGCCATAGTGATAAAGTAAGCAAGCAAGATCACAAGCAAACGAAAGATCGAACTAGAAAAAGGCAAACAAAAAACATTTTTGTATTTTTTGCAAAAGCGTTTTAGAAGTGGGGGAGATGAAAACGGGAGGCAAATGGAAAATAACGTAATTGCAAGGAGATGAGAGTTTGTGTGTAGGAACCTGATAGATGTCGATGATGTCTCCCTGGCAACAGCGCCCAAAATTCTTCCTGATTTCTTGTATCCGCATTGGTAATTCCCCGAAGAGGAGAGGATGATGCAGCATGGCAACGGTAAGTATTTCCCTCAGTTATGAAACCAAGGTTATCAATCTAGTAGGAGAACCAATCAACACTATGTAAACAACACCTGCACACAAACCATAAAAACTTGTAACCCAACGCGTAAGAGGGGTTGTCAATCCCTCCTCGGTATTGAGATAGATTAAATTGTATGAGATTGGATAAATAGATCTTGCAAAAACACACACAAAAAACAAGTAAAGAAAAAGTGCTACCTGGTATTTTTGGATTAATAGATCTGAAAACAATATGATAGAAAATAGACCCGAGGGGGGGGGGGCGTAGATGTCACTAGAGGCTTCTCTCAAGAAAATAGCATACGGTCATTTTGAATCGTCGCCAAGTGAGTGTGTGCGATAGGGAGGTCCTTTCCACACGACTCAAAAACCGCCGACGATAGGGAGCCATGATGCAGACGCCTTGCCAAAATTTAATCGTCTACGATGCAGCACACACCAAATTCTGCATGTGGGATTGGTGATTAAACATTTCTAATGATGAAGTGAAAACAAACGGTGTTTCGTAATCAACTATTTGGGAAACAGTATCTAAGGCACACGGGCTAACATATGAATCGTGTGCGATATGTGACCCATCACGCACGAGTTTTCTGCGGAACTTGTTTGCCATGCATGAATCCGTCGCACACGTTTCCGAACAATTACCGTGTGCGATAATGTTCTATCACAAACGGTTCAAGAGCCCATACGCACACATACAAGTGCTACAGACCATTTGTGATTTTTTGTGTATCACCGACGGTTGCGGTAAGAGGGACGTTTGCTTTTCGTTTAGGATCCCACACGTTTCCTGAAAAATTTACGACTGGGATTGTATTTTACATTGGGCACATTTTACTATGAGCTCTCGTGTGTGATAATGTGGTATGTCAAATGGTTTTGGAGCCCCTACGCACACGTAGTAGTGCTGCAAATCATCTGCGATCTGCTGTGTATCACCGACAGTTCCGCTACGATTGACGTATGCTTTTCGATGTGGATTGCACACACTCATTTAATTGAACCGTGTGCGGAGCAATTGCCAGGTTAAAGCAAAAATATCCCATTTGAATCGGCATGCAAAAAGCAAATTCGCCACAATATGCAATTGAGCAAAAAATGTCCACAGGAAGAACATTCATCAGATTTCGCAACAATTGCAATTGAATAAATGGTAGCTAAATTCCAATGATCTGTCGACATATATATGCAATACATAATTAATCATAGTGTACGAAATATGAAGACCTCATCGGATGGAAAACAATGGATCCATGTGTATATGTTTAGCGGCTAACTCTTACTCAATGTTTCAGGAGAAGGCATGCTGAAATCTTCATTATCACCAGTGGGATTAATGTAGTGATTCAGGAAGAAGTCGCTGATAAATCTTTGAATCATCATCAATTCACCAGCTGGGAGCGGTTCAGGGGTCCTCGGTTCTAAGATGAGCTGCAGTATTTTTAAGATCAGAATGTGCCATATGAGTGGAGTAGAAGATATTAATTAAGATAGACTTACCAGTACTAATTCACGAGCATCTTCACAACTATCAGCAGATTTGTAGATGGAGATCATGTGTCTGGAAACATAGTATCCACAACGGTTGGTCCGTGCTTGTTTCTGAGGACACTGAATTTTTTGTATAGAATTATTCATGTATTTGTCTTGTTAGGAACAACCTAACAGGTGTTAGATGTTTTTTCTTTGGATAGAAATAGAAAGAGGTTTATTTAGAAACTTGAACATTTCACTAGTGTAAGAAAAGGTATTTGTAGACTATTGGATACATTTTTCGAAAATAACGGATTTCGGTGTGTTACCGGAGAAACAATCTCGTGTTGTAGAGGTAGTTCCCTCTTGAACAGGTTCCCTGGTTTAGTTTTCAATAATGCAAGCATACTGCAAATGAAGATAAATTTTGACAACATCAATTATTGAACCAGATATGAATGCAAATTAATTTTAACATCATAGAATTCAATATCTATCCATGAATTGCTGAAGATGCGTCAGATCCTGAGCATTTTTTGACTCTCTGAGAGAATCCATGTAGTAAACTATGTTCTTGTTTGGAATAATGAATACCAAGATCCAGTGATTGCTACATATTAAGAAAGCCATGGACTTATGAAGTATGTTGAAATCTGAAAGACAATTAGTGTATACGTGGTTGTTTATTGGACTTACACACTCTCCCTTTTTCTTCTCTGCGCGTTCAATCCCCTGAGAGGAATAAATTGTAGTTAGTTGTTTATCATCTACAACCTTGTATGGAGAAGTTGATCAGAGTTTGTTAAGTACTTACAAAATTAGGCATTTTAACAAGAGTGGCACCGAGCTCGTTGAAGTTGAAGAAGAGATGTAAGTCCTCAAAATTCACGCCGGTGGAACCAGGATCATGTCGGAAATCATCTCTGTTGTAGAAGACTAGCAGAACATGATGACCTGCTAACATTTGATCCATGCAATATTTCTGTAACTCGCGGCAACTGGAGCTGCACTCATAAAAGTATTTGCCAAAAAGATATGGCTGGACATGGACGTAATTGCATGCTTCAAGTACGTCTGCTTTATTTGTAGCAAGAAGCAAATCTATTTCTGCATCATTCATGCCGTCTGAAATAATATTACTCTCTGATTCGAACAACTTGCTATTAATTAGGTTCTGGGTGATTAGTGTTTTAAGTAAGAGGCAATCATTCTCTTTCCTCTTCGCTCTCGGGGCGCGCTTCCTCACGGGTGCAGCCTTTTGCCCGCTTCCTTCTTGGTAGTTGAAGCACTTCTGGTACAAGGTTTGGATGGCTGAAAGGCAGACTGCCGAGCAGACGGTAAAGCTTCGACGGACTACTTAGCAGATGGTTTAGCTATGCCGGACTGCTGAGCTGGCGGTGTTGCTGTGATGGACTATTGGGCTGTAGGTGCAGAGGCATCGGACTGCTGACCATGCGTTGAAGCTATGTCGGGTTTCTGCTTAGGGGGTGCCAACTTGTTGGTGTGCTGAGGAGGTCGTGCCAACGCGTTTGTTTGCTGAGCAGGCAGTGTCACGCATTGGTATGTTGATCAAGCGGCTGCGAACTGACGGACTGATGAGCAGTCAGTTCTGGACCTACAGACTACTTAGCAGGCAGTTCCAAAGCATCGGACTACTTAGCAAACCAGGTTGGTCTGCTAAGCATGTGGTGCAGCTAGGTGCCCCCCCCCGCTGCTTCAGCGGCCGGCATCTGAACCGGTGGTGCGTCTTCCGTAGTTGTAGACCTTGCCACTGGCTGCTCTGGGGCGGACAATGACGTGGCATGTATGGCACAAAGTCGGGCAGCCTGATCACAGGTTGATGCATCAGCTGTCGGATTACGAGTATTAGGTTGATTGGGGAAGCACGCGAGAGCTGCTGTGGCAAGGAGAGCGTCACCAGTTGAGGGGCGACATTGGTTGCTCTTGGCGGGGCTTTAGGGATCTCATCCATGAAGTATATATCCTTTTGTGGCCACTAGATGTGATGTAACAGTGTTTCTCCCAAGGTCTATGCTCATCAAAGTCCCCTTGGACATTCTTCACGGCAAATTCATTGAATCCAGGCTTTACTTCAGTCATATAGCACTTCACATAGCCCGGCTTCAATGGCACATTGTCCAACAAGAGGCCCTCTTCCAAGAAGGGTGGGCAAACCCAGACTGTTGCACATTTTAATGTACCTTCATAATGTGTAAGCATGCCCTTCAGTCTGTCTTTCATTCCAGATAGATCAGATATAGCATCATCATGAGTAGCCGCAGTCTCAGTGTCGCTGGGGTCAGCTAATGCACAACAACTCTTGTGCGGTGTTGTCGCGCAATAACCAGCATCCTCATGCCCACCTCCCTCCCATCTGCTGGCTATCTGTCAGTGTTAGTCTTATGCATCATCATTGACTCCTTAATTTCCTTTCAAACATTCGGATACATGTCCTTCCTCAACCTTTCATACAATTCATTCTTCTTCAGTTCACTCCTCGTTTTTTCATGTTGAACCTCTCTTCTTTGATGAGTGTGAAAGCCCTCTTGTGCAGGACATTAACACCTATACCACTTGCACGGCCAGGGAGCTCTGTTGTTTCCAGAGCATTGGACAGAGTGTCACATGGCCCTGAGTTCCTGTAGAACCTTCCAGGGATCTTGGAAGCCTTTAACATCATGCGATACTGTTCTTTGTCATGTGAATTTTCAAAGTAATAAGTTCCATCATCACGCCTTCTTGCACGTGCCCGCAAGTAGTCTATAGCGCGTTCACCCCTGATTTCACTAAAGGTCGGTTTCCCACCTGTAGCTACTGCTTCTTTGTCCTCTTGGTCCCATATCGATCTCATGCCGTAGTATCCTGCCACACCCATACGGTGGGGGTGTGTGTTCCTCTTCTGAAGTTTCGATTGCTTGGGACTCTTATTAGCAAACTCCGTAGTTTCCCTGACCCTTTTGAATTCTGCACAGTCTGCTTTTGTAATTTTGGGGTATGCGGGGATTGGGTCCTTGCCTTCACTCAAGTACTTCTTGTAAAGCATGTGCTTCCAGTTTCTCCAAGCATCCCTAGTCTTCTTCAGTGCTGCATGTTCCACCTGCATTCTCCACTGCTCTAGAACGTTGAAGTGACCCATGATCTCCTGGACTAACCTTTGCCGTGTTTCTGTGTCAGCCTTCCGAAACCCTGGCAGATAAATGTTGAGCCTTGCCCTGCCAACAAATCCACCCACACTCATGAACCTCGTGCGTGCTTTATCTGGTTTAGTTAGAGCCCAAGACTTTAAATCGCTATCGGTTACTTCATATACACCTTTAGGCTGGTGTGTGGGCTTCCTTGGAGCATTCCTCCGTCTTTTGATCGGAAGGGTAATTGCTGCAACTCTATCCTATTCCAGATTACTTGATCCCTCACCATATGCTGGAAACCTAGCTAGGGTTGTCGGACTCAGATGAAGATACATCGCCTGAAGCGTGAGTGTTGTCACTGCTACTCGGCATCTACAGATAACACATGCGAAACTCGGGAAAGGAGGATAAGCATAAAGCTAAAACTTGGTATCAAGCTGTCTAAACATGTCATGCAATAATTTAGAAAAAGTACGACTAATTTGTTAAGTTTGTGTGACTCGGGCACCCACGATCTGTAAATCGACAGTAACTTATTGGAATAAATATAGCTTATATGTATTAGTTAGGAAGGTAGATAATGAACATATATACGCTCTCCGTTATTTTATAGCCAATTTGGGAACATACCGAACGAAATAGGAAGAGGAATTGGGAGGAAATATGCCTCAACACGATGGAGAGCAGTAACTAACAAGTTTCTTGCGCAAACCCGGCAGGACAATAGGAGAGGCGAGGGTTACAGGATCGATATGCTCGAGTGTGGCTGCCAAGCAAACGAAGACGGCGAGGCGCGGGCAACAGCGTGTTGGGAACAACAGTGGAGGTAGGGTTGACGACGAAGAGCGGGCACACGGTCGGGTTGAGTACGCCGGCGCCGGAGAGGATTCTGTTGTGGATCTGGGGAGGGGGAGCTGGCGATGGAGATTGGGTGGACTATTGAGTGAACGCGGGCGGGAGGTAGGGGGTGTTGGCGGCCTAGGTGAAAAGGGTGAAAAAAAGATCCCCGGTTGCCGCGTGGAAAGGCCTATGCAAATGGTTGCCTCTAAGCGATCGTGTGCACAAACAACATAATTTCGTTTGAAATGAAGACGTGCTAATTTTTAAATGAAGACGTGAGTTCATCATTTCACCTCTATTTTTTTCCACGGTAAGAAATCACCATTATACCACAGGTTTGATGTGCAGGCGCATTTCAGGTCTCGTGTACTATATTTAAGGCATACTTGGCATTTACCGTTGACACATCTCCAATGTATCTATAATTTTTGATTGTTCCATGCCGTTGTATTATCAATCTTGGATGTTTTATAATCAATTTATAGTCATTTTATATCATTTTTGGTCATAACCTATTGACATAGTGCCAAGTGCCAGTTGATGTTTTCTACATGTTTTTTACATCGCAGGAAATCAATACCAAACGGAGTCCAAATGCAATGAAACTTCACGGAGAATTTTTTTGGACCAGAAGACACCTAATGGGCCCTGGCTGCGCCTGGGGGTGCTCCGAGGAGAGCACAACCCACCAGGGCGCGCCAGGAGGCCCAGGCGCGCCCTGGTGGGTTGTGCCCACCTCGGGTGCCCCTCGAACCGCCTCTTTGCTCTATAAATACCCCAATATTCCCAAAACCCTAGGGGAGTCGACGAAATGTTGATCCAGCTGCCGCAGAGTCCCGAACCACCAGATCCAATCTAGACACCATCTCGGATGGGGTTCACCACCTCCATTGGTGCCTCTCCGATGATGCGTGAGTAGTTCTTTGTAGACCTTTGGGTCCGTAGTTAGTATCTAGATGGCTTCCTCTCTCTCGCTGAATTCTCAATACAATGGTCTCTTGGAGATCCATATGATGTAACTCTTTTTGCGGTGCGTTTGTTGGGATCTGATGAACTTTGAGTTTATGATCAGTTATATCTTTTTATATCCATGAAAGTATTTGAGTTTCTTTGATCTCTTGTATGCATGATCTCTTATAGCCTTGTATTTCTTCTCCGATATTTGGGTTTTGTTTGGCCAACTTGATCTATTTATCTTGCAATGGGAAGAGGTGCTTTGTAGTGGGTTTGATCTTACGGTGCTTGATCCCAGTGACAGAAGGGGAATCAACACATATGTATCATTCCTACTAAGGATAAAACGATGGGGTCTATCTCTACATAGATAGATCTTGTCTACATCATGTCATCGTTCTTATTGCATTACTCCATTTTTCTATGAACATAATACACTAGATGCATGCTGGATAGCAGTCGATGTGTGGAGTAATAGTAGTAGATGCAGGCAGGAGTCGGTCTACTAATCTTGGACGTGATGCCTATATAATTATCATTGTCTGGATATCATCATGATTATTTGAAGCTCTATCAATTGCCCAACAGTAAATTTTTTACCCACCGTTTGCTATTTTTCTTGAGAGAAGCCACTAGTGAAACCTACGGCCCCCGGGTCTCTTTCTAATATTATTTGCCTTTGCAATCTACTTTTCCTTTGCATTTATTTTCAGATCTATTAAACCAAAAATACAAAAATACTTTGCTTCACTTTATTTTATTTGCGATCTATTTATTCAATCTATTACAAATTTCTCCCGTCCATGCACCAATTTCTGGTGCCGTTACCCAAAAGGGATTGACAACCCCTTTAACACATCGGGTTGCGAATGGTTGTTATTTGTGTGCAGGGGCTGTTTACGTTGTGTTGCTTGGTTCTCCTGCTTGTTCGGTAACCTTAGTTCCATCACTAAGGGAAATACCTACCATCGCTGTGCTGCATCATCCCTTCCTCTTTGGGGAAATACCGACGTAGTCCTAGCAGACATCAAAAGGAATTTCTGGCGCCGTTGCCAGGGAGGATCTTCAATATATACCAGGTTCCTAATCAAAAATCTCATCTTCTCGCAATTTACATTATTTGCCATTTGCCCCTCGTTTTCGTCTGCCCCACTTCACAAAAATTTGCCGTTTTATTCGTCCCTCTTTTCCGCTTGCCGTTTTCTTGCCATGACCGATCCTAAAAAGACTAAGGTTTTATCCCGAGTTTTGCTTTGGATAGCCCCTCTGTCCTCTCTAAGCTCATAAACAATCATGCTATGGAAGGATCTATCGGGGTTGTTAAGGAAAATCTTAACAATTGTGATGAAGATGATCCCGTAATTTTTTGTTATTTGCTTGATGAATCTTTGAAAGATGCTTGGGATAGGCTGTTGAGAATTCTAGCTAGCTTTGTGCCCCGATATCAGATAGAGATATACTTGAAATTTTTTTGCGTTGGTTTACCTTCTTCCTTCAAAAAAGTTTTGGATTCTATTTTTGAGAACGGTTTTATTGAAGGGGATGTTGTTGATACTTATGAAAAGAAGAAAACTATATTCGGGCACCCTAAAGGAGAAAATGTTGAATCAACTACCCTTATGTTCTTTTATCAAAATGAAATAATTAAAGAGATGAAAGCTAGTTTAGATACGAATTTTCGCAACGTGCTTCTCTTCCGCTATCAATGGCCATGTGCTTTCACAAAATAGAAAACTAAATGCCATTGATAGGAAGTTTTCTCTTTGCTTTCAAAAGGACAAGGATGACAAAACGTAGATCCTTGCTTTATGCCTAGCTAAGGGTGTAAAACTATAGCGCTTGTTGGGAGGCAACTGATACGTCTCCAATGTATCTATAATTTTTTATTGTTCCATGATATTATATATCTGTTTTGGATGTTTAATGGGCTTTATCATGCACTTTTATATTATTTTTGGGACTAACCTACGAACCAAAGGCCCAGTGCAAATTACTGTTTTTTTGCCTATTTCAGTGTTTTGCAGAAAAGGAATATCAAACGGAATCCAAACGGAATGAAACCTTCGCGAGGATCGTTTTTGTAACAAACGCAATCCAGGAGACTTGGAGTGGACGTAAAAGAAGCCACGATGTGGCCACGAGGTAGGAGGGAGCGCCCAGGGGGGTAGGCGTGCCCCCCCACCCTCATGGGCCCCTCGTAGCTCCACCAACCTACTTATTTCGCCTATATATACTCATATACACTGAAAACATCCAGGAGCACCACGAAACCCTCTTTCCACCGCCGCAACCTTCTGTACCCGTGAGATCCCATCTTGGGGCCTTTTCCGGCGCTCCGCTAGAGGGGGAATCGATCACGGAGGGCTTCTACATCAACACCATAGCCTCTCCAATGATGTGTGAGTAGTTTACCACAGACCTTCGGGTCCATAGTTATTAGCTAGATGGCTTCTTCTCTCTCTTTGGATCTCAATACAAAGTTCTCCTCAGTTCTCTTGGAGATCTATTCGATGCAATACTTTTTGCGGTGTGTTTGTCGAGATCCGATGAATTGTGGGTTTATGATCAAGATTATCTATGAACAATATTTGGTTCTTCTCTAAATTCTTATATGCATGATTTGATATCTTTGCAAGTCTATTTGAATTATCAGTTTGGTTTGGCCTACTAGATTGATCTTTCTTGCAATGGGAGAACTGCTTAGCTTTGGGTACAATCTTGCCGTGTCCTTTCCCAGTGACAGCAGAGGCAGCAAGGCACGTATTGTATTGTTGCCATCGAGGATAAAAAGATGGGGTTTATATCATATTGCTTGAGTTTATCCCTCTACATCATGTCATCTTGCTTAATGCGTTACTCTGTTCTTATGAACTTAATACTCTAGATGCATGCTAGATAGCGGTCGATGTGTGAAGTAATAGTAGTAGATGCAGAATCGTTTCGGACTACTTGTCACAGACGTGATGCCTATGTTCATGATCATGCCTAGATATTCTCATAACTATGCGCTTTTCTATCAATTGCTCGACAGTAATTTGTTCACCCACCGTAGAATTTGCTATCTTGAGAGAAGCCACTAGTGAAACCTATGGCCCCCGGGTCTATCTTCTATCATATTAATCTCCCGCCAACTAGCTATTTCTGTCGCCGTTTATTTTGCAATCTTTCCTTTTCAATCTATAAACAAAAATACCAAAAATATTTATCTTACTATCTTTATTAGATCTCACTTTTGCAAGTGGCCATGAAGGGATTGACAACCCCTTTATCGTGTTGGTTGCAAGGTTCTTGATTGTTTGTGCAGGTACTAGGGATTTGCATGTAGTCTCCTACTGGATTGATACCTTGGTTCTCAAAAACTAAGGGAAATACTTACGCTACTTTGCTGCACCACCCTTTCCTCTTCAAGGGAAAACCAACGCATGCTCAAGAGGTAGCAAGAAGGATTTCTGGCGCCGTTGCCGGGGAGACCTACGCACAAGTCAATACATACCAAGTACCCTTCACAAACTCTTCTCCCTCGCATTACATTATTTTCCATTTTCCTCTCGGTTTTCTCTCCCCCACTTCACCTTTCCCTTTTCTTTGCCATCCTTCCGTTTGATCTTGTGTTACCATGTGCCTTCTTTTTGCTTGCATCTACGCTTGCTAAAAGTTTATGGATCCCCATCCCCTTGCTAATCTTTTTAAGAGATCCAATTATGATGAACCAATTTCTAGTGATTTGAGTGCACTAGATTATCTTTATGAGGTTTTGCTTGAAATTCATGAATCTGAAAATTGTGATGAAGAAATTTATGAAGAGATTCACGATAGCTCCTTGAATAAAAAGCATGATTGCAATGATTTTACTATAAATTCTCTTGATGTCAGTTGTGCTAATAATATGCAAAGCCCTAAGCTTGGGGATGCTAGTTTTGCTATGTCTACTACTTGTTGCAATAATCATGATTGGGGTGATTCTTATTATCATCTTGAAAATTTATTTAAGCCCCGTGATGAATATGAGATCGATAATAATGTTTGCAATAATATTGAAATTGGGTTTGGAAGAGTGTCAACTTTAGATCCCACATATATGGAGAATGTTCAATATTATGAATTTTTTGATAAAAGTGGGTTTGGAGAGGTCATGACTTTAGTTAATGTTAATCCCACTATTTCGGGAGAGTGTCAACTTTGCATGTGCATGTGGATCGTGTTGAAAATATTTCATATGATAGATATATTGTTGAATTTGATTATGATCCTACATGTAATTATTATGAGAGAGGAAAATATGGTTTTTGAAATTTTCATGTTACTAATTTACCTCTCGTTATGTTGAGATTGCTATTGTTTCTTTCCGCTTCCTCGCATATGCTAGTTTTTGCTTGCCTTGATAATTTGTTTTTCTATCATATGCCTATGCATAGGTAGTATGTTAGACTTATATGTGTTTTTCATATGCTATATGATGCTCTCTTTGTGCTTCAATTCTTGTCTTTCATGTGAGCATCATCGAAACTATCAATGCCTAGTTAGGGGCGTTAAACGATAGCGCTTGTTGGGAGGCGACCCAATTTTATTTGTGTTCCTTGCTTTTTGTTCCTGTTTAGTAATAAATAATTCATCTAGCCTCTGGTTATATGTGGTTTTATGTTTTAATTAGTGTCTGTGCCAAGTAAAACCTATAGGATCTTCTTGGGTGATAATTATTTGATCTTGCTGAAAAAGACAGAAACTTTCTGCTCACGAAAACAATTATTAAAAATCACCAGAAAGTGATAAAATACTTATTACAATTGAAGTAGATCAATAAACAAATTATTTAGGTTATCCTATTTTTGCAGATTTTTCTGAGTTCATAAGTTTGCGTTTGATACAGATTACTATAGACTGTTCTGTTTTTGACAGATTCTGTTTTTCGTGTGTTGTTTGCTTATTTTGATGAATCTATGGCTAGTATCGGGGGGTATGAACCATAGAGAAGTTGGAATACAGTGGGTTTAACACCAATATAAATAAAGAATAAGTTCATTACAGTACCTTAATGTGGTGGTTTGTTTTCTTACACTAACGGAGCTCATGAGATTTTCTGTTGAGTTTTGTGTTGTGAAGTTTTCAAGTTTTGGGTAAAGATTTGATGGATTATGGAATAAGGAGTGGCAAGAGCCTAAGCTTGGGGATGCCCAAGGCACCCCAAGATAAAATTCAAGGACAACCAAAATCCTAAGCTTGGTGATGCCCTGGAAGGCATCCCCTCTTTCGTCTTTGTCTATCGGTAACTTTACTTGAGGCTATTTTTTTATTCACCACATGATATGTGTTTTCCTTGGAGCGTCTTGTATGATTTAAGTCTTTGCTTTTTAGTTTACCACAATCATCCTTGCTGTACACACCTTTTGGAGAGACACACATGAATCGGAATTTATTAGAATACTCTATGTGCTTCACTTATATCTTTTGAGCTAGATAATTCTGCTCTAGTGCTTCGCTTATATCTTTCAGAGCACGGTGGCGGTTTTATTTTATAGAAATTATTGATATATTATGCTTCACTTATATTATTTTGGGAGTCCTTTAGAACAGCATGGTAATTTGATTTGGCTATAAAATTAGTCCTAATATGATAGGCATCCAAGATGGGTATAATAAAAACTTTCATATAGAGCGCATTGAATACTATGAGAAGTTTGATACTTGATGATTGTTTTGAGATATGAAGATGGTAATATTAAAGTTGTGCTAGTTGAGTAATTGTGAATTTGAGAAATACTTGTGTTGAAATTTGCAAGTCCCGTAGCATGCACGTATGGTAACCGTTGTGTGACAAATTTGAGACATGAGGTGTTCTTTGATTGTCATCCTTATGAGTGGCGGTCGGGGACGAGCGATGGTCTTTTCCTACCAATCTATCCCCCTAGGAGCATGCGCGTAATGCTTGTTTTTTATGACTTGTAGATTTTTGCAATAAGTATGTGAGTTCTTTATGACTAATGTTGAGTCCATGGATTATACTCACTCTCACCTTTCCATCATTGCTAGCCTCTTCGATGCAGTGCATTGCCCTTTCTCACCTTGAGAGTTGCTGCAAACTTCGCGGTGCATCAAACCCGTGATATGATATGCTCTATCACATAAACCCCTTATATCTTCCTCAAAACAGCCACCATACCTACCTATTATGGCATTTCCATAGCCATTCCGAAATATATTGCCATGCAACTTTCCACCTTTCATTTATTATGACACGCTTCATCATTGTCATATTGCCTTGCATGATCATGTAGTTGACATCATATTTGTGGCAAGGCCACCATGCATAATTTATCATACATGACACTCTTGATTCATTGCCCATCCCGGTACACCGCCGAAGGCACTGATATAGAGTCATATTTTGTTCTAGTATCGAGTTGTAATCATTGAGTTGTAAATAAATAGAAGTGTGATGATCATCATTAATAGAGCATTGTCCCATAAAAAAAATAGAAAGTCCAAATAAAAAAAGGAAAGGCAAAAAAAAAAGAAATAAAAAAGAAAGCCCCCCCCCCCCAAAAAGAAGGGACAATGCTACTATCCTTTTTCCACACTTGTGCTTCAGAGTAGCACCATGATCTTTATGATAGAGATTCTCTTATTTTGTCACTTTCATATACTAGTGGGAATTTTTCATTATAGAACTTGGCTTGTATATTCCAACAATGGGATTCCTCAAATGCCCTAGGTCTTCGTGAGCAATCAAGTTGGATGCGCACCCACTAAGTTTCTTTTGTTGAGCTTTCATACATTTATAGCTCTAGTGCATCCGTTGCACGGCAATCCCTACTCCTTGCATTGACATCACTTGATGGGCATCTCCCTAGCCCGTTGATTAGCCGCGTCAATGTGAGACTTTCTCCATTTTTGTCTTCTCCACACAACCCCCATCATTATATTCTATTCCACCCACAGTGCTATGTCCACGGCTCACGCTCATGTATTGCGTGAAAGTTGAAAAAGTCTGAGAAATACTAAAGTATGAAACAATTGCTTGGCTTGTCATCAGGGTTGTGCATGATGAGAGCATTTTTGTGTGATGAAAATGAATCATGACCAAACTATATGATTTTGTACGGATGAGCTTTCTTTGGCTATGTTATTTTGAGAAGACATAATCGCTTAGTTAGTATGCTTGAAGTATTATTATTTTTATGTCAATATTAAACTTTTATCTTTAATCTTTCGTATCTGCACATTCATGCCACAATAAAGAGAATTACATATAAAAGTATGTTAGGTAGCATTCCACATCAAAAATTCTGTTTTTATCATTTACCTAATCGAGGACGAGCATGAATTAAGCTTGGGGATGCTTGATACGTCTCCAACGTATCTATAATTTTTTATTGTTCCATGCTATTATATTATCTGTTTTGGATGTTTAATGGGCTTTATTATGCACTTTTATATTATTTTTGGGACTAACCTACTAACCGAAGGCCCAGTGCAAATTGTTGTTTTTTTTGCCTATTTCAGTGTTTCGCAGAAAAGGAATATCAAACGGAATCCAAACGGAATGAAACCTTCGCGAGGATCGTTTTTTGGAACAAACGCAATCCAGGAGACTTGGAGTGGACGTAAAGGAAGCCACGAGGTGGCCACGAGGTAGGAGGGTGCGCCCAGGGGGGTAGGCGCACCCCCACCCTCGTGGGCCCCTTGTAGCTCCACCGACCTACTTCATTCGCCTATATATACTTATATACCCTGAAAACATCCTGGAGCACCATGAAACCCTATTTCCACTGCCGCAACCTTCTGTACCCGTGAGATCCCATCTTGGGGCATTTTCCGGCGCTCCGCTGGAGGGGGAATCGATCACAGAGGGCTTCTACATCAACACCATAGCCTCTCGGATGATGTGTGAGTTGTTTACCATAGACCTTCGGGTCCATAGTTATTAGCTAGATGGCTTCTTCTCTCTCTTTGGATCTCAATACAAAGTTCTCCTCAATTCTCTTGGAGATCTATCCATTGTAATACTTTTTGCGGTGTGTTTGTCGAGATTCGATGAATTGTGGGTTTATGATCAAGATTATCTATGAACAATATTTGATTCTTCTCTAAATTCTTATATGCATGATTTGATATCTTTGCAAGTCTCTTCGAATTATCAGTTTGGTTTGGCCTACTAGATTGAGCTTTCTTGCAATGGGAGAAGTGCTTAGCTTTGGGTTCAATCTTGCGGTGTCCTTTATCGATGTGGCAGAGGGCAGCAAGGCACGTATTGTATTGTTGCCATCGAGGATAAAAGATGGGGTTTATATCATATTGCTTGAGTTTATCCCTCTACATCATGTCATCTTGCCTAATCGTTACTCTGTTCTTATGAACTTAATACTCTAGATGCATCTTTGGATAGCGGTCGATGTGTGGAGTAATAGTAGTAGATGCAGAATCGTTTCAGTCTACTTGTCACGGACATGATGCCTATGTTCATGATCATGCCTAGATATTCTCATAACTATGCGCTTTTCTATCAATTGCTCGATAGTAATTTGTTCACCCACCGTAGAATTTGCTATCTTGAGAGAAGCCACTAGTGAAACCTATGGCCCCCGGGTCTATCTTCCATCATATTAATCTCCCGCTAACTAGCTATTTCCATGCGCGTTTATTTTTCAATCTTTACTGTTCAATCTATACAACAAAAATACCAAAAATATTTATCTTATTATCTTTATCAGATCTCACTTTCGCAAGTGGCCGTGAATGGATTGACAACCCCTTTATCGCGTTGGTTGCAAGGTTCTTGATTGTTTGTGCAGGTACTAGGGATTTGTGTGTAGTCTCCTACTGGATTGATACCTTGGTTCTCAAAAACTGAGGGAAATACTGACGCTACTTTGTTGCATCACCCTTTCCTCTTCTAGGGAAAACCAACGCATGCTTAAGAGGTAGCAGCAACCCAATGAATAAAACTTATTTTTGCTTTTTCTTTGAGTATTTGCACAATTATGCCACTATTATGATTGTGTTTTTTGTGTTTTATTTAGTGTTTGTGCTAAGTAAAGCCTTTAGGATCTTCTTGGGTGATAGTTGTTTGATCTTGTTGAGAACAGAAACTTTTGCGTTCACGAAAACAATTCCTATTTTTAACCAGAGCGTGACAAAATACCAATTTTTTCGGTAGATTAATATACAAATTACCCAGGTCGTCCTAATTTTTCAGAATTTTTGGAGTTCCCGAAGTATTCGAACAAATTAGATTGCTACAGACTGTTCTATTTTGACAGATTCTGTTTTCTTTGCGTTGTGTGCTTATTTTGATGGCTCTATGTTTTTCTTTGATGAGTTTTTGCCATAGAAAAGTTGGAATACAGTAGATATAATGCAATAATAAAATATGAATTGGTTTGATACAATACTTATAGTAGTGATTTATTTTTCTTACACTAACGGATCTCACGAAGGTTTTGTTGAGTTTTGTGTGAGTTTTTGATTATCTTACGATGGATGAAGGAATAAGGAGTAAGAAGAGCCTAAGCTTGGGGATGCTTCGGAATCCCAAGCTATTATCCAAAAATGAGCAAGCAACTAAGCTTGGGGATGCCCGAGTGGCATCCCTTCTTTCTTCTAACGACCATCGGTATTTTACTCAAAGCTATATTTTTATTCATCACATACTATGTGTTTTGCTTGGAGCGTCTTGTATGGTATGAATCTTTGCTTGTTTTATTTTGTTTTTTAAGTCTTGATTCTTTGCTGGACACACCTATTTGAGAGAGCCAAAATTATGTCATGACTTGTTAGAATTGCTCTCTATGCTTCACTTAAATTTTTTATGAGCCATGGACTTGCTCTAGTGCTTCACTTATATCTTTTTAAGCACGGTGTGCTTAGTTATTTTTGAAGAAATGCTCTCTTGCTTCACTTAGATTTATTTGAGAGTTAATAAAATTTTCAAGAAATTCTCTCTTGCTTCACTTAAATTAATTTGATAGAAAGAAAAATTATGCTCATGATCTTCACTTATATTTGTTTGAGCTTATGAAAAGCAACACAAGAAAATTAGTTCCAAAGTGATAGATGTCCAAGAAGGATATAATAAAAACTTTCATGAACATCATTGGACAAAATAAACTTGATTCTTAGTAATAGTTTTGAGATATGATGATGTGATATGTGAGTTATGTTGATGAGTAATTATGCTTTAGTAAGAATATTGGTGCTAAGGTTTGTGATTCCCTATGCAAGCACGAAAGTCAATAATTATGCAATGAAATTATATCCTACTTGTGGTGCATTATTCGGCGTTAATTATGCTTAATGCTCGCTTATGAGATTATTTGTTTCTTGGTTGGCCGCTTCTCAACCTTCTGCTAGCCTTCATTTTGCACTAAGTATGATCTCTACTTGTGCATCCAAAATCCTTTAAACCAGTTTTGCCATATGAGTCCACTATATATATCTACCTATATGCGGTATTCTTTCGCTGTTCTAAGCAAATTTGTATGTGCCATCTCTAATTTTCAAAATAAACTTCTCTTTTGTGTGTTCGTTCCGCTCGCGGAGAGGTGAGGGGTGGCTAATATTTTCCATGCTAGATGTGTTATTATCACGATGAGTGTTTATTCACTTGTCATTGCGCGAGAGTAAGGCAAAGGTATTAGGGATGCCTAGTCCCGAAACGAAAAATGAATTTACTTTATGTTGTCAAATAATAAATTCCTTGGAAAGTGTTGGTATGGAGGGAAATCGTGGATATGACTAGCCATGGAACGTGAAAGTATGGTTGAAAAAGGAATAAACTTTATTTTCTGTTTGGGAACCGCCTATGATATATCTAGCATGGAAGGTGTTGGGAACTCTAAGTCGTTTTTGTTGGTGGGAAGGATACACCTCCCAAAATGTTGTTATCTCTAAGTTTTTTGCTTTGAGCTCTGGCACCTCTACAAATCCCTACTTCCCTCTGCAAAGGGTCTTTTATTTTACTTTATGCAATTTTTATTTTGAATTTGTGTCTCCATCTTCTCTTATAAAACCGCCAACTAGGAGGCAATATGATCGTACTTGAGTATTGGGTGTAGTTAATATGCGAGTGTGTTTCATGAATGGATCAATGATTGAGCATGATGGGCTAGGGATAACTTATTTTAGCGTTGATATTTCGAAAGACATGGTTTCTTGTTGATATGCTTGAGTATTTAAATTATCATGTCAAAACTAGACTATTGCTTTGAATCATATAAAAGTCCAAATGTCCATGCTATAAAGAAAAGAATATGATATGACATGTTAGGCAGCATTCCACATCAAAAATTTTGTTTTTATCACTTACCTACTCGAGGACGAGTAGGAGTTAAGCTTGGGGATGCTGATACGTCTCCAACAATTTTGTATTGTTCCATGTTGTTATATTATCAATCTTGGGTGTTTTATAATCATTTTATAGTCATTTTATATCATTGTTTGGTACTAACCTATTGACATAGTGCCAAGTGCCAATTGCTATTTTCTGCATGTTTTTTATATCACATGAAATCAATACCAAACAGAGTCCAAATGCAACAAAACTTCACGGAGAATTTTTTTGGACCAGAAGACACCTAATGGGCCCTGGCTGCGCCTGGGGGTGCTCCGAGGAGAACACAACCCACCAGGGCATGCCAGGAGGCCCAGGCGCGCCCTGGTGGGTTGTGCCCACCTCGGGTGCCCCCCAGACCGCCTCTTTGCTCTATTAATACCCCAATATTCCCAAAACCCTAGGGTAGTCGATGAAATATTGATCCAGCTGCCGCAGAGTCCAGAACCACCAGATCCAATCTAGACACCATCTCAGATGGGGTTCACCACCTCCATTGGTGCCTAGGCGATGATGCGTGAGTAGTTCTTTGTAGACCTTCGGGTCCGTAGTTAGTAGCTAGATGGCTTCCTCTATCTCGCTGAACTCTCTATACAATGGTCTCTTGGAGATCCATATGATGTAACTCTTTTTGCGGTGTGTTTGTTAGGATCTGATGATCTTTGAGTTTATGATCAGTTATATCTTTTTATATCCATGAAAGTATTTGAGTTTCTTTGATCTCTTTTATGCATGATCTCTTATAGTCTCTTATTTCTTCTCCGATATTTGGGTTTTGTTTGGCCAACTTGATCTATTTATCTTGCAATGGGAAGAGGTGCTTTCTAGTGGGTTCGATCTTACGGTGCTTGATCCCAGTGACAGAAGGGGAACCGACACATATGTATCGTTGCTACTAAGGATAAAATGATGGGGTCTATCTCTACATAGATAGATCTTGTCTACATCATGTCATCATTCTTATTGCACTACTCCATTTTTCGATGAACTTAATACACTAGATGCATGCTGGATAGCGGTCGATGTGTGGAGTAATAGTAGTAGATGCAGGCAGGAGTCGGTCTACTAATCTTGGACGTGATGCCTATATAATGATCATTCCCTGGATATCATCATGATTATTTGAAGTTCTATCAATTGCCCAACATTAATTTGTTTACCCACTGTTTTCTATTTTTCTCGAGATAAGCCACTAGTGAAACCTACGGCCCCCGGGTCTCTTTCTAATATTAATTGCCTTTGCGATCTACTTTTCCTTTGCATTTATTTTCAGATCTATTAAACCAAAAATACAAAAATACTTTGCTGCACTTTATTTTATTTGGTGATCTATTTATTCAATCTATTAACACGTCGGGTTGCGAGTGGTTGTTATTTGTGTGCAGGGGTTGTTTACATTGTGTTGCTTGGTTCTCCTACTGGTTCGATAACCTTGGTTTCATCACTGAGGGAAATACCTACCATCATTGTGCTGCATCATCCCTTCCTCTTTGGGGAAATACCGACGTAGTCCTAGCAGACATCAACCATTCATTTTGGCATATAAACCAAATCCTAGCCAGAACTGTATGTGTTGATGAAAGGGATGAGGATTGTCATTTGATCTGGGAGCATCCAACAGTGCAGATGTACGATTCGTGGGGTTTGGGTTCTCATAAATCGAGCATACGACTCGAGATCCGCAGCAGCGTAGCGAGGTGGGGGCATCGACCCGCGGTTTGGTAGGC
The DNA here is from genome assembly GCA_021605205.1 of Aegilops longissima. Lineage (NCBI taxonomy): Eukaryota > Viridiplantae > Streptophyta > Magnoliopsida > Poales > Poaceae > Aegilops > Aegilops longissima. Next base: position 440,988,559 of record CM038681.1, read on the forward strand.
ACACGACTTTCGTGAGTGAACCGTGTGCTATTTGAAAAAAAATGCATGAATTAACAGCATATTTTTGTTTGAATGAAAACATGAGTTCATCGTTTCACCTCAAAAAAATTTCCACGGTAAGAAATCACCATTGTACACTAAGGTTCGATTTTCTTGTGCATTTGAGATCTCGTTTGCTATATTTGAGTCATTTTTTGCATTTACCATGCATATATATATATATATATATATATATATATATATATATATATAAATATAATTATAATACCAACAAGGCCTACGCCTCTGGCCGCACCCTGAGTGAATGAAAACTCACAAAGCGACACAGAAATGATCTCGCTACACCCACGTGTAGTTGCGACATGGAAACGGGAAAAAATTTCAAACAGTTCGGCCGCAGGGTGCGGCCAGAGGTGTAGGCCTTGTTGGTATGATAATTACAGGAATGAAAGTGCTAGTTATCAACTAGTGGGGGGGGGGGGTGAATAGGCGATTTTTATGAGAGTCTTCAAAACATGGAAGTTTCGAAGACAAACGATAGAAATGAACCTATTAACATGCAGCGAAAGGTAGACTACACTAGGCAAGCCATAGACAAGTATTCAATAAAGTGAAAGCACGAAGACTAATAGCAGCTAGGTAGTATGGATCAGGATGGAAGATAGTATGAAGCCAAACAATAATAGATGTCACACAGTGAAGTCAAACAGATAATGCAAGCAGGCAATGACTTCACGAAGACAAACTGTAACTAAAGAGAGGGAGAAGATAGAACCAGTTGCTTGGTGAGGACAAGGATTTGTTGGACCAGTTGCGGTGACAACTGTACGTCTGGTTAGGGAGGCTGTGAGGGAGTCCTGGATTAGGGAGTCCTCGGACAGCCGGACTATATCCTTTGGCCGGACTGTTGGACTATGAAGATACAAGATTGAAGACTTCGTCCCGTGTCCGGATGGGACTCTCCTTGGCGTGGAAGGCAAGCTTGCCATTTCGGATATGTAGATCTCCTCCCTTGTAACCGACTCTGTGTAACCCTAGCCCCCTCCGGTGTCTATGTAAACCGGAGGGTTTAGTCCGTAGGACAACAACAATCATAATTATAGGCTAGCTTCTAGGGTTTAGCCTCTATGATCTCATGGAAGATCAACTCTTGTAATACTCATATCATCAAGATCAATCAAGCGGGAAGTAGGGTATTACCTCCATCGAGAGGGCCGAACACAGGTAAACATTGTGTCCCCGCCTCCTGTTACCATCCGCCTTAGGCGCACAGTTCGGGACCCCCTACCGAGATCCGCGGTTTGACACCGACATTGGTGCTTTCATTGAGAGTTCCACGTGCCGTCACCATAAGGCTTGATGGCTCCTTCGATCATCGGCAGCGATGCGATCCGAGTGAGGTTTTCTCCCGGACAGATCTTACGTATTCGGTAACCGCTGGCAGGCCAACTTCGCAGCCATCTGGAATAGATCGAGAGCTTCGCCTCGGCGTCAGTCAGGTTTGAAACAAACTATATTGCCGACATCCGTGGAGACTTGATCTTTGTGGATTCGAGCCTATGTCGAGTCGCCCGCACGATCCACAGCGAGCATGACCTAACTCGTCGTCGGACGGTGTTCGGGAGATCACACATGGCTGCTCGGCCCTAAATCCGGGCGAGTGCCTTTATCCAGGGCGGGTGGATGGACCCGCCACGGAGCCGCTGTCGATGGCGATAGAGCGAATACTGATTTCACCTCCTATGAGACCCGTGTTGCCGGACACTTGGATTCGTTCCCGGCCACGGGCTCTGAACCGCCTGCGTCCGTACATATCGAATCTGATTGGGCGCCGATCATGGAGTTTGCCTCCGCGGATATCTTTCAGCACTCTCCCCTGGGCGACATGCTAAATTCATTAAGGTCTCTCTCCTTGTCAGGAGACCCTTGGCCGAACTATGTCCGCTTGAGTGGGAAGCGGACGACAAAGAAATTCGTTCCCCACCCACCACCCACTTAATAGCCACTATCGACGACTTAACCGACATGCTCGATTTCGGCTCCGAAGACATCGGCGGTATGGGCGGCGATGCAGAGAGCGAACAGGAACCACCGCCCACGTGGCGCTGGACTACCACCTCATCATATGATATATACATGGTGGACACCCCCAAAGAAGGCGATGGCGATAAGGCAACGGAGGATAATCCCTCCAAGAAGCAATCCAAGCACCGGCATCAGCGGCGCCGCTCTAAGTCCCGCCATAGCAAAATAAAAGTACGGTGGCAGTCGCCACACAAAGAGCTATCCAAAGCGCAAGCTGCTGCTGGTCGATGATGAGGCTATAGAGCCCATCTGACGAAAAACAAAGCGACCGATCAGCGGATCGACCACCCGTGGCGCGATAGGGCGGCTAACGATGTCGCGCATAAGTCAGCTCACGATCTACATGAAGACTTGCACAAAAAATCTGGTATGACCAGGTCCATCTACGGATCTAGGAAGCGAGCCCCGGCACAGAAGCAAAACTGAACACTACAACCGTCAGAATGCCTTGACACATCCAAATACTGGGTGCCGCGCACCTATGCTTCACCGATGAGGTCTGGATCACAATTTCGGAGGATTCAAACCCGTGAACATAGAGGCATCTGACGGAACAACAGACCACAGGGTGCGGATTGAGACTTTATCCTTCATATCCATATGGCTCGCGGAGATGATCTCCATGCCATCAAATACTTGCCCCTCAAGTTGAAGGGACCAGCTCGGCACTGGCTGAAGAGCCTCCCCGAGAACTCAATTGGAAGTTGGGAGGAGCTCGAGGATGCTTTCAGGGCTAATTTTCAAGGGACCTATGTCCGACATCATACATCAGACGATTTAAGTCATATAATTCAACAGCCCGGAGAGTCAGCCCGAAAGCATTGGAACAGATTCCTCACTAAGAAGGATCAAATCATCGACTGCCCGGACGCCGAAGCCTTAGCGGCTTTCAAACACAGTGTCCGGGACGAACGGCTCGCCCGACACCTCGGCCAGGAGAAACCAAGGACAATGGCAGCCCTCACAAGCCTTATGACCCGCTTTTGTGCGGGAGAAGATAGTTGGCTGGCCCGTAGCGGCACCAGCGACCCAGGCACATCCGAAGTTAGGGATGGCAATGGAAAACCATGACGCAATAAAAGTAAGTGTCGAAACAATGAAGACAACCCAGACAACACGGTGATAAATGCTGGATTCAGGGGCTCTCGACCCGGTCAACGGAAAAAGCCATTTAAAAGCAGCAGAGATGGACCATCCATCCTAAACAAGATTCTAGACAGATTATGTCAGATTCATGGCACCTCCAAAAAACCTGCAAATCACACCAACAGAGAATGCTGGGTCTTCAAGCAGGCCGACAAGCTAAACACCGAACACAAGGGGAGGGAGACACCAAGAGAAGACGAGGGTGAGCCTCGCCAGCAAAACACTCGGGGACAGAAAAAAAATCCCACCAAAGGTCAAAACAGTGAACATGACTCACGTAACAAAGAGGAGGAGCAAATGCGCACTCCGAGACATATGCGCCATGGAGCCCGTCACCCCAAAATTCAACCCGTGGTTGATCTGCCCGATCACTTTCGATCGCAGGGATCATCCGACTAGTATCCGGCATGGAGTATCGGCCGCCTTGGTGCTAGACCCAATAATTGACGGATACCATCTCACCAGAGTCCTTATGGACGGCGGCAATAGTCTTAATCTGATATATCAGGACACAGTCCGCAAAATGGGGATATACCCGACAAGATTCAGCCAAAGCAATACTACCTTTAAAGGAGTAATACCAGGCCCAGAGGCCCGCTGTACGGGCACTCTAGTACTAGAGGTTGTATTCGGTTCTCCCAACAACTTCCGAAGTGAAAAGCTAACCTTCGACATCGCTCCATTCCGAAGCGGCTATCAAGCACTACTCGAAAGAACGGCCTTCGCTCGTTTTAACACAGTACCGCACTACGCTTATCTTAAGCTTAAGATGACCGGTCCACGTGGCATCATGATAGTTAGCGGAAACACAGAGCGTTCCTTACGTGCGGAAGAATGTGTGGCGGCGTTAGCAGCCGAAAACTGAACGACCACTTCAACCAGAATAAATGATCGGTTGTCAAGACCGCGGACACGGCTAGACGAGTCCGGCACACCACTGGCTGTAACAGCTCAGATAAACCTGAGAGTGGGTCGATGGACATACCCCCATAGGTGGTGCTAGGGGCTTCCCGCATGTAAAAAGAAACATAGTTCGGCTTGACCTTATTTAGGTTGAATTTTAATGGTTCATTAAGTATAACCAATTTTTTTCGCACGGAAACTTTCACCTGGGTTTTTTTCTCTTTTGCAGATGATCATCGTGCTACATCCTTCCAGGATATGGCACAACAAAGACACAGGCGCAGACGTGCAGCAGGGCCCCGTTCAAAGGTTTCTTTTTAGATTAAGACCTTGCGTAAACCTTTTTTACTGTCTCTTGTTGCTTCACACCCTCCGGATACTCAACACAACCGAGAGGGATGCTGGTGTTATTGGCATTTCGCCACGTCAGACCAATGCACGTACCTGGAAATTCAGGGTTCATTATCAAGGGCGTTATTCAGCCGGGTATATGTTGTAAAGTCCTAATACCTTAGGGAGTGTTCAGCGTCGCGAGCTTGGCCTTATATGCATGAGCTCCGAATCATGTCTTTGGTTAATAGTCGGGTTTGCCCGGCTCCCGTGTTTTGCTACCTTACGTTCCGCTCTATCGGCTAAGGTGGCACCGGGAGAACTACTGCTATTGTGCCCTGGTTCATATGGATGAGCACCTCGATGAAAGCGGCGGCGGCTTCATGATAAAGCACGAGACTGGTCAGCCACTCGATGACCCAGCGGAATCTTCGCGATTCCTCCGCATTAACGAAGGGTCGTTTCCCGGTCATGTATGTACGCACCCCGTATTCGGATGAGCGCGGAAGTACCAGGGGCTATATAGTAGCCCCACCATCAAACTCATATGGCTAAGTGAAAGTGTTAAAGCTATATAGTGCGATTGCCTTGTTCGCCGCGCTATCACCTCCTTAATGGACCAAGACGTTGGGTCAAGTGTGAAAACGCGCTTTTTTCGAACACCCCTGCATTATATGCGTGGGGGCTGAAGCTGACGACTGCAAACTTTCAGGTTATATACATACATAAACGGCCGCACAGGAGGCATCATAATACTTTCAGGCAAAATTATAAACACAACCTTTATAACCCAAATAACATTGTTCTTACAATTGGTATACATGTCACTCAAACATGATACTCTTCGAGCACTGAGCCTCTATTAAACGAGCACCTTCTAGGACTTCCTCACAATAGTGCTCAGCCGATACCTGGCCTACAACCGGACCCTAGGTTGCAATAGCGGTGGCCTCCATCTCTGCCCAGTATGTCTTAACACGGGCAAGAGCCATCCGTGCACCCTCTATGCACGCCGACCTCTTTACAGCGTCGATATGCGGCACAACACCAAGGAATCGTTGCACTAAACTAAAATAAACTATTCGGCCTTGGTCCTTCCGGCCAAAGATGATCCACGACAGACCTCATGGCAAGTCCGGACAATCTATGGAGCTCAGCCCACTCGGCCATTTGTTCATTTAATAGCAACAGACGCGTTGGAGCACTGAACCGCGACCAGAACAACTTTTCCACTTCATGATCTTTTGATCCTTGAAAAACTCGATCGCATCGGTAGCTTTTCGTTGCCAAGTCTGAATAAGCGTCTGCGGCACTCCATAACTGATCGAGAGGGCATGCCGGATCTCAAACTTTGACCGCAACAAAAGGGCTTCCGGCCGTGATATCTCGGCGTGTGAAGCTCCTCCTTCGCGCTCTGATTTTAGGCGGGCTTCCTAGCTACTACCATGGCTTATTCAGGTCCGCCGCTTTCGCCTGGCTTTCCTTTTCAAGAACCTCATACCGGTCAGCGGCATCCTTCAGCTCAACAGCCATCTTGGCTATTTTATCTTCGCTTTGGCAATGAGCAGCCTGTTCGGCTTTTAACTCTTCGGCCGCCTTTAGGGCGGCCGCATCGCTTCTCCTGGCTTGTTCCTTTGCTTGGGCAAGTTCCGCCCGAAGGGTCTCCGCGGCGGAAGCTCCATCTGCAATAAATAACATATTATAGATACTAGCATCATGCTCCTCTTAGTATTTGTTGACCACCCGGAAATACATACCCTGTGCCTCGTCAAGCCGCTTGTTCACAAGCGTGATGTCAGCATCTGCTGCGTCAAGCTGCCTCCTTAGTTCGGCAAACTCAGCAGTCCGGCCAGCCACCGGACCCTCAGCCGCCTGCACACGAAAGCAGCATGATCATTACCTGGGACTATGATCCTCTGTTTGCCGCCTTTGGACAACAACCAGAGTCTCAGGGGCTACTATCTGCATAGGGCACACCTAGTGTGTGCGGTACCGTCAAAAAATTATATACATATTACTTTGCGTACCTCAAAGCCTCTTAGCAGGCTCATAAAAGCTTCATGCAATCCACTTTTGGCGGATGAAATCTTCTCAACCACCGTACCCATTAAAGTACGATCCGCCTCTGAGATAGCCACTTGCTCCAGAAGACCCGTCAGTGCGTCTGGTCATGCACCAGACAATCCCGGACTCTTTTTGTTGCTCTCCTTAGGAGCCGAATACTCCAGACTTCGGGTGGCCGAAGGGTTACCTTCTGGCCTTGGCGGATCAGGAGAAAGCCTCCGTGACGACACTTCAGAGTCATCCGCCCCTCGAGGCGGGGACAAGAGGGGAGGCGTTTCACTCTCCATCATCTCGGGAAGAAGATCCCCCGAAGACGAACTCTGTTGAGAAGGGCTACGATCCGAACTACAAGACATACGTCTCAGTTATTATCCTCAGAAATAAAGCAGGATATATTTAATATAAAGCACTCTTGTTTACTCACAGCTCGGTGGAGGGCTGATCCCCTTGCGGGCATTGTGCGTAAGAAAGCCCTCCGGGGCAGGGCCCCCTGGCGAAGGTTTCTTCCCTCGTTTGGAAACCCTTGTTTCCAAGTCTTCAGAGGCGGTCCTTTTCCTTCCTTGTCGAGAGGGAATTTCAGATTCTTCTCCCCGATTATCCTCCTTCGCGGAGACACTAATTCCCCCGATTTGGATGAGTAATGCGCGAGGCCCACTTGCGGCTTCTTCATTCCTCCCTTTATCTTCCCCTGATGGCGCTTGATGAGGTGCAAGCTCAAGCATCACAGCTAATCTGAGGATCCGGTGAGCCTTCGGAAGGGGCCAAACACTGATCATCTTCGCCCTTTTATCCGATCTGGTCAAAGAGCGACTTTTCAGAATGATGTTGTGATAAATAAAAAGACAACACGTTTGGTCGCGGAATTACTTACATGGGTATCTGGACGATTGCAGCTCAGACCCGGATCCTCGGTGGTGTCCGGACACTTTACTCATGATCCGAAGAACAATCCATACATCTCTTCGAGCGTCACGCCGAAGAATAGCTGAATAGTTCGCGGTCCTTCCTGGTTGAACTCCCACATACGGAGAGGTTGACGTTTGCAAGGCAGGACTCGACGAACTAGCATGACTTGCATTACCTTGACAAGGTTGATATCTCTCTAGAGGAGATCTCGGATACGACTCTGTAATGTCGGCACATCATTCTTGGGCCCCGTCCAGCCCTTGTTGACCCATGGCGCCCGATTGTGGCGGCGGCGGAAAGCGGCGGCTACCCACTTAGCACCACGGGGAGCTGTGATGTAAAACCACTCCCGTTGCCATAAGTTGGACACCTCCGGGAAGGAACCCTTTGGCCATGGGGCATCGACGCCTTTGCTTATTATGGCACCTCCGCATTCTGCGTGTCGCTCATCGATCATCTTCGGCTTCACATTGAAGGTCTTGAGAATAGGCCGAAGTGTGGGGGATGCGGAGGAAGGCCTCACACACGACGATAAACGACGAGATGTGAAGGATGGAATCTGGAGCTAGATCATGGAAATCGAGCCCGTAATAGAACATAAGCCCTCTAGCAAAGGGGTCAAGACTAAAGCCTAGCCCTCGGAGGAAGTGGGAAAAAAATACGACACTCTCGTTGGGTTGGGGAGTGTGGATGACCTGCCCTTGAGCAGGCAGCCTGTCTTGAGATTCGGTGATCGGATACAGGCTTCTCTTAGCTTCTTGATGTCCTCCTCTGTGATAGAGGAGGCCATCCACCGGCCTTGAAGGTTGGATCCGGACATAATTGAAGGTCCGAAGCGCTTAGCCTGAGCCTTGGATGTTGGAATTCGAGGAGGGGGAAGGGAAGGATCGAGCGCGAGAAGAAAAGGACATGCCTTGGCCTCTTTATAAAGAGGTGAATATCAAGCGTCTCCGCGTGGCTGTTCGGAACTTGCCTAAAATCGAGGAGTCATACCAATAGGCATAGTTGGGTTACCCACATCTATATTGATGAGAATCCCGTGATAAGGGGACACGATCTCTGCTTCGACAAGACGTGCCAAGAAAACCGCCTCGCAATATGTGCAGTAGCTGGTTGAGAAAAACGGTTTGAATAATGACCGGGCCATGGCGTGATGTCACGTTATGAAAAGTTGTCAGCAGATTAGATTTCTGAAAATATTATACTCTCTACGGTAGTATGTGGAATTTGTTTTGAAGAGCTTGACACTATCCTTGTGTTCAAAATGTTCTATGGAGTATTCGGAGGAAGAACCAACCTTGCAATGCCGAAGACAATCTGCGCGCCGGACTCATCATCATTGAAGCCTGGTTCAGGGGCTCTGAGGAGTCTGGATTAGGGGTCCTCGGATAGCGGACTATATCCTTTGGCGGACTGTTGGACTATGAAGATACAAGATTGAAGACTTCGTCCGTGTCGGATGGGACTCTCCTTGGCGTGGAAGGCAAGCTTGGCAATTCGGATATGTAGATCTCCTCCTTGTAACCGACTATGTGTAACCCTAGCCCCTCGGTGTCTATATAAAGCTGGAGGTTTAGTTGGTAGGACAACAACAATCATAATCATAGGCTAGCTTCTAGGGTTTAGCCTCTACGATCTCGTGGTAGATCAACTCTTGTAATACTCATATCATCAAGATCAATCAAGCGAGGAAGTAGGGTATTACCTCCATCGAGAGGGCCCGAACACAGGTAAACATTGTGTCCCCGCCTCCTGTTACCATCCGCCTTAGACGCATAGTTCGGGACCCCCTACCCAAGATCCGCCGGTTTTGACACCGACAGGCTGAGATTCAACTCAGAAGACCGCGTCTTCACCTTATTCCCCTTGAGCTAAGGACACTTAGTCCTCGCCCAATCACTTTGGTAAGTCTTCAAGATAGACTTCCAAACCTTCACAGACTTCGTTCACTGGCAATCCACAATGACTCTTGGATGCTCGGAACACGACACCTAACCGGCTAGAGGATTCACAGTCCTCAAGTGTAATTAGTCTTCAGGTCACGCAGATAGAAAGACTTCAGTGATGCCTAACACTCTTTGGGCTCTGGGTGTTTTGGGCTTTGTCCTCGCAAGGATCTCTCTCTCTCAAATGCTTCAGAGGTGGGTTGCTCTCAAATGACAAAAGCCGTGCACTAACTCTTAGCAACCACCAATTTATGGTGTAGGGGGGTGGGCTATTTATAGCCACTAGGCAACCCGACCTATTTTGTCCAAAATGACCCTGGGTCACTAAGGAACTGACACGTGTTCCAACGGTCAGATTCCAAACACACGCGGCAGCTTAATTTGGGCTACAAGTAAAGCCGAATCATCCAGCTCTGGATAAGATTTGCTCTCATTGTCTTTGCTCGAAGACATAGGATTTGGTTGAACATCACTTCAGTCACTCTGACTTTGTTCACTCGGACCCCACTTAACAGTACATTGGTTCCTGTGACTCAACAAAGAAGAAAAGGAAACTACGAAACAACTATGTCTTCGTACTCCATAGTCTTCACGTGAATTTCTTCTTGAGTCATAATCTTCATTGTGATTATCTTCACATACCACCATTGTCTTCAATGTCTTCACACATTTTTAGGGGTCATCTCCGGTAGGTAAACCGAATCAATGAGGGACTACTACCTGTGTTATCCTGCAATTCTCACAAACACATTAGTCCCTCAACCAGGTTTGTTGTCAATACTCCAAAACCAACTAGGGGTGGAACTAGATGCACTTACAATCTCCCCCTTTTTGGCGATCGATGACAAACTGGTTGAAGTTTTCAACGGGGATAAAAGTATGTGAAATTGTAAAGGATTAAGGTATTGTCTTCATAAGTAGTAGAAGCTCCCCCTGAAGATGTGCATATATAAGTATTTTGCTTTTGAATGCCAATGCAAATGGCAGGTTGTACTTGTGGAGATCCTCTTCAACTAATGAAGACAATTCATCATGCATCAAAGGATATAACGAAGGTAATGACATGCATAATGGAAAATGGACGTCTGCGAAATGACTTCGTGCGGGATTTATCATCGCACATGCGGAATTTATCATTGCATCACATAGTTGGCAGAGAAGGTAGCAGACGACCATCAAGTTTAAGTGTTACAACTCAAAGAACCAAATGTATCAAAAGCAAGAGTTGTAAGCACTTGGCAAAAGTATAGCAACAACCCATATGGACCCGCTTGAAGACTATCAACTCATATGCTTCTCCCCCTTTTGTCAGTAAGGACCAAAAAGGTTTGAAGACATAGAGCCTCTACTCGTTCCCATGAGGAGTAGGTGAAGCAGCAGGGTCGTCACTGAGGTTCGGTGGTGCAGAGGTACTTGGTGTAGTGTCGAGATGCGTTTGTAGTTGGCGAAGTAGCATCATCTTCATCATCAATGACTCTGGCATTGACAGTTGCAGCTGAAGAAGAATAGTCAGAGTCTTCAAGTGAGAGGGAGTCTGATGCAAGACAGCATTTCTGGGAGGAGTGGTATCAAACTTGAATCTCTCTGTGAAGCCATCATCTTGAAGATCAGCTTCAGCACTGAGCAATGTCAGACTCTTCCACGACCTCCGACAGGTTTCATGAGTGACAAATGCATTCTTGGTGGCAAGGTTGCGAATGCGATTAACATCCACCAAGAGGCTTTGCATTTGACGCTTCAGCCAGTCGTGATGCTTATCCTGTTTTTGATGCAGGGCAATGAGAAGCTCTCGGTTGTTGAGAACACAAGAATGCTTCCGAGGCCTTTGAGCAATTGTGCTTTCAGTGGCTTCAGTATGGGCATGATGAGTGCACGTGTATGGCCAGCCAAAGGATAAACACGAGTAGCAGCCAGAACGCCTTCAATGGGTTGAGTGAAGCTTTGGTGATTGGCGTTGTGAAGATAAATTGGCTCCTTGGCAGGTTCTGGGTAGATGGCTTCGACAAACAGATCAACCTCTAGCAGGAATATGAGATGATTGCGCACAGAAGGCTGATAGTTGACAGCTGAATGAAGCTTGATAAGGCGCATTACCCATGGAGCATAAAACTTCAATTCAAAAAGATCAGAGCCAGATGCAGCCAATTGCCTGATGAACAAGTCTTGAGCATTGAAGCTGATGCCATTGAAGATATAGAAAACCAATGTCTTCATTGCTCCTTCAAGCTTCGCTGCAGGAGAATGTCCCTTGACAGGCCATAGAGTTCGCCTAATGATATGATAAATGGTGCTTGTCGGATTTCGGGTTCCGGCAGACCCTCTAGGTTTGAACTCTGGGGTGCACGCGGAGATCTCACCCCCTACCTACCTGCACCTCGTCGCCTCGCAAAGATCTAAACTACAAAAAGAGCAACACAAGAGACATAAGGTTTATACTAGTTCGGGCCCCCATTGTGGTGTAATACCCTACTCCAGTGTGTGGTGTGGTGGATTGCCTCAGGGCCTGATGATGAACAATTCAAGGAAGAACAACCTCGCGAGGGTCTGTTCTTGGTCGGTGCAACGAACTGCTAGGGGGAGTTCGGTCGCTCTCTCTCTCTCTAGATTGCTTGACCTCTAGCTCTGTTCGGATTACGGATCCAAAGCCTCTACCACATGGGTGGCTAGTCCTATTTATAGGCGAGAGGCCTGGGCCTCTTCCCAAATCTTGGCGGGAAGGGCACCAACATTTGGCCATTTGAAGGGAACATCTAGTACACTTATCTGACTAAAGTTGGTCCTCGCTTTGTCAAAGGCTCTGACGGTGGCCTTGGCTTGGGCTCCTGACGACCTCCTTCCTGCCGTTGTGATGGTCTTCGTCTTGTTGCATCAAGCGGCTGCCTTTGCTTGATGCTCTCGCTGCGCTTACCTCCTTTGCACCAAATAGGAAATGAGGACACTTTGCGGCGGGCTGGCGCCCGCCCCAGCACCCTCGGTCGTCATGGCTTGCGTCATGGGCACCTCGTGAGTACCCGCCTTGATCTCTCTGCCTCCTCGCGAGCCAACTGGCGAGGCGGTGCGAGAAGCTTCACATCGTCCGCCCAGCAATCTGGCCCCTCGCGAGGTCTTGAGCTTGTCTTGATGAAGATGGGACATCTTTGGGCCACCCCTTGAGCCACGCCCGCAGGCAGCGGCGAGCAAGTCTGGTACCCGTTCCCGAGACACAGCTGATAGCCCCAGGCCAGGCGCGCTGGACTTGGCTGAGCGAGAAGCGAAGGGCAAGTCTGGCGCCCGGAGCCCCTAACAACCCTGCGGCCTTGGGCGCCAGCGTGGCGGTTGATTGGGCGTGGGCGTCTCTGCTTCCCCATGGCGCCTCGGCGGCTGCACTAATTGACTAGTCATTGCATGCCATGCGGGTCATGATTACTGTGATCGTGGAGGTCGGCGGTTGGCCTTCCCGGCTATAAGTGCGGAGCAGCGCGTGCCCTTCGGTCCATCTCTTCTTGCTTCTCCTTCTTTTCCATGGCTCCGCCCGAAAGGTTCTCGGCCGCGGAGAAGGAAGGCCCACCAGTGGGGCTGACTCTCCCCACCAAGCGGTCGAGGCCGTCCTGCAAAGCCTGTGGCTCCATAGCGGCTTCTCGCGGCCGTGGGCGATCTCTGTCGACCCCTAGGTGGCGCTTCCGTAAACGAGAGAGTGCTGCGGAGTTTGTCGTGTGGTCGGCGGAACCGACCAGCACACAGCTCAGCTCCCGCTTCCTTTTAGGTGAACTTCGGCGGCGCCCGGCGGCCTCTGCTCGGCGGACGGTTGCTGCAGCGGGCCTCTGGGCTTATTTGGAGGTCTCCATCGCCGGGGCGTGGCCGACCAGCGGGTGGCAAGCGTTTGCCAGCGAGTCTGAGCGGCGGTGCACCCTGCACTTCAAGTTCGACGGCGACGCCACCCTCTATGTGAGGGTGTTCGGGGAAGACGGTCTCCGCGCTCGGTGCTGCCCTGAGGATGATGACCGCGGCCGTGGGCCTGATCCCGGAGGCGATCGGTACGAAGATGACGGCGCGCGCGTGGTTGGTGGTGCTCGGGGTTCGTCAAGCTTCAGCAACTCTTCTCGGACAGCGGCTCCTCCAGCGGTGGCCGTGACCAGCCTCCGCGCCGCCGCGCTCGCCTAGAGGGAGGTAGCGGGTCCGCCAGCCGTCGCGCCTCGGTGAAGCGCGAGAAGGGTCCGCTTGAGCTCCAGAGGCAGTTCGAGCCTCCGCCGCGAGTTGGTGTCAAGCGAGCCGCGCCTGTCTTGTTATTTTCCTTTCCCTGTGCAAAGAGACAGTAGTGTAGGGCCCCACGGGGGCATGCTTGGACTATTCTTTGTTTAATTATCGTCTTGTTTACGCTACTTTCGTATTAGGCTTACATGCCCACAGGCTGCGCATAGAAATTACTTAGCTTGGGTGCGACCTGCGCGGTCTTCGCCTCCCGAGGCGAGTCTCGTCGAGCGCTTCATGCCACAAAGATTAGCCAGGGAGAGGTAGTTTCGGCCTCGGTCGTGGGCGACCGATCCAGGTCTGTGTTCACGTCGCGGTGCCCGTGGGGCCGCGGACTTGAGGTGCTCCGTAGCGAACCGGTTAGGAAGCCACAAATAGTAGGGCAGAAAACACTTTCGCGAGGTGCCGCGTTGCTCCCTCGCGAGACTTCATGAGAAAATCGAGTAGGAGAGCGAAGAAGGCAAAAGTGCAAAGCCAAAGGCGACAACACCTTCAATAAAACTTCAAATGGGAATGAACAAGCCAACTGCAGAAAGCAAATGAAAAAAAGCGCGTCCGGCACCTAATCTAGTCTTGATGTCTTCTCACCAGTAGCGGAGCTAAGTGCTGCCAGGGGCGTGGGAGGGAGCCCGGGGCTGGGGCGGCGCTGAGACTCGGCGTGTACAGCCCCAACTCATTATTACGTGAGAGTGTCATGGGCGGCGAGCTTCACAGGCGTTGGCCTTCTTCACAGGCACCGGGCCTTTCTAAGAAAGATAAGCTTCACAGGCGTTTGCCTTCTTCACAGGCACCGGGCCTTTCTCAGAAAGATAAGCTTCACAGGCGTTTGCCTTCTTCACAGGCATCGGGCCTTTCTCAGAAAGATAAGCTTCACATCGTTTGCCTTCTTCCACGAGCACGGGCCTTTCTCGAAAGATAAGCTTCTGGCGTTTGCCTTCTTCACGGGAACCGGGCCTTCCTCGGAAGATAAGCTTCACGGCGTTTGCCTTCTTCACGAGCACGGGCCTTTTTAGAGGTAAAACCTCCGGAGGTCTTTGGATGTTCCACAGCGTTACGGGCGGGCACCCCTCCACGAGTCTCAAGCGCGCGGATCCGGCCTGGAAACATGAACAACCTTGAGCGGGCCCTCCCACATGGGAGAAAGCTTATGCAGTCCCTCCATGGAAGAACCCGTGCGAGCACGTGGTCCCCTACCTCAAGAGTCACAGGGGCGAATGTTGCGGCGATGATATCGCGCGCGTGCTTGTTGGTACCTACGCCGGCTCGTGGCGCGGCCTCTCGGCGATCCTCCTCCCCGGCCGAGTCCGTCCCCGCGCATGGCGTCTGTCGCGCCTCGTCGAGCGCCGGGACCCGTGCGAGCGGCGTCGACCTCGTGAGGAGGACTGCTTCAACTCCATAGACCAGGAAGAGCGGGGTCTCGCCCGATCGGCTTGTCGCGGTCGTCGCGGATGGACCATATCTGGTGAAGCTTCGTTGTACCAGCCTCGCGCGAGGCCTCCGGCTTCTTCTTGAATGTCCTGGTTTTGAGGCCCCTCGGGACCTCTGTGTTAGCCGCTCGGCTGACCGTTGCTCGTGGTGCGCTACGAAGCGTAGCATACCTGCGTCCCAAAGTTAGCACAATATTTTTGAAGAGGTTCTTGGTGAGCTGCGAACGTTGTTGGTGATGATGCGGTTCGGCACCCGAACCGACTCACGATGCCCTTGATGAACTTGACCGCGAGAACTGCGGGGATGGTCTGACGGCTTCCACTTCAGCCCACTTGGTGAACTTGTCCGCGGCGTAGAGTAGCGATAGCCTCCACGGCACCCGAGGAAGCGGGCCGGGATATCCAGCCCAGGCTGCGAATGGCCGCGATAGGGGTATGGTTTGCAGACCTCCCACCGGTGATGGATCTGCTTGGCGAGGCCTGCAAGCCTTCACCGGTTCCACGGCATCATTGGCGTAGTGGGCCAATAGAACCAGCTGCGGGCATGCCTTGCCAGCGAGGTCGTGATGGCGAATGATGTCCATAGTCTCCACGTGTATGTCGCGGCAGCTCCTTCCCTTGCTCCTGGAGATGCACCGCGAGACACATCATTTGGTCGCTTCGGTGAGCTCTCCATCCACGATGCGATGCGCGTGGCTTGCCGCGCCACACGCTCCGCTTCCTCTTCCTTTTACGGAAAGGTCCCTTGCGTCGAGTAGCTCCGAGCTCTGTGATCCAGCATCCCTCCACGAGGCTCCAGCGTTAGGGCGAGCCAGCTCGAGGCGGACCCACAGACCCGGGGCTCTCGAGGCGGTGGCTGGGGAGCTCTTCCGAGGCTGCACCGTGCTTGACAGCGATGGCATTGCCGAGGCTTGAAGCCGTTCCTCGAAGATGCCGGGCTCTGAGGTAGCAGCTTGGATGCCCGTTTGGCGATGTCGTCGACCTCTTGATTGGTGCCTTGAGGCTGTCGCAACTCAGGTCCCAGGCTGCTTCTCCATCCTGCGGACCTCTGCGAGTAGGCTTCCATGTGCTCATCCCTTGGCTCGTATGCTTTGTTGGAGAAGTTGGCGATGAGTTGTGAATCACCCTTGATGGTAGGCGCTTCACTCCCGGGGCAGCAGCGGCCGCCGGGCCTGCTATCGAGCCCTCATATTCCGCTATGTTGTTGGAGACCTTTTCTCCGTCTTTGGAAGCGAGCTGCTGCGGTGTAGTAGAGCTTGTCTTGAGTAGGAGATATAAGCCTTGCGCCAGCTCCAGCGCCGTGTCTAGATAACGCCCGTCGAAGTACATGATCCAACCGTCCGATGCCTCGCTTCCGGGAGAGGATCAATCCTCCACCAGCCTTGAGGCCGGCGCCTCCGTCCATTCCGCCCACGAAGTCCGCTAAGCGCGGCTCCTTGATGACTCTAGTGGTGCTGAATTCTAGCTGAAGCGCTTGCAACTTCGATGTTCCACTCAGCGACTCTTCGGACGAGTTGGGGCTCTGAGCACCCTTTCAAAAGTGCGCGAGACAACCTTGATGGGATGGCCACGAAAATAGTGTTGCGGCTTGCTTGAAGCCACCAAAACACGAGGAGGAGTTTACGGGGCATGGGGTGCAGCGCCCTCGCGTCCCATAACCTTGTCTGACACAAGTACACATGGTGTTGACGAGGTAGGGAGTGTTGGTGTCGTTGGCGTCCTCACGGAGGCTGTGGCGCCTCTGAGCGGTGGAGCCCCAAGTGGCTGGTCGTCGGGGAGGGGTCTCTTGTCCCAGTGTGCTTCCTGCGTGGCTGATCCTCCTCGGCTGTGGTAGTGGTCTTTGTGAGGCCCCTTGATCCTGCTTTGCCTTGACCACAGCAGCTGCCATGCTTTGGTCCGCGCTCCTCCCTAACCGCCACAGGGCTCTGTTGGCGAGTAGGGGTGGCTGCAAGGTGAAACACCGGGGGCTCTTGAGGCGTGGAGCCACCATTACCGAGGCTGGTTAAGTACCTTTTGAGATCTTGGAGCATTGTCGGCCTCTTGATCCATTCAAAGGGCCCTTTTCTTCATTAGCTTGAAGAAGGGTGGCGCTCGTTCCCCAACTTGGAGATGAAGCGTCCTTGTGAGTCCAGCGCCAGATGAGCTCTGCATTTCTCTGAGGGTCTTGGCGGGCTCATGTCCTCGACTGCCTTGACCTTTTGCAGGTTAGCCTCGATGCCTGATGGGACACAAGGAAGCCCAGAGCTTGCAGGGGACCCCAAACACACACTTCTCGGGTTGAGCCGCGGGTTCAACTGCGTCGAGGCTCATGAAGGTTTCCTCAGGTCTTGTATCGGGTTTTGGCCTCCGAGACTTCACCACAATGTCATCGGCGTAGGCCTCAACATTCCTCCCGAGCTGCGGACCCAAGGTGATGTGCATCAGCCGCTGAAGGTCGCTCTGCGTTCGCAGCCAGCCAGCGGCATGCATGTGTAGCGATACACTCCACGGGGTCGGGTAGGCCGTTTTTCCCGTCTTCTACGCCATCTTGATCTGGTGATAGCGGAGAAGGCATCGAGGAAAGATAACAGGTCACACTCGGCGGTGGAATCGGCGATCTGATCGATCTGAGGGAGCGGGAATGGATCCTCGGGCAAGCTTTGTTGAGGTTGGTGAAATCGACACACATCGTTCCTTCCCCTTTCTTTGGCACGACAACGGGTTAGCCAACCAATCTGGGTGTCGGACCTCGCGAATGACCCTGCTGCTTCTAGTTTGCGGGTCTCTTGGATGATGAAGCCTGCTTTTCGGTGGACAGCCGTCTAACTTTACTTCACGGGGCATCGTTGGGGCACGTTGAGGTGGTGCTCGATTCGCCTCTTGGGATCCTGCCAGCTGATCTGGTTCTCATGCGAATACCTTCTTATTCGCTCGCAGGAACATGACCAGGGCCTCCTCCTTCTCGGGCTCGAGGTTGGCGCCTATGGTGAAGGTGGCGTTAGTGGATCCGTCCTCGTCGACCTGTATCTGCTTGGTTTCTGCCTTGTCTTGGGTGAACAACTGCTTCTTCTTGGCGGCGCCTTCCTTGAGGCTCGGGGCGTCGAGTCGGCGGGCTGTGCCGCCGCCGTAGTCTTGAAGGCGAGCTTGAGCACTTGCGCATCCCGGCGTCTCGGGACACGGTGAGGGCGCCGTTGCTCCGAGCATCTTCATGAGGTTATCTGTTGGGTGAGTCGCGGCCATGAATCGGGCTAGTCTTGGGTAGCGAGGATGGCGTTGTATGGGAGGCCGATGGGGGCGATGTCGAAGTCGATTAGCTCCGTGCGAAGTTGTCGTAGGTGCGAAGGTAACGAAGCGGATCTACCGAGGCCGGTGAACCGCCTCCGGCGCCAAGAAGGGCCCTAAATTGAAAGCGCTCGGCGGTATGTGGAGGCTGAAGCTTCAGCGAAACCTTGCGAGGCCAGCGCCGTCGTTGATGAGGTCTGTAGTAGCAGCCACTGGCAGATGGTGGGGTGCACAACATTGGGGCCGCCCGAGCAGGCTGAGTTGGAGGGTGGTCCTCGGTTGAAGGCGGATCGGCCTTGGCGCCGACCGACCGAGAGCCCCGCAGCGGAGGCATCGCCCGATCTGGCGGACGAATGGCAGCGTGGCGGCTGAAGGTGGCGCTGCGAGCCGCCCGGAGGAAACTGCGACGACCGGGGCACCGGTGCAGCGTGTTAGGCGAGGAAGAGGTTGCGCAGCTCCTCCCAGAGGCCATGGAAGCGGCTGGCGGTGGAGCAGCCACATGCGCGAAGCGCCCGGTGAGGGCCACGGGAAGCCGATTAGCCATGACCCGTCGTCGCCTCCTGCCGAGGCGGCCTCCTCGTCGCCGGCGAGGAAGGCGATGGATCGATCGTGCCGTTGTGGCGCGGTGGCGTCTCCGGCTTGAACTTGTTCGGCCACTGCACCCATCGCAAGGCTAGGGCCAAGGCTCAGAGCCCCTGGCCCCTGCGCCGGCGCTGGCGACCGGAGTGGGTGGTGCGCTGCTCATCGTAGGGCGAATCGCGATGTCGGCGGAGGCGGGTCGGCGGAAGGAAGCTCCGCGCACCCCTACAGCGCGCCAAATGTCGGTTAGGGTTCAGCAGACCCTCTAGAGTTCGAACTACAGGGTGCAGCGGAGATCTCACCCCTACCTACCTGCACCTCATCGCCTCACAAGGATCTAAACTACAAAAAGAGCAACACAAGAGACACAAGGTTTATACTGGTTCGGGCCACCATTGTGGTGTAATACCCTACTCCATTGTGTGGTGTGGTGGATTGCCTCAGGGGCTGATGATGAACAATACAAGGAAGAACAGCCTCTCGAGGATCTGTTCTTGGCCGGTGCGACGAACTGCTAGGGGGAGTTCGGTCGCTCTCTCTCTCTCTAGATTGCTTGACCTCTAGCTCTGTTCTGGATTCCGGATCCAAGAAGCCTCTACCCGTGGGTGGCTTGGGCTCCACGATGACCTCCTTCCTGCCGTTGTGATGGTCTTGGTCTTGTTGCACCGAAACGGCTGCCTTTGCTTGATGCTCTACTTTGCACTTGCCTCCTTTGCACCAAGAGGAAATGGGGACCTTCTGGGCTGGCGCCCGCTTAGCGCCCTCGGTCGTCATGGCTTGCGTCATGGGCACCTCGTGAGGTACCCGCCTTGATCTCTCCGCCTCCTCATGAGCCAGCTGACGAGGCCGTGCACGAGAAGCTTCTGTCATCCGCCCATGCAATCTCAGCCCCTCGAGGTCTTGAGCTTGTCTTGATGAAGATGGGCGTCTTGGGCCACCCCTTGAAACCACGCCCGCGGGCGCGGGTAAACAAGTCTGGTACCCCGTTCCCGAGCGCCCGGCAGTCTGAAGCGGATACTCAGTCTTCAACCAAGAATTCCCTTGGATATTCAACGTCGCATGGCAGTGGCTTCATCATGCTCAGCATTTGGCTCATGTTCGGCTCAGGCTTCTGGAAGATGCTCTCCAAAGCATTGCGGTGAAGTAGACAACCAGGTTCATATAGTTCACCTGGAGTGGGCAAGGCAGTGAGCTCAATAATATCAAGAGCTTTGGCTTCGTGGTGTACATTGCCTATCATCCACTCAAGGATCCATGTTTTCGGATCCCGGATGTAGCCACGAATGTGGAGGGTGGCATAGAATTGTAGCAGAAGCTCTTCGTTCCAGTGCTCTTTATCAGTCATAAATTGGAGAAGGCCAGCATCTCTGAAGCAATCGAGTGCTTCTTCCAAGCAGGGCAGGCCAGCAATAGCTTCGCAGTCTAGACACATATGGGGAAAGATGCACCCTTGATCATAAAGAACACATGAATAGTAACTGCGTTGCTGATAGCCCCAGAACCGATCCGATGAAATTCTTGGTTTCGAGTATGGGTTCTTGTCACTGTCAAAGAAGGTGTTGTGTGCAATGAAGCCATTCACATTAAACGATCCTGGTGAAGTTGCTGTACCTAGAAACCTAGGAAGCCGGGGCTTTGGCTTCTGGACCTGAGGCCTATGCTCCACATGATAGTCAAATTGAGGTCCGAGAGCAGGAGGAGGAACCAGAATAGGCCAACGAACCATGACAGGTTGGCCGCGATCAAATGCCAGCTCAATTGTGTGAGGCCTTGGAGGTGGTACTGGAGCGTCTGCATTGACATGGGCTTGAAGCTGCACAATGGTTTCAGGTGCAACAGTGGCTTCAGGTGTATCATTGGCTTCAGGCACCGTATTCACTTCAGGCGCCACATTAGCTTCAGCCATGACAACGTCATTGGGTTCAGTATTGGTGTTTGTGGCCGCCTCAGTATGATCAACCTCCACTTGAGAAGCTGGAGGGTCAGACACGTTCTCCTCAAGAACAGTTTCTTGGTTGGTAGGGGTGTGGCAACACGCTCTTCTTCTTGTCGGGGTTCTTCTTGATCATCGGCTGATGCAGACGGAATGTCTTCAGCAGCTTTGGCTTCAGACTCAGAGACGTCCACAGTCGGAGAGGCATCAAGTAATACCTGTCGTGCCACTGAGTTGTGGTGCTCATCTCCTTCTGGAACGCTCGACAAAGTGACTTGTGGCCTTGGACCTTTGCGAAGCCTACGAAATGCGGGCGACGCTTGTGGAGAGGGAGTTGGCTGGGCCACAAAGTCGTCATCATCAAGTACCGGAGTGGTGACTTGAGTTGGGGGAGTACGTGGTGATTCTTCTTGACGAGGGGAGTCTTGAGGGTGATTAGCCCATGAATCATCTGAGCAATTGGCATCGAGAGGGCGACCAATCTTGATGAGTTATTGTTCGTGAGAACAGTGATGATCCGTTTGGTGCTCAATCTGAGGAAGGACTTCATCATCACCTACATTCTCTTGGGGACCAATGTCTTCAGCTGCGGTGTGGTTAACAGCTGGATCTCCTTCAACTTCAGGAGCCTCTGTGGTAGCAGGCTCGTGAACTATTAAACGAAGCTCTTGGTGTGCAGATGCAGGACGAGCAACAGAGATGGGCTCGAGAACTAGGGGTTCTGTGTGAGCAGCCCGATCTTTCTTCTTTGTCTTCCTCTCCTTGGTCGGTGGAGCATCGTCAGTGGTGTTCTTTTTCTTGCGCTTTTGGGCTTCGTCTTCGGCTGCCCTTGTTTTCTTAAGTTCCGAAGCTACTGTGGGGACCTTAGGCTTCACGCCTGTCATGCTGGCAGGGAAGAAAATGCGATGTTCTTCCCGCCTGGATGCTTCAGCTGGGGCCACAGCAGGCTTCTTCTTCTTGTCAGCCATCTTGGGGTCAATGCCTGGATGCCCAAGAGCCTTGCACTTCTTAGCCTCATTATGAGCTTGAACACATTTCGCAGCGGAGAGCTTCATACGTTCTCTTGATCCTTTTGCTGCTTCGCGTTTCTGTTGAAACTGCTCTTTGAGGTCATGTAGCATCTGCTTGAAGTTTTGAACATCAGCCACGCTGAGCTTGGCCATGTGCTTCTTGAACTGAGCCTTCTCAAAGTCAATTTTGTTCTTGAGTTCAACAATCTTCTGAGCCAGAGCCAACTCATTTGCAATGGCTCCATGGAAGGAGACACTGATGCCAATTGGAAGCTGAAGATCATCGATGCCGAGGTTCGGATTTTCAAACCACTCATCAATGAAGTTATTCAATATATCCACGTCAAAGAGGGGAAAATCTTTGAAGATTTCCTCCTCTTGCTTGCTCTTTATCAGCTACTCGAGAGCATCGTCGCCAAGATCTTCGTCACTTGACAGATCAATGGCTTCGTTCTCATTCCTCAGAACGGCAGCTGGGGTCAGTGCTTGACCAGAAATCTGGATGGGCTTCTTCTTCTTCTTCTCGGTCTTGGATATGCGAGAAAGATCTTCAGAATGCACACTTGGTGCAGGAGGAGCAGTGGCGAGTGGCCGCCTTGGCGCTTAGTGCAGCAGCAGGTTTTGAAGCCTTTGGTTTCTTTTGCTTTTGAGGCTTCGGCGGAGCAGGAGCTTCATCAGAATCAACATCATCTCCAGACTGATCCACTATGGCCCTCTGAGCGGCGATGTAGGAGAGGAAACCATCAAAGTTGTCGAAGGGACCGATGACATTGGGATTGGCATCACGTGTGCCATCAGCCCTAGGAGCGGAAGGACCAGGACTGAAGTTGCATCCGAGGCTCTTCTTGTTCTTTACTACAGAGTCCTTGGCAAACTTGTAGTTGCGCTTGAACAAACTGTCCTCGCGACACCATAACAGAGACGATGGGTCGGCATCTGCAGGCTGTGGTCCACGGACCATGCAAGGGTAGAAACCCTGATCAATAGCTTCAGATTTGGTTTTGGGTTGAAGATTTCTATAGAGAATTTCCCCCCAAGGACGCTTGATGGTATTCTTTTCAGCATATTCCTTGGTGACGAATCTGTATTTGAACCATTGCTCGGCCCAGTATCTTCGAATCCATTGGATTCGAGTTTTGCGTTGGCCATAGCTCTCTTCAGGATCAGTTTTGTATAGCTCATAGAGATCTTCAGGCAAATCCATTGAAGTGCCCCCACGACGCTGTCTGCCTCCCTTCCTTGCTGACTTTTCTGTGGCCATGTAGTTCAAACTGAATGGCTTCAAAACTTGCACAGGCTTCCGTCTGCTAGTCAGACAAGAACTAGCTTCGGGAGAATTGATATGACGCTGTAAGAATTCTGCAAATGAATGTAGACTATGAGAACCAAGGGATTCTCCCACGGACATGTACCTGTGACAGCATTAGATATGCGAGGGAAGGGGAAGAGGTCATATGCAATCTCAGAAGATTTTTGAAGATAAATCAGTTTGAAGACATTGACCTCATAGAGCGAAGACATTCACTTATATGGTGAGAGTTGGTTCCAGATTTGTACGAATTCAAGAATAGGTACAAGTGAGGAATCTAACTATGTGTGAAGTATAAGTGAATATACTAGGCATGTTATGAGATGCAGAACGGGATAGATCCAAATTTGTAGCCAGAGAAACCACTTTTGGTGGAGAATGATGAATCTATCGGATCAAAAAGGTAGTAAAAGTAAGATTTAATTACCACACGAAGAACTGCTAGACGGAGTAGAGAGGAGGCCGAGCAGTTAGATCTTCCGTGCCCTAACTTGGCGAAGGAAGACACCTACGGCGGTGGCGGAGAAGACGAGGTCCACGGCCGGCATGAGGACGGCATCAGAGAGGTCGCGGCAGCTAAGCACTTCGTATATTATGCGAGTTTAAGTTAAAACTGTTCCGGGTTGTGATAAACACCGGTTTATCCATATTCAATTTTGGCGACTTATAGTCGAAACCAGACCGGGTTAATAATCCCCAGATCATAACTGATCATGTACTGACAACTTGTAGTTGAAAGTCAAGCCGGGTTAATGAACGTCGGTTTATGAAAACATTATAAATGTCATCAAAAGAGAAAAAACTTGGCAAATAAAAGCATATGAAAAACTTGTAGTCGAGGCTTTTCACGGGCTGCCATGCCCCAAATTCGAGGCTTTTCATGGGCTGCTAGGTCACTGAGTTAAACCATTTCACAAAGCCTTTTAAGATGGTTCTCAATCCTTAACCAATCGTGGTTTTAACTTTGACAAGTTCAGGGTCTTATGAGATTGACTTGTCGAAGTTCGGCAGGTCATATCAGGTTTACCTGGACGGAGTGACTTACTTAAAAAAGGTAGGCTAACCCGGGGTTTTAGGTGTATACACCAGGCTTCCAAACCGTGGCTTGATAGCCTATTACAAGTGGAGATTCTTTGTTCATTGCGATAGCAAAGAATCCCCAAGCAATATTTTGAGCTATGCTCAGTGGGTGCCTATGTTTGAGTTGTTCTTTTGCAACACTCTCTTTGGCCCCGTAGTAATTTGGCTTTGAGCCGATCAAGAGGTGTGACTATGGTTCGAATACGACCAAGCGCCCAAGTGATTTTTCTGGTGGCCTAGCGCCGATCAAGAGGTGTAGCTATGGTTCAAGTACAACCAAGCCCCCAAGTGATTTTTATAAAAAGCTTTCATAAGCTGAAGGGGTAAACCGGACGCCACTTTATGAAATAGAAGCCCCCATGTAACCATGCATGATGTAAGAAAAACAACAGATACCTCGCTTTAGCGGAGGCTCCGGTTTATTATATTGGTCATAAGATATACATTGTCATAACTATGTACATAAGCAGAGCCTATGGCTCAAGTATAGTAAGGACGAAGATGAGCGATATTCCACGCCGGTGGGTCTCCTCCTCCTATTTATGTGAGTCTTTGTGCTCTCGAACATCTATAAGGTAGTATGACCTGTTATGCAGATTCTTGCTGACCACAAAGGGTCCTTCCCAAGGCGAGGATAACTTGTGCATATCGTCGATCTGGATGAGTCGAGCACGGATCGCCTTCTTGAAAAGTTCTGGTTCTAACCCGGCGGCTATGATAACGACGCAGATCCTGCTGATAAATCACTGAACGGGCTGTTGCAATGTCACGCTCCTCATCCAACAGGTCAAGTGCTTCCTGCCGTGCCTTCTCATTGTCAGCTTCAACATATGCCGCCACACGAGGCGAGTCATGATCGATGTCACTAGGGAGAACCGCCTCCGCTCCATAAACCATGAAAAAAGGTGTGTAAGCCGTGGATCTGTTGGGCGTGGTATTGATGCTCCATAACACAGAAGGTAACTCCTCCACCCAACAACCCGGCGTCTCAAGATCTCTCAAGAAGGAACACACAAGGAACCATAAGCCGGGGCTTGATGCCTCTCAAGATCTCTTGATTGGCTCTCTCCGCTTGACCATTAGACTGGGGGTGAGCCATTGATGATACGTCAAGCCGGATGTGCTCACGTTGACAAAACTCCTTCATAGCACCTTTGGACATATTGGTACCATTATCGGTTATAATGCTGTGTGGAAAGCCAAACCGGAAAATCACCTTCTTGATGAATTGAACCGCTGTAGCTGCATCACACTTACTGACTGGTTTTGCCTCCACCCACTTAGTGAACTTATCAACCGCCACTAAAAGGTGGGTCTTCTTGTCCTTGGATCTCTTAAAGGCCCAACCATATCTAGCCCGAAGTGCATAAGCGGCCAAGTGATTGGAATCATCCTCAACTCTTGAGCGGTACATGGTAGCGTCGTGAGAATTTTGACATCCATCACACCTTTTGACCAAGTCCTCGGCATCGGCATGGCCGTCGACCAATAAAACCGTGTGAAAGCGCCTTGGCTACGGAGATTTTGAACCGGCGTGGTGACCACAATCTCCTTCGTGGATCTCACGCAAAATTTCACGGCCTTCTTCAGGAGATACACAACGCTGAAACGCCCCTATCACACTACAATGATGTAACTCTCCATTGATAATAGTCATGGACTTGGACCGCCGGATTATCTGCCTGGCCGAAGTTTCATCCTCTGGTAACTCACCCCGGTTCATATACACCAAATATGGAACCGTCCAATCCGGGATAACATGAAGAGCCGCCACCAACTGAGCCTCCGGATCAGGAACAACCAAATCCTCTTATGTAGGGAGCTTGACGGACGAATTATGCAGCACATCCAGGAAGACATTGGGTGGAACCAGTTTACGTTGGGAACCCAAGAGGCTTAAAGCGTCCGCCGCTTCATTCTTCCGCCGGTCCACATGATCGACCTGATAACCTTTGAAGTGACCTGCAACAATATCCACCTCTGGACGATATGCTGCCATGAGTGGGTCCTTGTAATCCCAAGTACCAGACACTTGTTGAGCCACCAGGTCCGAGTCACCGAAGCACTCTACTCGGCTTAGATTCATCTCTTTAGCCATCCGAAGACCATGGAGTAAAGCCTCATATTCAGCTGCATTGTTTTTTTTGACCAGAAACAGTAGGAGTACCTCCCACTGTGTTTTATATATTAAAATAGGTTAGTAACACTGTACATCGTAATTACAATCCATCCCCCTTTGGGAGGTGGGGATCAGGTGCTAGTTTACAGGGAAGCAAGGATTATTGAAATGTATTGTTTGTGTTCTTCTCTAACCCTATGGGTGAGCAGTGCAAAGTCAACCTTAAGTCTAGCCAACCAAGAAGATTTGGATGTTATGATCTTTCTAAAGTGTTTGTTATTGCGCTCCTTCCATATACTCCAGGCCGCCAGCAAAAATAGCTCCATAAAGAGTGGTCTATTCCAGTCTTCTTTTGCTTTGGAGATGTTGTTCAATCTTGTGTTGCCTTGAGGCCAAGATAGGCCAAGGTGAGACCAGCAGTGAGAGCTGAAGTGGCATTCGAAGAATAGATGCTCCAACGTCTCCTCAATTGGTAGTCCACAAAGAATGCAATCATGAACATCTCCAATATTGTAATGTCGTCGTTTTAGCATATTCCTGGTGTTGAGGTAGTCCGAAAGTAATAGCCATCCGAAGACTTTTATTTTCATGGTTGACTTAGATTTCCAAATCCATCCAAAAGATTCATGTGCTTGAATTTCTCTGAAGTAGAATGTATAATATTGTTTTGCAGAGAAGAGGTTGGTGTCCCAAATATATGTCCACTTGTCAATCTCATTGGAGAGCTGAACCTCCGAAACTTTAGATTGTAACTATCTCAATTCTGCATGCGCTTGTGGGGAAAGTGGTAGATGAAACGCTTCTTGTAAAGTGGTGATGCCCAAGAATTGTTGGATAGACAGATCCTCATTTTTGGCATACGAGAGGGCTCGAGGGTATGATGCAGCAAGTATCTCCTCTCTCCACATGTCTTTCCAAAAGAGTACATTTTCACCATTCCCCACACTCCCCTTTGAGATACCTCGGTAAGTTGGTATTAGCTTAATCACATCTCTCCACCAGAAAGACCCACATGGGTCGGATGCATGTGGGATTAGGTCTGTATAGTAAGTGTCCCATATCAATTGCACACATGGTGTATCCCATTTATTGTAAAACTTGTGGAGGTATTTAAGTAGCAGGGCATCACCTTGGACACGTAGATTTAATACTCCCAAGCCACCACTAGCCTTGGGCCAGCACACCATTTCCCAGGAAGCCAGGGAGTTAATTTTGTCTCCGTGGTCCATTTTTATGATCCACAAGAATTTCCTTCGTATTTTGTCCAGTAACTCAATGATCCTTGTTGGGATTCTCAAGGTACAGATGGCAAAGATAATGAGAGAAGTAATGACCGAGTTGAGAAGCGAAAGTTTGCCGCCATAAGAAACCATGCTGAGGGTGGCAGATAAACGTCGCTCGAGTGAGCAAACAAGGGGCATAAGCTCTTGGACAGAGGGCCGAGTGGTGCCAAGTGGGAGCCCTAGGTATGTGAATGGCATTTTCCCCATGACACATCCGAAGATATTGGCAATATCATTACTCTTTTCAGTACCACAATTGATTGGGATGAGAGTAGATTTGTGGAAGTTTATTCTAAGTCCAACTGAGGAGGCATAGTCAGTTAATATAGTCTTGACAATCTGAGCCTGTTGCGTGCATGCTGGAATGACCAAGATAGTGTCATCGGCGTACTGGATCACAGGATATTCCATTTGTTTTGTTGAATGAAATGGCAGGCGTATAAGATTGCACTGGAAAGCATCATTAATGGCTGCTTGAAGTAGATCGGCCGTGAGTACAAAAATTAGCGGAGAGAGGGGGTCGCCCTGTCGTACTCCACATTGGCAGAGGAATTGCTGACCAGGTGTTCCATTAAGTAACACAGAAGATTTACCTGAGGAGAAGATGCATCGAATCCAGCTTATCCACTTTTCATTAATCCCCATGCTCTTCATAATGTCAATCATGGCCATGTGCTCGATCATATCAAATGCCTTTGCAAAGTCAAGTTTTAGGAGCATAATTTCCTGCTTGGATTGTTCACATTGATATATATATATATATATATATATATATATATATATATATATATATATATATATATATATATATATATATATTCGTATGCCCATGCAAGACAATCTTGGATAGTTCTTCCCTTGAGAAAACCATACTGGTTACGATGCACGATCTTGAGTATGACTTATTGTAGGCGGTTGGCCAGGATTTTCGTGATGACCTTAAGACATCAGTTCAAGAGCGTGATTGGTCTATAATCATTGATCGTTTCGGGAGAGCTGATCTTTGGGATGAGTGTGATGAAGCCATCATTAATACTCTCAAGAGAAAGATCGCCCGAGTGGAATTGATGGCAGAGCTTGTAGAAATCCTCCTTTATTATCGGCCAACATTTCTTGAGAAACACACCCGTGAAGCCATCCGGGCCAGGTGCTCTATCCGCAGGCATCTCTTTAATTACTTTTTCAATATCTTCATTTGAAAAGGGGACCGTGAGAACATCTAAACATTGGCATTTCTTGATGATTCTATGTAAATCAAATTTCATGTCATGTCCAGATGAAGAACCCATTCTTTCTTTAAAAGTTTGGAAGATGATTGACTCTTTCCCTGTGTGATCTTCAACAACAATCCCATTAGCAGTAGTTAGGGAAGCAATATTGTTCTTTCTGTACCTTTCCGATGCCATTGCCTGGAAAATTTTGGATGGTTCGTCCCCAAACTTAACCGACCGTATGGTGCACCATTTTTTCCAATAGAGTTGTTGGTATCTGAGCAATCGGAGAATATGGTTTTTGAGGATTTTTATGAAGTTGATCTCCGGGACAGTTAAGGCACGTTTATTTTCCAATTCATCAATCTTACAAAGAGCTTTATTAGAATTCTCAATTGCCATAGAGAGTTTGGAAATTCCTTTGCTCCATTGTTTAAGATCTCTGCGTAGGGTTTTAAGTTTATGGCAAAGAGTTGTGGCCGGATTTGTGGAAGTGACATTTCTGGCCCAAGACTTTGCAACCACATCCATAAAACCAGGGTGTTGACCCAATACATTTCAAAACGAAATAGTTTGGATATAGGGATGGCAGTTTCAATATTAACCACACAAGGTATATGATCAGAAACGGGTTTACCTAGTGGTTTTACCATGGTTTTAGGGTATGAGGTAGTCCAATTTGTACTTGTGAAGAACCAATCAAGTTGTTCAAGAAGAGGATCTTGTTGCATGTTTCTCCAGGTAAACATGCGACCTTTAATTGGTAGTTAAATTAGAAATTGTGATCTGATTAAGTCATTGAATGTATTCATATCAGTAATTGAACCACCTGGTTTGTTTCTATTTTCGGGTGCACGAATGAAATTGAAATCGCCCAGTAAAAGCCAGTCCTCATCTGCTGGAATATCCAAATTTCCTAACCAATTAATGAAGTTAACTCATTGTTCCCCTTGGCAAGGCCCATATATGTTAACGAGTGTCCAGTATTGTGCTGACTATGTGGAACGAAATCGAGTAACCAGAGCAAAATCTTCAGAAAACAGGACATCTGCTGTGAAGATGGAACTGTTCCAGATCGTGGCAATACCACCCGATGCGCCACGAGAGGGCACATATGCAAATTGATCGAATCGACGAGGGCAAATAGATTTAACAAAAGATAGTTCAAAAGTTGGCTTTTTTGTTTCCTGCAAACAGACAACAGCACATCCACTAGAGACAATAGCATTCGATAGAGCTAGCTGTTTGTCATCTGAGTTTAAACCGCGAATGTTCCAACATCGGACATTACATGAGACCAAAAGCGGCATATTATTAAGATAGGCAAGGTAATATTAGGTGGAAGAGGCCGGCTCCTCCTCCGGGGCCGCCATGAGGGCCTCTTCAGACAGTTCATCAGCATGAATCCCACAAAGGTTGGCGCCAATCTGTTGGATTACCTGGATTGGTGTTGCAGGAGGAATCGGCTCTGCTGGAGTGTCCCTAATGGTAAGGGCCGAGGGTACCTATCATGGCTTGACTTTGGACGGCTTGATCTTGCTGTCAGTAAGTGGGGGCACTTTGAAGCCATCATATTTATTGGATCTGGTGCTCCTACGCAGAGAAACGGAGCACTCTGGCACCACAGATTTCCCGTTTCGGGAGGAATTACCACTTGCATCCACAACTTCTGGAAATGATACCTCTGCATCATCATCTACTTGATTGTTCTGAACTATATCAGACAGGGCCACAAGGGATGTAGCAGTTTCAGACATCTCACTGTCATTTGTGTTTGAATGCTCCATAGGATTGCTATGCAGAGACAGATAATTCAGCTGCATTGTTAGTGCAAGGGAACATTAAACGGAGAACATAACAAAACTTATCACCTCGTGGGGAAGTTAATACGACTCCAGCCCCAGAGCCCTCCAATTGCCTGGACCCATCAAAATGAATAGTCCAATAAGTATGATTCAGCTTCTCGTCTGGCGCCTGTAATTCTGTCCAGTCATTGATGAAATCCACAAGTGCCTGAGATTTGATCGCCGTCCGGGGCATATATTTTAACCCGTGAGGCCCAAGCTCAATAGCCCACTTAGCAATCCGACCATTTGCTTCCCTGTTTTGGATTATATCCCCCAAAGGAGCAGAATTGACCACAGTGATGGGATGACCTTGGAAATATTGCTTAAGCTTCTGGCTTGCCATAAAAACTCCATACACCAGCTTCTGCCAATGCGGGTACCTTTGGTTGGACTCAATAAGTACCTCACTGATATAATAAACCGGCTGTTGAACCGGATACTCCTTTACGGCCTCCTTGCGCTCCACCACAATAGCCACACTAATAGCACGGGCGTTAGCTGCCACATATAACAACAATCGCTCTTTATCAACAGGAGCAGCAAGAACCGGCAGATTAGCCAGCTGCCGCTTTAAGTCCTCAAATGCTTCATTGGCGGCGTCACTCCAGATGAAGCCATCCGTCTTCTTCAGCATCTGATATAAAGGGATGGCCTTCTCACCAAGGCGACTAATAAGCCGGCTCAAGGCGGCAATCCAGCA
This sequence comes from Aegilops longissima, assembly GCA_021605205.1. NCBI lineage: Eukaryota > Viridiplantae > Streptophyta > Magnoliopsida > Poales > Poaceae > Aegilops > Aegilops longissima. The sequence continues at coordinate 441,019,925 of CM038681.1, forward strand.
TGCCAGGTGTTGAACATCATTGATACACTTCGGTTTAGCCAAAGAAGCTATAGCCTTGATTTTCTCCGGATTAGCTTCAGTGCCCCTGTTAGACACCAGAAAGCCCAAGAGTTTGCCTGCCGGTACATCGAAAACACATTTGGCCGGATTAAGCATCATTTTATAAACCCGGAGGTTATCAAAGGTCTCCTTCAAGTCATCTATCAATGTCTCCTTCTTTCTGGATTTTACCACAATATCATCCACATAAGCATGAACATTGCGGCCGATCTAATCATGAAGACAGTTCTGCACACAGCGCTGATACGTCGCCTGGGCACTCTTGAGCCCAAAAGGCATAGATACATAGCAGAAGGATCCAAAAGGAGTTATAAACGTTGTCTTCTCCTGGTCCTGAACTGCCATTTTGATCTGATGGTAACCAGAATATGCATCCAAAAAGCTCAAACGCTCCCAACCCGCCGTAGCACAATGATTTGATCAATACGAGGTAGAGCAAAAGGATCTGCCGGACAAGCTTTGTTCAAATCTGTGTAGTCCACACACATACGCCAAGTGCCATTCTTCTTTAGCACCAGCACCGGATTAGCCAACCATTCATGATGAAATACTTGAACGATGAACCCAGCCGCCAAGAGCCTGGCTACCTCCTCACCAATAGCCTTGCGTCTTTCTTCATTGAACCGGCGAAGAAACTATTTGACCGGTTTATACTTGGGATCGACATTGAGAGTGTGCTCAGCGAGTTCTCTCGTTACACCTGGCATGTCAGAAGGCTTCCACGCAAAGATGTTCCGATTCTCACAGATGAACTCGATGAGCGCGCTTTCCTATTTCGGATCCAGGTTAGCGCTGATGCTAAACTGCTTGGATGAGTCGCCTGGAACAAAATCAACCAGCTTAGTCTCATCAGCCGTTTTAAACTTCAAGGCCGGATCATGCTCGGTAGTTGGCTTTTTCAAAGAAGTCATATCCACCGCATCAACACTGTCCTTGTAGAACTTCAACTCCTCTTTTGCACAAACCGACTCAGCATTTGTTGCATCAGCCTCTTCACATTCCAAAGCGATCTTTTGGCTCCCATGAACCGTGATGATCCCCTTATGACCCGGCATCTTGAGCTGCAGATAGACATAACAGGGCCTTGCCATGAACTTAGGATAAGCCGGTCATCCAAACAGGGCATGATACGGGCTCTTGATTTTCACCACTTCAAAAGTCAATGTCTCTAACCTTGAATCATGCTCATCTCCAAAAGCAACCTCCAGGGCTATCTTACCCTCTTCGGATCGCCCGATTTACGGGCACCACACCGTGGAAGACCGTGTTGGATGGTTTAAGACTTTTGTCTGTTAACCCCATGTGACGGAAGGTTTCATAATAAAGGATATTGATACTACTCCCTCCATCCATGAGTACCTTGGTGAACTTATAACCTCCAACCTGAGGTGCCACCACCAATGCCAGATGACCCGGATTATCAACCCGAGGCGGATGATCCTCTCAACTCCACACAATGGGCTATTCAGACCAGCGCAAGTAACGGGGCACCGCCGGTTCAACGGAGTTCACTGCCCTTTTATGAAGCTTCTGATCGCAATTACAGAGGCTAGTGGTGAAGACATGGTATTGCCCACTGTTCAGCTGCTTCGGGTTGCTCTGGTAACCCGACTGCTGTTGTTGCTGATGATTCCCCTGGTGATTATAACCACCTTGGTTGCCCTGATTGCCTTGATTACCATGTCCTCTCCGATTACCGTGAAAACCTGAACCGGAACTGCCTCCACCGTAACCCGGCCCGTGAGATCCAGGGCCTGAACCGCCGCCCGGTCCATGATCATACCGGAAAAAATCTGAATTTTTGAACTCCTGCATGATATAACAGTCCTTCCAGAGGTGCGTGGCCGGTTTGTCCTGCGACCCGTGCTTTGGGCAAGGCTGGTTTAACAGGTAAGACAGGCGCTCCGGATTGGGACTTGGTCCTCCACCATGCTGGGGAGGTTTACCCATACGCCGCTGGCCCTTGTCCTGCCCGTTGGTATTAGCCACGAAATCTAAACTGTTATCCGCTTTACGCTTACCGATGTTTCCATGACTCGCTGAGTTATGCTGCTTCCCTTTGGTGCTGCCGCTCTTCTTTCCCTTCCCTGTCTTGTCATCGTCAGACTCGGGATCCTTGGTACTATCAGAGTCGGCATATTTCACCAGAGCTGCCATAATTGTTCCCATGTCATTGCAGTGACGTTTCAGCCGTCCCAGCTTCAATTTCAGAGGTGCAAACCGGCAATTGCCTTCCAACGTTAAAACTGTTGTATCAGCATTGATGCGGTCCGATGAATGCAGAATCTCTGAGACCCGGCGCACCCAATGGGTTGTTGGTTCTCCTTCCTCTTGGACACATGCAGCTAAGTCCACAATTGACATGGGCTTCTTGCACGTATCCTTGAAATTCTGGATAAATCGGGCTCATAGTTTGGCCCATGACCCAATCGAGTTAGCTCGCAAGTTTTTCAACCATGTGCGAGCTGTTCCTTCCAACATCATGGTAAAGTATTTAGCACACGCCGCATCGTCCACATCCAGCATCTCCATTGCCATCTCATAGCTTTCAACCCATGACTCGGGGGATAAATCAGCAGTATAATTCGGCACCTTAAGTCGTCCCTTGAAATCCTTGGGCAACCGCACATTGCGCAACGCTGGGACGAGACACGGTACCCCCAAAGAGCTGGAAGTAACCCCTAGTTCCACCGACGTGGTTGGACGATCCGGAGTAAGTTGGCGGGCTTCATGCTGCGCCGCTAACTCGGCCTCTCGACGTGCCCTAGCACTATCCACCACATCCTGAGCATCACCACCGCCACCCGCCGGGTTATGGCCACGGGGCGGATTACGGTTTCGCGCATTGCTTGACACGGACGGTTCATCCATATGCCTGTTGTAACTCCGGCTTGGGCGGGGAGTAGAATGGATCCTTTCGCGGCTATATGAATAAACTTCTTCTTTGAGTCAAAGCTGTGCGAAGGAGCTCCCTATCCCGTCGCGTCTCACCGCTCTGGGGACTCGCCTTTGATCGGAGAGCAGCATTTATGCGGATTCGATCGCCGGTGTCGCGATTATTCGCCGTCATTGCCATGTCATTTGCTTGCGTGTTGCACTTTGCCATGTCATCAACTGCATTTTATCATGTCATCATGTGCATTTCATTTTGCATACGTGTTCGTCTCATGCATCCGAGCATTTTTCCGTTGTCCGTTTTGCAATCCGGCACTCCTATGTCTCCGGCGCCCTTTTACCTCTTTTCATGTGCGGGTGTCAAACGTTCTCGGAATGCCCGAGGTTTGTCAAGCGGCCTTGGTATAGCACCGTGAACCGCTGTCAAGTTTCGGATCATTTGGAGGTCGTTTGGTACTCAAACGGTTAACCGGGTAACCGCAAAGCCCCCTTTTGTTGCAGCCCAACACCCCTTCCAAAGTGGCCCAAAACCCAGCAAACTCCCCTCCATGCTCTCGGTCGTTCGATCACGATCGCGTGGCCGAAAACCGCACGTCATTTGGACTCTCCTAGCTCCCTCTACCTATATATATGTGTTCCCCCCCGAAAATCCGCGGATCATTTCGCGGCGAAACCCTAAAATTCCCTCGCGCCCGCGGACACTTCCGCCGCCGTCCGCAGCCAGTGGGAGGCCGCCACGTGGCCTCGCCTCGAGCGCCGCCGGCCAAGGCCGAAGCCCACGGCAGCCCCCCCCGGCCCGCTCCGTCCCGTCGCCGGAGCCGCCTCGCCCATGGACGCTTGCCGCCCGCTGGCAGCGCCGCCGCCAGGTGCCTCCGTCGCCTCCGCGGAGTCTCTCCGCCCATGCTCGCCACCTCTGGGAGGCTGCCGCTCCCTTGGCTCCCCGCGCCCGGCGCCGGCGGCGCCCTCGCCGCTCCGGCCGGCGACCTCCGCCCGAGCCGGCGGCCTTCCTCCCGGCCGCCCGGCCCTCTCCGGCCACCGGCGCCATGGATCCTGCGAGATCCGCCCGCCGCCTCAGTTCAACGCCATTCGGTTGACTTCTTCCCCCCTCATATTTTTCCTCCAAGTATTTTGTTCCGTTGATATTTTGTGCCATTTTCATCGCATCGTAACTCTGCATCCGTAGCTCCGTTTTGCGCGTGTAATATGTCGAAATGTTCGTCTCGATGAGTAGATCATTTCATCTTTGTGCATCATTTTCATTTGAGCTCATCTTGATGCCCGAAATGCTGTTGGAATAGTGCTATGTGATGTTAGTTTCAGATTCTTATCAGAACATGCACTTTTGTCATTTTTGCCATGATTGATGTGTGCATCCTATTGGCTTGAGTCCTACATGTGTTTTGTAATATGCCATGTCATCATTCCAGGGGTGTATGCTATTTATTTTTGTGATTTATGTGGTGACTAGCACAAGCATGCAAACTAGGTGTCCTATTGTTGCTGATTTCAGCCCTGTTCTGCTGATATTTTTATGCCATGTTAACTAGATGCTACAGAGAGATCCATGCTTATTTTGAGATACTTCAGTAAGGATGTTTTGTTCTACATGTCTTGCTCTATCCATCCATGTCCTTGTTTGCAATTATGTAGTAGTCTAGCTTGAGTCAATCGAGCTCTACTTTTGCTATAAAATGTTTCCTGGCAGATTGTTTACATGTTATTCAATTTTGCCAAGGTTGTTGTGGTTGATCCATGCACCCTATGATGTTGTTCTTGCCATGTATAGCTTCTATGCCATGTCTTCTTACTGTTGGTTGTCTTGCCATGCCATGTAATGCTCTGTGGTGAGTGGTTCAAGCTCACCAACATGCCTACTTATTGTTGTTCCTGCCATGTTTAAATCTGTAATATAACTTGCTATGTTTACATGGGTGCCATCATATTTTCTGATCCCTTTTGGCTTATGGTCAGTAAGGGACTTTTGTTCTATGCAATTAGTAGATTCATGCCATGCCTTTGTTTTCCATGATAAGTTCCTGTAACATGTTGTTTGATAGCTCTAAACATTGCAACCTGATGTTATTTCCTGACAAGGCTGAAACTGTTATTATTTGCAATCTTGCCATGTGTTTTTGAGCATGTTCTAGTGATTTCTGGAGATAGCTCAGTGTTCATGTTTTGTAATGCTTTACCTGTAAATCATGTATATGCCTTTTTTTTCATATTGTGGTGCTGTAGCATATTGTTTTGATGCTTGCAATATGCCTACTTGCTGTTTTGGACAGATTGTTGTCATGACTTGTATAGGGTGTATGTGTTGAACCGTTGCTCCGTTTTGAGTGTGCTCTATATGAAACTTGCTTGATTTTGCATTTAGCTTCATATTATCATGTTGCATCCTTGTTTTGACGTGTTTGCTTGATGTTTGTATGCATTTTGCATCAATGCCATGCTTATCTTGTTTTGCTCATATCTTCTAGGCCGTAGCTCCGAATTAAATGAACTTTATATGTAACTTGACTGGAATTTCGTGTAGATCATCGTGGTGCATCTTAACTTGCTGTTTAAGAACTTCAACTTAAGGTTTATTCAGATCTGGACCAATTTCGAAATTTGCATATGAGGACTTACCGGAATTGTTATATGTTGTTTCCGGCCTCATTTTAACTTGTTTTGATGTGTTGCTCTTTTATGCATCATCTTTTGCCATGAGTAGCTTCATGTAGCTTTGTCATGCACCATGCTTGTTGTGCATCATGTCTTGTTCATGTGTGGTGTGTTTACTTTGTTGTGTGCTTCTTCTTGTTAGTTCCTGTTTCGTTGCGATCGTGAGGATTCGTTCGTCTACGCTTGGTTCGGCTTCATCCGTTCGTCTTCTTCATGGACTCGTTCTTCTTCCTTGCGGGATTTCAGGCAAGATGACCGCTACCCTGGATCTCACTACTATCATTGCTATGCTAGCTGCTTCGTTCTATCGCTATGCTGCGTTACCTATCACTTGCTGCTCAAGCCTCCCAAATTGCCATGAACCTCTAACTCGTTGTCACCTTCCTAGCAAACCGTTGTTTGGCTATGTTACCGCTTTGCTCAGCCCCTCTTATAGCGTTGTTAGTTGCAGGTGAAGATGGAGTTTGTTCCTTGTTGGAACATGGAGATGTTGTTCCTTGTTGGAACATGTTTACTTGTTGGGATATCACAATATATCTTATATTATTAATGCTTCTATATACTTGGTAAAGGGTGGAAGGCTCGGCCTTATGCCTGGTGTTTTGTTCCACTCTTGCCGCCCTAGTTTCCGTCATATCGGTATTATGTTCCCGGATTTTGCGTCCCTAACGCGGTCGGGTGATTTATGGGACCCCCTTGACAGTTCGCTTTGAATAAGACTTTTCCAAAAAGGCCCAACATTGGTTTTACCATTTGCCTCACCTAGCCCTTTTTCCCTTGGGTTTCGGAGCCCAAGGGTCATCTTATTTTACCCCGGGCCGTGCTCGTCGTGAGTGCTGGTCCAAACCGTCGACCGCCGGTGGCTACCGAGGGCAACTCGGGTTCGCCTACGGAAGTTTGGACAATCCGGTGTGCCACGAGAACGAGATATGTGCAGCTCCTATCGGGATTTGTCGGCACATTCGGGCGGCTTTGCTGGTCTTGTTTTATTCTTTGTCGAAATGTCTTGTAGCGGGATTCGAGACTGATCGGGTCTTCCGGGAGAAGAATATCCTTCGTTGATCGCGAGAGCTTATCATGGGCTAAGTTGGGACACCCCTGCAGGGTATAAACTTTCGAGAGCCGTGCCCGCGGTTATGTGGCAGATGGGAATTTGTTAATATCTGGTTGTAGTAAACTTGAAGCAAACTCTTCTAAAATACACCAACCGTGTGCGTAACCGTGAGTGTCTCTTTTCGGGGTTGATCGAGAGGAGAACACGGTTTCTGGGTTATGTTTGACGTAAGTAGGAGTTCAGGATCACTTCTTGATCATTACTAGTTGACGACCGTTCCTTTGTTCCTCTTCTCGCTCTCATTTGCGTATGTTAGCCACCATATATGCTTAGCCGCTGCTGCAACCTCACCACTTTACCCCTTCCTTTCCCTTAAGCTTTGCTAGTCTTGATACCCATGGTAATGGGATTCTTGAGTCCTCGTGGCTCACGATTTACTACACCACCAGTTGCGGTACAGGTTTTTGCGATGATCATGGCGTGAGGCGATGTTAAGCTTGTTTTGGAGTTCTTCTTACGCTTCTTGATCGAGGGATAGGTTCGGTCGGCAGCCTGGGCTAGCAGGGGTGGATGTCGTTTGAGCTTCATTTATGTTTCATCCGTAGTCGGATGTTGATCTTGTTTATGATGTTGATGTATTCTGGTGGCATTTGTGCCTTATGTATGTATCCCCATCTATTCTGTAATGTTGATGTAATGATATCCACCTTGCAAAAGCGTTTCAATATGCGGGTCTATCCTTGGTGGGACCTTCGAGTTCCTTTTGGATAGGGTCGCATATTGGGCGTGACAGCCGCCAGTCGTGAAGCGGCAGCGACAATGTTATCCATCAAGTTAGAGTAGTGACCTGGTGGTGTTGGGACATGCTGTGACGGAACGTTGTTCTGACGAGGCAGATCTGTTGGACGCGGCTGAACCGGCGCCCCCGTTCCAGGTGCCTCCGTCCGGTTTATCACTGGCAGATTACTGGTCCCTGCTCCTGGGGTATTAAAGAGGTTCCTAGCCTCATAAACCGGCGGCAGGTGAGACCGGTATCTTCTCCTCATGACATCGTTTGACGCGCTCTGATCCAACATAAGCCGGTAAGCCTGTGCATCCAATGCGACCCATTCCGCAGCCATCCTGGTATCCTCCGCTGCCAAGTCAGCCTTGGCCTGAGTTATCTGATCTTTCACCTTTGCGGTTTCCACATTATGCTCATCTTGATTCGCCGGGTTAACCTCCGCCATCAGTGTTGCCAAAGCGTCAAATAAATCAGATAAAACCTGAGTCGGCGGTCGCACGGGGCCTCCTGCCCCAGCCGCTGTCGCTGCTACTGATCCGGAAACCATCGCCGCTGCGGTCGAAGAGTGGAGCGCTGGCTGCGTACCGGCCATGAAGATCGCAACCCGGTTTGGCGGATCAAAGGGGTTCAGAATACTGTCGCCATCGGAACAGCCCCCAATCTGGCCATCTTGCAACTGGTACAATGACTCGATCTCTCCGGTTGATGAATCATCATCAGAATTAATGACGGTCTCACCGCCAGATGCCGATCTATCCTCGGATTCCGCTTCATGGATGACTCCCACGAAGGCACGCTTCATGGCAGGCTGAACCCAGGCAGGTCTCGCACGTTGTGCCGTCTCGACGATGTCGGTGCAGATGTCCGGCTCAGGGCCCGGTTCGCCGATCTTGCCAATGAAAACATGGATGCCACCGAAGGGGACCCGGTATCCGTACTCGATTGAGCCGGCCGCGGGGCCCCAGCCCGCGTTGTCGATGTAGAGCTTGTCGCGACGACTCTTGGTCATCCGGCCCACAGCGTATCCCTTGAGCCCTTCGAAGCTACCCTCTAAGAACTCGAAACCATCATGCGATAGCCCCACGGTGGGTGCCAACTGTCGTGGTTTTGTCACGGCAGATGTCCTAGAGAAAGGACTTATTCATGGAGCCATCGCAACGGGTTAGCTTAAAGGGGTTAAAGCGGACAAGGGACACAGAGAGTTTATACTAGTTCGGCCCCTTTCGGTGAAGGTAAAGGCCTAGTCCAGTTGTTGTTCCTAAACCGCCGCCGGGTCGTGCCCTTATATACATGGGTTGACGCCTGCCGGTTTACAGGATTCCGAGGCCGGCTCATAAACGTGTCCGGCCCGGTCTCTATTATTTTTGCCTTACAACACAAGCTTACATATCAATGTCAGTTTATGACTACATGCCTTAATCTGCCTTTGGGCCCTGGGCCTTCAGAAAGCCATCATCTTTGTCTTCATGGGCTTCAAATATAATAACTCATTATGGGGATAACCCGGCCTCTCCTGGCTGGTTTACGCCCAGTAGTAATATCCCCAACACTGCCCATTATAGGCCCGAGATGAAACTGGCCCATAATGAACAGTGTATCGCTTTATACCCATTAATGGCCCATTATTCCGTCGGGCGTTTCCATCCCGTGTTAACTTTCGGCCTTCTAAGGGCCCATTTATTCTTGGGCTCATTTCGAATTCGGTTAGATATGGTCCGTTACTGGCATGTTCCGTTTGTGGGCCAAATACAACCCGTGGTAACATTCGGCCCGTTTGTGGCCCGTTAACCCGTTGGGCTGTTTTCATAGCGTTATCAAATATGGCCAATTAACGGCCCATTATGGTCCACGAATAGTACGGCCCATGTTCGGCGAAATGATTATACGCCCCGTAGAAGGCCCATGGATCCTACGGCCCATAGAAGACCAATGGATCCTACGGCCCGTAGAAGGCCCATGGATCATACGACCCGTAGAAAGTCCATGGATCCTACGGCCCGTAAAAGGCCCATGGATCCTATGGCCCGTAGAAGGCCCACGGATCCTCTGACCCTTGAGGCCCATGGTTACAACAGTCCGTGTGTTGCCATGATTATTGTGGCCTAGTTACCAAAACTAGGTTATTGTGGCCACTAAAATATGCGGAAAAAGAACTCCAGTGACTACAAGAAAACAACTAAACATGACAATAAAGAAATAAATAAGCAAGCAACTAACGCTAGCCTATTACAGCTATTACACATATTACATCCGCTGGGCATCAAAGTTCGCCACCAGTGCAAATATAGGGAACAAAGCAGCATACTACATACACTAGCCGTCAAAATTGGCCACCAGTGCAAATAAACGCAGTAGCAAAACAAGTCCATAACTGAAACAACTTCAGAAGAGCTCAAGAAGTGTTATCCTGGGTATCCACCATGCTGGCAATAAGCTTACCAAGCTTATTAGCTTTGTCCTGTTTGGCGCTAATATCCTCCAACGCTTGCTGTTGCACCAGAAAGTATGGATCTGAATGCTCCAAGGACTTCCACAGTCCTTCCACTTCTTGTCGCAGCACAGTTGATCGACGTCTTTCAGCTTGTAGTTGAGACTCAAGAAACCGAACTGATTTAGACAGTGAATTTGAATAGCTTGTGCAAGCGGTAGTGGCGATAAATTTCGAGCGATAAACCAAGACAGGACTTTGGGGTTGCCTCCTTTGTCTTCAAGATAGTTTTCCTTAGCTGTTTTATCAGCTTTGTTGGAGACCAAAAAGGATGTCTCATGATCCTGAACCTTATCTGCATTACTTCCTTTATCATTGCTTAATAAGGCACTCTTCCCCAATATTCTGTCAGCATTCTAAAAGAAGAAACAAGCAGACACATAACAGGTTTAGCATGTACTAGTATATGAAACTCATTTCGGTGAACCAGTTCATTAGTAAGGTGGACAGGATTAAGCTACCAAGTCTTCTATTGCCAAGTAGTACATTATAAAAGCATCAAACAAACATATATCTATGTCCTATGGTCACTGCATTGTCTTGCCAAATAAAAATAGAGACACGGTTCAAATCATATCAGTTCAAGAGAAAGCAGCACTGAAAGAATACAAAGCGTGGGAAACTAAACGGCACAACAAGATTTCAGATGGGTACCATGGGTGTACATGTACAACAACACTATTGGCCCTGTTAAGATGCTAGTAATGTGCATGATATGAGAAGTCAACTGTATACATAATTTAAATTGAAATCAACAGAGCTATTTATAAGAGCAAGCCTGTTAAAGAAACATGTGTAAACATACCTGTTGTGCCATTGGCGTTTCCATTGGATAGTTCAATTTAAAAATAAGTTTGTATGAGTAAATACAGTGATACAAGAGCAAAGTAGTATGCACGATAGCAATGGAATCTTAAATGAGAACAGTTGTTCTTCAGGTTTAAGCACTTGTTCTACATGAGCAGTCTGATGAAGACGCAAGCATATAGTACTTAAAATAAAATGAGCTCATAGACCTTACCACATTCTTGGTTGGGACCAAGAAAGAACAAAGGCGTTCCAGTCATCGTCCAATAAATGTGTCTCGAGAGAATGTAAGGGAATTTGATGAGTTTCTTTGCCATTGAAGCGTTTTCTTGAGTAATTCTGACATCGCCACCAAGCATTCTTGAAGATAACAGAGGTATTAGCACATGTTACCTCATCCTGAGCTTCCAAATCGGTCCTTCTCTATAGAGAAAAATGGGAAAATTTGTTGTATTATAACCATCATGGAGGTAGAATGTATGGGAAAAAGCAAAGTAATTGCCATGAGTAACATTACTTACACAAAACTCCTGGACAAACACCTGCAACTGGCATTTTCCTTCATCTTCAGTACAATATTTCCATGATAGGAAGATACGCACATAGGATTTAACAACATCAAATGCGATAGATGCTAAACTATGGCTGGTTGTACTTCCTCCACAGGAATAGGTGTACTAACTGGTGGAGTTGGGGTTCGCCGTGGTAGTACTGGCGCTTTGGGCACTGGAGCTGCGTTACTAACTGCTCTTGTTTGGGAGCTCTGTTGTGGAGATGGTGCTGTGTCAACAGGAACTGGGTTACTATCTGCTGGGGTTGGGGTTAGATTGGGTGAAGCTGGTTCTCTATCCATCCCAGTAGGGGTAAAATCTGCGAGAGTCTGGGTTATGTGTGATAGGGCTGGTTCTCATGCACGTACAACCGGGGTGCTATCTCCACCAAGAGGTAGCACTGTTTTATTTGAAGACCGTGTTTTTACTCCGCTCAATACTGCCATCACCCGCTCCAATTCAAATGGCTGATAAACAGGAAACATAATTGAATGTACAGACATTGTATGAGAGACAGATGCAATAGATAGTGTGGAAAAAAAGAGGGCATTAAATAATTGACATGTATATTTTTAACTAAAACAGATAGCATGACATAATTTCACATATATGATGTCTATCTAACCTGGATAGCATAGCATAACATAATTCAAAGATATGATGACTAACTAAACAGGATCAAATGAGATAATTCACATACATGTTATCTAAGTAACCAGGATCGCATGATTTAATTCACATATGTGATTTATACACTAAGTGGAGGGCATTCACATATATGATGTCTGAACTAAGAACATGGTGTTGAATATTGTGTATATGATGCCTAAACTATGCAATGCAAGACACCATATGCATGATATGAGCAGTAGAACTGTGCCAAGTTAGAGCATACACCTCGGTGGGGGAATAGAACTGGTCATCTGTCACAGAATCTATCTCTGATGAGCTATTGGGACCCAGCAAGAGATCTGCTTGACTGTGTAGCACCGCCTGCTGAAGGCCTTGTTTTTGCTCAGATTTTCCATCACCCACTCAAATGGCTGATTCACGGAAGAGTAGTTTAATGTACAAACATTGTCGTCAAATGGAAATTTAATGAAGAAAAGGATGGGCTAGATATCATTCAAATATATGATGCCTGGTTAAACAAGATGGCATTGCACATTTCACATATATTATGGCTGGCTAAAAGACATGAGACTGCATAATTCCCATATATGATATTGAAACCAAGCAGGTGGCATTACAAAACATGTCTAAACTAAGCAGATGACATATATGATGTCGAAACTAGGCACTGCAAGGCAACATATGCATGATATGACTAACATCATCACTCCAAGTTAGATCAAACACCTTGGGGGGTAAATAGGAGTGGTCAGCTGCGTCTGAATCCTCCTCAAAACAGATATATTCCTCTGGATTACAATCTAGAGAGGGGGGAAGGGTTTGCCACTGAACCCACCATGGAGCGATGTCTGCATGACATTGTATTGCCGCGCAAAACTATTCTCTTTTTCTCTACATGTTCAGCATGACTATTTACAATATTTGACATGCATACAAAGAAATATAGTAAGATTATGTAAGGAGAGCATGCAGAAATCTAGAGTAACGGTAACAACCAGTGGATGGATCCAGAAATAATGATAGCAAGCTAATGATTGCTTTAATTTAATAAAAAACATATGATGATTGCTTTACTATTTGTTTCCCACCCAAGATGAACAACATAGGCATACCCTAGGTGAACCAGATATTAGACAGAGATACTATTCATTGTTGCCTCGATATGTGCCCCACAACTAATTTAGAACTCAAGTTTGAACATCAATTTGGACCTGACTTGGAGTCTAACAGGTGAACAGGACAATAAAGTAGCAGGTGATATTAAGCAATGCATAACATAAGCAGAAACAAAAGAGTGCGACCTCTCTTGTGGACCCGTGTACTCCTCAGGTTCATCTGCTGAGTCAATGATGGTGATGCCGTTGCGGTGGGTGCCAGCGGCAGGGAAGGAGATCTGAGGTGGCGAAAGACAGTCAGGAGTTGTGATGTCTGGTTTGGTGGATTCTTCTGTCGACGGAGCAGCTCAGGTGAGGTGGACGACGTCGCGGCAAGAGCAGGACAAACCACACAAAGTTTTCTTCGACACCTATGTAACGCCCCGGATTCGATGCGCCAGGTGTCTGCCAGTTATTCGCCGTCGTTGCCATGCCATTTGCATGCGTGTTGCACTTTGCCATGTCATCATCTGCATTTCATATCATGTCATCATGTGCATTTCATTCGGCATACGTGTTCGTCTCATGCATCCGAGCATTTTCCCCGTTGTCCGTTTTGCAATCCGGCACTCCTATGTCTCCCGGGGCTCCCTTTTACCTCTTTTCGTGTGCGGGTGTTAAACTTTCTCGGAATGGACCGAGGTTTGTCAAGCGGCCTTGGTATAGCACCGGTAGACCGCCTGTCAAGTTTCGGATCATTTGGAGGTCGTTTGATACTCCAACGGTTAACCCGGTAACCCTAAAAGCCTCCTTCTCCTTGCAGCCCAACACCCCTTTCAAAGTGGCCCAAAACCCACCAAACTCCCCTCCATGCTCTCGGTCGTTCGATCACGATCGCGTGGCCGAAAACCGCACCTCATTTGGAGCTTCCTAGCTCCTCCTATCTATAAATAGGTGACCCCCCCCGAAATTCGCGGTCTAACTCCCCCGAAACCCTAGCTTTCGTCCTCCTCCGCTGCCGGACATGTCCGTCGCGCGGACATGTCCAGCCGCCCGCCTGGCGAATCCGCCTCACCCGTGGACCCGGCCACACACACCGCCGCCCGCCCGGGCCGAGGCAGCCAGCGCCCGCGCCTCCGGGCCGCGCCGCCGCCGTCCGCCCGCGCCGCCGCCGCCGCCCGTGCGTGAGCTTCGCCGCCCACGCCGTTCCGCCCGCCCGCCGCCCGGTGCGTCGCCGTCCCTGCCACCCGGTGGTCGCCTCCGCCTCGGCCGCGCCTCCCCGCCGGTGGCGGCGCCCTCTGGCGGCGCCCGCGGCATCCCCGCCGCCAGCGCCTCCCCGCCGCCGCTCCGCACCTTCCGACCGCTCTCGTCCACACCTACGCCGCCGCCACCAGCGCTGCCTCCTGCTTGCCTCTCGCCGCTGCCCGAGCGAGCTCCCGCCGCCGCCTCCCCTCGCCTCCCGCGCCCCTCAACTCCGGCCGCCGCCCTCGCCGGAGGCCTCGCCGGCGTCGCCGTTGCCGGATCCACCGGATCCGGACGAGATCCACCACCACCACCAACCAAACACCTCGTCCCGATCCGGATCGTCCCATCCCGGATCTCCTCGTCCCGGGTTGACTTTCCCGGAGGTGATATTTCCACTAAGTCCCAGATTTCATGTTATTTTCATGCATTTTCATCGCATCATAACTCTGCATCCGTAGCTCCGTTTTGGGCGTGTAATATGTCAAATTGTTCGCCTCGATGAGCACATCATTTCATCTCATTGAACCATTTTCATTTGAGCTCATCTTGATGCCCGAAATGCTGTTAGAAGAGTGCTATGTGATGTTAGTTTCTGTTTCTTAACAGAACATGCACTTTTGTCATTTTTGCCATGATTGATGTGTGCATCCTATGGACTTGAGCCCTACATGTGTTTTGTAATATGCCATGCCATCTTTCCAGGAGTGTATGCCATGTATTTTTGTGATCTCTGTGGTGACTAGCACAAGCATGCAAACTAGGCTTCATGATGTTGCTGATTTCAGCCCTGTTCTGCTGATATTTTTATGCCATGTTTACTTGATGCTACAGAGAGATCCATGCTTATTTTGAGATACTTCACTAAGGATGTTTTGTTACACATGTCTTTATCTATCCATCCATGCCTTTTTTTGCAAATATGGAGTGCCATAGCTTGAGTCAATCGAGCTCTACTTTTGCTATAAAATGTTTCCTGGCAGGTTGTTTACATGTTATTCAATTTTGCCAAGGTTGTTGTAGTTGATCCGTGTATGCTATGATGTTGTTCTTGCCATGTATAGCTTCTATGCCATGTCTTCTGGCTGTTAGTTGCCTTGCCATGCCATGTATTGCTCTGTGGTGAGTGGTTCAAGCTCACCAACATGCCTACCTATTGTTGTTCCTGCCATGTATGAATCTGTAATATAACTTGCCATGTTTACATGGGTGCCATCATATCTTCTGATCCTTTTTGGCTCATGGTCAGTAAAGGACTTTTGTTATATGAAATTAGTAGATTCATGCCATTCCTTTGTTTGCCATAATAAGTTCCTGTAACATGTTGTTTGATAGCTCTAAACATTGCATCCTGATGTTATTTCTGCTAAAGCCTGAACTGTTATTATTTGCAATCTTGCCATGTGTGTTTGAGCATGTTCTAGTTGTTTCTGGAGATAGCTCAGTGTTCATGTTTTGTCATGCTTTACCTGTACATCATGACCATGCCTTTTTTTATTATGTTGGGGTGCTGTAGTTTATTGTTTTGATGTTTGCAATATGCCTAGTTGCTGTTTTGGACAGATTGTTGCTATGACTTGTATAGGGTGTATGTGTTGAACCGTTGCTCCGTTTTGAGTGTGCTCTATATGAAACTTTCTTGATTTTGCATGTAGCTTCATATTATCATGTTGCATCCTTGTTTTGAGGTGTGTGCTTGATGTTTGTATGCATTTTGCATCAATGCCATGCTTATCTTGTTTTGCTCATATCTTCTAGGCCGTAGCTCCGAATCTAATGAACTTTGTATGTAACTTGACTAGAATTTCGTGTAGATCATCGTGGTGCATCTTAACTTGCTGTTTAACAACTTGAACTTAATGTTTATTCAGATCTGGACCAATTTCGAAATTTGCATATGAGGACTTACCGGAATTGTTATATGTTGTTTCCGGCCTCATTTAAACTTGCTTTGATGTGTTGCTCTTGTTTGCATCATCTTTTGCCATGAGTAGCCTCATCTAGATTTGTCATGCATCATGCTTGGTTGTGCATCATGTCTTGTTCATGTGTGGTGTGTTTACCATGTTGTGTGCTTCTTCTTGTTTGTTCCTGTTTCGTTGCGATCGTGAGGATTCGTTCGTCTACGCTTGGTTCGTCTTCGTGGCTTCATCTTCTTCATGGACTCGTTCTTCTTCCTAGCAGGATTTCAGGCAAGATGACCGTCACCTTGGATATCACTACTATCATTGCTATGCTAGTTGCTTCGTTCTATCGCTATGCTGCGCTACCTATTACCTGTTTATCAAGCCATCCCAAATTGCCATGTCAGCAAACCTTTTGCACCCTTCCTAGCAAACCGTTGTTTGGCTATGTTATCGCTTTGCTCAGCCCATCTTATAGCGTTGTTAGTTGCAGGTGAAGGTGAAGTTTGTTCCTTGTTGGAACATGGAGATGTTGTTCCTTGTTGGAACATGTTTACTTGTTGGGATATCACAATATATCTTATATTATTAATGCATCTATATACTTGGTAAAGGGTGGAAGGCTCGGCCTTATGCCTGGTGTTTTGTTCCACTCTTGCCGCCCTAGTTTCCGCCATATCGGTATTATGTTCCCGGATTTTGCGTCCCTAACGCAGTCGGGTGATTTATGGGACCCCTTGACAGTTCGCTTTGAATAAGACTTTTCCAAAGAAGGCCCAACATTGGTTTTACCATTTGCCTCACCTATGCCCTTTTTCCTTGGGTTTCGGAGCCCGAGGGTCATCTTTATTTTAGCCCCGGGCGGTTCTCCTTCGAGTGCTGGTCCAAACCGAAGCGATGTCCGGCGCCCCACAGGCAATCAGGGTTTATGCCAACCCGACGTCTGGCTCATCCGGTGTGCCCTGAGAACGAGGTACGTGCGACTCCTATCGGGATTTGTCGGCACATCCGGGCAGCTTTGCTGGTCTTGTTTTATTGCTGTCAAAATGTCTTGTAGCCGGGATTCCGAGACTGATCGGGTCTTCCCGGGGAGAAGGAATATCCTTCGTTGATCGCGAGAGCTTATCATGGGCTAAGTTGGGACACCCCTGCAGGGTTTGAACTTTCGAAAGCCGTGCCCGCGGTTATGTGGCAGATGGGAATTTGTTAATATCCGGTTGTAGTACACTTGAAGCAAACTCTTCTAAAATACACCAACCGTGTAATGCGAAACCGTGAGTGTCTCTTTTCGGGTTGATCGAGAGGAGAACACGGTTTCGGATTATGTCGGCGTAAGTAGGAGTTCAGATCACTTCTTGATCATTACTAGTTGGCGACCGCCTTTGTTTCTCTTCTCGCCTCATTTGCGTTGGTTAGCCACCATATATGCTTAGTCGCTGCTGCAACCTCACCACTTTACCCCTTCCTTTCCTTTAAGCTTTGCTAGTCTTGATACCCATGGTAATGGGATTGCTGAGTCCTCGTGGCTCACAGATTACTACACCACCGATTGCAGGTACAGGTTGCGATGATCATGACGCGAGAGCGATGTTTATTTGTGTTGGAGTTCTTCTTCCGCTTCTTCTTCGATCGGGGATAGGTTCCAGTCGGCAGCCTGGCTAGCAGGGTGGATGTCGTTTGAGCTTGTTTGTGTTTCATCCGTAGTCGGATGTTGATCTTGTATATGATGTTGATGTATTCCTGTGGCATTTGTGCCTTATGTATGTATCCCCATCTATTATGTAATGTTGATGTAATGATATCCACCTTGCAAAAGCGTTTCAATATGCGGGTCTATCCTTGGTGGGACCTTCGAGTTCCTTTTGGATAGGGTCGCATATTGGTTGTGACAACCTACCTGTAACTGAAGTAATTCTGTAAGGGCTCATTTGGCTTGCATGATTCTAAAAACGCAGGTATAGGAGGAAAAACACCGGAATAGGATAGGAATGCACATGGTAAACAGAGCATTTGTGAACACAGGATTTCTGTGAACTTGGGTGTTTGGTTCACAGGAAAAGGAGGAGCAGAGGAATGCAAAGAAACATGGCCAAAATAAAGTGAAACCATATGAAAGCATGTAAAGTTATAATGTTATTTTGCCACTAATGCACTTGGTCTTGTTTTCATGCATAGGATTTTGAAAAGTAGGTCCAGGTGGATGTTTTGCTCCATTCCTTTCAACAAAATGCATGAATAATTGAATAGTAGAGTGCCATAGGAAAATTTCCTAGTGCTATGTTTTCCTGTTGAACCACAATAGCCCTAATGGATCGACATGAATGTAGAGTAATAAGTGATGCGACAAGTGTACAACCTCTTTGCCGTAGGCGTGTCGACCTCAGCATCATCGGGTTGGTCACTAAAGAAGTTGAGGCAGAGGTGGTTGTCGGAGGTGTGGAGGAAGATCTCAGGAATCTGTAGATGGCGTCCAGGGCACTGCTTTGTTGTGATGGATCGTTCCGTCCTTGGAGCAGCTCCGATGAGCCGTAAGACATCAAGGCTGAAGCAGCACAAGACAGACATCGTTAATCTCAAGTGGGATTCTAGTAGCATCTCCAATAGATGATGTAAAATGCATTACCAAAAAGTGATAGATGTAAAATTTACATCACCAAAAACCACCTGACTACAACAGATGAGGTAAAAACTATTGACTCTGAACTTAACTGTCGAAACTGAAATTTACTGCGGAATATGAATGTTACTGTCAAAACTGAACGCAATGGTAGCAGAGAGGCACTTCACATGGGATAGTTTAGGGAGGGCCTGTAGTTCATCTTCAACCTGCACCCCGTGAGCCACCAGCCACCACCGGCCGAACCCCGCGCCGCCTCGCCGCCCCGAAACAACTCCCCACCGCCGGTCCACAACCGCCTCGCCGCCCCGAAACAACTCCCCACCATCGGTCCGCCGCCGCCTCGGCCAGCCCTCTAGCCCCCCCCCCTCCCCGCGCTAAGCTTTTTCTCCGGCGATCCCCATGCCACCGCCCCACCATCGTGCCCCCCCACCGCCGGCGAGCAGCACCCCACCTAGAACCCTAAGATAGATAGTGGGGTACCTCTCCGGCGAGCCCGCCTCCCTGCTGTAGGTGGTTCTTCCTTAACTCTGGCGAGACCCACCAACCCCTGAAAATCGACTGACCCAAAAGTCGATTCAGTCGACTGAAGTGTAGCTAAATCAGAGCAGAGCAGCAGCACGAGCAAGGGGGAGAGCAGCAGCGCGAGCGAGCAAGAGCCGAAGCAGCAGCAGTAGTGCGAGCGAGCGAGAGCCAGAGCAGCAGTAGCGCGAGCGAGCGAGAGCCGGAGTAGCAGCAGCAGCAGCGCGAGCGAGCGAGAGCCGGAGCAGCAGCAGTTGGGAGAGCGAGCGAGCGAGCAAGAGCCGGAGCAGCAGCAGTAGCGCGAGCGACCGAGCGATAGCCGGAGCAGATGCAGTAGATCCGTCTGGTATGGCCGCCGCCGCTGAAGGGGCCTCGCACTGGGGAGAGCCGTCATGGAGATGTCGCTCGCGGCGCCGGCTTCGAGGTAGCCGCTCCATGGGGGTGCGGGATGGAGCACCGTTGGCGCTGGGAGGTCGAGTTAAGGAGAAGGTGTGATGCGATGAGTGTACAACCTCTTTGGTGGCGTCGAGTAGGCCTCGGCTTCGTCCGAGGAGTCGGTGAGGATGTTGCGGTTCCGGTGGAGTAGGTTAAGGCGGCGCTGTGGGGATGGAGCAGTTGCGATAGACGAGGCGATCGTCGAGCAGCTCCATGGAGGTGGATGACGAGGCGGCTGAACCGGCAGGACAACGGGATGGACGACGGATCCTCATCTGGGGAGGTGTATGAGGGACGTCGAGCTATTGTGGTGGACGACGTCATCGGGGAAGAGGCTCCGGCTGGGCAGCGGTGAGGTGGCGGACGGAGGAGGGTGGGGTTTCGCGGCTGGAGCGAAGAGGTTATGGCAGCCAGATTTCGAATGGCGAAAAGGAGGCGATGGGAGGGGGAACCATGACTTAGGCACGTGCTTTTACAAAATGTAGGGTGTGTTACAAAAGTACCCCCACCGATTTGAACTAGCGGCCCTTTCGGCTCAGGGTTAGAAGGGGGAATTCGCGTGTCGGGATTTGGCAGCTGGCGGGAGTTTTCGCGTGCGTTGTAATTTCGGGATAGCAAGGCGCGGGTTGTGAAGGCGCCAGTTTTGGGAGCACGATATCTGAATTTTTGGGATATGACAAGGCGCGGGTTCAATTTTAGGGACAAGCCTAACGTGTAATATTGTACTTGTACGTACCAAATCAATTCGCACTTCCCTCAATGAAAAAAACGAAAAAATAAAACTATTCACACCACACAAAGAGAGAGTCTTGTCCCGTTTTACTATACAAATGCTATTCAAAGCTACTCCCTCCTTCCATCTATATAGGGCCTAATGTGTTTTTCGAGGCTAAATTTGACCAACCAAATATTAGAGCAATAATATATGACATGCAACTTATACAAAGCAAACCGTTAAATTCGTGCGTGAAAGGAGCTTTCAATGATATAATTTTCACATTTTGCATGTCATGTACTATTAATCTTGTCAATAGTCAAAGGCGGTCTTAAAAACGCATTAGGCCCTCTATAGATGGAAGGAGGGAGTATGGATCCATCTTATGTCCAATTAAATTTTTTCGCTGGCTGTATAATGCATGTAACCTACTCATGCCAACATTTTAGTGCATTCCAAATGTCTATAATACCGCTGCAATTCAAACTGAATTTGAATTCGTTTCACTATTTAAATAAGAATCTACAATCATGATTGTTGCCAACTTCAACCATCATTCGTGTATTACCTTAACAACACACCACATGATTACTATAGAGGTAGATATGAACTATGTGTACTATATGAACTCGAATTCAGTCTTTTGAATACACTTGATGTTTATTCCAAATAATAGTACATTTGATGTACTAACTAGATATTCATAATCTAACGTACACCGTGTTTATCACACAAAGTATACTACCCCGCCTCCTACATTATGACAAGTATTTAGCCCTGAGCTGCAAAAGCCACACATTAGCCCAAATTATAATCAATGTTCTACATTATGATATCTTATTCAAGTATCTGTATCCACTTTTTTAAAATGAATTATGATCTATGTTTGTCTTTAACACCTTCATGATCCTCTTCTATTTGTAGCTAGCTAGCGCTAATTTTCTATCGTGCATGCACACGCCCACCCCCCTCTCACCCTCCCTCAGCGTCCCCTCCATCGCACACGTTCGTTATTTCTCTTTAGGTCTAAGGGAGTCCTGGATTAGGGGGTATCCGGACAGTCGGACTATATCCTTTGGCCGGATTGTTGGACTATGAAGACACAAGAATGAAGACTTCATCTCGTGTCCGGATAGGCCTCTCTTGGCGTGGAAGGCAAGCTTGGCGATACGGATATGTAGATCTCCTTCTGTTGTAACCGACTCTGTGTAACCCTAGCCCCCTCCGGTGTCTATATAAACCGGAGGGTTTAGTCCGTAGGACAACAAAAATCATACCATAGGCTAGCTTCTAGGGTTTAGCCTCTACGATCTCGTGGTAGATCAACTCTTGTAATACTCATATTCATCAAGATCAATCAAGCAGGAAGTAGGGTATTACCTCCATAGAGAGGGCCCAAACCTGGGTAAACATCGTGTCCCTTGCCTCCTGTTACCATCCGCCTTAGATGCACAGTTCGGGACCCCCTACCCGAGATCTGCCGGCTTTGACACCGACATTGGTGCTTTCATTGAGAGTTCCACTGTGTCGTTGCTGCAAGGTTCGATGGCCCCTTCGATCATCGACAACGATGCGGTCCAGGGTGAGGTTTTCCTCCCCGGACAGATCTTCGTGTTCGGCGGCTTCGCACTACGGGCCAACTCGTTTGGCCATCTGGAGCAGATCGAGAGCTACGCCCCTGGCCATCAGGTCAGGTTTGGAAACTTGAATTACACTGCCGATATCCGCAGAGACTTGATCTTCGATGGATTCGGGCCCATGCCAGCTGTGCCGCACGATCACGACGAGCACGATATAGCTCTGCTGTCGGATGGTGTTCGGGAGATCACGCTAGCAACTACTCCGGCCTCTAGTCTGTAGCAGATCACGCCATCCGAGGACGGGAGGATAGACTCCGCCACGGAGGCCGCACCCTCAGTGGAGATAGAGTCGAATACTGACCTTGCCCTTCACGAGAGCCGTGTCGCTGAACTGCTGGACTCGTCCTCGACCACGGACTCCGTACCACCCGCGCCCATACCTATCGAATCCGATTGTGCGCCGATCATGGAGTTCACCTCCGCAGATATCTTTCAGCACTCGCCCTTCGATGACATACTGAACTCATTGAAATCTCTCTCCCTGTCTGGATAACCTTGGCCAAACTATGTCCGGCTAGAGTGGGACGCGGACGATGAAGAAATTCAATCCCCACCCACCACCCACTTAGTAGCCATTGTCGACGATTTAACCGACATGGTCGACTTCGACTCCGAAGACATCGATGGTATGGACACCGATGCCGGAGACGAATAGGAACCACTGCCCACAGGGAACTGGACCGCCACCTCCTCATATGATATATACATGGTGGACACACCCAAAGAAGGCAATGGCGACAAGACAACGGAGGACGACCCCTCTAAGAAGCAACCCCAGCGCCAACGTCAGCGGCGCCGCTCTAAGTCTCGCCACAGCAAAAGTAGTGATACCGACACAGGAGATAACAATACTCCGGACAGTACCGAAGATGATGACAATCCCCTCCAGAACGATCAAGAGCCGGAGGATGAACAAGCCAGCCCTCCTAAGAAAGCGGCAGAGGGAGAAATGGAGGACGACAACTATATGCCTCCCTTCGAAGACGAAGCGAGCCTCGACGACGAAGAATTTGTCATGCCTGAGGATCCCGTCGAGCAGGAGTGCTTTAAGCGCCGGCTTATTGCCACAGCAAACAGCCTGAGGAAAAAGAAGCAACAACTTTGAGCTGATCAGGATCTGCTAGCAGATAGATGGACTGAAGTCCTTGCGGCTGAGGAGTACGAACTCGAACGCCATTCCAGAGGTCACCCCGCGTTCGATGCGGCCTATCGGCCACCCCGTGGCCGAGATAGAGAGGCAGTACGGCCTGAAAATCAGCCTGCACCCCGCCGCCATTCAAACAAACATACCAAGGCAACGGGAAACACGCGAGACCTGCAAGACGTATTGGAAGATAGGGCAAAACATGCTAGATTGATCTATGGATCACGGGGCCGCGCCCCTACAAGGGGCGGTGACCGCCTCGCGGATCTGATAAAAGCAATTCGGACGGGCGAATACAGCAGAGCAGGACTCATACGAAGTTGCCTCGTGACATAGCCCAAAGACAGTAGGCGCTGCACACCCCTATGCTTCACCAACGGTAATGGAGCATGAATTCCCAGAAGGTTTTTAACCTGTAAATATCGAATCATATGATGGTACAACAGATCCCACGGTATGGATTGAGGACTTCCTCCTCCACATCCACATGGACGGCGGTGATGATATACATGCCATCAAGTACCTCCCATTAAAACTCAAAGGACCAGCTCGACATTGGCTGAATAGCCTGCCAGTAGACTCCGTTGGCTGTTGGGAGGATCTGGAAGACGCATTTCTCGACAATTTCCAGGGCACTTATGTGCGACCACCAGGCGCCCATAATTCAGCAGCCAGGGGAATCGGCCAGGCAATTCTGGACACGGTTCCTAACAAAGAAAAACCAAATTGTCGACTGTCCGGATGCAGAAGCCTTAGCGGCATTCAAGCACAACATCCGTGACGAGTGGCTCGCCCGGCACCTCGGCCAGGAAAAGCCGAAATCAATGGCAGCCCTCACGACACTCATGACCCGCTTTTGCGCGGGAGAGGATAGCTGGCTGGCTCGTAGCAATAACATATCAAGGAACCTTGGCACTTCGGATACCAAGGACAGCAACGACATGTCACATTGCAGCAAACACAGGCACCGCAGCAACGGTGATAACGCCAAAGACACGGCAGTCAATGCCGGATTCAGAGGCTCTAAATCCGGTCAGCAAAAAAAGCCATTCAAAAGAAGTACTCCAGGCCCGTCCAGTTTGGCCCGCATACTCGATCGCTTGTGTCAAATACACGGCATCCCCGATAAGCCAGCCAAACACACCAACAGAGAATGCTGGGTGTTCAAGCAGGCCGGCAAGTTAAATGCCAAAGACAAGGACAAGGGGCTACACAACGATGACAAGGAGGAGCCACGGCCGCCGAACACGGGAGGACAGAAGAGGTTCCCCCCACAAGTGAGGACAGTAAACATGATATACGCAACACACACCCCAAAAGGGAACGGAAGCGTGCACTAAGGGGCGTATACGCGATGGAGCCCGTCGCCCCAAAGTTCAATCCATGGTCCTCTTGTCCGATCACATTTGATCATAGGGACCACCCCACGAGTATCCGTCATGGCGGATCTGCCGCATTGGTCATAGACCCAATCATGAACGGATATCACCTCACTCGAGTCCTTATGGACGGCGGCAGCAAATGAACTTGCTTTACCAGATACGGTCGCAAAATGGGTATAGACCCTCGAGGATCAAACCCACCAAAACGACCTTTAAAGGCATTATTCCAGTTGTAGAGGCCCACCAGATGGGCTCAATCACACCGAAGTGGTCTTCGGTCTCCGGACAACTTCCGGCGAGGAGTTAATCTTCGATATCGTCCCGTTCCATGGCGGCTATCATGCACTCGCTCGGGCGCACTGCATTTGTAAGATTCAATGCGTACCGCACACGCATACCTCAAGCTCAAGATGCTAGGATGTAGGGGTCATCACAGTCAATGGAAACACGAACGCTTCGCTCCGTGCGGAGGAGCACATCGCGCCCTCGCAGCAGGCAATAAAGCAGCCTTTTGAGGCAATCCACCGATTCGGTGATCAAGCCCCGGACACCGCTCAAGCGTGTCCGAATAACTCGCAACAGATAGCCAGCACGCCGAGCTCGCCTAGCAATTCGGCCCCCGCCATAGTCTTAGTTCAACGGCAAAGTCCGTCCCACGCGTGCATAATTACACATTGAAAATACCATGGGTATAGGCGGGGCACGATCACAGCGCGTCCCACAATGCGGTTTAACCGCACTAGGGGCTTCCTACCTTCATCACTCTCTCTCTCTTTCAGGACTGTACTCTCTGGAAGCCTTATCCGGCAGTACGGTAGCCGTACACATGATACAACACCCAAGGAGGCAGGAAGCTACGTCGTACAACGGAATCCCCAGGTGGTCTCTGATAACGAGCTAAATACCTATTTTAAGATACCAGTCTGCATCTTGCCCTTGGATGGGACATGTCAAATAGTCCTATTGTTTGCTTACCGCACCACTTGTATCAGTATGCTTTAACGCATTTCTTAAATAAACAATGCATAGTACTAGTCTATTATTGCATCCTATATTCTTTTATATATATGCTTATCTATGACAATCAGCACCCGTACACTGTGGTACGACCAATACGCCAGGGGCTTCCGTATACCCCATAATTCGGCGTGAGAAGTCCGAACACTTTCGACAGTGAGGCACCCCTAACTTATAGCATTATATGCATCAGCTCCGAATCATGTCTTGGGTCAATATTTGGGTTTGCCCGGCTCCCATGTTTTGGTACCTTACGTTCCGCTATATCGGCTAAGGTAGCACTGGGAGAACTACTGCGATTGTGCCCCGGTTCGTCCGGCAGAGCACCTCAATAGAGAGCTGGTTGCTGTTCGAGAGGTCTCAAGTCCCTAAAGACTTTTTCCGCTTCGGGCGAGGAGTCGGCCTTGTCCGGCTTAGGTCTGTATAGTGCCCCAAATTCGGCTTTCCGAAGACTAGGGGCTTCGCCAAAATTTAAAATTGTAGACTTCTATGGCTAAGTGAGAGCGATAAAGCATTATAGTCCGATTGCCTGGTTCGTTGCGCTAAACACCTCCCTCGAAGGACCCAAGAATGGGTAAAAGAGTGCTCAGATTTATCCCGAACACCCCAACACTAGTTGCATGGGGGCAGAAGCCGACAACTAGCAACTCTCAGAATTTATAAATGGCCGCACAGAAGGTAATATTTTAAATACAAAAGCGTTGCATAACGAACATGAACTAGTTTTCATAAATACAAGGACCACATGAGCAAGTTCATTCAAAAATTACATATTTGGTACATTCGTCCGCCACAAGATGGGCTCCCTTCAGGACACTTTCATAATACATTTCAGGGTGGCGATGCTCCTTGCCCTGTGGTGGCCCCTCCTTCACCAGCTTTTCGGCGTCCATCTTCGCCCAGTGCACCTTTGCATGGGCAAGAGCCCTGCGTGCACCTTCGATGCAGACGGACCGCTTGATGACTTCCAGCCGTGGGCAGGCATCTACAAGCCGCCTCACAAGGCCAAAGTAGCTATTGGGAAGGGAATCGCCAGGCCACATCCTGACTATAAGGCCCCTCATGGCATGTCTGGCTGCCTTGTGGAGCTCGACCTGTTGCTTCAGCTGGTCGCTCACGGGCGTTGGGTGTTCGGTCCCAGTAACCTAAGACCAGAACAACTTCTCCGTCGAGCTTCCCTCCTCGGCCCGGTAGAACTCCAAGCGCCATACACACTCGGGCAGATCTGCGAACGCCTCGAGAGTCTAACTCGGGTAAGTAAAAGGAAATTTTCTTTCGCATGCCTACTTTGCATAATGAATGCCTTACCCGCCGCTATCTTTTTCACCACCTCAACTTCCTGGAGGGCCTTATGGGCTTCGGCCTTGGCATTTTTTGCACTTTCGAGGGCCTGGGCAAGCTCGGACTCTCGCGTCCTCGAGTCAAGCTCCAGGGACTCATGCTTCTTGACGAGCACCTGGAGCTCTTGCTGCACCTCGCATACCCGGGCTTCGTGTCTTTCTCGCTCAGCGCGCTCCTTGGCCGCTTTGTTTTCGGCCTCAAACAACACCTTCTTGAGGGTCGCCACTCCGGTCGTGGCCCCTGGCAAAATTCATGATGATCCTATTATTCTGCAACCAAATCTTTCTTTTTTCATATTGAGAAGGTATTGCTTACCTTTGTTCTCCTCGAGCTGCCTCTTGGCAAGGCCGGGCTCTTCTTGGATCGCTCAAGGTCCTGCTGTAGTGCGGCGACCTCCGCAGTACGTGCGGCAGCAGCCAGCAGGGAAGCCTGCAGATTGACATAGACATACTATAATTAGACTCCTGCGATTATTATTCAATCCTCTATTCGCCTTTTCTTTGCGAACGCCAAACAGAGCATCAGGGGCTACTGTCTATGCGGTGATATTTCCCTATAATTGAATTACTTACCTCAAAGCCTGTTAGTAGGCTGGCACAAGCTTCTGTTAGTCCGCTTTTAGCGGACTAAACCTTCTCCATCATCGCACTCATGATAGTGCGGTGCTCTTCGTCGATGGAAGTGCCTTGGAGTGCTTCCAGCAAGTTGTCCGGCGCCTCTGGATGGACAGAGGTCACCGGCACGGGCGGCTTGCCCCTCTTCACAGGGGGTCGCCTGATAGAGTCCAGAACCACTGAAGGTTCCGACGCGGTGTTCGGCTGGAGGCCGAACTTGGAGCCCATGGGAGTCTTGCTCCCTTTGCGCCCAGAGTCCGGAGTGTCGCCTTGAGGCGCCTCCAGGACTACCTCCCCCCGGCTCGGTGCCCTTTGAGACAACACCTCGGCGTTGTCCGTAGG
This sequence comes from Aegilops longissima, assembly GCA_021605205.1. NCBI lineage: Eukaryota > Viridiplantae > Streptophyta > Magnoliopsida > Poales > Poaceae > Aegilops > Aegilops longissima. Next base: position 441,047,873 of record CM038681.1, read on the forward strand.
GCGAGGGTGGAGGCGGTCGAAGTGAATCACTATTCATATCCGACGGGTCCAAAGAACCATCCGACGAAGATACGTCGATATGGTCTTGGGACGGACTGCATAATCATGTTCGGCGTGATGAGAAGCAGTGTGATAAAATATATCAAGAATTATTATGGTATCCGGATACTTACGACTTCGCCAGGCTTGTCTCGGCAACCACTGCCGCCGCTATGAGCGGCGGTCGGGAGCAGTCCGGAAGGAGGGTCCTTCCTTTCTTGGATTCTTCGCCTCCCGGTTGGGGCGGCCTTCCTTTTCTTGTCTCCCCGCTGGGGAGAACTTTCTCTTCCTCCTCGTCGTTGTGGGAGGAGGCGCCTCAGAGTGTTGGACGATGAGTCCAACACAACCTTGCGCCGGAGACCTGTCGGGTCCCCGTGGCCTTCTTCTTGGTCGTCTTCGCTGGCACCTCGTAAGGTGCCGGAGTCAGCATCTCCGTTAGGAGAGCGTCTGCTGGATCTTCGGGCAGGGGGGCTGGGCAGTCAATCCGCTCGGCCGTCTCCACCAAGTCATGTCAAAGGCATGAGGGCTTAGATCCTTCATATGATTAAACTGAGGAAACTAAACATATTGTGATGTGTAAAAACCTACCGGATTGGTGCGGCGCTTTGCGCTGAGTCCGCGGTTCTCGGTAAGGGGAGGAGGTACCTCGGCGCCTTTAAACAGCACCTTCCAGACATCCTTGTGCGTCGTGTCGAAAAGCTCCTGCAGCGTCTAGTGCTCGGCCGGGTCGAACTCCCACAAATTGAATACCCGTTGTTCACATGGGAGGATCCGGCGGAAGAGCATGACTTGGACCACGTTGACAAGCTTGATTTTCCTGTTCATCTTGTTCCTGATGCAGGTCTGGAGTCCGGTCAGCTCTACCGGGTTACCCCAGGACCGGCCCTTCTATTTCCAGGAGGTGAGCCGCGTGGGGATTCCGGATCGGAACTCGGGTGCCGCCATCCAGTTGGTGTCACGCGGCTCGGTGATGTAGAACCACCCCGATTGCCACCCCTTTATGGTCTCCACATAGAAGCCCTCGAGCCATGTGATATTGGGAATTTTGCCCACCATGGCGCCACCGCATTCCGCTTGCTGGCCGCCTACAACCTTCGGCTTGACATTGAAGGTCTTCAGCCACAGGCCGAAGTGGGGCTGGATGCGGAGGAAGTCCTCACACACGACGATAAACGCCGAGATGTTGAGGATGAAGTTCAGGGCCAGGTCATGGAAGTCCAGCCCGTAGTAGAACATGAGGCCGCGGACGAATGGGTGGAGAGGAAATCCCAGTCCGCGAACGAAGTGGGTGAGGAAGACTACCCTCTCGTAAGGTTCCGGGGTAGGGACGATCTGCCCCGCGTCGGGCAGCCGGTGCGCGATGTCTGCGGCCAAGTATCCGGCTCCCGCCAGCTTCTTGATGTCCTCCTCCGTGATAGAGGATTTCATCCATTTGCCTCCCGCCTCGCACATGATTGGAGCGGTTTCAGAGAAAAGGTGCAAGCTTGGGCGTTGGAGCTCGAAAAGCGCAAGAATGGATATGCGAGAGGAAGAAGGCGTGGGTGAAAAGGTGAAGTCTTTATCCCTTTATAAAGGCGGACGAAACTATGCGCCCCACTTGCCTAGTAAAACTCGCTGATCCCCAAGCGCGTAATTGATGGCGCGGTTGGGTTACCCACGTCCGTATTGATGAGAATCCGTGATAAGGGACACGATCTCTGCTTCGACAAGACGTGCCTAGGAAACTGCCTCGCGATATGTGCGGTGGCTGGTTGTGAAAAACGGTTCGAATAATGACCGGGCCATGGTGTGATGTCATGCCATAATGCGTCGGCAAATTAGATTTGTGGACATATTATTCTCTCTACGATGGTATGTGGAGCTTGTTTTGCAGAGCCGGACACTATCCTTGTGTTCAAGATCTTCTATGGAGTATTCGGAGGAGGAACCCGCCTTGCAATGCCGAAAACAATCTGCGCACCGGACTCATCGTCATTGAAGCCTGGTTCAGGGGCTACTGAGGGAGTCCTGAATTAGGGCGTATCCGGACAGCCAGACTATATCCTTTGGTCGGATTGTTGGACTATGAAGATACAAGAATGAAGACTTCGTCTCGTGTCCGGATGGGACTCTCTTGGCGTGGAAGGCAAGCTTGGCGATACGGATATGTAGATCTCCTTCTATTGTAACCGACTCTGTGTAACCCTAGCCGCCTCCGGTGTCTATATAAACCGGAGGGTTTAGTCCGTAAGACAACAACAATCATACCATAGGCTAGCTTCTAGGGTTTAGCCTCTACGATCTCGTGGTAGATAAACTCTTGTAATACTCATATTCATCAAGATCAATCAAGCAGGAAGTAGGGTATTACCTCCATAGAGAGGGCCCGAACCTAGGTAAACATCGTGTCCCTTGCCTCCTGTTACCATCTGCCTTAGACGCACAGTTCGGGACCCCCTACCCGAGATCCGCCAGTTTTGACACCGACAAGGTCGTTCACCCGCGGTGTGTGTAGGCCCCCCGACTCCTTCTTTCCGGCACACACCGGTCGATATACCTCTCTAGCCAAGTGTGCCTACCACAAACACATACTTACCCTCTTCTCTTATCACCGTCCATGCCCCCTATGTCCAATATGGTTCCACGCAGGTGCACACTCCCGCCCCTCTTTTCATCGATCTCATAGTCGCACACTCCTCCCCCCTCAACATAGTAGGCCTCTCGCACCACCTCCTAGCCGCACCCCTCTCCCCCTATCTGTCTCTCCAGACCTTATTTGCTTCTAATACATGCGTTCATGTATACGTACTGATCTCCCTACATATAGCTAGGTCGACTATAATTCTTTTCCCCACGCATCGATAGACTTACCTCACTAGTTATGTCCCTCCCTTTCTCAGACACACGACAGTTGATCTTCCTATGTAGTTACGTATGCTTACCACAACCATATCGTCTCCCCTCATAATCCTTGCATACCTCCCTACCCGTCTGTCACACGCACGTGCATAGACAGAAAAACATCCCCGCCCTCTCTTATTGATATTGCACTCGTACCCTCTGTTTGTCTAGCAGGCCTCTCCCACCATTTGTGAGACGCCACTCCACCAACAACCCTCCGACACTCTACCTTTGTCTTTCTCCCAACCTTATTCCTCTGCTACACATATCCATGGATGCCGATTGATCTCCCTCTATACATAGCAAGGTCTCTCTCCTTCTCCACACATATACTAGTCGATCTACCTCTCTATAGTTAGGTCTCTGCCCCCCCCCCCCACCGATAGTCGAACGTTGTAGGTAGGTATCCATGCCACACAGAAAAACTGCACCTCTGCCCTCTCAAATTCCAGTAGGCCAGCCGCCCTGTATCTTTGACGTGGGCAAACATAAATTCGATGGCACTCTTTATCGATCGCGCAGCCACACACTTCATCCCTGTTTTTAGTCTATCGATATCTCACGCCGATGATCTCTCCACTCTCTTCTCATGGATCGCTCCCTCTATATATGATATATCCATGACTCTGTTTCACACACATTGCATATGCATGTTACGTTTTTTTGTTTGAGATATCATCAACACATTGCCTCTGTTTCTATCAAACCATCTCTCTCACACCCACCCACGTACGTACCTGCACCTAAAGAAGAGGTGCACGCAGGACGCACGTACTCACGTCTCATTCCCGGCCACACCTATGCGGGTACATGGTGGAGTTCGTTTCTGCATGAAAAGGCAGCCCACGTGATAATTTGACGCGCGTAGTGGTTGTTTAATCGAAGGAGGGTCGGATACCATGCCTAGACGGAACAAAGTTCGACTTTACGTGTTTGAATTAAATAAAGTTATATATTCCTCCTCAATGGCGCGTAGTACAAAATATAAAACGATTGCCGTGGGGAAAATGGAAAAATCCGCTCCACTATATACAACGGAGCCTGCCTGCCAGGGTTTTTCTCTCGTCACACCATCTCACACAAGGCAGCGGTGGCCTCTCTCTCTCACCGTTGGTCAGTGATCCGCCGCATCCCGTCCACCGGTGGAAAGGGAGGTCGTTTATCCGTCCGACGGCGTTGAGGCAGCACGTCCCGATCTGCGGTACCCGCCGTTCTCTCTGACCAAGCTCCGACGCAGTAGGGCCTTCACCACTTGCTTGCTGCCGCAGTATGGGCAGATCCCGGCCGCCGGCGCCCTCCTAGTAACATCCCGACGACCCTCAGGTACAACTTCCTCTGGCCTTGCTCCAAGGCCCATCTTCCCACGTTGTTGCATGTGTATCTTCTTTTGTTGTTTGCTTAAAACGTATCTCGGCCGGTGTACATTCCATCTTGCAATCTCGTCCTCAAACCATTTTTGATAAACCACCATGCGGCTATCTTTCCCTTATTACACGGAATATACTTCTTTTTTGTCGGCGTATGTGTCTTCAACTCGTGTTATTGGGTAGTAATTGTTTCTTTTCTACCTCCTTTTGCAAACAGGGCTATCCATTTCACCTCGTTGCTATTGCAGCCTTTTGGTGAACTGCACAAATCACTTTTTTCTTAAGAGTGTTTTGTGTAGTTCCGCCAAAATGTCACACGGGCAACTTTTTACATTTCTGTGGGACTGCAGAAAGGGAGATTGGTTTTGCTATCCTCCTCATCCAACTCCGTGCTTAATCTTCTCCAACAAGTAGTTAGTCCTAAAGAGACATCGCAGAGGTGATTGGCTTCTATTTGTGTGTGTTATGTTTCATCATCTAGTTCCACTATTATTGTAATCACACTGACTGGATATCTTTGCAAACAGGGATGGTCAGCTCGATTTTAGTGGAGCTGCACAAAATGATCGGATTGTGGTGTCCTCCATACACCTCTTTTTTGGCTAAATAGCTGGGTGAAACTAGCTGCCAAGCAATGAACACTGTGCCCAGGAAATGGAGCCATGCCTACGAACAGCATCGATCAATTATATATTTTTCTTTATTTGTATACCTTCTCACAACTTTGTCTTCAGTTGTGATGTGAATATTGGCGCTGATCAGTGAACCATTGAGATGCATTAGCAGCCATGGTAGTTTCATTTGCATTTGATGGAATGTTGTAACGAGATAATCTTGACGCAATAGGACACATGAATCATAAGTTGAAACCTTTTTTTTCCTGCGGGAACCAAAGTTGAAACCTTCATAGCATCACTGTACAATTTCATTAAAATTATGCGTACATATAAACAAATCCTGAAGGATTGATAGCAATGCCAGAAACAATTCAACTTTGTTTCGCCGACATGTGGGACATCCTTCATCCGGCTCCACCTGCCATGCAGCAATATTGAGTGCACAACTGCAGGGAAAGATTCACCCCGGTCGTTGCGTCGCAGTAGTAATGACTAGTGAGCAACAAATCACGAGCCCCACCTTCGCCATCAGAAGTTGCTCGGACGAAGCAACCATCATTTCTCTGTTCCTTGAATCACCGGTACTCCCATATTCCCAGAGTAATAAGTTGCTCGGGCGAAGCAACCATCACTTCACCTTTCCCACAGTAAGTACATCCTAGGGCCCACTGAAAAATCACTTTTTCTCTCTCCATCAAGTGCATTTATTATCAACCTAACCCTGTCACCGAAACACCTCTTTGGCTACAGTTAGTTCAGGGTTAGTCATGAGTTAGTCTAACCTCTAGCTAAGTTAGAGTATCCAAACAGGAGCAGTATAGGACATGCAAGTTGCTCAAAGCATAGAGTCAAATTCGTACGTGAAATGATCTTTTTTCTTTTTAAAAACGGAACTGAAAGGATCTTTGAATGATATAATTTTCAAATTATATAAAATCTTATCAATAGTCAAAGGCATCCTCGAAGAATACATTAGGCCCTACTCCCTCCATCTAGGTGTATAAGTCCCACGTCGTTTCTTGTTTCTTGACATATCCACCAATAAGAGATGTGGGGCGTGCATGTTTTCAATGACTTAGACTACCAAACACGACATGCAATGGTTAGTTCATTGCATGCAATGGTATTAATTAGCAAATAAATATTAATTTATCTCGTTTTCCCCTCTTCCTTGGTCACGGTGCACAATCTAAGATGACTTATTCACTAGACGGTGGGAGTATATCAAATCTTACCAATAGTCAAAACCAAGTGTTACTACTACACCAAACAAGTTCAAAACGAGAAACTGGACCCACTCACGGCACGACACGCCTATCTCGTTTGGTCCGTCGGTCAAAGCGCTCCTTCTTGGCAAAACAATAGAGTACAGTAAATTTTTTAGAATGCTCTTGGCATGTCGCTAACATGTGATGAGTTAACCGACCTCAATAGACGGCAAAAACACCAGCCCGCCGCTTTGAGAGAGACGAGGTGCGAGAAGCGATACGGGCTGGTAGATTACTAGAGCTAGGTGTCGCACGGAGGCCAAGAAATATGGTGATAGCGTGGATAGGCCACGTACAGTATGATGTAACTACACTGGGCTGCCGTGTTTCGTACTCTTCTGGTCTACTGTGGAGATAATTGGTTGATTATATATTGCTAAATAATATAAAATATTATGAGTGCAGATGCTCCACCACGAGGTTCATTGCTCCTTCTCGGTCGTCGGGAATCTATGTTCTTCCACTCTTTTTTTTACATGAGCTTTGTTCATCCTTTTGCCAACACGCGGGACATCTAGCATCAAGGTGCACGTGTCATGCAAGAAAATGGAGATAAGCAGTGCGTAAGTGAGTCGTGCACTATGATGGCACCTAGTACTACGTAATATTTTTCCTCCTCGATGGCACGTGAATACTGCACGTACTCAATGACGGAGCACGGGATGGTAGCCATGGACTGATGGACATGGTCGGCCCTTTTTGGAGAGAGTACTGAATAGGTATTAAATTTGATGTGTCCCGTCAACTCGCAGAACAACGAGAAGCACACATTGAATGATGGAGCACGGGATGGTAGCCATGGACATGGTCAACCCTTTTTGGAGACTAATGCACTACTTTTGATGTGTCCGGTCTACTCGCAAACGAGGAGAAGCTTTGCTTATTACTAGTAGTAGTACACTATCGACTGTAGTACCATCATCATTGTTCGACTTTTGGAAGAAACGAGAGAACTTAATGTTTATTTGCTAACTAATAGCATTTCATGCAATGAACTAACCACTGCATGTCGTGTTTGCTAGTCTCAAGTCATTAAAAGCATGCACACCCACATCTCTTTGGTTGATATGTCAAGAAACAAGAGACGAGGTAGAAGTTAATGCACTGCGCCTAAGTATTTTGGGATTATTTGGTTTTCGTAAGATGACACCTAGACGGAGGGAGTATTATACTTGAAGGCTACAAGGTTGGCTATAGATGACGTGGCAGTGTCATGTAGCCATCAGCTGGTTATACTATTAACCATGCTCTTATAATACTCCTATATTTAGGAACGGAGGGCGTAGTTGGCATGCATGATACTAGCTATAATACTCCCATTACAACCAGCCTGGTAGAATTAAAATACCTAATCTAAATGGTCACCGCCCAATCTCTTTGTCCTCCTACAGCATCCGGCAGAAGAAGAATCGAGCAAGACACCGGCTGTATTCGCCTCGGCGGTGGCCTTCATGGGATACAATCGGCGGCGGCCTCCTGTGTTCTACTTTTCCTCGATGATGGCGGCGGGCGGGGACGTGTTGCCCGTCACCTTGTCCACATCCGCGTAGCCGCATCACCTCATTGACATCCGTGGCGGCTTCTTTCTCTGCCTGCATGTCGCGGCTACGCGCGCGACGATGGCGGATGGCGCAGATGCAGACACTGGAGGCGTTGTACGACCCGGCGGCGTCGAGGGCAGTGACAATGCCCGTGCCGCCATGCTCCCCGACAAGCCGGCTGGAGCAAGTCGGCACTCTTCCTCGAGCTGTATTGGAGAGGCCAGCTGGGGAACCACGCGCTGGCTTAGTGCGGCAACTACCTCCGATGGGCTAGGCTAGGTAGGTGGAGAAGCGAGTTGTCGGGCTCGGCGGGCCACCCAGACGGCTTTTATGCCAGAGAACTGCTCTTCCTGCTCGTCGGATGCTGCCGAAAGAGTGGACAAAATGGTGGAAGGAGGAGCTTGGTCAGCGTCCTGCTCCTGAACGGACGTGTGTGACCGGAGTTGGTTTCTCGCATTCCACGCGGGTTTCTATATCTATAACTATACTACTATATAGTGTACCAATCTTAAGTAGGACTAAGAACATCAATCATAACCGTTGATCTTCTAAATCCAACAACCAATATCGGTAGGATTCACATGAACAGTACACTGTTGCTACCTCACCTGTGTTCTAGAACAATCAACACGGAGGGATGTGATGGTTGCTTGTCTGTTTATTTTAGCAGGCCACTCATTAGTGGTTGGGTTTTTCTGATATGACGGCTTTACTGTCGCGAGACTTGTGTGCAGCATCGCCCTCTACACTAGTATTACATCAGTTGTGGTTTATTAGTCCCTCATTGAATTTGACTGAAGATATAACTGACAAAATGTTAGTGCATGTCAACAAAAACTATATCGTTGGATTCGTATTTGAACATAGTTTTCAATGATATAATTTTAGGTGACATGCATCAGCATTTATCGTACTATATAATGTTAGTTCATTTTTTGGTCGTAGTAATCTATAGTAAGGTGCCCGTGCGTTGCACGAAACAGTGAAAAGCATTGATCGGGGAGTTGTTTATTTTGACAAAGGATGCGGGGTCATCTCATGTGTAACGGGTATCGATAGGTTTCTTCGATGGGTGTGGCTAGGCATGCAGCCACCTTCATAGACAACATGCGCAAAAGGAGTAGAGGCGACTGGGGACGCACCACGTCGTGGGCACTCCGTACGTGCTCGTGTGCATGCAACGTGCGTGCTTTTCCATAGGTGCTAGCTCTAAGGCCGAGGCTGCGATCGTCTTCGTCTCCGGCTAGTCGTTGAGAAACGAGGCAATGAGGTGCTTCAAGAGATGCGTAGGTGCCGTTGTGTGCGAGCTTCGCCGTAGCACGACGATCCGGACATCACCACAGATGGCACACGCCTCCATGCAGCCGAGTGTGTGCACATGCATGTGTTATTCACGTGCATTCTGCGACCGAGTGTGTGTGCATGCATGTGTTGTGTACGTGCGTTGTTTGCTCCATGCTGTGCGCCTTTGTGCATGAGTTGGATCGACATGAGTTAGTGCGTTGGCGTGTGTACATGCATGGCTGCATGCATCCTGTACATGCGTCGCTTCCTGCGTGGTTATCAATATAAACTAATAAAATATCTTCAACTTAGCATCCTGATGTATCGTCTCTAGTGGTTAGCAAAGAGTTCATGTTCTTTTATTTGTTTATAGGCGGGCAGGCGGCAAAAAACAGGGGAAAACACGCAAGGTTCCTTGCAGACGCTCCACCGCGAGGTTCCTTGCTCCTTCTCGGTCGTCGGGAATCTATGTTCTTCCACTCTTTTTTACGTGAGCTTTGTTCATCCTTTTGCCAACACGCGAGACATCTAGCATCAAGGTGCACGTGTCATGCAAGAAAATGGAGATAATCAGATAAGCAGTGCGTAAGTGAGTCGTGCACTTCGATGGCACCTACTCCTATACGCAATATTTTTTCTCCTCGATGGCACGTGAATAGTGCATGTACTCAACGACGGAGCACGGGATGGTAGCCATGACATGGTCAGCCCTTTTTTCGAGAGAGTACATACTAAATAACTTTGATGTGTCCCGTCAACTCGCAAAACGATGAGAAGCTTGCTTACTACGCCTTCTCCCTCGCCAACGCGTGCGCGGTGGCCCTCAGCACGAGGAGAAACTTTTGCTTACAAGCGGTGGACGTGCAGCAGTTCATTTGGTGTCAGATTGCCAGAAGTACTATTGTAGTACCACCATTATTGTTCGACTTCCGGAAGAGGTGAAGAGCCAAGCACAAGGCTAGCCATAGTGGGAGTAACACAAGTAGGAGTGCCTCCTTTTTTATTCTAGAAACAACCACACGCGAATATTGGACGGTAGCAGCACAGCAACTGAATCAAAAATCGAAACCTTCCCACCTGGCGCCAGCTGAGCCCGCGGCTCCACATTGATGGCAAGTCAGGGTGACGCGACCTCTCACGGCTTACGCCATTGAAGTGGCGCACCGATCGAGGGCACCACCCGCTGCACCCCCGGCATTTCAGACTACACATACTTTGTGAGACAAAAGGTGGGGCCATTATTAATGATATAGTATTATACTAAAGGGACTAACTATTGTAAGCAGGCTACGTATTCGGTTGGTTCTAGATGATGTGTCAACTTCATATAGCCGGATGTTGGCTATACTATTAACCATGCTCTAAGTGTGGTGTGAGTCAAAAATTTATTAAGTCATTAATTAATAATTAACGGACGCCTTAATAACTCAGCCGTTTCTGATTCTTTTGGATAGTGGGGCTATTATTGACTTGGACGTGGGGTTTGGGCCAAAGGCCTACTATTATACTACTTGGTCTTACTCGCACGACCGACCTGACAGGCTCTACCCTAGCCGCCGCTGTATCAGATGGTTTCGCACCATTCTAGATCTTAGCGCCGCCACACAATTCTTCTCCATCCCTCCTTCCGGCATGCACCATGAGAAGGGACAGCAGTCCTCTGAACTCCGCCTTTCGTGATCCTGTACGGGAGAGGGGCGATCGGGTTTTTGGGGAGCACACTTATGTGACTGCTGCCAGCGACGACTTCCTCAACGACAGCCTTCTTCCCTGACCTTGGTAACCTCTTCATCAACGACATGAGTGACAACATCAACCACATCGGTTCTGCTCCCGCTGTACAGTATGTGATTCTGTCCTCCTGGTTTAGTTCGCATCATTATTTTGATCTTTGCAATTGTCGTCATGATCTATTTACTGTTGATTCGGATTACATCTCATAGTAAATTGCTCATATATTCAACAATCCAATCCAAAAACCTGATTATAGGCAATTTACTCCGAGTAGTTTTGTTGCGCTTTTGAAGCCGCCTACTTTTAAGGGGGTGCAATATAAAAGGTGGCGCACAAGAGCAGTATATTGGTTTTAGATCATGTACCACTATGACGCCACTAAGGGTAAGCCTGAGGGCGATCTTAATCCTACACAGCAAGAAGCTTTTGAGAACATGGATACCCTCTTCAAAGCCGCCCTGCTGAGTGTTCTTGATGATTCCATTGTGGATTCATATATGTCGTTTCACAGCGGCAAAGACATGTGGGCTGCGCTCGAGGCCATGTTTGGGGCCTCGGGCGCTGGCAACGAGTTGTACGTCATGGAGCAATTCTGTGACTACAAGATGACTGATGAGTGCTCTGTTGTTCAGTAGACTCATGAGATACAGTCCCTCACTAAGGAACTTGAGTACTTCAAGTGTGTGTTTCCGGACAAATTTGTTGCTGGGACCATCATTGCCAAGCTTCCACCTTCGTGGAACGATTTTGCTACTTCTCTGAAAAACAAGAGACATGAGTTTTCTGTTTCGGATCTCATTAGCACTCTTCATTTTTAAGAGAAGGCGAGAGCAAAAGACACACGTGCTTGGGTCGCTGAGGGAGCTTCTAGTGCCCACATGGTACAAGAGAAGAACTTCCAGCCCAACCAGCCCCAAAACAACAAGAACAAATCACAGGGGAAAGGCAAGTTTGATGCAAAGAACAAGCCGTCACATTCTACCAACTTCAAGAAGAATTCTCATAATGGGAGGGCATACAAAGCTCAATTTTGGTAGCACCGCACAAAACTTATATGGCTGCATCTACCTGTTGTTAACTAACCTCATGGTGCTCCAGGTATTCCTACATTCGTAACTAGGTACAATCACCACCGCAAGATGAAATAAGCTTATTCGTACGTTGACTTGCTGATTGCAGTGCGGAACGATCCTGTCATGTGTGGAGTAGCAAATAAGCAGTGCAGCCGAAGGTGGAAATCAACCAAGGACTTATGAAATTATATATAAACTTCCTCAGGTAGGTCAGTATCCCCTTCGTCCAGATGATCATGTTTTGTCATGCCGAGCTATTGATATGTGATACTTTTTTGCAACACCGTTTAAGTATAGCTATTGTTTTCCTATCTTTTCAGATTCAGGACAATGAAGATGATTTCAGGGGAACTGCACAATATGGACTCATGTTGAATCATCTCTATTGCCTCATGTGTTTGCTGCAAATGTGTCAGCATCAATTGCAAGATGAGGCAGCTAGCTAGCTGTTGAGTTGCCAACATGCTCAAAGTGCTCGCAACATTGAGAAGAAACAAGCATGCCCAGGAAATTAATGCGTGCGCAGGGAGGCCCTTTGCTCTGAGAAGCATCTACCAATTTTCTTTATTTCCACACCTTCTCACAGCTTTGTATTGGTTATAGTATGGTGAATCATTCAGATGCATAAACATGCTGAACTTTTGTTCTTCTGAATGTTAGTATGCATACCGTATCTTCTGAAGCTTAGTTTAATGTAAATGTTGACTAGTTGCGAACCTTCACAATCTAGTAAGTATATTGTAGGCCTGTTATTTGACACCTCACTTTGCCGCGCTACACGACCAGTGTGAGTGTCTGCATCCAGTACCGCATCCTCTAATTTGGTGGATGCCAAGTTGAAAAAGGTTACCGATGAGTAGCCATAAGCTGGAGGCGTCTCTTTTTTTTCTTTTGAATGGGCAATAAGCTGGAGAGTGTCTCGGGCTTCCTCTAGCACAAGGCCCTCCAATACGAGACACGGGCAGCCGACTGGGCCGATACAAAAGCCTATCCATCTTAAAGCCCTTTTGTTTTTTTGCAAGGAGAAGCCCATATTTCTTGAAGAGGGGGTGATCCCAGGAAAACCCTACTTCCTCCTCGCTTCCACTTACGCTTCCGTCTCGCCCCAATCCCCCCCTGCTCCCCATCTTCCTCACTCTTCCAAAAAAAACACTCACCTTCTTCCTCACTCTTAAAGAAAACGCATGCTCCTCTTCTTCCACTCCTACAAAAAACCCCAGCCCTCCTTCTTCACCACTCGCACTGCCACTAGGCTCGTCTCTGGCTACTCTGCTCTAACCCGTGAGCTCGGCGCGACGCCCACAAGGAAAATGGAGTTGGCTGGCCCCAGTGCCAAGAAGACGAGGCTACCACCAGCGGCGACGCCGGTTGTAGATCCCGCACCCGGCATCGCGGAAAGAAGCGGCAAGCCCCCCCTCCCCCACCAGGATCTGAGGAACCGGTAGATCTTTGGTGGACCACATCAGTGATCTCCCGGACATCATCCTTGAGGAGATCATCTCACTTCTCCTCACCAAGGATTGCTGCCGTACACAAGTCCTCTCAACTCGGTGGCGCCCTCTATGGCGCATCGTGCCCCTCAATCTCGACTGTCGTCAGATATCTGTCCTTCCTGAATTTGATCTCCTTAGAGCATTCGTCTCCTCTCACCAGCAGGGCCCCGTTCAACGCCTCTGCATCACGACATGCTACCTGCTGTCCATACTCGCCACGGTGGACGCTTGGCTGACATCCCCTGAATTCAGAAAACTCCAACAGTTTGAGTTCTACCATTATATACCACAAAAGTTTCATACCATGAACATACCAAGAATTCGTGCCCACACCACCGTTGTCCATCTGGCAGTTTTCCTCCTCTCTCCACACCACCACCTTCGCCCAGTGCCATCTACCAGACGATCTGGTACAAATGCTTCGACTCCCACTGCTAAAAAGACTTCCGCTTGTGGTGGTTTATCTGTCAGAGGCCTCACTGCACAGCATCATCCACTCTAGTTGCCCTGCCCTGGAGCGCCTGCTGATTATTTTGGGAATAGAAATCCCTATCAGTTGTCTCCAAATAAAGTCGCCTCACCTTAAAAGCATTGGAATTTGTTTTGAAGGACAGCAGCTCATCATGGTAGATGCCCCTTCACTTGAAAGGTTGCTCCTTGATAATTGTTATAAACCTTCGCAAATAACTGTCGTCTCTGCGCCCAAACCGGAGACCTTGGGTGTAATTCATGATCCGTTTAATGATCACAAGGAGTTGGTGTTTGGCTCCTCCCTTTTTCAGGTACCATATATTATCATCTACACATTTGTAATCATAAGCTGCATTTTTCATTTGTGCGCATAAGTTTTATATCATCTTGGATTACACTCAATGAAGAGTTCATCCATGGATAGCCTATCAATGCTGTTGGATTCTGTCAAGATCTTATATATCGGAATGTATAGTTATGATCTGAACATAATTATTGGCTTGCTGCGATGCTTTCGGTCTCTGGAGAATTTATATATGGAGGTGATGATTTCATGCACATTGAAAGACTATATATATTGTACTAGAATTAACCGTTCAGCTGTTTCTCTTTCGACATACTATTTTTCCAGACCTTAATTGTTTTCAAATCTTCATGTCTACTTAGGTACTTCAAGCACATGGATAAAAACGTATAACCAATCGGTGGCGTAATAAGCACCAGGATTTTCTCAGTTCTCATGACATTCGTTTGAGGACAATAACGATGGAAGGATATGCATCCAACCAGGCAAACATAAGCTTTGTCACATTCTTCCTGTTGAATGCAAGGTTACTATTGTCCCTGAGGCTTAAGTTTTACCGCAAGAGATTTCTCACGGATGGACATGTTGAAGAGCAAAAAAAGAAGTTTCAGGTGGACAAATGGGCTTCTAAACGTGCTCGGCTTCTATTTACAACAAGTTGTAGTCATCGTGCAATAAATTTTTATGCACATGATGTTGATTTTCTGGATCAGACCGATCCATTTGTTTGTGACTGCGAAAAAGAGTGGTTGGGTTAGATGTTACTGCCATGTTCAATCTGGGTTTTGTCTAAAAATTTGATGAACAAATAATTATTGGGCCTTTTGTACCGTTCGTAAGCTTGAGTTGCATGTTGTTGCCCACATAATCCCCTCCACTTGCCACTACACTGCCGCATCTTCCACGGCTGTTGTTCCTTCCCGTCCAAGGCCTCGCCGTCATTCTCCGCCTTGGTTCGCTCGCTATGCCCGCCTCTGTCTGGCATTGTCAACATGGTCAACAACCAAGAGGAATCAGGAGATGACTATACGTGGAGAGGCTGACAGTAGGGACCCACCAGGGTCATTGCATTATGCAAGCATGTGCCTGGTTATTACAAGCCAAAAAAATACTTCCTCCTAATTCCTCACTGCTAGAAAATCACTTAAATGTCTTAAAAGGTCAAATGACCCCTGAAATTTTCCAAAATTTGACATGACTGTTGTATTAGTACTACAGAATATCTCGTTCGTTTAAAACACCATCCGTTGCCACTTTACTCCAAATTCGTCTTTCACAGCTAATAAAAAATATGTACAACATCACACACAGTTGTTTTCTAGGAACCGTTTGCGATGAAAATATCTGGGTCTATTTAAGTCTCCCTCCTTAAGCTTCGCCGTCTCATATGCTCCAGTGTCGGCAACCCCCGAATCCCAATCCTCATTCCCGCACTGAAACGCCCTCGATGCGGCTATATCTCCCACGTGTCGGAGCACGACTTAGAGGCATAACCGCATTGAAAGCAATGTCGCAAGTGAGGTAATCTTCACACAACCCATGTAATACATAAGGGAAAGAGATACATAGTTGGCTTACAATCGCCACTTCACACAATACATGAGTAAAGCATTACATCATACAGATACAATCAAGGTCCGACTACGGAACCAAAATAAAAGAAGACTACCCCAAATGCTACACAGATCCCCGATCGTCCCAACTGGCTCCACTATCGATCAATCAAACGAAACAACACAAGGAACAAGATCTTCATCTAGCTCCTCCTTGAGCTCGGGTCGGCCACCGCACGGTTTCATCGGCACCGCAAACTGGTTTTGAAGTATCTGTGAGTCACGGGACTCAGCAATCTCACACCCGCGAGATCAAGACTATTTAAGCTTATGGGTAGGAGAAGGTAGTGAGGTGGAGCTGCAGCAAGCGACTAGCATATCTGGTGCCTAACATACGCAAATGAGAGCGAGAAGAGAAGGCAAAAGCACGGTCGAACAACTATGATCAAGAAGTGATCCTAAAACAACCTCGTCAAGCATAACTCCAACATCGTGTTCACTTCCGGACTCCGCGAGAAGAGACCATCACGGTTACACACGCAGATTGGTGTATTTTAATTAAGGTCAACTTCGGTTTTCTACAACCGACATTAACAAATTCCCATCTGCCTCATAACCGCGGGCACGGCTTTGAAAGATAATACCGCAGGGTGTCCCAACTTAGCCCATGATAAGCTCTCGCGATCAACGAAGGATATTCCTTCTCCCGGAAGACCCGATCAGTCTCGGAATCCGGCTACAAGACATTTCGGCAAGAATAAAACAAGACCAGCAAAGCCGCCAATGTGCCGACAAATCCGATAGGAGCTGCACATATCTCGCTCGTGGCACACCGGATGAACACTACGTCGGCAACCGACGATACCCCAAGTTGCCTCGGGCGCGCCGCAAGTGGTTCTAATTTGGACCAGCACTGGAGGAGCACCGGCCCGGGGTTAAAATAAAGATGACCCTTGAGTCTGCAGAACCCAAGGGAAAAAGGCTTAGGTGGCAAATGGTAAAACCAAGGTTGGGCCTTGCCGGAGGAGTCTTATTCAAAGCGAACTGTCAAGGGGGTCCCATAAATCACCCAACCGCGTTAGGGACGCAAAAATCCGGGAACATAATACCGATATGACGGAAACTAGGGCGGCAAGAGTGGAACAAAACACCAGGCATAAGGCCGAGCCTTCCACCCTTTACCAAGTATATAGATGCATTAATTAAATAAGATATATTGTGATATCCCAACAAGGGAACAGGTTCCAACAAGGAACAACATCTCCATGTTCCAATAAGGAACAAACTTCATCTTCACCTGCAACTAACAACGCTATAAGAGGGGCTGAGCAAAGTGGTAACATAGCCAAACAACGTTTTGCTAGGAAAGGATGGTTAGGGGCTTGACATGGCAACATGGGAGGCATGATAAGCAAGTGATAGGCATCATAGCATAGACATAGCAAAAGAGCGAGCATCTAGCAAGCAAAGATAGAAGTGATTTCGAGGGTATGGTCATCTTGCCTGAAATCCCGCAAGGAAGAAGAACGAGTCCATGAAGAAGACAACCGGACGTAGTCGAACGAATCCTCACAACTCCGGAACGAAACTTCAAGTTAAGTGGAGCTCAATATGCAACGAATTGCATATTGACGAAACTTCACAACATTTATTTAGTTCACTCTTGTTTAGGCTACCCAACAATATTAAATGTTATTAAACATGGCAAGGGGGTGAAGCAGATGAAACTAACTATTTAGTCAAGATTAAATGAGGCCGGAAACAACAACAACAATTTCGGAAAAATCCTCATATGCATATTTCGAATTTGCTACTGTTCTGCTCTAAACACAATTTTAATGTTGTTAAACATGCAAAGCAAGTACACCATGTTAAACTAGGCATTTTTCTACCCCATTTACATATAAAGAACATTTAATTTGGAGCTACGGTTAATTAGTTATGAAATAATTCATTTTAGCATGGCATTTATGCAAGATTAAACAAACAACAAGTTTAACATTTCTAAACATGGATGAGAGTTGCATATTAAGAAACTAGACAAAATTCTAAGCATTTTACATATATGACATGTTTTATTTGGATGCATGGATTTTAGTTATTAACAATTTAAATGATGGCATTTCAGAAATATGCATGCACCGGAAAAATGCTAAAATACACAGATCGGAAAAAAATATGCATGGGCGGATTGCATCCAGCAGCAGCGCCCAAGAGATGAGCAGGCCTAAGTGGGTGTGGGAGTGCAAAATAACAGAAACTAAGCAAAAATGGGGCGGCCGACTCGAACCCTGCACCCTCGATTGATACAAAGCGCTAGCCACCTGGCTAACTGATATGCTTATGTGGAATATAGTGGCAACTCTAAATAACCTCTACATGCCGAATGGATCTAGGAAACTAACGAAACTTCAGAGATGGAGGAAGTTTCTCACAGTGGGAAACAAAGAGGTGGGTGGCCATGGCGAGGCAGGCGCGGCTCGAGGTTGGGACTTGAGCGGCCGGAGCTCTTTGGCCGGGCGCGTGGGAAGGTGGAGGAGGCTGGCGAGGAGGCGGCGGCTCATCTGCTGGGTTCGCCGGCGAGAGGGTGCAGCGACTGCTGCTGTTACCTGAAGAAAGAAAGGAGAGAGATTCAGAGAGGGAACAGGGGAAGGACGCACAGAGAGACGAGAGACAGGGAGGTGAGACGAGGAAAGCGGAGGAACCACAGGAGGAGAAGGGCTGCGGTGCTTATCTCGTGGTCGGCGGCGGCAGCGCCGGTTCTAGACGTGGGGCTTCAGTTCAGGGCAGCGGTGGACGGATCCAGCGAACGGAGCGGAGCTCCATGCTTCGGGCGCCATGGACGAGCTCCTTGCATCGCTCCTGTTAACCCACAGCAGAGAGAGGGCTGGAGAGATTAGAGAGAGCGAGGAACAAAAGAGAGAGGGGAGGAAGGAGAGTGGGACGGCCTGGGGGTCCAGCGGCAACGACTCCGGCGAGGTGAAGTGGTCCTGGACGAGGAGGAGGCTGCGGCCTCAGACGCTCGTGGCGCAGGGGCGCGCGAAGCATCTGGTGATGGCGGCCGGGCGACGCTGGTTGGTCGGGATGCAAACGAGGAGGTGGACTTGGCGGGCTTGGGTCCATGAAGCGAGGAGCAGGGAAGAAGACGTCGAGGAGGAGGCCGATCCGTGGCTCGAATGAGTGCTTGCGAGGCCGAGGGAGACGTGGAAGGAGAAGGCCGGGCCGAGCTGATCAGGTCGAAGAGGAGCTTGGTCTCCTCTTGGTCATGGCGTCGGCGGGCGCGTGGGTGTCCTAACCTTGGCGGCGGCGAGGGCAGGAAAGGGGAGAATGGATAGAGGAGGAGGACTAGGGCACCGGGGCATGTTATACAGGGGCCTAGGGGGAGTCTCCGGCCGTCAAATCACTCGGGAGGCCGACGTGGCGTGCGTGGATGTCCTGCCGTACAGGAGGTAGAAGAAGAACAGAAGAGGTCGGTTCTGGTGGGCTAGTCGGGCCGAAAGAGGTAAGTGAGGTGGGCTGCGGTGCTGTGGGCTGCGGTCTAGGAGAGGCCCGGGTAAGGAGAATGTAAGTCTCCCTTTACTTATATTTCTGTTTAAAAATAAACAGTCTCCAAAGGAAAATGTCCAGAGGTTTGGGGAAGAATAAGAATGAAATAGAGATATACTTGGACTCTGGAATTATGCTCCATCCGATAAAATTGGTTTGGGAATTTTGGAGAAAGAATTATCGCAAGTTTGAATTTAATTCAAACTTGAGGCAATTTGATTCCAACCAAATCAAGTCCAAAGGAGCTGAAATTTGGCGAGAGAGGTGTAGGCAAGGTTTAAGATTAACAGAAAAAAATGAGCATTTGGGAAGGGCTTCGAAAAGTGGGAAAAGAATTATAGGCAAGGTTAGAGAGTCAAAATTTGAAGAAGGAAAGGCCACGGGATTTAACATGCACGTGTGTTGTGGTAAATTCCAAATTAATGGAATATTATTTTATAGCTCCCTAAATATCGAGAGGATATGTTTTAAAGAGAATCACCATGTGAATTCCCTCGATTTGAATGGATGAAAGATCCATGCCATTTATTTAGTTGATTTGCAAAAGATTTATGAGATGATGGCATGATGACATGATGCAATGCAAAAATAAAAAGGGCAGGCACAAATGAAACACACGGCGAAACCCGGAATATATGGAAGTCTTCTGGAGCGTCGGTCTCGGGGCGTTACAACACTCCACCACTACAAGAGGATCTCGTCCCGAGATCTAGAATGGCACCGGATAGAAAACGGAAGACGAAAGAGGTAAAACTAAGTTGCTTCTTCGACAAAAGAGTGAAACCAAAGAACCTTGAGAGGTTGAACAAAATGAAAGAAAGAAAACAACAAAGATGAACAAAGTTGAAAACACTCTGTTAGAAAAGAGGAACATGGGATACGACGAGAACCAACAGGTTAAGTGACAAGATAGATATTGACACCACTCCGGTTAAAACAAGATAGAGAAGGAATAAGAATGATATAATTTGGGCAGCATTCCGACTGTAAATGGAAGGAATTGAACATGAACTTGAGAAGATGGGATGATACTTGATGAAATCAACAACACACTGCCTCCGGAACTATTGAAAGAAAGGCACAAGGGGTAAGAAGGATTTCAGACAGCAATCCGGTTGAAAAGAGGGGCAAAACTTGATAAGATGAAAGAACTTGAATGAGAACACAATACTCCGGTTAAATGGATAAGCAAGAAAATAACATGATCTTGACAAAACGAGGTGATGAGTGAAGAGAGAAACATCACAATGCCTCCGGAAGAAATAATAGAAGATAGATCATTGGAATAATAGAATGGAGAACAAAATGCTAACTTCTTCCACAAATGAGCTTGGAAAGCACCCTTCCAAGAAGGTTATAACGGAGTTGTTGGAAAACCAACAACGAAAAGAATAACCTTGTAGTGGACTTATGGAAACATCTCAACATTATGAGGTGAGCTTCTGCCACCAACGGAAAACAAACGATTGGATTGATATCAACAAGGAGACGAGAAACTTATTTCACCAGGAGGATAAATGAAGAACTTGTGTCATTTATAAGCACCATAATAGCAACATTCCTTAGGGAAGGCTTTAGGTGAAATATGACCCAAGATAACTCCAACAAAGGGATTGATGGATTTAAAATACCTCATTCTTGACAACAATATGAATCATGAAACATGAAGGAAATTGTCAAGAGTGACATAACACCATCTCAAGAGATAAGGTAGAAAGAATTGCACTTCGGAATGCAGGAAGAAGAATATTTGAGCTCTTCCAACAAGAATCTTGAGAACGCTTCGAGAATGAATTAAATCCTTGATGAACCACCATGAAGAAACTCCATAAGAACTCCGGTAAAGAAAGGATGAAAGAAAGGAAAGAGAAGTTGAAAACACCAGGTGAAGCTTTGCAGTGATAAGATGAAGCTTTGCGATGAGATAATGCAGAAAACTTGGAGCTTCGGATAAGAAAGATGAACAAATGAAATCAAGAATTTTGATGGACCTCCGGAATAAGGAATTGAATTTACTCGATGAAACAAGAATAAGAATTACATTATGCTCATCCTTCACCAATTAAATTGATGACAAGCAATGGATTTGGCATACTACTTATTCTCGTAGAAAGGATTGAAGAGAGATATTGCTCAACTTGGGAAGGTCTTCAACGATCCGCCGGTAGGATTCGGGAACACGAATGAATCTATATAATAACGAAGGAAGAGAACTCTTGAACGAACCACCGTAAGAATTGAAAATTAAAGTAGCAAAGGCACAATTCACCGTGAAGAATTAGAAAACGAATAAAGATGCTTGACAGAATTTAGATACATTAGAACGAACAGATCATGAACTGATTAGAGGATATTTCGACGATGCACCGATGAGATTTGGAAAACAAGAGTTGAACGCTTGAATGAATAATTCTGAGATGATGGGCTCCGGAGAATCAAACTGAAAAGACTCCTGAAATACTCCGGATGGGTGAAAAGAATTCTCACAATCAAAACAATTATGAGGATGGCACGAAGCTAGAACCATGAATCTTGAAGAGAATGGAGCAAGATTAAAGAGAAACTCTTCTTCGGTCTTCAAAATTCGAGAATGACGACGAGAAACACCACCATGAATTGTTGAGGCACTCCGGAATGAAAATTAGAAAGGTTGAACCAACGATGAAATTTTTTTTGAAAGATCTTGGAGAAAGACATTTGACTGATGATAATTCATTCTTACGTCAAACTTCGAAAAGAATTTGTGAATAGCTCCGGATAAATTAGAAGAGTCGGGTAAGATCCTGGGAAAAGACCTGTGGGTTAGGGCCCACTCAAAAGAACCACCGTTGAACGATTGTTTGAAAAGAGAGATTGCACCGGTTGAATTAAATGGTTGAATAAGGTAAGACCTCGAAATAGCTAGAATTGATGCAGAGTGGAAACACAAATCTTCAGAGATATCTTCAACACTCCGGAACAAATGAATAACAAGAAGTGAAAAATTAAGAGGTGCACCGGCATGAGAAAACATTTGAAACGGGGAAAAGGATATGACCGACAAAGCTTGAATTGAATCCACCGGAGAAGAAAAAGAACGAAGAATGATGAACTTGAAGCTTCCATAGCATCTTCATGAGAAATCACCGGATAAAACATTTAAAGGAAAAGAATGAAGAAACTTCCCTCAATAAAATGGATACTTGATTAAGAAATCTGAGTCCCTGAAGAAAAAGGGTGGGAGGGCGGGAAAGCAAAACAACTTGAGACGGATGAAGCAAACACCGTTGAGAAAAAGCTTAGAATTGATCTTGCGAATGTTGGAATGATCGGATTTACTTGGAGAGAAGCACACGGTTGGAAAGGATTGAAAAGACAACCTTGATGAACAAGAAGGATTAGCATCCACATAGAAATATGAGAACCCGCTTAGAATAAGGTATGGAATCAACACTTGACATTGAAGCAACTCGAATACCACAAAACAAAACAAAAACAAAGGATTTGGCTTGCAGAATAAGCCGGAAACAAACATATGATAGATCCCATATCGTATCATGTGTGTGTTGGAAAGATATCCTACGAGATACTTGAATTCCCACCTATAAACTCCCGAAACTTTCTCGTTATGCAATCTGGTGTTGGGGATACAGGGACACAAAATATATCACCCAAACTAACAATACCTAGATCCAGCTGTATCCATCCTTCAACACATAACCAAGAAACCTTCGGAAATCGTTTACCTCGACCTTTGAAAAGCATCCGTTATACGAGCCATGGCAATACTCTCGAGCTCGCCCCAGTACTGGGTTATCGAGGTTATCTCACCAACAACTGCATAAAAGAGATTTTCGATGTCGGCAAAACTCAGGTATTTCAGAACTGCAACGATAAAATTGTGACGACAACACCTCGGAGCTCAACTCCCCGGGACACTGCCACAACCCCTAAATATCAGGAGGCACCAAGAACAATGTTCTCGTCACAAAACCATCGAACGATTCCAAGATACCAGCGTGATCCTAAAAAAATTTAGTGAAATTTGAGGAGAGAAGAGTCAAAACTTCTACGTCAGGAGACCTCACCAGAGCGACGAAGGGACTGAGGAGTAAAAAGAATCCTACTCTCCGATATATATAATCCTAAGACTCAAAACATTTTTTCTAGACTCAACAACGCCACAAACAATCAGCAGGGGCTCCTAAGTCGGGATGGCTCGATACCAACTTGAACGCCTCGATGCGGCTATATCTCCCACGTGTCGGGAAGCACGACTTAGAGGCATAACCGCATTGAAAGCAATGTCGCAATTGAGGTAATCTTCACACAACCCATGTAATACATAAGGAAAGAGATACATAGTTGGCTTACAATCGCCACTTCACACAATACATGAGTAAAGCATTACATCATACAGATACAATCAAGGTCCGACTACGGAACCAAAATAAAAGAAGACTACCCCAAATGCTACACAGATCCCCGATCGTCCCAACTGGCTCCACTCTCGATCAACTGAAACGAAACAAAACAAGGAACAAGATCTTCATCTAGCTCCTCCTTGAGCTCGAAAAGGCCACCTGCACGGTTTCATCGGCACTGCAAACTGGTTTTGAAGTAACTGTGAGTCACGGGACTCAGCAATCTCACACCAGCGAGATCAAGACTATTTAAGCTTATGGGTAGGAGAAGGTAGTGAGGTGGAGCTACAGACAGCGACTAGCATATCTGGTGTCTAACATACGCAAATGAGAGAGAGAAGAGAAGGAAAAAGCACGGTCGAACAACTATGATCAAGAAGTGATCCTAAAACAACCTCGTCAAGCATAACTCCAACACCGTGTTCACTTCCGGACTCCGAGAAGAGACCATCACGGTTACACACGCGTTGGTGTATTTTAATTAAGGTCAACTTCGGTTTTCTACAACCGACATTAACAAATTCCCATCTGCCTCATAACCGCGGCACGGCTTTGAAAGATAATACCTGCAGGGTGTCCCAACTTAGCCCATGATAAGCTCTCGCGATCAACGAAGGATATTCCTTCTCCCCGGGAAGACCCGATCAGTCTCGGAATCCCGGCTACAAGACATTTCGGCAGTAATAAAACAAGACCAGCAAAGCCGCCCGAATGTGCCGACAAATCCTGATAGGAGCTGCACATATCTCGTTCTCAGGGCACACCGGATGAACACTACGTACGGCAACCGACGATACCCCAAGTTGCCTCGGGGCGGCGCCGCAAGTGGCTCTAATTTGGACCAGCACTCGGAGGAGCACTGGCCCGGGGGTTAAAATAAAGATGACCCTTGAGTCTGCAGAACCCAAGGGAAAAAGGCTTAGGTGGCAAATGGTAAAACAAAGGTTGGGCCTTGCTGGAGGAGTCTTATTCAAAGCAAACTGTCAAGGGGGTCCCATAAATCACCCAACCGCGTTAGGGACGCAAAAATCCGGGAACATAATACCGATATGACGGAAACTAGGGCGGCAAGAGTGGAACAAAACACCAGGCATAAGGCCGAGCCTTCCACCCTTTACCAAGTATATAGATGCATTAATTAAATAAGATATATTGTGATATCCCAACAAGGGAACAGGTTCCAACAAGGAACAACATCTCCATGTTCCAACAAGGAACAAACTTCATCTTCACCTGCAACTAACAACGCTATAAGAGGGGCTGAGCAAAGCGGTAACATAGCCAAACAACAGTTTGCTAGGAAAGGATGGTTAGGGGCTTGACATGGCAACATGGGAGGCATGATAAGCAAGTGATAGGCATCGTAGCATAGGCATAGCAAAAGAGCGAGCATCTAGCAAGCAAAGATAGAAGTGATTTCGAGGGTATGGTCATCTTGCCTGAAATCCCGCAAGGAAGAAGAACGAGTCCATGAAGAAGACAACCGGACGTAGTCGAACGAATCCTCACAACTCCGGAACGAAACCGAAGCTAACAAGAGAAACAACCCGGAAACAAACAAACAACATAGTAAACAACCATCACATAAACATGGCATGATGCACAACCAAGTATGATGCATGTCCGATTTAATGAGCATGGCATGGCAAAGTGCAATAAGCAATACTACAAGTTAAGTGGAGCTCAATATGCAACGAATTGCATATTGACGAAACTTCACAACATTTATTTAGTTCACTCTTGTTTAGGCTACCCAACAATATTAAATGTTATTAAACATGGCAAGGGGGTGAAGCAGATGAAACTAACTATTTAGGCAAGATTAAATGAGGCCGGAAACAACAACAACAATTCCGGAAAAATCCTCATATGCATATTTCGAATTTGCTACTGTTCTGCTCTAAACACAATTTTAATGTTGTTAAACATGCAAAGCAAGTACACCATGTTAAACTAGGCATTTTTCTACCCCATTTACATATAAAGAACATTTAATTTGGAGCTACGGTTAATTAGTTATGAAATAATTCATTTTAGCATGGCATTTATGCAAGATTAAACAAACAACAAGTTTAACATTTCTAAACATGGATGAGAGTTGCATATTAAGAAACTAGACAAAATTCTAAGCATTTTACATATATGACATGTTTTATTTGGATGCATGGATTTTAGTTATTAACAATTTAAAATGATGGCATTTCACAGAAATATGCATGCACCGAAAAATGCTAAAATACACAGACTGGGAAAAAATATGCATGGGTCGGATTGCATCCAGTGCAGCGGCCCAAGAGATGAGCAGGCCTAAGTGGGTGTGGGAGTGCAAAATAACAGGAAACTAAGCAAAAATGGGGGCGGCTGGGACTCGAACCCCAGACCCCTCGATTGGATACAGGCTGCGCTAGCCACTGGGCTAACTGATATGCTTGCGGTGGAATATAGTGGCAACTCTAAATAACCTCTACATGCCAGAACGGATCTAGGAAACTAACAAAACTTCAGAGATGGAGGAAGTTTCTCACAGCGGGGAAACAAAGAGGCTGGTGGCCATGGCGAGGCAGGGGCGCGGCTCGAGGTTGGGACTTGAGCGGCTGGAGCTGCTGGCGCGGTGGGAAGGTGGAGGAGGCCGGCGAGGAGGCGGCGGCTCATCTGCTGGGTTCGCCGGCGAGAGGGTGCAGCGACTGCTGCTGTTACCTGAAGAAAGAAAGGAGAGAGAGATTCAGAGAGGGAACAGGGGAAGGACGCACAGAGAGACGAGAGACAGGGAGGTGAGACGAGGAAAGCGGAGGAACCACAGGAGGAGAAGGGCTGCGGTGCTTATCTCGTGGTCGCCGGCGGCAGCGCCGGTTCTAGACGTGGGGGTTCAGTTCAGGGCAGCGGTGGACGGATCCAGCGAACGGAGCGGAGCTCCATGCTTCGGGCGCCATGGACGAGCTCCTTGCATCGCTCCTGTTAACCCACAGCAGAGAGAGGGCTGGAGAGATTAGAGAGAGCGAGGAACAAAAGAGAGAGGGGAGGAAGGAGAGTGGGACGGCCTGGGGGTCCGGCGGCAACGACTCCGGCAAGGTGAAGTGGTCCTGGACGAGGAGGAGGTTGCGGCCTCAGACGCTCGTGGCGCAGGGGCGCGCGAAGCATGCGGCTGATGGCGGCCGGGGCAACGCTGGTTGGTCGAGGATGCAAAACGAGGAGGTGGACTTGGCGGGGCTTCGGGTCCATGAAGCAGAGGAAGCAGGGGAAGAAGACGTCGAGGAGGAGGCCGATCCGTGGCTCGAATGAGTGCTTGCGAGGCCGAGGGAGACGCGGAAGGAGAAGGCCGGGCCGAGCTGATCAGGTCGAAGAGGAGCTCGGTCTCCTCTTGGTCATGGCGTCGGCGGGCGCGTGGGTGTCCTAACCTTGGCGGCGGCGAGGGCAGGAAAGGGGAGAATGGATAGAGGAGGAGGACTAGGGCACCGGGGCATGTTATCTGAGGGGCCTAGGGGAGTCTCCGCCGTCAAATCACTCGGGAGGCCGACGTGGCGTGCGTGGATGTCCTGCCGACAGAGGTAGAAGAAGAACAGAAGAGGTCGGTTCGGTGGGCTAGTCGGGCGAAAGAGGTAAGTGAGGTGGGCTGCGGTCTGTGGGCTGCGGTCTAGGAGAGGCCCGGTAAGGAGAATGTAAGTCTCCTTTACTTATATTTCTGTTTAAAAAATAAACAGTCTCCAAAGGAAAATGTCCAGGAGGTTTGGGGAAGAATATGAATGAAATAGAGATATACTTGGACTCCTGGAATTATGCTCCATCTGATAAAATTGGTTTGGGCATTTTTGGAGAAAGAAAATTGTCGCAAGTTTGAATTTAATTCAAACTTGAGGCAATTTTGATTCCAACCAAATCAAGTCCAAAGGAGCTAAAATTTGGCAGAGAGGGTGTAGGCAAGGTTTAAGATTAACAGAAAAAATGAGCATTTGGGAAGGGCTTCGAAAAGTGGGAAAAGAATTATAGGCAAGGTTAGAGAGTCAAAACTTGAAGAAGGAAAGGCCACAGGATTTAACATGCACGTGTGTTGTGGTAAATTCCAAATTAATGGAATATTATTTTATAGCTCCCTAAACATCGAGAGGATATGTTTTAAAGAGAATCACCATGTGAATTCCCTCGATTTGAATGGATGAAAGATCCATGCAATTTATTTAGTTGATTTGCGAAAGATTTATGAGATGATGGCATGATGACATGATGCAATGCAAAAATAAAAAGGGCAGGCACAAATGAAACACACGGCGAAACCCGGAATATATGGAAGTCTTCTGGAGCGTCGGTCTCGGGGCGTTACACGCACCCCCTTCTTGCAAAGATGACGCCATGGAAACGCTTCGTGAAGGCCCGTACGATGGTCGCGTCCCCCGAGTGCCGCCGCCTGTGCCGAGAGCGCGGCCGCCTACGCCGAGAGTGCCGCCGCATCCGCATTGAGCGCGGCCGCTTCTACCGAGAGGGCGTCTGCGGCAGCCGACAGGACAGCCGCGGCAGCCGAGACGGCTTTAGCTGCTGCTGCGACGGCGGCTGCAAACGCCAAGAGCGCTCGAGCTGCCGTCCGTGCCGCCGATGTCGCCCTGGCCCGGGTCGAGGCCATCCAAGCCAAGATCAAGAATGCACATGCCAAGATATTCCAGGCCACCTCGGACTCGAGCATGGAACCCACGTCTGAAAAGGCGGCGGTGGCCATGGAGCAACTGCTTCCTCATGAGGTCGCCGAGCGGGAGCTCGAGATGCAGGAGGTGGCGGAGATCAAGGAACGCCGGGAGGAGGAGTTGCTCGTGGCCCAGGTCGAGGTAGAGAAGAGTCTGTCCATCGAGGAATCGGCGGTGGAGTACCAACGCGAGCTCTGGCACAACCACTACTACGAGTACTACAACCTTGAGGGCGGAGCCGACGACGAGGACGAGGACGCGGTCGACTTCAGCAAGGGGGACGCGGAGTCCACCAACGGCGGCATGTCGCCAGGACAAGTCATCAACGTCTCATCTCACACCGGTGATGCATAGGCCGGCGCGGCGGCGGATTTGTTAAAATTACACAATGAGCGGATAACATCAGGGACCCAGTAGCTCGCCCAGTTGTTTTTTTAGTTTTAGAGACGGAGCTCAATTGCGCGTTGTGCGGGGGCTGTGGCCCGTCTAGCCCACGCTTACGCTTTTATTTAAGCACATGACGAGCCCAGTTGATATCCTTTTTCTTTCTGAGAATGGCTAGCCCAGTTCTTTTTTTTTGGAGAACACCAAAACCGAGGCCAACTTGCTTTTCTCAGCCCTGTTGGGTAGCAAATCTTTCAAGACGAGGAGGGAGAGATGTAAAGTAGTAAGAAGTGGGCTTCCCCAGAAAATGGGATATAAGTTGTAAGAAATGGGCTGTAAATTTTTAAACCAAAGCCAACCAGCAATTACATTAAAATATCATTTTTTTCTGGATTTCTCTACGCTCTACTCTTATAAAAACCAAAGCCAACTGGCATTTACATTAAAATATCGTATTTTCTCCAACAAGATAAACTACTCATACAAATGCATCTTCATGTTCCGTGCAACGCACGGGCATCTTGCTAGTGAAGAATTTAAATTTCATTCATTTTTTGCGGAGAATTGTTTTTTGAATTTTAATTTGATATAATTTTTTTAAAAATATTTTTAACGTGACTCAAAATTTCGTGATTAAAAGAGTTCGGACCCCACCAAAATATGAAATTTTTCGTTGAATTTTTTAGTAGTGCCCAGAATATATGGTCTGTAATGCTAATAAAAAGAATATGGGCTTCAAATATCCTTAAGAATTAGCAAATGGGCTGTAAATTATTGAAAATAATGGCTAATGGGTTGTATATTGTTTTCCACAGATTTGGAGGCTAACTTTTGGGCCTACTAGGTTGACGATGACGCTGTCCTAAATTTTTTTGACGCGTACGCAAGGCTTTGTCAACTTAGTCAACACAGAGCAGTGACTGTTGGATGTCCATCCAACGGCCGCCGTGCTTCTTTAATCTCTGATCTTCCTGCTCCAGCCGCCCTAACCAGCGCCGGCGGGACTGCCTGCTCCCTCCTCCCGTGGCTGGTTGTGCTGCCGCCAGACCATCCCTCTACACACCCGCACATCCTGTTATTTCCCAGCGACGTCAAACTCACCCCGCAGCCGACCAGTCAGCGCTCGTAGACCCCTCAGCGTGGGCATCCGCTGCAGTGGCTTCGCCGGCTTTGGGTCGTTCCCTTCCTGGGCCTCGCCCTCGTCCACCGCATTTGTGCTCTCGACGCGACGAGGTCAACATGGTCAACAAACAACAGCCATCAGAAGAGGCTGACAGTAGGGGTCCACACAAAGGAAATGCCTCCTTATTACGCACAAAATAATGATTCCTCCACCTGATAGCTGGGACCCACCGGAAGGGCCCCTGTATTTCTTGAAAAAAACGTTCCCCCGCTGTTAGCTCGGACCCACCAGCTATATCTTCGCACACAAGGAAGTGCCTCCTTATTACGCACAAAAAAATGAATACCCCCTGCTAGCTGGGACCCACCATTGTGGGAGGCTGACTTGTGGGCCTACTAAGATGACGGGGACGGAGGGCTTTGTCAACTTAGTCAATATGAACGATTCTAGCTCTAGTGACCGTACGATGTCTATCCAACAGCCGTAGTGCTTCTTCAACCTCTGGTCTTCTCGCTCCAGCCGCCCAAAGTAGCGCCGGTCGTGCCGCCTGCTCCTGCCTCCGTGGCGGTCAGGTCTGCGATGGAGGCCTCACCGCCCCATACTACTCCCACCGCTGGCCAGGCCATCCCTCCACTCACCCACACCCCCTGTTATTCTGCGGCGACGGCAGCCTCACACCGAAGCCGAACCAGTGAACCCTCTTACTCCTCTCCGCGTGGGCATCCACTGCCGCGTCTTCCCCGGCTCCGTGTCATCCCCTTCCTAGGCCTCGCCATCGTCCACCGCCCTGGTGCTCTCGGCGCAGCGTGGTCAACGTGGTCAAGGAACGACTTCCATCGGAAAAGTACTATACGTGGAGAGGCTGACAGCTAGGTCCACAGCTGCAGCAAGGAAGTGCCTCCTTATTACGCGGCAAATAATGATTCCTCCACCTGACTGTGGGGACCCACCGGACGGGCCACCATATTTCATGAAAAAAACGTTTCCCCCTGACTGCTGGGACCCACCAGCTACATCTTCGCACGCAAGGAAGTGCGTCCATATTAGGGGCAAAAAAATGATTCGCCCCCTAACTGCTGGGACCCACCAGCTACATCTTCGCACGCAAGGAAGTGCCTGACAGTCGGGACCCACCCGGTCAAAGCGTATGTAGCGTTGTGATTCTGGCCGCGAACGCGATATGCGTACACCGGGTCGATGTAGAGGCGCCGTGTGGTAGTAGAGCGCGCGACGTAGCATGTACACGCACGCATGCGGCGCCGTGGTGCAAGAAAGTAAATCGCCACGCATACATACACAAAGGGGTCTCGAATGCCTACTCGCGCATACGTACGGCCAGGGCTCGTGTACATGGCTGTGGCTGGGTCGGAATGGAGAAACTGCGTCGTCCTCGTGTTCATGGGGAGGCAAAGGAATGCGTCGTGTTAATCAGGAGGCAACGGAACACGTGCTGTTTATCGGGAGCCAACCGGCTTGGACGGAATAGACGATGGAAACGAGGCCTGGCATACCGCAGAACGGAGGAAACGGCCTTGTGTTCGACTGGCCACGGTGGAAACGGGATCCTATTCATCGGGAGGGGTCTGGCGTACCGCAAAACGGAGGAAACGGACCTCCTACGGTCGAAATGGGGTCCTGTTGATCGGGAGGGGTGTGGCGTCAGAAACGGCGAAGAAGCGGACTTGTGTTGGAGCGCTACGGTCGAAACGGGGGTCCTGTTCATTGGGAGGGGTGTGGTGTACCGCAAAACGGGACTCCACGGGATACTGTTCATCTCCACCATCGACCTTCTCCAGCCTCCACGTGCTACTGTTCATCCACCGTCGACCTCCTCCAGCCTCCACCTGCAACTGTTCATCCACGGGCTCCTGTTCATCCAGCCTCCACCGCACGCTCCTCTACCGGCTACTATTCAACCAGCCCTCTCCATGGGGGTCCTGTTCAACCACCCCTCCATGGGCTACTGTTCATCCAGACCTCCACCGGCTACTGTTCAACCAGCCCTCCACGGGGTCCTGTTCATCCACCGGCTCGGTCGATCGGGGTATTGTTCATCCAGTGGCAACGGCCTCTACTACCACGGGTTCCTGTTCATCCAATCCCCACCGGGAACTGTTCATCCAAACCGCCCAACAACGCTCACTGTTCATCCAGAGGCAGCATCGATTGACTTCAGTTAGCAGCAGTAGCGAAGGAATCGCTCGATCGGGTTCAGTTAACAACCATCGATCGACCGCTCGGGTTTAGTTAGAGCCCAACGCCTCGCTCGGGTTCAGTTAGAGCGCAACACCTCGCACACACGCGCGTACGTACGAGAGAAACGCGCATCGCTCGGCCCTGGACCACCCATCGTAACCGGGAACTCCCCTGATATTTTCCTCGCCCTCGCTTCTACCACGGCTTTCTCCGTCATGGACGGCCCAAAGAATGTCATGCAGCTGCCTCTCCGGCCCGCCGAGGACAAAAAGCCCATTTTATGTCA
Source organism: Aegilops longissima (assembly GCA_021605205.1). Lineage (NCBI taxonomy): Eukaryota > Viridiplantae > Streptophyta > Magnoliopsida > Poales > Poaceae > Aegilops > Aegilops longissima. The sequence continues at coordinate 441,080,105 of CM038681.1, forward strand.
TGATTTTTTGTCATAGAAGTAGGAGCCCACCACATCTATGATGATACCGGGTTTTGTCACAATTATCGTCATAGAAGTGTCATAAGCATGACAGGAAAAAAATTCGTTCGGCCCAAAATGTCACGGATGTGTCTTTTTTTAGTGATATAGAATTCGGAAATAACGAAAATCGATGTGTCACCGTGGCGTGCTCTCATGATCCCATGGAAAAATTTTGGCATGAGTTTTGATGCTCGCACCTTCCAAACCGGAGCATCTCACAAGAAGGATCATAGTTTCCAAAAGGAGACGCGACACTTCGGACTCCAAATCATCGGTGACTACATCGTTCCGCCGCGAAAAAAATCACGGTAAGAAATCACGGATATATCCTAGGTTTGATTTTCTGGCCCATTTCAGGTCTCATCTGCTATATTTAAGTCATTATTTAGTGCATATAAAATCAAAACCCTACTCCAACTACATGTGGGTGTTACTTAGCAAAGAAGGTGTACAAATCATTTGTGTGCCGCTTGGGAGTTCTCATCCATTGTCCGAGAAGCGGGGAGAAGTTTCAAACATTTCGGCCGCGAGGTGCAGCCACCAGCGTAGGCCTAGTTGGTATTTAAATTACAGGAAATTCAGATGGAGTCCGGCCATCATCAAAATCGGTGTGTGCCCGTGGCGTGCTCTCACAACCCCGTGGAAAACATTTGGTAAAGTTTGGCACAAGTTTTGATGATCAGTCCTTGAAAATCGGAGCATCTCACAAGAAGGATCATGGTTTTAAAAAGGAGACGTGTGAATTCAAGCTCCAGTGGGCGGTGACTTCATCATTTGGCCTCATAAAAATTTCCATGCTACGCAATCACCAATATATCATGGGTTTGATTTTCTGGCGCATTTCACGTATCATTCGCTATATTTGATACATTTTTTGAATTTAACGTGCATTTTGTGCATATAAATAATATCGCAACCGGAACTGCATGTGCTGTCGAAAGGTATAAGGATTCTCGTTCGATCTGGGAGCATCCAATGGTGCAGACGTACAATCTGTGGGGTTTGGGTTCTGGCCTTTCAGAACGCACGACTCGGATCACGCGTGTGGTATGGTCGGCACATGGCTTTCATGAATGAACCGTGTGCTATTCGCAAACCAGATTGCATATCCTCTGTTCATACATACTGGAGTGAGATTAGTTGAGTGTGCTACCTCTATGTTATTATAAAAATAAAAATAAACATTTCAAATTCATTGCATGAACTGACAACATATCAAGGCCAACATACTAACGGTTCTTACATCAACAGAAAACCAGGCATTACTCACAAATTTAGTACAAACGACAGTTATAAATTGAACGAATTAAGTTGCAGGGTAGGCATAAAAACTAGTCTTGCAGCTTAATTCCCATGTACGTGGGGGGACTGGGATCATTACGTTGACCCTGAATGAACTTGGGTTTTCTGATAATTTTACGCTTCTCAATTTGAGGGGTGCATGATCCCTTGGTTGGCAACTCATCAAATTCATTTTACTCGTCCTCATTGGCAACATCCTCGACGCCCAGTACCCTCCTCTTCCCATGCATCACTACATGGCAGTTCTTATGCAAGGGGTCTTCCACATAGAAAATCTGGATAGCATCGCTGGCAAGAATGAATGGGTCCACGTGATATGCCATCATTGTCTTGTTAACACATGTCTTCTTGTAATCGTCAACCTTTACCTGACTAAGAGGGATCCATGTGCACCTGAATAATGCCACCTTAACTTTCACATAGTTAAACTCCAAAATATATTTGATGGTTCCATAGTATACCGTTTTATCAGCTTCATCTACAGTCATGCATTCTATTCGAACAGAGCCATTCTGATATGAGGTCTTCTCATCACATTCCTCAGTGTAGAACGTGTAGCCATTTATGCCATATGCTTGGTACATCAACACCATAGGTGATGGCTTTTGTGCCAACCACGTAGCAGTGTCATCCATGGATCCTTGTGCCAAATGATTCTTCAGCCATCCAGCGTAGTTCTTAGTGTGCTCCTTCATCTCCACATCTAATATGGATACACCATTGATAAGAAGCTTTGGCGTATCTCCGCCAAGTGATCGTCAGCATAAGCACTGAGAACAGGGTTGTTAAGCAGTACCGTCAAATGGGCTTTGTCGACCAATTCTGCGCGTGCAGCCTTTTGCATGCCAGCAAGGGCTAGCTTACCTTTCAGCCTTCCCTCGTGGCTAGAGAGGGGCAAACCTATAGGTCTTTGTTTCATGTATTCGGTGCAAAACTCAACCACCTCCTCCACGGTATAACCTTGTAGGATGCTTGCCTTTGGATGGTTTCGGTTCCGACAATAGCGCTTCAGTATTCCCATGAACCGCTCGAAGGTATACATGTTGCAAAGAAATAGAGTACCAAAATACCTTATCTAGTCTACAAGGTGCACAGTGAGATGGACCATGACATCAACGAACGATGGTGGGAAAAACATCTCTAGGCTGGACAATATTCTTGCATATGATACAACTCTTTAGGATCTACAACTTTCTACCATATTTTGTTGAAGAAACCAAAGAGCTCAATGAGTGTGTTTCTTATATCGTTGTCCATCAGATTCCTGATGGCCACCGGGAGAATTTGTATCAACATTATGTGGCAATCATGTGACTTCATGTGTCCCAACTTCATTTTACCTGAGCTCACATCCACGAGACTTCTGATGTTTGCGGAGTAGGAAGAGGGTGTCTTTACTCTGTTGCTTCTTTTGTACTGAAATTCTAACTCTGGCGAGTGTGGAGGAATTTTTTAGCATCTTCTGCTTCAGCCTTGCGTTTTGATTGATCACCAAGCATATCGAGTTGTGCACCATCACCATCCTTTGTTTTACCTTTAATCCTGAGTAGAGTACCAAGGATGCTTTCACATACATTCTTCTCTACGTGCATGACATCGATGCAGTGACATACACGTAGAATCTCCCAGTAAGGTAATTTCCTGAACACCGATTTCTTCTTAAACACTTGACCCTTGGGTGTTTGTTTCATCGTCAAAGCGTGGTTCTTGCCAAGCACAACATTAATTTGTTTAGCCATGTTGTGGACCACCTCCCCAGCATAGGGTCTTGGGCCCACACCTACCTCCGCCATACCATCAAATTCGGCTTTCATCTTTCGGTATGGGTGATTTCTCCGTAAGAACCTACGATGATGCAAATTCATGGTTTTGCGAGAGTTGGGAAGAAATCTGCTAGCTGTCCTATCCAGGCATGTGACACACCCTTGATGTCTACTACACAACCTTCTTCTTGTAGACGTTGTTGGGCCTGCAAGTGCACAGGTTTGTAGGACAGTAGAAAATTTCCCTCAAGTGGATGACCTAAGGTTTATCAATCCGTGGGAGGCGTAGGATGAATATGGTCTCTCTCAAGCAACCCTGCAACCAAATAACAAAAAGTCTCTTGTGTCCCCAACACACCCAATACAATGGTAAATTGTATAGGTGCACTAGTTCGGCGAAGAGATGGTGATACAAGTGCAATATGGATGGTAGATATAGGTATTTGTAATCTGAAAATATAAAAACAGCAAGGTAACAAGTGGTAAAAGTGAGCGTAAACGGTATTGCAATGATAGGAAACAAGGCCTAGGGTTCATATTTTCGCTAGTGCAAGTTCTCTCAACAATAATAACATAGATAGATCATATAACAATCCCTCAACATGCAACAAAGAGTCACTCCAAAACCACTAATAGCGGAGAACAAACGTAGAGATTATGGTAGGGTACGAAACCACCTCAAAGCTATTCTTTCGGATCAATCTATAAAAGAGTTCGTACTAGAATAACACCTTAAGACACAAATCAATAAAAACCCTAATGTCACCTAGATACTCCATTGTCACCTCAAGTATCCGTGGGCATGATTATACGATATGCATCACACAATCTCAGATTCATCCAACCAACATAAAAGTACTTCAAAGAGTGCCCCAAAGTTTCTACCGGAGAGTCAAGAACGTGTGCCAACCCCTATGCATAGGTTCATGGGCGGAACCCGCAAGTTGGTCACCAAAACATACATCAAGTGGCACATGATATCCCATTGTCACCACAGATAATCACGGCAAGACATACATCAAGTGTTCTCATAAAGACTCAATCCGATAAGATAACTTCAAAGGGGAAACTCAATTCATCACAAGAGAGTAGAGGGGGAGAAACATCATAAGATCCAACTACAATGCAAAGCTCGGGATACATCAAGATCGTATCACCTCAAGAACATGAGAGAGAGAGAGAGATATCAAACACATAGCTACTGGTACATACCCTCAGCCCCGAGGGTGAACTACTCCCTCCTCATCATGGATAGCGCCGGGATGATGAAGATGGCCACCGGAGATGGATCCCTCATCCGGCAGGGTACCAGAAAGGGGTCCCAATTGGTTTTTCGTGGCTCTGGAGGCTTGCGGCAGCGGAACTCCCGATCTAATCTCTATTCTGGAAGTTTTAGGGTACGTAGGTATATATGGGTGAAAGGAGAACGTCGGTGGAGCTACGGGGCCCCCACGAGGCAGGGGGCGCGCCACCCACCCTCGTGAGCACCTCCCGTATCTTCTAACGTGGGGTCCAAGTCCATCAGGTGGGTTTCCTTCCAAAAATAACTTCTCCAGTTGATTTCGTTCCGTTTTGACTCCGTCTGATATTCCTTTTCCTCGAAACATTGAAATAGGCATAAAACAGCAAATCTGAGCTGGGCCTCCGGTTAATAGGTTAGTCCCAAAAATAATATAAAAGTGGATAATGAAGCCCAATATTTCCTAAAACAGTAGATAATATAGCATGGAGCAATAAAAAATTATAGATACGTTGAAGACGTATCAAGCGTCCCCAAGCTTAATTCCTGCTCGTCCTCGAGTAGGTAAATGATAAAAAAGAATTTTTGATGCGGAGTGCTACTTGGCATAATTTTAATGTAATTCTTCTTACTTGTGATATGAATATTTAGATCTGAAAGATTTAAGACAAAAGTTCATATTGACATAAAAATAATAATACTTCAAGCATACTAATCAAAGCAATTATGTCATCTCAAAATAACATAGCCAAAGAAAGTTCATCCCTACAAAATCATATAGTTAGGCTATGCTTCATTTTCGTCACACAAAGATTTTCCCAACTTCTATACCCCCGATGACAAGCCAAGCAATTGTTTCATACTCAAATAATCTCAAACTCTTTCAACCTTTACGCAATACATGAGCGCGAGCCATGGGTATAGCACTATGGGTGGAATAGAAATATGATGATGGGATTGTGTGGAGAAGACAAAAAAGGAGAAAGTCTCATATCGACGAGGATAATCAACGGGATATGGAGATGCCCATCAATTGATGTCAACATGAGGAGTAGGGATTGCCATGCAACAGATGCACTAGAGCTATAAGTATATGAAAGCTCTACAAATGAAACTAAGTGGGTGTGCATCCAACTTGCTTGCTCACGAAGACCTAGGGCACTTTGAGGAAGCCCGTAATTGGAATATACAAGCCAAGTTCTATAATGAAAATTCCCACTAGTATATGAAAGTGACAAAATGAGAGACTCTCTATTATGAAGATCTTAGTGCTACTTTGAAGCACAATATATGAGACTCACTACATGAAGAACAAGGTGCTACTTTGAAGAACAATATATGAGATTCACTACATGAAGAACAAGGTGCTACTTTGAAGCACAAGTGTGGTAAAAGGATAGTAGCATTGTCCCTTCTCTCTTTTTCTCTCATTTTTTTATTATATTTTTTTTTGGGCCTTTTCTCTCTCTTTTTTTATGGCCTCTTTTTTTTCGTCCGGAGTCTCATCCCGACTTATGGGGGAATCATAGTCTCCATCATCCTTTCCTCACTTGGGACAATGCTCTAATAATGATGATCATCACACTTTTATTTCTATTACAACTCAACAATTACAACTCAAAACTTAGAACAAAATATGACTCTATATGAATGCCTCCGGCGGTGTACCGGGATGATGCAATGAATCAAGAGTGACATGTATGGGAAATAATGCATGGTGGCTTTGCCACAAATACGATATCAACTACATGATCATGCAATGGCAATATGACAAAAGTAATGCATGTCATAATAATAATGATGGAAGTTGCATGGCAATATATCTCGGAATGGCTATGGAAATGCCATGATAGGTAGGTATGGTGGTTGTTTTGAGGAAGATATAAGGAGGTTTATGTGTGAGAGAGCGTATCGTATCACGAGGTTTGGATGCACCGGCGAAGTCTGCACCAACTCTCAAGGTGAGAAAGGGCAATGCACGGTACCGAAGAGGCTAGCAAAGGCGGAAAGGTAAAAGTGCGTATAATCCATGGACTCAACATTAGTCAAAAGAACTCATATACTTATTGCAAAAATTTAGAAGCCATCAAAATCAAGTACTACGCAAATGCTCCTAGGGGATAGATTGGTAGGAAAAGACCATCGCTCGTCCCCGACTGCCACTCATAAGGATGCACAAGCCAGGTACACTTCATGTTTCAAATTTGTTACACAACTTTAACCATATGTGCATGCTACGGGACTTGCAAACTTCAACACAATTATTTCTCAAATTCACAATTATCAACTAGCACGACTTTGATATTATTACCTCCATATCTCAAAACAATTATCAAGCATTAAATTTATCTTAGTATTCAATTCACTCAAAAGAAAGTTTCACATATCTTGAACACTAAGTATATTAACATTAAGCAAATTACCATGTTATTTAAGACTCTCAAAATAATATAAGTGAAGCATGAGAGTTCAACTATGTCTTCAAAATAAAACTACCACCATGCTCGAAAAGATATAAGTGAAGCACTAGAGCAAACAACAAACTACTCCGAAAGATATAAGTGAAGATCAATGAGTAGTCGAATAATTATGCAACTATGTGAAGACTCTCCCATTTAATAATTTCAGATCTTGGTATTGTATCCAAACAGAAAGCAAAACAAAATAAAATGACATTGCAAGGATAGCACAACTCATGTGAAGAAGCAAAAACTTAGGCTCAACCGATACTAACCGATAGTTGTTGAAGAAGAAAGGTGGGATGCCTACCGGGGCATCCCCAAGCTTAGATGCTTGAGACTTCTTGAAATATTATCTTGGGGTGCCTTGGGCATCCCCAAGCTTGAGCTTTTGTGTCTTCTTAATTCCTCTCATATCACGGTTTCTCTTTTTATCAAAAACTTCATTCACAACAAACTCAACAAGAACTCGTGAGATATGTTAGTATAAACCAATGCAAAACCTTATCATTTTATATTGTAAAAAATCACTAACATTATTATTAAACATTTCATACTAAATGCCTCTGCATATTTAATACTCCTATCCTCAAGTAGAATCATTAAACAAGCAAACATATGCAAACAATGCAAACATAACAGCAATCTGTCAAAACAGTATAGTCTGTAAAGAATGCAAGATTCATCATACTTCCCTAACTCAAAAAATTATGAAATAAAATTCCCACTGTAGTAAATTTATCAGAGCTCATTATGCAAAAAGATTCAACATTATACCACTCTCTGACTTTTCTAGGGAATTTTTGCAACAGCGGTAAACTTTCTGTTTTCAAACAGCAACATGCATACTTGCAAAATAAGCATGGCAAAAGCTATCCTTGACATTTTTATTGAAACTAAAGATGCAAAAAATTATTCTAACTAACAGCAAGCAAATCTAAATAAAATAAAATGACGCTCCAAGAAAAACACATATCATGTGGTGGATAAAAATATAGCTCCAAGTAAAGTTACCGATGAACGAAGACGAAAGAGGGGATGCCTTCCGGGGCATCCCCAAGCTTAGGCTCTTGGTTGTCCTTGAATATTACCTTGGGGTGCCTTGGGCATCCCCAAGCTTAGGCTCTTACCACTCCTTATTCCATAGTCCATCGAATCTTTCCCCAAAACTTGAAAACTTCACAACACAAAACTTAACAGAAAACTCGTGAGCTCCGTTAGCGAAATAAAACAAAACACTACTTCAAGGTACTGTAATGAACTCATTCTTATTTATATTGGTGTTAAACCTACTGTATTCCAACTTCTCTATGGTTTATAATCTATTTTACTAGCCATAGATTCATCAAAATAAGCAAACAACACAATGAAAACAGAATCTGTCAAAAACAGAACAGTCTGTAGTAATCTGTAACTAACGCAAACTTCTGGAACTCGAAAAATTCTACCACAATTAGACGACCCGGAAAACTTGTTTATTGATCAGCAGCAATTGGAATCAGTATTTTATCACGTTCTGGTGATTTTTAACAATTCGGGCACTGAGCGCAAAGATTCTGGAAATTACGGCAAGATCAAATAACTATCACCCAAGAAGATCTAATAGGTTTAACTTGGCACAAACACTAATTAAAAGATAAAATCACATCTAAACAGAGGCTAGATGGATTATTTATTCCTAAACAGAAGCAAAAACAAAAAAACACAAAATAAAATTGGGTTGCCTCCCAACAAGCGCTACCGTTTAACGCCCCTAGCTAGGCATGATGATTTCAATGATGCTCATATAAGAGATAAGAATTGAAACGCAAAGAGAGCATCATGAAGAATATGACTAGCACATTTAAGTCTAACACACTTCCTATGCATAGGGATTTTTTGACCAAACAACTTATGGGAACAATAATCAACTTGCATAGGAAGGTAAAACAAGCATAACTTCAAAACTTTAAGCACATAGAGAGGAAACTTGATATTATTGCAATTCCTACAAGCATATATTCCTCCCTCGTAATAATTTTCAGTAGCATCATGAATGAATTCAACAATATAACCAGCACCTAAAGCATTCTTTTCATGATCTACTAGCATAGAAATTTTCCTACTCTCCACGTACGCAAATTTATTCTCATGAATAATAGTGGGAGCAAACCCAACGAAATAACTATCATGTGATTGAAAATTAAGATCAAGATGACAAGTTTCATGGTTATCATTATTCTTTATAGCATACGTGTCATCACAATAATCATCATAGATAGGAGGCATGCTTTCATCATAGTAAATTTGCTCATCAAAGCTTGGGGGACAAAAAATATCATCTTCATCAAACATAGCTTCCCCAAGCTTATGGCTTTGCATATCATTAGCATCATGGATATTCAAGGAATTCACACTAACAACATTGCAATCATGCTCATCATTCACATATTTCATGCCAAGCATTCTATTTAATTCTTCTTCTAGCACTTTGGCACAATTTTCCTTTCCATCATTCTCACGAAAGATATTAAAAAGGTGAAGCGTATGAGACAAACTCAATTCCATTTTTTTGTAGTTTTCTTTTATAAACAAGACTAGTGCTAAAACAAGAAACAAAAAGATTCGATTGCAAGATCTAAAGATATACCTTCACTTACCTAGCCTCCCCGGCAACGGCGCCAGAAAAGAGCTTGATGTCTACTACACAACCTTCTTCTTGTAGACGTTGTTGGGCCTGCAAGTGCACAGGTTTGTAGGACAGTAGCAAATTTCCCTCAAGTGGATGACCTAAGGTTTATCAATCCCTGGGAGGTGTAGGATGAAGATGGTCTCTCTCAAGCAACCCTGCAACCAAATAACAAAAAGTCTCTTGTGTCCCCAACACACCCAATACAATGGTAAATTGTATAGGTGCACTAGTTCGGCGAAGAGATGGTGATACAAGTGTAATATGGATGGTAGATATAGGTATTTGTAATCTGAAAATATAAAAACAGCAAGGTAACAAGTGGTAAAAGTGAGCGTAAATGGTATTGCAATGATAGGAAACAAGGCCTAGGGTTCATACTTTCGCTAGTGCAAGTTCTCTCAACAATAATAACATAGATAGATCATATAACAATCCCTCAACATGCAACAAACAGTCACTCCAAAACCACTAATAGCGGAGAACAAACGTAGAGATTATGGTAGGGTACGAAACCACCTCAAAGCTATTCTTTCGGATCAATCTATAAAAGAGTTCGTACTAGAATAACACCTTAAGACACAAATCAATCAAAACCCTAATGTCACCTAGATACTCCATTGTCACCTCAAGTATCTGTGGGCATGATTATACGATATGCATCACACAATCTCAGATTCATCCAACCAACATAAAAGTACTTCAAAGAGTGCCCCAAAGTTTCTACCGGAGAGTCAAGAATGTGTGCCAACCCCTATGCATAGGTTCATGGGCGGAACCCGCAAGTTGGTCACCAAAACATACATCAAGTGGCACATGATATCCCATTGTCACCACAGATAATCACGGCAAGACATACATCAAGTGTTCTCATAAAGACTCAATCCGATAAGATAACTTCAAAGGGGAAACTCAATTCATCACAAGAGAGTAGAGGGGGAGAAACATCATAAGATCCAACTACAATAGCAAAGCTCGGGATACATCAAGATCGTATCACCTCAAGAACACGAGAGAGAGAGAGAGAGAGAGAGAGAGAGAGATCAAACACATAGCTACTGGTACATACCCTCAGCCCGAGGGTGAACTACTCCTCCTCGTCATGGATAGCGCCGGATGATGAAGATGGCCACGGAGATGGATCCCTCATCCGCAGGTACCGAAAGGGGTCCCATTGGTTTTTGTGGCTCGAGGCTTGCGGCGGAACTCCCGATCTAATCTCTGTTCTAGAAGTTTTAGGGCGTGAGGTATATATGGGTGAAAGGAGAACATCGGTGGAGCTACGGGGCCCCACGAGGCGGGGCGCGCCCGGGGGGGGCGCCCCCACCCTCGGAGCACCTCCGTATCTTCGGCGTGGGGTCCAAGTCCATCGTGGGTTTCCTTCCAAAAATAGCTTCTCCGTTGATTTCGTTCCGTTTGACTCGTCGATATTCCTTTTCCTCGGAACACTGAAATAGGCATAAAACAGCAAATCTGGGTTGGGCCTCCGGTTAGTAGGTTAGTCCCAAAAATAATATAAAAGTGCATAATAAAGCCCAATATTGCCTAAAACAGTAGATAATATAGCATGGAGCAATAAAAAATTATAGATACGTTGGAGACGTATCAACTCTACATCTCCCTTGGTTTTCTGCCCCGATGTGTTGCCTAATGCTGGCATATCTTGAATGGTGTGCGGTAGCATCGCATGTAGATCGAAAATCTCCTTTTTGTAAGCATCATAACATTTTACAGCAGGCTCTTTTACCCACACTATCAGTAGTTCTTCTACCAGTAGCTAAAAGTAAATGTCGATGTCATTTCTAGGTTGCTTTGGGCCTTGGATAATCATTGACATCATAATGTATTTTTCTTCATACACAACCAAGGAGCTAGGTTATATATGCACAGAAGCACCAGCCATGTGATGTGATTGGTGCTCATATCGCCAAAAGGATTCATCTCGTCAGTACAATCCCCGAGCCTTATACTTCAAGGATTCCTGGCAAAGTCTTCAAACTTGCTGTCGATTAATTCCCACTGAGCCCCATCTTTTGGGTGCCTCATATATTTATTCGCAGTTCCCTCATCATGATGCCACCGAACCTCTTTGCCTCTCTAGGGCTTGCAAACAAATGCCTCAACCTTGGAATTAAAGGCAAGTACCAAACAACCTTGAATGGGATTCCTGTCTTGCTCTCGTCGTCCAATTTGTACTTGTCCTTTGCTCTCATGCGCTTGTATCGTGCATGCTTGCATATGGGACATGCACACAAATCTTTGTACTCACCACGGTACAATATACAATCATTCACACAAGTTGAATCTTCTTTACTTCAAGTTCCAATGGGCAAACAATTTTCTTCGCTTTGCTCGTGCTTTTGGGGAGCACATTATCTTCCTGAAGAATTTCTTTAAGAAGACCTAACAACTCTGTGAAGCCCTTTTTTGATAGACTGTTTGCTGCTTTAAATCTAAGAAGCGCCAGGGTGGCACTCAACTTGGAATATTTCTTTTTGCAACCTGGATACAATTCTTTCTCGGAGTCCGCAACAATGGTTGGCAGATCCTTGTACCCAATCATATCCATTTTTGGGCCCTTGATATCTGCAATCATAGCAGCAATATCTGGCATATCAAGATCGTCGTCGTCGTCTGCATCACCATCTTGGTTTCCAGTGGGGGTTTCCGCTTTCCGGTGTTCCATTGGTAGCTTGACGCCTCAGCCCCGATGTTAGGTTCAACATCCATGTGACTCTGACCGGCGTTTGGCATCTTGCAGCCCTGGGTATATTCATCCATGACCTGCTCTTCACCGTGTCTGGTCCAACGTGTATATCCATCCATGAATCCCCGAGAGAGTAAGTGCCACTCGACATCTGTAACTTCACGTTACTCTGTATTGGCACAATGACTGCATGGACATAGCATGTAATCCGCATCACCAATTCTCTTCTTTGTACTCTCAGCCAAATTCATGAACTCTGCCACACCACTAATAAAATCTGAGCTTCTCTGATTCTTCATCCATTCAGATCGTTCCATCTGCACCACATGAAGGGTAATTAAAAACAAAACAACAACATTAAGACACGGATTAACTGATACCCAAAGATGTGTGCATAAATCGCAAGATTTTATTTTCATAATTACCGAGGGCGCTCCATATTGTTATCTAGACGTGCGATGACAACAATAAATGGCCAGTCAATTTACACGCAGAGTACTGATACGCCCATTTTGCATCATGTTTTCTTATTGTTATTTACAATGTTTTTATCCATAATAATGCTTTTTGGAGTAATTATAATGCCTTTTCTCTCATAATTTGCAAGGTACACTTCCAGCAGCTGGAAATCTGGACCTGAAAAAGCTACCTCAGGCTACCTATTATGCACAACTCCAAATGAGCTGAAACTTGACGGAGATTTTTTATGGAATATATAAGAAATATTGGAGACAATAACTACCATAGGGGGGCCACCAGGTGGGCATAACCCACCTGGGCACGCCAGGCCCCTAGTTGTGGCCTCCTCGGCCCACCTCCGGTGCCCATCTTCTGGTACATAAGTCATTTTGACCTGTAAAAAATAAGGAGAAGGCTTTGGGGACGGAGCGCTGCCGTCTCGAGGTGGAACTTGGGCATCAGCACTTTTGCCCTCCGGCGGAGCGATTCCGCCAGGGGAACTTCCCTCCAGGAGGGGGAAATCATCGTCATCATCATCACCAAATACTCTCCCATCTTGAGGAGGGCAATATCCATCAGCATCTTCAACAGCACCATCTCATCTCAAACCCTAGTTCATCTCTTGTATTCAATCTTGTTACCGGAACTATAGATTGGTGCTTGTGGGTGACTAGTAGTGTTGATTACATCTTGTAGTTGATTACTATATGGTTTATTTGGTGGAAGATTATATGTTCAGATTCAGTATGCTATTTAATAACCCTCTGATCATGAGCATGTTTATCATTTGTGAGTAGTTACTTTTGTTCTTGAGGTAACGGGAGAAATCATGTTGCAAGTAATCATGTGAACTTGATATGTGTTCGGTATTTTGATAGTATGTATGTTGTTATTCCCTTAGTGGTGTCATGTGAACGTCGACTACATGACACTTCACCATATTTGGGCCTAAGGGAATGCACTGTGGAGTAGCAATTAGATGATGGGTTGCGAGAGTGACAAAAGCTTAAACCCCAGTTTATGCGCTATTCCGTAAGGGACTGATTGGATCCTAGAGTTTAATGCTATGGTTAGAATTTATTTTTAATACTTCTCTCGTAGTTGCAGATGCTTGCAGGAGGGTTAATCATAAGTAGGAGGTTTGTTCAAGTAAGAACAGCACCTAAGCACTGGTCCACCCACATATCAAATTATCAAAGTAGCGAACACAAATCAAACCAACATGATGAAAGTGACTAGATGAAATTCCCGTGTACCCTCAAGAACGCTTTGCTTATCATAAGAGAGAGTTTTAGCCTGTCCTTTGCCTCAAAAGGATTGGGCTACCTTGCTGCATACTTTTTACTATTATCGTTACTTGCTCGTTACAAATTATCTTGCTATCAAACTACTCTGCTACTTACAATTTCAGCACTTGCAGACATTACCTTACTGAACACTACTTGTCATTTCCTTCTGCTCCTCCTTGGGTTCGACACTCTTACTTATCGATAAGAGCTACAATTGATTCCATATACTTGTGGGTCATCAAGGCTATTTTCTGGCGCCGTTGCTGGGGAGTGAAGCGCCTTTGTTAAGTGGAATTCGGTAAGGAAACATTTATATAGTGTGCTGAAATTTATTGTCACTTGTTACTATGGAAAACAATCCTTTGAGGGGTTTGTTCGGGGTACCTTCAGCTCGTCCGGAACCACAATTAGTTACCCCTCAACCTACTGCACCTACTGAAAATATTGAATATGAAATTCCTTCGGGTATGATAGAACAACTGCTAGCTAATCCTTATGCAGGAGATGGAACAAAACATCCTGATATGCACTTGATATATGTGGAACAAATTTGTGGATTGTTTAAGATTGCACGTTTACCTGAAGATGAGGTGATGAAAAAGGTTTTCCCTTTATCTTTGAAGGTAAAAGCATTGGCATGGTATAGGATATGCGATGATATTGGATCATGGAATTGGAATCGTTTGAAATTGGAGTTCCACCAAAAAAATTATCCTATGCATCTAGTTCATCATGATCGGAATTATATATATAATTTTTGGCCTCGTGAAGGAGAAAGTATTGCTCTAGCTTGGGGGAGGCTTAAGTCAATGTTATATTCATGCCCCAATCATGAGCTCTCAAGAGAAATTATTATCCAGAATTTTTGTGCTCGGCTTTCTCGTAATGATCAAACCATGCTTGATACTTCTTTTGCTGGTTCTTTTATGAAGAAGACTATTGAATTTTGGTGGGATCTTTTGGAAAGAATTAAACGCAACTCTGAAGATTGGGAACTCGACAAAGGTAAAGAGTCAAGTATTAAACTTAAGTATGACTGTGTGAAATCTTTTATGGATACCGATGCTTTTCAAAATTTTAGCACTAAATATGGACTTGACTCTGTGTAGCCTCCTTTTGTGAATCATTTGCTACTCATGTTGAACTCCCTAAAGAGAAGTGGTTTAAATATCACCCACCTATTAAAGAATAAATTAAAGAACCGGTACCAGTTAAAGAAGAAACTATACTTTATAATGTTGATCTAGTTGTTCCTTCTACTTATATTGAGAAACACCTTTCCCTGTTAGGATAAGGGAACATGCTAAAGTTTCAACAGTGGTTAACAAAATCTATATTAGAACACCTAAACCTGATGAACAAATTAAAGTGGAACCTAGCATTGTTATGGTTAAAGATCTCTTGGAAGAAGATATTGATGGGCATGCTATTTACTTCTGTGAAGAAGCTGCTAAAATTGCTAAACCTGATAGAAAAGGTAAACATAGACATGTTGTTGGCATGCCTGTTATTTCAGTTAAAATAGGAGATCACTGTTATCATGGTTTATGTGACATGGGTGCCAGTGTGAGTGCTATTCCTTACACTTTATAAGAAAGAAATTATGAAAGACATAGCACCTACTGAGTTAGAAGAAATATATGTTACTATTAAACTTGCTAATAGAGACACCATATCACCATTTGGGATTGTTAGAGATGTTGAAGTCTTGTGTGGGAAAATAAAATACCCTACTAATTTTCTTGTTCTTGGTCCCCACAAGATGACTTTTGTCCCATTATCTTTGGTAGACCTTTCTTAAACACAGTTAATGCTAAGATAGATTGTAAGAAACAAATTGTTGTTGTTAGCTTTGGTGATGAGTCTCATGAGTTTAATTTTTCCAAGTTTAGTAGAAATCTTCATGAAAAAGAATTGCCTAGTAAGGATGGATTAATTGGTCTTGCTTCTATTGTTGTGCCACCTACTGATCCTTTAGAACAATATTTGCTAGACCATGAAAATTATTTACATATGCATGAAAGAAATGAAATAGATAAGATTTTCTTTTAACAACGTCCTCTGCTTAAACACAATTTGCCTATTGAAACTCTTGGAGGTCCACCTCCACCTAAAGGTGATCCTGTGTTTAAATTAAAACAATTGCCAGACACTTTGAAATATGCTTATCTTGATGAAAAGAAGATATATCATATTATTATCAGTGTTAACCTTTCAGAACATGAAGAAGAAAGATAATTGAAAGTTCTAAGGAAGCACCTGGCTGCTATTGGATATACTATTGATGATTTAAAGGGCATTAGTCCCACTCTATGTCAGCAGAAAATTAATATGGAACCTGATGCTAAACCCATTGTTGATCACCAACGTCGGTTAAATCCGAAGATGAAAGAGGTGGTAAGAACGGAAATATTAAATCTTCTAGAAGCAGGTATAATATATCCTATAGCTGATAGTAGATGGGTAAGTCATGTTCATTGTGTCCCTAAGAAAGGAGGTATAACTGTTGTTCCTAATGATAAGAATGAACTTATTCCACAAAGAATTATTACAGGCTATAGAATGGTAATTGATTTTAGAAAATTAAACAAAGCAACTAGAAAAGATCATTACCCTTTGCCTTTTATTGATCAAATGCTTGAAAGATTATATAAGCACACACACTTTTGCTTCCTTGATGGATATTCTGGCCTTTCACAAATACCTGTTTCTCAACCTGATCAAGAAAAGACCACTTTTACTTGTCCTTTTGGAACCTATGCTTATAGACGTATGCCTTTTGGTTTATGTAATGCACCTGCTACCTTTCAAAGATGCATGATGGCTATATTCTCTGATTTTTGTGAAAATATTGTTGAGGTTTTCATGGATGACTTCTCTATTTATGGGAAGTCTTTTGATGATTGTTTAAGCAATCTTGAGCGAGTTTTGCACAGACGTGACCAAACAAATCTTATCTTGAATTGGGAGAAGTGACACTTTATGGTTAATGAAGGCATTGTCTTGGGTCATAAAATTTCTGAAAGAGGTATTGAAGTGGACCAAGCTAAGCTTGATGCAATTGAGAAAATTCCATGTCCTAAGGACATTAAAGGTATTCGTAGTTTCCTAGGTCATGTTGGTTTCTATAGGAGATTTATCAAAGACTTCTCTAAAATTCCTAGGCCTCTCACTAATCTTTTACAAAAGGATGTCCCTTTTGTTTTTTATGATGATTGTATTGAAGCCTTTGAAACACTCAAGAAAGCCTTAATTTCTGCACCTATTGTTCAACCACCTGATTGGAACTTGCCTTTTGAAATTATGTGTGATGCTACTGATTATGCTGTTGGTGCTGTTCTAGGACAAAGAGTTGATAAGAAACTGAATGTTATTCATTATGCTAGTAAAACTCTAGACAGTGCTCAAAAAAATTATGCTACAATTGAAAAAGAATTCTTAGGAGTGGTGTTTGCTTGTGATAAATTTAGACCTTATATTGTTGATTCCAAAGTAACTGTTCACACAAACCATGTTGCTATTAAATATCTTATGGAAAAGAAGGATGCTAAACTTAGACTTATTCGTTGGGTTCTCTTGTTGCAAGAATTTTATTTACATATCATTGATAGAAAAGGAGCTGAGAACCCCGTAGCTGATAACTTGTCTAGGCTTGAAAATGTGCTTGATGACCCACTTCCTATTGATGATAGTTTTCCTGATGAGCAGTTAGCTGCAATAAATGTTGCTCATAGTACTCCTTGGTATGCTGACTATGCTAATTATATTGTTGCTAAATATTTACCACCTAGCTTTACATACTAACAAAAGAAAAAAATCTTCTATGATTTAAGGCATTATTTTTGGGATGACCCACACATTTATAAAGAAGGAGTAGATGGTATTATTAGACGTTGTGTACCTGAGCACGAACATGGACAAATCCTACGGAAATGTCACTCCGAGGCTTATGGAGGGCATCATGCTGGTGATCTAACTGCTCACAAGGTATTGCAATCTGGATTTTATTGGCCTACTCCCTTCAAGGATGCCCGTAAGTATGTCTCATCTTGTGACGAATGTCAAAGAATAGGTAATATCGGTAAGCGTCAAGAAATGCATATGAATTATTCACTTGTTGTTGAACCATTTGATGTTTGGGGATTTGATTACATGGGACCTTTTCCTTCCTCTAATGGGTATACACATATTTTGGTTGTTGTTGATTATGTTACTAAATGGGTAGAAGCTATCCCAACCAGTAGTGCTGATCACAACACCTCTATTAAAATGCTTAAGGAAGTTAATTTCCCAAGGTTTGGAGTCCCTAGATATTTAATGACTGATGGTGGTTCACACTTTATTCATGGTGCTTTCCGTAAAATGCTTGCTAAGTATGATGTTAACCATAGAATTGCATCACCCTATCATCCTCAGTCTAGTGGTCAAGTTGAACTTAGCAATAGAGAAATAAAATTAATTTTGCAAAAGACTGTTAATAGGTCTAGGAAGAATTGGTCTAAGAAATTAGATGCTGCACTTTGGGCTTATAGAACAGCATATAAAAATCCTATGGGTGTGTCTCCTTATAAAATGGTTTATGGAAAAGCTTGTCATTTACCTCTTGAGTTAGTACATAAAGCATTTTGGGCAGTTAAAGAACTCAACTATGATTTCAAACTTGGTGGTGAAAAGAGGATATTTGATATAAGCTCATTAGATGAATGGAGAACCCAATCTTATGAAAATGCAAAGTTATTCAAAGAGAAAGTTAAAAGACGGCATGACAAAAGAATCCAAAAGCGTGAGTTTAAAGTCAGAGAATATGTTCTTTTGTACAACTATCGTTTTAGATTTTTTGCAGGAAAGCTCCTCACAAAATGGGAAGGCCCATATGTGATCGAGGAGGTTTACCGGTCTGGTGCCATCAAAATAAATAATTCCAAAGGTACTAACCCGAAGGTTTTCAATGGGCAACGAATAAAGCATTATATCTCAGGTACGCCTATTAATGTTGAAAGTAATATTATCCAAACTTTGACACCGGAAGAACACATAAAAGAGTCCTTCCAGAACACTCCAGAATCGTGAAAATAAGGAGGTATGTGATATGGTAAGTAAACGGACTCCGAAAAATCCACAAAAATATTTTTTATCAGTTTTGGAATATTTTAGAATTTTGGAAATAAAGAAACTTCCAAGAAGCGTCCCCTGGTGGGCCCAAGACACCAGGGCGCGCCAGGCTTGCCTAGCGCGCCCAGGTGGGTTGTGCCCACCTGGGACACCTCCCGTACTCCGTTTTTCTTCCATGTACTTGTCCTCCAAGATAAAAAAATTCTATATATACTCCCCGAACCTGTTAACCACCGTATCATGGAGAAAATCCTCTGTTCTCTTTTCTTGCTGCTTTCTGCGTAGATCTGAAATTATGTCATCTCAAGACTCCGAAGGAGAGAGCTATGTTGCTGATCTCATCGCAAACCCCAAGTCCTATGGGGATGAGAAGCACTATGGCTGGACCTCCGAAGAGGATGAAGATGACTCAATTCCTCTCCGATTCAAAAATAAAAGCATGTACGCGTTATGCAAGAGGATAATAAAACTCGAGATAGATAACTGCGAGTTGATGATGGAGAATTTTACTCTCAGTCAGAAGCTGAAGGAGGCAAAGGGCAAATCCCCTGTCTTCTCACCACCACCATTACCTTATTCATCACCACCGCCATCTTCTTCACCACCAATGGAGAACCGAGTATCGGGTATGGGCACTCCCCTCGGCTTCCGCCAAGCTTGGGGAAGGTGCCCCGGTATCGTATCATCCCACTATTTTTTTGCTTTTACTTATCTTAGTTCGATCTTTTTGCTTTAGATGAAATAAAGTTAGTTCGATCCTTTCTTCTTTGAGAGTTTGCTTAGTGATCTATCATTGTAATCATGTGCAAGTAATATAATAAAGTTTAGTTTGAGTTTTTGCTTTCTTTACTTTCATGTTGTAAATAAATAAAAGAAAAGAAATAAAGAAATAAAAAGAGAAAGGAAATAAATCAACAAAATCATATACTAATCCTATGGTAGGTGATAGCACCACATAAGGAAAAGTATAAGTAGAAAATTTTATTAGAGATTGACAAACATAGCGTTTGTCGATGCAAATCATGAAAGAATTAATAAGGGAAGAGAAGATTCACATATAAATATACTATCCTAGAAATCTTTTGTGATTGTGACCCTCATCAAAATATTATATGCCAAAATTGTTGACGTTGGACAAGGAAGACAACTTAATGGTTTATGTTTGTTTATATTCACATAGAAGTCATATTGTCATAGATCCTTCAACATGTGGTGCTTGCCCCCTATCTTTGCTAGCCAAAAATTCCGCACTAAGTAGAGATACTACTTGTGCATCCAAAAACCCTTAAACCCAAATCTTTTTCAAGTGTCCATTATACCTACCTAGGGATTGAGCAAGATCCCTCAAGTAAGTTGTCATCGGTGCAAAACGGCAATAAAAATTGCTTCTAAATATGTGAGATCATTTAGTGTAAGAGAACATTGAGCGTTGTACGTACTTGGATGACAAAGAATAAAAGCGACATACTGCATAATAAAGGTTGTCATCTTAAGGGGAAATACAACATGACGTTCTCTTGCACTAAGGGATTGAGCACGCAAACAAATAAGCTCATGGCAACCTCTGCTTCCCTCTGCGAAGGGCCTATCTTTTACTTTTATGTATTCACTTTTATGCAAAGAGTCAAAATGTTCCTTCTATTCCCTTTTTATTTTTCTCCTTTGGCAAGCATCATGTGTTGAGGAAAGATCTAGGCACATATGTCCAGTTGAATATAGATAGCATGAGTTATTATGTTGACATCACCCTTGAGGTGAGTATGTTGGGAGGAGAAACTATAAGCCCCTATATTTCTTTGTGTCCGGTTGAAACGTTTTTCTCATGGGTACGAGGTGAGTGTTAGCAATCATAGAAAATTGTATGATGGTTGAGTATGTGAACTTGCCTAAAGGCTCCGACACGTGACTCTTCCTGAAAAGATGATGAATTGTAGTTGCAAAGTTGACTAAGAACATAGTTTGTTGGTTTCTAATAGAGTTTTTGCTTTATACTTCGATTGTGTGATGAATTGTTCCTTATTCATGGGAAGTATATGATGCAAGTTCTATGATAAAAGTCCTATGTTTAATTTTGTTGTTCTTATAATAATCAACATGATGCTTCTATGTCCGTATTTTGTTTTTATCGACACCTCTCTCTCAAAGCAAGTGGACATGTTTTTCAATTTTGGTTTTCCCTTGAGGACAAGCGAGGTCTAAGCTTGGGGGAGTTGATACGTCCATTTTGCATCATGTTTTCTTATTGTTATTGTAATGTTTTTATCCATAATAATGCTTTTTGGAGCAATTCTAATGTCTTTTCTCTCATAATTTGCAAGGTACACACAAAGAGGGAGAATTCCGGCAGCTGGAAATCTGGACCTGAAAAAGCTACGTCAGGCTACCTATTCTGCACAACTCCGAATGAGCTGAAACTTGACAGAGATTTTTTATGGAATATATAAGAAATATTGGAGCCAATAACTACTAGAGGGGGCCCACCAGGTGGGCACAACCCACCTGGGCGCACCAGGCCCCCTAGGCGCGCCCTGGTGGGTTGTGTCCTCCTCGGCCCACCTCCGGTGCCCATCTTCTGGTACATAAGTCATTTTGACCTAGAAAAAATAAGGAGAAGGCTTTGGGGACGGAGCACCACCGTATTGAGGTGGAACTTGGGCAGAAGCACTTTTGCCCTCCGGCAGAACGATTCCGCCGGGGGAACTTCCCTCCTGGATGGGGAAATCATCGTCATCATCATCACCAACAACTCTCCCATCTTGGGGAGGGCAATCTGCATCAACATCTTCAACAGCACCATCTCATCTCAAACCCTAGTTCATCTCTTGTATTCAATCTTGTTACCAGAACTATAGATTGGTGCTTGTGGGTGACTAGTAGTGTTGATTACATCTTGTAGTTGATTACTATATGGTTTATTTGGTGGAAGATTATATGTTCGGATCCAATATGCTATTTAATACCCCTCTGATCATGAGCATGTTTATCATTTGTGAGTAGTTACTTTTGTTCTTGAGGTCACGGGAGAAATCATGTTGCAAGTAATCATGTGAACTTGATATGTGTTTGATATTTCGATAGTATGTATGTTGTTATTCCCTTAATGATGTCATGTGAACGTTGACTACATGACACTTCACCATATTTGGGCCTAAGGGAATGCATTTTGGAGTAGCAATTAGATGATGGGTTGCGAGAGTGACAGAAGCTTAAACCCTAGTTTATGCGCTATTCCGTAAGGGACCGATTAGATCCTAGAGTTTAATGCTATGGTTAGAATTTATTCTTAATACTTTTCTCATAGTTGCGGATGCTTGCGGGACGGTTAGTCATAAGTAGGAGGTTTGTTCAAGTAATAACAACACTTAAGCACCGGTCCACCCACATATCAAATTATCAAAGTAGCGAACACAAATCAAACCAACATGATGAAAGTGACTAGATGAAATTCCCGTGTACCCTCAAGAACGCTTAGCTTATCATAAGAGACCGTTTTGGCCTGTACTTTGCCTCAAAAGGATTGGGCTACCTTGCTGCATACTTGTTACTATTATCGTTACTTGCTCGTTACAAATTATCTTGCTATCAAACTACTCTACTACTTGCAATTTCAACACTTGCAGACATTACCTTACTGAAAACTACTTGTCATTTCCTTCTACTCCTCGTTGGGTTCGACACTCTTACTTATCAAAAAGAGCTACAATTGATCCCCTATACTTGTGGGTCATCAAGTACTACAGCACTACCCTTAGGAATTGAATACCTTAATTGTGCCACTCATAAAAAGAAAACCTTAATTAATTAGCCGCGCGGATACCTTCACCTAGCAGACAGACAAGCGCGATGCGGTGGCTCGCCGAGACAGCACGATCAAGGAGCAAAGCTTAGTGCGGCTATTGCCTGAAGTTCGACCTCCACTATCCCACCATCGACCGCGATGGATGTGGTCCAATCATGCCACAGCCGACCTCAATGGTTGAGCTCCTCCTATCTCCCGCCGCAGACCGAGGATTGACCTCCTATGACGCTGGCACTACCCACCGACCGAGGGTTGACCTCTTATCCGCTATCCGCTGCCTCGGCCGCCGCCGCTATCTCAATCTATAGAGCGCCTGTTTTATTTTTTGACGGATATCCGCAGAGCGGCTGTTTTATTTTTTGACGAATATCCATAGAGCGGTTGTTTTATTTTTTGACGGATATCCGTAGAGCGGTTGTTTACACTAGGTATTACTGTAACTCAATTATATTGCAGCCCCATCTGTACAGGGTAGTACATCACATACGGTTATGTCATGGCAACCGTTCCTCACCTACGTTGTCTTCTCACACGGTTTGATGCAAAAAACATGTGTGAAGTTGTAATACCTAACACAAACGACATGTATAAACAGTGTGTCGTATACAACATGTAGTGCGCTAAGTAGTTCCCGTCTGTTAGCTTATCCCCACAGTTTCCCCATTTCCCCCAAATCCCTAGATAGCCTCCAAATTCCCTCACGTGGCACTGACATTGGGGGAATGCGGATGAGTCGTTCTGATGGTTTCGGTGCGGCTGCTCCTGCTCGTATCGCCGCTCTCGACAGCGTCGCCATGACGGCGGTCACCGCCGAGCACTTGCCTAAGGTCATCAGAAGGCCGGTGTACTATAGATCCAAATTGTCCTGTCAGGTTCCAATCTATCCCGATCTATTTTAGCATGTCCAAAGTAGCTCCCTGCTGAATCCGTCATGAATGACCCCCTGCCCCCGGAAAGCAATCGCGCGGATCCGGAGCATGACTCGGACTCCATAACACGAGTTTGACTCCGAATTTTGCGCCACCGAGAAAGTACCAAAAGTTGAGTTGTGTGCACGGGCACACTCCCGCTCGACGTGTATGCACGAAGGGATTCGACATTGGCAGACGGTTTCTGAGTTGCGCCTTAGAGGTTAGTGCTAAGTTCGTCATCTTACTTGAGTTAATGCCACCGCTCATCCTGAATACTATTTAACATTGGCAGGGATATGAGGCTTGTGCCTTTGTTAACTAGCTGGATGAAGAATGGCATGGCAGGGCTCGAAGTGTTATCACCAAGCTCGCAGAAGATAACGTATCACAGGCAACAGATGAAAGCAAGAGACAAGAAGGGACTAGCATGTAGTTGTGGTTGTCGCATTAGCCATGTTCTACGCGTTGTTTGCAATGATAATTAGGGGTTTTGTTTTACAGTATTCCTAAAGCACATCTAGATGTGCTCTACGTAATGTGCATCTAGGTCCTATGCCATTGATGTTACACGGAGATTCATGCAGATATTTTCCTTTGTCTTTTTTCTTTTCCTTTGTAGTTTGATTATTACTAGCTTCATCAATAAGAAGAGCTCAATGTATTGCTTTCCAACTGTCCTACTCTGTTCGTACCGCTGCATAAGTCACAATACGAAAACCAAATAATCCCAAAACTCGTTCATTGTTCTTTGTCCTGAAAAATGAAATCAGCCAATAGGAGTCCTGGGGCTAGTATGCATTCAATGACTTCAAACTACTTAGCATAACATGCAATGGTCAATTCTGTGCATGCAATGGTATTGATTACCAAATAATCATCAAGTTCTCTTGTCCCCCCCTAGGTCACCGGTACGTAGGGAGTAGTACTATAAAAAATGCTTGTTTCATATTTGTAAGCTCCAACGCGTGTGCATAATTATCACATTGAGAACTATGCAACCCCGGGAATTTGGAGCGACTGGGTACAAATAATTGCAGTTGATTATATCAGCGGTTAGATAATATGTCAATCCCCGGCTTCAATTGGCATTCCTCTTCTCTGCATACCCCGCTTAAGTGTCCACCATCTTCATCGTCCCCGGCCGGCCACACTACACACTTGCACACACTCTGCAATCTCTCTTTCTCGTGATTTTTATACGTATCACAGCCATGTCAAGCGACAGCGAGGACGACAGTTCCGCCAGCAGTCTGGCACGCGATGATAGGTCAACATCGGAATCATCCCGCTCGTCTTCCATGAGTCCGGCGTCGAGCCTAGACCTTTTTTATATCTGTATCATGGAAGGGACACCGCCTCCAGAGTCATCAGACAACAACCAGACGGATGAGGAGTCATCGGAGGAGGAAGAAGAGGATGACGACGATGAGGAGGAGGAATGGTCGAACGAGGAGGGGGACGAAGACGACAGCAATGACGATGACGACAGCGGCGGTGATGAAACGCCAACGGTCAGCAGCAAGAAGCGTCCTCGGCAGGACGATGTCGCAGGGCCATCCAACAACAAGAAGAAGGAGGAGAAGGAGGAGAAGAAGGAGGAGAAGGAGGAGAAGAAGGAGGAGAAGGAGAATAAGAAGAAGGAGAAGGAGAAGAAGAAGAAGGAGAAGAAGGAGAAGAAGGAGAAGGAGAAGGAGAAGAAGGATAAGGAGAAGGAGGAGAAGGAGAAGGAGGAGAAGAAGAAGGAGAAGAAGAAGGAGAAGAAGAAGAAGAAGAAGAAGGAGAATAAGAAGAAGGAGAAGAAGAAGAAGGAGAATAAGGAGGAGGAGGAGAAGAAGAAGGAGAAGAAGAAGGAGAAGAAGGAGAAGGAGGAGAAGAAGGAGGAGGAGAAGAAGGAGGAGAAGAAGACTAAATTAAGCACACTGCATATATCTCTGTTTCTATTTGCTCATATTAATTAGTTATCTCTGTTTCCCCTGTCAATCTCATCAAAGACAACTAGTAATACGTATTTGACAGTGATCTTTTACATTATTGCCCACAGGTTGGTTTCTTGAATTGTCTGCCCTGTCGAACACACAATTCACAAAAAAAGACCGTATGGGTTGTCTATAATGATCGCACACAATTCTGATTACCGACCTATTTGCGAGGTATCACACACATCTTGTTATGCCGAATCATTTGTGTTCAACTCGATCATCGCAAACGGTTCATCGGAGCGAACTGCATGTCGTATATCGCACACACCTTGATCTGGCGGCCCATTTCTATTGTTATGTCTCATAACAAATAGTCCGTATGGATCAACCGTATGCCCCGCATCGCACACGCAACTAAAATCTGAATCGTGTTTGATGTATCCGCCATCGCAAACGTTTTGCATCTTTTTTATGGTTTTCTACATCATCGTTTGCGATTACTGTATCGCGCACAGTTTCATCGAAGGGTCTCTGATTGTAGTGTCGCGTTAGCAGCATCCTGCAGTAGTGGGTGGGTAAACAAATTACTGTTGGGCAATTGATAGAAGAGCAAATAATTATGACGATATCCAAGGCAATGATCATATGTATAGGCATCACGTCCAAGATTAGTAGACCGACTCCTACCTGCATCTACTACTATTACTCCACACATCGACCGCTATCCAGCATGCATCTAGCGTATTAAGTTCATGAAAATAGAGTAATGCAATAAGAACAATGACATGATGTAGACAAGATATATTCATGTAGGAATAGACCCCATTTTTTTATCCTTAATGGAAACGATACATGCGCGTCTTGTATCCTTCTATCACTGAGATTGAGCATCGGAAGATCGAACCCATCACAAAGCACCTCTTCCCATGGCAAGAAAAATTAATCTAGTTGGCCAAACCAAAACAAAGTTTCGAAGAAGAAATACGAGGCTATAAAGATCATGCATAAGAGAGTTCAACAAAGACTCAAATAATATTCATCGATAGAACTAATGATAAACTCACAATTCATCGGATCCCAACAAACACACCGCAAAAAGTCATTACATCAAATAGATCTCGAAGAACATCGAGGAGAACATTGTATTGAAGATCAAAAAGAGAGAAGAAGCCATCTCGATACCACCTACGGACCCGTAGGTCTGTGGTGAACTACTCACGCATCATCGAAGGGGCAAGGGTGATGATGAAGAACCGCTCCGTGATCGTTGACCCCTCCGTGATCGTCGACCCCTCCGGCAGAGAGCCGGAGAAGGCCTCTAGATTGGATCTCGTAGTTTTGGAACTTGCGACGGCTGGAATTGTGTTTCATCAACTCCCCTAGGGTTTTGGGGTTTTAGAGTATTTATAGAGCTCATAGTCAGTGGAGAAGCCTCCCATGGGCCCCACTACCCACCGGGCGCGCCTGGGCCTTCTGGCACGCCTGGTGCCTAGTGGACCCCATGGGCCTCCTCTGGTGCACTTCCTTGGCCCCCTGGGTGTCTTCTGTCCAGAAAAAAATCTCCAAAACATTTCGTGGCATTTAGACTTCGTTTGGTATTGATATTCTGCAAAGTAAAAAACAAGCAGAAAACACCAACTGGCACTATGCAGTATGTCAATAGGCTAGTCCCAAAAAGTGATATAAAGTTGCTAGTGAATGAGTATAAAACATCCAAGAATGATATTCTAATAGCATGGAACAATCGAAAATTACAGATACGTTGGAGGCGTATCAGGCCCTCCCACGAAGCTTCTAGTGCCTCTTTTCTTCCCAAAAATGGTCAAAAAGTTTAGTTGCATTTGGAGAACTTTTATTTCTGCATAAAAACAACACCACGGTAGTTCTGCTGAAAACAGCGTCAGTCCGAGTTAGTTTCATTCAAATCATACGAAAACCATATAGAATTGTTGTAAACATGACATGAATACTTCATAAATTATAGATATGTTGGAGACGTATCAGTATCACACACATATCGTCACTTGTAAACGTTTGTGTTATTTTTTATGATCGTAAATAGTTCATCTGAATTGCCTATTTGCCACTTATCTCACACATCTTATTAAGTTGAATCGTTTCTGTTGTCTCGGCTCATCGCAAACAGTTCATCTGAGTGAACTGTATGTTGTTTGTTGCACACACCTTGATCTGCTCGACCGCTTCTATTGTGTTGCCTAATCACAAATGGTTCATTTGGGTAAACTGTATGCCGTATATCACACACACTTTCATCTAGCTAGATGTTTCTGTTGTTAAGCTCATCGCAAACAGTTCATTCGAGTGAACTATATGCCACGCATCGCACACGCAACTATAATCTGAATCGTGTTTGATGTCTCTGCCATCACAAACATTGTGTATTTTTTGACGGTTTATTACATCACCATTTATGATTAATGCATCGCACACAGTTTTGTCGAAGGGTCTCTGATTTTAGTGTTGCGTTTGGACCATCCTGTAGTAGTGTATGTTTATGTCATGAACCTTTTCTATCGCACTAGATGCTTTTATGCATGCATGCATCATGTGCCACATTAAAATTGTGCATTGGGAATTTGAACAACACATAAACTAGGGTTTAAGCTTCTGCCACTCTAGCAACCCATCATCTACTTATTACTTCCCAATGCCTTCCTCTAGGCCCAAATAATGGTGAAGTGTTATGTAATCTACGTTCACATAACAAAACTAGAGGCTAGACAACATACATCTCATCAAAATATCGAACGAATACCAAATTCACATGTCTACTAATAGCAAGACTTCTCCCATGTCCTCGGGAACAAACGTAACTACTACAAAAGCATATTCATGTTCATAATCGAGGGTATTAATATGCATAAAGGATCTGAACATATGATCTTCTACCAAATAAACCAACTAGCATCAACTACTAGGAGTAATCAACACTACTAGCAACCTACTAGTACCAATCCCGGACTTGGAGACAAGAATTGGATACAAGAGATGAACTAGGGTTTTGAGAGGAGATGGTGCTTTGGTGAAGATGTTGATGGAGATTGCCCTCTCCCGATGAGAGGAGCGTTGGTGATGACGATGGCGTTGATTTCCCCCCCGAGGGAAGTGTCCCCGCAGAACAGCTCTGCGGAGCCCTAGATTGGTTCCGCCAAGGTTCCGCCTCGTGGCGGCGGAGTTTCCTCCCAAAGGTTGCTTATAATTTTTTTCCTCGACGAAAGACCTCATATAGCAGAAGATGGCCATCGGAGAGCCAACAGGGGGCCCACGAGGTAGGGGGGCACGCCCTAGGGGGCAGGGCGCGCCCTCCACCCTCGTGGACAGGTGGGCCCCCCTCTGGTGAACTTCTTCCGCTGGATATTTTTTATTATTTCCCAAAATGACTTTCGTGGAGTTTCATGACTTTTGGAGTTGTGCAGAATAGGTCTCTAATATTTGCTTCTTTTCCACCGAATTCCAAATGCCGCATTCTCCTCCTTATGTAAACCTTGTAAAATAAGAGAGAATAGGCATAATTATTGTAATATAACATGTAATAACAGCACATAATGCAATAAATATCGATATAAAAGCATGATGCAAAATGGACGTATCAAGTAGCCGCGACATCTCCTCAAACACCACCAAACCGCCCTCCACAGTCCACACACACCAACACCCCTCCGCACTCCCCCGCTCGAACCCTAGATCGCTACAGCCGCCGCCCTCCACCACCGACCTCTGTCGGTGTGCCTATGCCTCCTAGCTAGACAAGTTCAAGCTAGCCACCGACCTCTATACTGAAAGTGCGTTAAGTCGACTAGAGGGAGGGTGAATAGGCGATTTTTACAAATTCGTCACTAAGGAATTTCACGGTGAGGAAATTCCTAAGTCACGAACGACTAGCAGCGGAATAAGTACTCAGATGTAAACATAACAGAGCAGTAGCACAGTCATCATGATGAAATGAAAACAAGCATGGAGTACAAGTAGCGTAAACACAGGATAAGCAGGCTGAAAACAAACTGACTAAAGATATTGCACTGAGGAAATAGAGAAAGTCTTCAATCAAAGTCTTCAAACAGTGACAATTAAGAACAACAACATAGTAATGAGGAAATAGAAGGGTTGAGGAAATAGAACCAGTTAGCTCGGTGAAGACAGTGATTTGGTAGACCAGTTCCAACTGCTGTGACAGTTGTACATCTGGTTGGAGCGGCTAGGTATTTAAACCTGAGGACACACAGTCATCACCGTATTCTCCTTGAGCTAAGGTCACATAGACCTCGCCCAATCACTCGTGGTAAGTCTTCAGGTGACTTCCAAACCTTCACAAAGTCGGTCACTCGGCGATCCACAATTTCCTCTTGGATGCTCTAGACCATGACGCCTAACCTTATGGAAGATGCACAGTCTTCAAAGGTAACAAGTGTCGGATCCACACAAGAACAATCTCTTCAGTGATGTTCAATCACTTTGGGTTTGTAGGTTTTTGGGTTTGGGTTTTCCTCACTTGATGATTTTCGCTCAAAGTCCTCAGAGGATGGGTTGCTCTCAATGACAAGTGTCAGTTTCTCTCAGAGTAGCCAACCAGCTAGTGGTTGTAGGGGGCGGCTATTTATAGCCTAGGGGGCGGCTATTTATAGCCTAGGGAGCAGCCCGACATGATAAGACATAAATGCCCTTCAATGATATGACCGTTAGGTGGAATATATTTTAGGACAGCTGGCGCATAGCACAGCAACGGTCGGAAATTTGAGGTTCAAATTCCTCAGGGCTATCATGTTCCTCACTTGTAGGCAATCCGACTTCAAATTCCTAACTCCTCGGTCGAAACAAATTCCTCGAGACACCGGAAGAACTTCGTCTCACATCAAGAAATTGATGAACTGTTTGAGATTTCAATGGCTTCACTCAAGGGATTGGTAGGTGTAGGATTTTGAGATGAGCATCACTTGGAAACTTTTCCTTAGTTTTTCCTCGACCCCCTTTAACAGTGCGGTGTTTCCTATGACTCAAGAAATAGAAAATGAAACTACGAAAACAAAAGTCTCCATGCTTCATCTTCCTCGTATGAATATCAACTCTTCACGGTCACACCAATTTCTTCACTTTCAAAGTCTTCAGAAAGCCAAAGTCTTCAGTTGAAGACATTCATTTTTAGGGGTCGACTTTCTCTGTAAATATGAAACTCCTCTGTAGCGACCAGACCCAATTGGATCAAGTCTCTATGCTCGGTGTCATCCTGGATCAGAATGCTGACACCACACAAGATTTCAAGGATTTATTGCGAGTAGCAATCACACACTTATTACATCGTTGTCCACAAGGAACTTATTACAATAATATGGCTTAAGGCCATCTAATGATAACAATGGAAGGCTTGGAAGATAAGCGAGTCCATCAACTCCAACGGCATCACCGAGTATAGAACCACGACCTAACACCTTACTGTCGTTGCGAAAAGTGCATAGCGTGAAA
Source organism: Aegilops longissima (assembly GCA_021605205.1). NCBI lineage: Eukaryota > Viridiplantae > Streptophyta > Magnoliopsida > Poales > Poaceae > Aegilops > Aegilops longissima. The sequence continues at coordinate 441,111,253 of CM038681.1, forward strand.
AGTTGCAGCCAAAAACGGTCACACATGGAATATCTGGCAATGTAACACATAAGAGCAATGAAGGAACAAGCCTATACTACATGCATATATGGCTGGTGGTAAGGCTCTCTGATTACATTTTGCATAAAGCTGATTTTTCCCTACAACAAAGGAATAAATTTTATTTAACTATCATGGTGGTTGTTAAACATTGAGAATGGTTGACAGATTCTCAATCCCAATTAAAAGTACTCATCAAAACCCAATAACTTTTATTTAGAAGTAACATGTTGAGATTCACATGATATTCAATTACGGATACTCAAATTGTCCATAACCGGGACACGGCTAATCATGATTAGTTTATACACTCTGCGAGGTTTGCGACTTTTCCCCACAAGACTCGATCGCCTCCGCTTGGTTCTCGTGACTACATGGTGTTTGAGAAACGGATGACCGAGACATAGTCTTTCGAAGCGGCACCTTACATGTGGGTAGACCGTACCAACCTACATCCCTACATCAGCTAGCCTACCCGTAAGAGTTCGCACGACTTAGTCAACTACGCCAGAGCCCATAATTGGCTTGTGGCTGCACACGGAAGTTTCAGTTTGAATAATCTTATGATCCCTTAGAGCATGGGTGGCGGTCCAAGAAATACAGGCAAGTCTGATGGAAACCAGTGCCTCAATCCACCCAGATGTGTGTTTAGGTTGCCACCTTAGATAAACCATTAATTAACAATCTCACATCTGTCATGGATATTCACTCACCCAATCCACGTCTACTAGCATAGCATGGCACAATAAGCAAGCGTGAAGTAACTCCCAAGGTTTCATAAGTAAAACAGTAATAGGTACTACCTCAATCTACTTCCCAAACCCACAATTTAATTTGATCCTAAACATGCAAGTGTTTGAGGGTTGGATCTAATGCATAAAAACTGGGTATGAGAAGAGTACGATCAAAGTGTTACTTGCCTTGCTGATGATCCGCGAGACCTAGAGATTCGAAGTAACAAGCGGCACACTCCGGGTGATCTAACGCAGACAAACAACAAGCATACAATAAGTACTCATCTAATGCACGGGGAAATATCGAATAAAAGATCTAACCAGAAAGTTCAACTTAAGAACCCTGGTTGCAAAAAGAATCGAATCAAATAAAGCATCGAAAGTCGAAACTCGAGAGAGAACGACTCGGTTTAGCAATCTGAAACTTGGTCAAAATTTCACAGTAGCAAAACTCGGTGAAAGTAGGTTAGTCGGAACGGCGGTTTCGTTACGAAACTCCAGGCGCTTGAATCACCTGATTCCGATAAACGAGCAAGAAATAAAACAGATTTGAAAATCGGATCTGAAATCGAATCAGAAAAATAACGGATTAAATCCGATTAAAAGAAAACGACGAACGGTTTAAATAATGGACGTTCGTTAACAGAACTAATTCAACGAACACGTTCATTGAAACGGACGGTTCGGTGAACGTTCGTTAAATAAGAAAACCGAAAAAAAACATAAAAACCATCTAGGGTTAAAAAAAACCGAATATCTAAAAAAAACCGGATCGGGTTTTTTTTAGGGGAAAACCGGATCGGCGGGCGGGCGGCGGTGGCTCTCGGTGGCTCGCTCGTGAGGCTCGGCGGGCTCGGGAGGCTGGAGGGGCGGCGGGCAGCGAGGGCGGCGGGTGCTCCGGCGACGGGGCGGCGACGGGGGGTTCGGCGTCCACGGGCCCGCGGGGCGGGGCTCGGTCGGGCGCGAGTGGGCGGCGGCGGCTCGGGGTGAGAGAGAGGGGGCGCGGGTTATAAGGGGTCGTGGGTGGCTTGGGGAGGGGGCAGCGAGGCGGGCGAGCGGACTCGGGCGGCGGGTGGCGTCTTGGCGGCGAGAGTCACCTGGGGGAGGAGGGAGGTGGGCCGGGCGCTGGGCAGGGCTGGCTGGCTGGGCAGGCTGGGCCTTGGCCGAAGGGCGATTTTTTAAATTAAAATTTAAACCAAACTAATTAAAAAATACCAAATGAACTCCGATTTTAATAAAACAAATTTTCCCGACTCCTAAAATTGAGCCGAACAAAATGAACTTTAAAAGCAGCAAACATGCATAAATTTTTAAATGCTCATTTTGCCTAAGCAAAATAAATCTTCCAAAACCAAATTTGATTTATTTATAATATCTTCATTTTCCTAAATGTTGGGAAAGTCATATTATTCCCTCTCCAAAATTTTTATAGGAAAAACTTTATGAAGATAATTAAATAAATCCAATTGATCCTATTTTCAAAATTTGAGAAATCCCAAATATGAAAATAATGAAACTTCCAACTCTCTCCGAGGGTCCTTGAGTTGCGTGAAATTTTCTAGGATCGAAAAATGCGAGAAAGATATGATATGCATGATGACCTAATGTATAACATTCCAAATTGAAAATTTGGGATGTTACATCCTCATAGACTTATAGACCTGTGTACACTCATAAACACATTAGTCCCTTAACCTATAAGTCTTCAATACACCAAAATCACTAAAGGGCACTAGATGCACTTACATATACCTTCGCCACCCTGAGTTCCTTAGATGACGCATGCAGTGTCCCTTCCTCCCAGATCCCCATCCCCTACTCCAGAGAGTTGCGGCCTAAGCCCGGGCACATATCCCGAGGAGCCCGAGGAGCGTACCGCAAAAAGTGTTCTATCGTGGTCTCTTCGCCGGACGATGGCGAGGTGGCCGCCGTTTGTTCCAACCTGTCGATCTCGGAGGAACACTTTGCCGTGGAAGCCGGCGGGGACGTTGAGTTCATTGCCACACCAAGGCTTCAAGTCGGCAGGCTCGCGTATTTCTATATCTCATGGGAGCTGGCTATGATATCAACCTCGTCGACAACGACGACTTTGATGCGGGCTATGTCACAGGTTAAGTGGTCCATCCCCAACGCCTCTGGTTCATCCGCCGTCGATCTCTTCAAAGGCCTCACCGCTGATCTCCTCCGCCTCGCGGTCAAGGATTTACGATCCTTGTACACCATCGAGCCCCTTTTGTCATTTCTGAAGGACACATTCTACGCCGGTGGCTTGGGATCCTCAGCTGCCAAATCAGATCTCATCGACCATGACCACGAGAAGGGCACTCACTGTGGCTTTTCCGAGGTGAAACAACACATCTACGACATCAGGGAGCACACCCTGGGTTTGTGCTATTCCAAGTGGAAGGATCCCATCCATGACAAGTGAGGCAATATCCTATCAGCGAATCTTACCTTTTCTAGCCAACTAAGTCGTATCCATTGTTGTACTAGCTTTTATCATGACATGTTTTAACTATGCCATGTTTAATTATTCCAGTCATGCAAAAATGTAATGTTCAATAGGGCTATCTAATGTTTAAGTATGAGTTGTCCAGTTGAATTTCATGAATGGCTATACTTGGTTGTTTATAGTGAGCAGATGTCTTGTTTATCTATATTTGGTTGTTAGGTTGGTTGCAGTGAGCATTTGTCTAGTTTTCAAGCAAATGCCTTGTTTATTTGTATTTGCTTGTTAGGTTGGTTGCAGTGAGCCTTTATCCAGTTTTCAATGGCTATATTTGCTTGTTATAATGAACATATATGCCTTTTTTATTTTAGTTATTCACAATGTGATGTTCATTATGTGCAAATGAACTGTGCAATTCGATTTCATCAATACCAGTTTGAACGGCTATATTTGGTTCATGTTATGCCTGGTGTAATTAACACATGCCCTTTATTTCAGTTATACACATTAATCCAGTGTGATGTTTAAGCATGAGCTACACTCTATTCATTTTTCAACAATACCAGTTTGAATTACAAAATTTGGTCATTGTTAAGCCTATTGTGGTTAACATTACCTTCCCCTTTTTATATGCTTTAATAGCATGCTTAAAACAACACATCCAAGCTATCATTTGGAGATGATGTAGTTTACCATGGCTTTATTTGGTTGATGTTAAGCATGTTGTACTTATCATGCCTTCCATGTACTTACACAGGACAACAACAGGAGTGGCCGACGTTTCCACCGAGGTTAATTTCATTCCTTGTCTTATACTCCCTCCATTCCATAATATAGTGCATATAGATCCACGTCTAGAAATTTTTTAACTTCTAATATTGACTTGTTGCTTGTAGGTACACATGTCCTTGGCAAAGATCCACGCCTGGACCCTTTTTCCATATGGGGCAATGAGATATTCATGAACCAGCGTCAAGTGAGGAAACTCATAAGGATTGTTAGGAAAAAAGAGATGAATGATGGAAATTAATCTATTTGTTTATGCTCTATCCGATACAATAGTAAGTTGTAGGATGGTAACTACGAACACTGTAGCCTTCTCTCAAACAACCCTGTAACCAAATACAAGAAATCTCTTGGGTCCCCAACACACCCAATACAATGGCAAATAGTATAGGTGCACTAGTTTGGCGAAGAGATGGTGATAAAAGTGTAATATGGATGGTAGAAATATATTTTTATAATCTGAATAAACAAAAACAGCAAGGTAGCAATCGATAAAAGTGAGCACAAACGGTATTGCAATGCTTGAAAACAAGGCCTAGGTCCGTACTTTCGCTAGTGCAATCTCTCAACAATGCTAATATAATTGGATCACATAACCATCCCTCAATGTGCAATGAAGAATCACTCCAAAGTTCTTATCTAGCGGAGAACAAAAGAAGAAATTGTTTGTAGGGTATGAAACCACCTCAAAGCTATTCTTTCCGTTCGACCTATTCAAGACTTCGTACTAAAATAACACAAAGCTATTCTTTCCGTTCGATCTATCCAAGAGTTCGTACTAAAATAACACCATATGATACACATCAACCAACTCTAATGTCACCTAGATACTCCAATGTCACCGAGAATATCCGTGACTTGATTATACGATATACATCAAACAATTTCAGATTCATAATACTCAATCCAACACAAAAAAAATCGAAGAGTTCCCCAAGATTTCTACCGGAGAAACAAAGACGAGAACGTGCATCAACCCCTATGCATAGATTACCCTAATGTCACCTCGGGAATCCGTGAGTTGAGTGCCAAAACACATATCAAGTGAATCAATATGATACCCCATTGTCACCACGGGTATTCATAGCAAGACATACATCAAGTGTTCTCAAATCTATAAAAGTATTCAATCCGATAAAACAAAATCTCAAAGGGAAAACTCAATTCATCACTAGAGAGGGGAAAACACCATAGGATCCGACTATATTAACAAAGACCGCGATAAATCAAGATCCTAACATCCCAAGAACACGAGAGAGGGAGAGATTAAACACATAGCTACTGGTACAAACCCTCAGCCCCGAGGGTGGACTACTCCCTCTCATCATGGTGGCCGCCGGGATGATGAAGATGGCCACCGGTGATGATCTCCCCCTCCGGCGGGGTGCCGAAACAGGGTTTAGATTGGTTTTTGTGGATACAGAGGCTTGTGGCGGCGGAACTTCCGATCTAGGGTTACCCCCGGGGGTTTTGGAGTATTTGAGAATTTATAGGGTGAAGAGGCGGTGCGGGAGGCCACCGAGGTAGGCACAACCCACCTAGGTGTCTCGGGGCCCCCAGGCGCGCCCTGGTGGGTTGTGTCCCCCTCGGGGCACCCCCCAGGTGCTTCTTTGGCCCATTGGATGTCTTTTGGTACAAAAAAATCTCCAAAATGTTTCGCTGCATTTGGACTCTGTTTGATGTTGATTTTCTGCGATGTAAAAAACAAGCAAAAAACAGCAACTTGCACTGGGCACTATGTCAATAGGTTAGTCCCAAAAAATGATATAAAGTTGCAATAAAATGATTGTAAAACATCCAAGAATGATAATATATCAGCATGGAACAATAAAAAATTATAGATACGTTGGAGACATATCAAAAACGTTTTTGATAAACATCAAGATCAGACACATTTCTCGGATCACGACATGTGCGATGAATCTAAATGTTTGTGATAGTCTCCTTACCACACACGCTTTGCAATCATGAACTGTTTATGATGTTGTACGCGTCGTACATGTTGTTCATAGAAGAACGCGTGCGATAGGCCTTCATCTGACACGGGTACTACGGATGAACCATTTGGGACATTTTATATTCCGTAAATGTTTATGGACAAAGCAACGTGTGGGATAGATTCAAGCTTCGCATACAGTTTTATAGGGCTAACTTTATGCACTCCTACATCCAACCACAGATGGTATTGTATAACTAAATGTTTGTGATAGACCACTTATCATACACAATTTACAATCATTAACTGTTTATGATGTGGCGCACAACGTAAGCGTTGCACCACAAAATGTATGCATTATCACTCCCTATTACCGATGATTTCTTAGTCGTGTGGGATGGACCCCCCCCCCTATCGCACACATAGGTAAGGCGATGGTTTAAAACTCTGTCATGAATTAGGGTAAAAGCGGTTTGTATAGGATGTCACTGCACCAATTCATGTATTCTATTGGTATGGTATATCCACATTGAACTTCTCATATGTGTTTTGGATATATGTAGACTGATATGTATTCTTGAGAGAATGCTCAAGTTGTAAACTTAAGCTAAATTTGGTTGAGTCCAAATTTCCCGTCTGGAGATGATTTTGTGTATGTTTAGGTCTTGTATAGACATTCATGATGAGGTCATCGATATACACCAAATGATATTGGAAATCAAATTTTGGATTCCTATATGAATACACATAAACAATCATCATTATTCAAGTAATCTTTCCAAAGAAGGAACTCACTTAGTCAGTAGTACCATATAATTCTTGGACTATATCAAATCATGGGGTGACTTATGAAGTTTTACACTATACATGTTACGATTTATTTTTGGAATCGCAACTGTAAGCCCTTAGGGACTTCAGTATATATTTCCTAAATGAGTGACTCATTTAAGGATGTAGGCATTACATCAATCAAATGCATGGATAATATATTATTTTTACTGTCGATTATATTTAGTATTGAAAAATAATTCGACTCATACTAGGAGGGTATACCACATTGTAATTGATGTTCGGTCTCTGCGTGAACCCTTTTTCTACAAGCCTCGCTTTCTCACCACATCATTGAATTTGTCTATGAATGTGGAGTTTTTTGTATTCCGTATGAAAGATACTTATGACGAGTAGGTATTACAACGGTAAGTACCTCTCATTTGTTGAGCGAGTGTTAGTCTTCATTACTTGCTTCCTTTTATGTGAACCAATATGAGTGCAAGAGGCACTCTACCATGGATTTTGATCAGGGCCCAAAAGGTTTTAACAATTTTGAGAAGAAACATATGTCGACAAATGTAGTCTTTAACTTATATGATTCTGATGGAATCGATGAAATTTGTGGATAATTTGTTTATTCCTTTTTAGCTCCTTGTGATTTCCTACAACAAATTGTGTCAAGGTGATTCGATGCCCTAACATCAAATCGTTTGTGCACATTTATGCCGGGATATGTATGATGAGCATTCTGTGAGGTGTCTGAGGAACTCCCGGACTAGGGGGTCCTCGGGGTACCGGCTCATCTCATGAAGGCCGGACTATTGGGCCGCACCATATCCGGACCGAAGACCTTTTGTGCCTTGGTGTGAACCCCAAGTCAAGATGGAATATCCAGCATTTCCTTGATGTAACTGACTATTTGTAAACCCTAGTACCCCTGGTGTCCATATAAACCAGAGGGATTAGTCCATAGAGGCTAGGAGAACAATCACCATCCTACTAGTTAGGGTTTAGTCCCTCTTATCTCGAGGTAGATCAACTATGTAAAACCCATATACACAAGCAATATAATCAAGCAGGAAGTAGGGTGTTAACTCTTAGAGAGGGCCCGAACCTGGGTAAATATTGTGTTTTGTGTCCCTTGTTCCCCATCGATCCAAGATCCATAGTTCGGGGCCCCCTACCCGAGATCCGCCGCCTTTGCCACCGACATTAGTGCTTTCATTGAGAGTTCCATTGTCGGATCGCTGAAGGGTCGATGGCTCGCCTGATCATCGGAGACGGCATCAACACCGGGGACATCGGCCCCGGACAACTTTTCGCGTTTGGCAGCATTGTCCTACACGCTGATTCGACTGGTCATCTCAACCAGGTCGACAATTTCGCCACTGGGCAACAAATCAAGTTTAGTAATGAAAGTGCGTTATATCGACTAGAGGGGGGGTGAATAGGCGATTTTTATGAATTCTTCACTGAGGAATTTGCTGGTGAGGAAATTCCTTAGCGAAGAACTACTTGCAGCGGAATAAGTACTCAGAAGTAAGCATAACAAAATACAAGCACGGTCATCATGATGAAATGAAGACTAGCACAGAGTACAGAAAGCGTAATCATAGGATAACACAAGATGAAGACAAACAGACTGAAGAAATTGAACTGGGGAAATTGAGAAAGTCTTGATCAAAGTCTTCAAACACGATATGAACAAACACTCAACACGGTAATGAGGAAATGAAAGGGTTGAGGAAATAGAACCGATTAGGTTGGTGAAGACAATGATTTGGTAGACCAGTTCCAACTGTTGTTTCAGTTATACGTCTGGTTGGAGCGGCTGAGTATTTAAACTCGAGGACACACAGTCCGGACACCCGATCGTTGAAAGCACGCAGCTCAGGACACCAAGTCCTCACCGTATTCTCCTTGAACTAAGGTCACACAGACCTCGTCCAATCACTCGTGGTAAGTCTTCAAGCGACTTCCAAACCTTCACAGACTTGGTCACTCGGCGATCCACAATTCCTCTTGGATGCTCTAGACCATGACGCCTAACCGTCTGGAAGAAGCACAGTCTTCAAAGGTAACAAGCGTCGGATCCACGCAGGATCAATTTCTTGATGATGCTCAATCACTTTGGGTTTATAGGGGTTTGGTTTTGGGTTTTCCTCACTTGATGATTTTCGCTCAAAGTCCTCGGAGGATGGGTTGCTCTCAAATGACAAGTGTCGGAGTTCTCTCGAGCAGCCAACCAGCTAGTGGTTGTAGGGGCGGCTATTTATAGCCTAGGGAGCAGCGACATGATAAGACATAAATGCCCTTCAATGATATGACCGTTAGGTGGATAAGATATTATGGGACAGGTGGCGAAGCAAAGAACGGTCGGAAATTTGAATCTCAAATTCCTCGGGCTATCATGTTCCTCACTATGTAGGCAATCCGCACTGGCGAATTCCTAACTCCTCAGTCAGAACAAATTCCTCAGCGACCAAAAGATCTTCGTCTCTGTCACCGAAGAAATTGACTGAGCTGTATGAGATTTCCAAAAGCTTCACTCGAAGGGATTGGTAGGTGTAGGATTTTGAGTTGAGTATCACAAGGAAATTTTTCCTTAGTATTTCCTCGACCCCCTTTAACAGTACGGTGTTTCCTATGACTCAAGAAAGAGAAAAACGAAACTACGAAAACAAAAGTCTTCACGCTTCATGTTCCTCAAATGAATACCAAGTCTTCAAGGTCACACCAATTTCTTCACTTTCAAAGTCTTGAGAAAGTCTTGAAATATCAAAGTCTTGATCGAAGAACTTCATTTTTAGGAGTCGACTTTCTCTGTAAATATCAAACTCCTCATAGTCTTATAGACATGTGTACACTCACAAACACATTAGTTCCTTAACCTATAAGTCTTCAATCCACCAAAAACACTAAGGGGCACTAGATGCACTTACAATCTCCCCCTTTTTGGTGATTGATGACAATATAGGTTAAGTTTTCAACGGGGATAAACATATGAAGTGTAAATACTGATAATGAGGAATTTGATTGCAAGATATAGAAGAACTCCCCACGAAGATGTGCATAGTGAGAATTTGCTTTTGAGGCAATGCACATTTGAAGAGTTGAATCATGGAGATCTCCTCTATATCTTGTAATTCATACGCGATTTGACATATAATATGAAGAATTTGAAATGCATGATGAAATATGGTGCTTGATGTTATTCAAGATGCGTGCGATAACATTAATGAGGAACAAGCATGCAAAGTAACGCATCAAGAGTATCGAGCTCAAATGGATTTGCTATGAAGATTTTCAAGGAGCTCAAGAGAATCGAGCATAGTGCAAGAGCATAATGCATCAAAAGTATCAAAGCACCATCGGGTTTAAGATTACAACTCGATCCAATAAAAGTTTCGGAAGAGCGAGAGTTGTAACTTAACAAGAATAAATTACTGTATATAGGCAATAAACTAGACCGGCTTGAAGACTAACTCAAATTTCTCCCCTTTTTCATCGAATGACCAAAAGGATCGGCGAGGACTAACGCTCTGAAGAATTTCAAGTTGAAGAAGGGCGCCAGGCGTTGTTGGGGTCGGTTGTTGTAGTATGACCTGCTGCGGTGTCGTCCAAGTCTTCATTTTCATCGATGTCGCGAGATGAAGAATAGGAGCTAGCCACCAAGGAAGGAACTTTGACCTTCTTGTATTTCTTGGAGGAGGTGCAGACCAGTCAAATTCTTCCTTGAGTCCCATTGCCGTCGAGTTCTTCTTCACTATAGACATCTGAAAGAACAGCCAGTGCGTTTGAAGGTTTCATGGAGGTAGTAGTGGTTTTCTTCACCGCATTGTGTGTTGAGGTCATGTTGTGAAGAAATGAACCAAACCGACGCTTGACCCATTTATGATTACGATCAACCTTCCGATGAAGACGAGGAGTAACTCACGATCATCATCACCACAGGTGCGATAGCTTGAGGACTTTGCTTGGTGAGGTATTTGCGGCGAGTCATGTGTGGCGAGTCATCATTGGTGGAGTAAGATGCTGCTTTGCGAAACTGTCCATCAATGGACGAATGCCTTCATCTATCACAGCATAGCCTTGCCCTTGTCATCACCGAGGTAAATGTCCGTTTGAGGACTTCAATCGGGGGCAAGTAGCTACAGTGGTTCAAAGTATTAGCCTTGTAATTGAGTGAAGACCTTGTCCTGATGAATCTCATTATCCAAGGCGCATAAGGCTTCAGCTCAAATGGTGACATAGCAATGTTTGCCAGAGTCCTCATGAAGAAATCATGGAAGTTGACGGGAACGCCATGGATGATGTTGAAAAGCATATTCTTCATGATGCCAACGAATTCTTCATCATTCGAGTCATGGCCTTTGATAGGACTCATTGTCTTCGCCAGAATCCGGTAGACAGTCCCAGGCACATATAATAATTCCTTGACGAGGAATTTGGTTCTTGGGGCCTGCCTTGGCTTCAAAGGCTTCATTAGCACTTGCATATAGTGATGTGAAAGTTCTGGTTCGTTGTAGATACAACGAGCACCATCAAGTGGAGGACTGAGTGGTAGAGCACGAAGCAATTCAGTTCTTTGGTGCCTTGTAGTGAGTATTTTCGGACATCGATCTAATACCCATGAGTTCACGTCTTGACATCTCCGGTGATGTGCGGTGTTGCATAGAATTGAAGAATTAGTTCTTCATTCCGATCCACGAGATATCGGTGCAGAAATTGAAGTCTGCGTCATGAAGAACGGCGAGGACTGGCTCAAAGCTGGCGGTGACTCCATGTCCACATGAGGAATATGAGCATGATCGAAGACTTTATCCTTGTTGAAGAGCACTTGAGGAATAGAAGTTGGCTTGGCTGGCAGTCGAAGCGCCTCTTCCTAATGCGAGCGAATCATATGGATTATAGTCGATGAAGAATACGTGCTCGGCAAAGAAATCATCAGCCTTAAACTTTTGCTTGCTTGAGAACGGATTCTTTTGCTTGGGCAGAGGGTGTCGATGAGTTGCATCACCACCTCGGGAATCACAAGTTCAGGTTCTTGGTGAGAATTTCTTCTTCCTCAACAGTGCGATCGAGGATCGGCAGAAGAAGTTCATCGGCACTAGTGGCTGGAATTTCTTCATGCATGAGCAAGTGGGGTGAGTTTCTTGAGTCCATTTGGACTGTTTGTGCAGGGGACTGAGGAATTTGTTGGAGCGGGGTGAAGAGAGGAGTATTGGGATGCAGACTTTCCCAAAAGTCATCATTCATCACTGGTGTGGTGCATCCTATATCCACATCTTCATCTTCAATTTCCTCAACACCAGCCTCTTCAGCTGTGAACTGAGGCATAGGTGAGGAAATGACTGGGGTTGAAGGGATGGCGTCCACTTCAATTTGTTCATCAATCTGCTCTGATGGTCTTCATCAGATCCGCTTGGGATCTCATAGTTTTCTCCAAAAGGAACAAGGTCCTTTGATGGCACGGAGGAAATCGGAACAACATCAATTGGATTTTCGAATGAGCTGGTCATAGGCTTCATTTTCTTCGCAGCCGAAGAATCTGACACAGTGATGCTTTCCTTTTCTTCACGATGGCTCGTTCTACAGCCTTGGTTTCTTCACATCGAGGCGATGGAAGAATTGGAGTTGGAGTTGGCGCAGGAGGAGCCGAGGAATTTGGTTGATTTTCTTGGTCTGGCCGATGCGATTGCCTGACTTCTTCGGTTTCTTGAGCGCACCACTAGTGGATGCCACGCAATTTCTTCGGGCCGAATGGGATCATCAGCTCTGGAACTAGCATTTTCATCGCAGCTGAACTTCATCGGTGGTCTTGGCATGTTCTTCGATCTGCTGAGTGAGGCTTCACTGAGGAATTTCATGTTGCATTGGGCAGCAACATTTGTGAATTTCTTCGTCGGGTTGACGAATCGACCTTGGCTCCTTGCCAATCAGCATAATAGGAATCGAAGTTTTCTTTGAGGTCTTGAATTTCAGTCTGGACCTTGAGAAGCTCCTCGGTGTCATTTTGACAACATTTTTCTTGAGAACTTCTCCTTTCGTATTGAGCCTTTTGATTTCTCTTGCCTTCTCAAACTTCCATTTTCTTTAGCGATGAAGTGAGTCAACATATGACTTTGTCCGGTGTCGGATGAAAGTCGGGCATAGGGGTATTGGGATCCTTGTGCGAGAGATCAATATAGTCGAGGACTTTCTTGGATCAACAGCGATGGCACAAACGTACCTTTGGCTCTAGCGGCCTTTTCTTGACGGTCTCTGATGATTTCCGCAAGTTCATCATCAGAAGCTTCATCATCAGAAGGCACATGGAATGCAACCTGTTTCTTCTTTGGGCTTGGCCGAGGACCTCGTCCAGCCGTTGCTTTGGTCTTCAGCTGAGTCGGGCCAGATGATGAAATGGGAGCTGCAGAGGAACTTGCTGAAACGCCTGAGGCAATTGAGAAGCCAGCAGTCCTTTGACATGTAGCAGTGCACAGAACCGAAGACTTTGACGGAGCTGTTGAGGACTTTGGTGGAGCAGAAGCGGTGTGAGAATTTGCTTTGAGGGTGTCACTTGAGGAACTTGGCCGTGAGGGCGCTGATGGTGAAGCACTTGGCTTATGAGCAGGCTTCTTTGTCATGGATTTCCTCGGTTTGACCGAGGCCTCGATGGCGATAGCGATGGCGAGAATCCTCATTGAATTTCTTCACCGCCTCCTTGGCTTGTTTTGCCAATTTAGCTTGGCGCTTAGCCCATTCATCGTGAAAGTCCTCACCACGTTTGATGCTTGTGGGATCAGCTACTTGGCAGTGCCAATGGAGCTCTTGGGCATGGAGGATTTAGAGCGAATTTCTTCATGTACTTTGGAGTCACATATCTTTACTCCCTCCATTCACGTGCCCATCTCCGTTCAATCTTCTGAATACGCACCTTGCGCTGATTTTTGTTTTCTTCATCAGGTGTGCAATAGTCAGCATAGATTTCCTCAGGGATTTCAAACGCAGTCATAACCTCAGGTTTCTTTCCTCCTTTCTGTGGCTTCTTACCGTCGCCATGTTCTTGATTGAGGAATTTGAACAATTGAGTTCTCTGAAGAAGTATGCAGTTTTTCTTCGAGGAACGCTGCAAATGAGTTAAGTTGATGAGAACCTAGTGATTCAAAGCGGACATGTGTACCGTGAATAGAGTATAGTTGCGAGGAATTTGGAGAGGTCATATCGTTCTCGGAAGGTTTTCAAAAGAACAAGTTTTGAGGATTTTGACCAGATGAGCCTTGAAGAATTTCACTAAGCGTTCTTTGTCTTAGGTTTCAGAGTTGTACAGATCGAGGATCCACACAATTGAGGAATCTTGAAGAAAATCATTGCTTAGAGAAACGAATCAAGAGCATATTTTGTTTGAGGTGTTCATATGTGTGAAGATTTGAAGAATAAACACCTTTGAAGATTTTCAGGAAGGTTTGAGAATCAAAGCGAGTAATAAAATTAACTTTTAATTACTCAAGTGAAGAACACGACAAACCGAGAAGAACAGTTGGGAAGTTAAATCGTCACCAGATCTTCCACGCCTAACTTGGCGGAGGAAGATAGCTACGGCGGCGGCGGAGTGAGGATTTCATGATCGGCGAAATACGTCGGCGACGAGGTCGAGGCAATGAAGCTTTTCCTCACCGGCGATGATGGAGTAGCGGCGGCGCTAGGGTTTGAGGAGCTCTAGCGGGAGAGAGAGGTCGAGCGGAGTAAAAGAAGTGAGGAAGGGAAGAGGGGTATTTATAGACACGGTGAAAAACGGATCGCCCGAAGATTTGGGACGAACGTGCCCCTGACCATTTCTCTTCTCACGACATGTGTCATCCACGTACTGTGTAGTGGAGATCATGTACGATTTTGGATGAGTAAAATAATGCATCGAGGGATGCGGAACGGTTTGAGCGGCAATACCGAAAGTTTGGATAAGATCAGTTTTAAAGTTCCGTTCGCAATTTCTTCAGCTGTCAAGGACACAGTGAAGATTTTGAACGAGTTTCAAAATAGAATGCACATGAAGAATTTGCGAATAGATTGGGTTGAGTATAGCATAGAGGGGGAAGGGTCCGATCACATTCACTTAGCAAAAAAAAACGACGTGAAGAAATAGCCATAAGTGAATGTTGTAGAGGACATAAACATATATATATATATATATATATATATATATATATATATATATATATATAGCCAATGAAGAAAGGCAGCGTAAACAGTGAAGATTTTGCAAAGTTGAAGAATTTGAAAAATTGAAGAATTTCAAAACGAGGAAAACTCAAATTGAAGATTTTCAACTTTGGTGGTGGCGTGACCCATCGTATAAGAATGATGATTTCAGACACCGCGTACAATTGTCGTAGGGTTACGAGAATCAAATTCTTCATTAATTTCTTCACACTAAGAGTGTTATTCTTCATTGATTGAAGAAAACGTTTCTTCATGTGTTGCACATCTAAGTCATCAATTTTGCATAAGTGTTAGGATGTGTGTCCTTTTCAAAGAACGTTCGAAGACTCTAAAATATTTAGCTCACATCGTAACTTGCTAAATCTCTTCTCATCCAAGGGCTTAGTGAAGATATCAGCTAGCTGTTCTTCAGTATTCACATGCTCGATGGAGATGTAAGCCCTTCAACACATGATCACGAAGAAAATGATGGCGAATTTGAATGTGCTTTGTCTTGAGTGCTGAACTGGGTTGTGAGCAATCTTGATGGCACTCTCATTGTCACGATGAGAGGCACATTCTTCACGTTGATGCCGTAGTCCTTGAGAGTTTGCTTCATCCACAGCAATTGAGCACAACACGAGCCAACAGCAATGTATTCAGTTTCCGCAGATGAAGCGGTGATCGCAGTTCTGTTTCTTCGAGGACCAACGGACCAAAGATCGTCCGAGGAAATGACAAGTACCAGATGTTGACTTGCGGTCCACACGATCACCAGCATAGTCGAGTCGAATATCAATGAGATCAAAAGTAGAGCCCTTGGGGTACCATAATCCTAGTGTTGGTGTGTGAGCTAGATATCGAAGAATATGCTTCACAGACCTTATGGTGTGATTCCTTGGTGTAGCTTGAAATCGGGCACACATGCAAACACTAAGCATTATATCTGGCCTAGATGCACATAAGTACAATAAAGAACCAATCATGGGCGGTATACCTTGTGATCAAGTCAATACCATTTTCATCGATGCATAGATGGCCATTTGTGGGCATAGGAATTTTAGCGCCTTTGCAATCTTGCATGCGAATTTCTTGAGGACATCTTTGAGGTATTTCTCTGAGATATGAATATGCCATTGTGTTGTTGATGAATTTGAAGACCTAAGAAGAATTTCAACTCTCCCATCATAGACATTTGATATTCTTCACTCATCATATAGGCAAATTCATCACTATAACATTGGTCGAGACAGCCCAAAGATAATATCATCAACATATATTTGGCACACAAATAGTTCACCATCATAAGATTAAGTAAAGAGAGTAGGGTCGAGTGAACTGGTGTGAAGCCATTCTTCACGAAGAATTCCTTCAATGTATCATACCACGCTTTGGGGCTTGTTTGAGACCATAGAGGGCCTTATTAAGTCTGAAGACTTTGTCGAGATTCTTTGGATCTTCAAAACACGGGGTTGAGCAACATATACTTCTTCCTCAAGCTTACCATTGAGGAATGCACTTTTCACATCCATTTGATATAAAGTGATATTGTGATGGTTAGCATAAGAGAGTAATATCTAATAGACTCAAGTCTAGCGACAGGTGCAAAAGTTTCATCGAAATCAATTCCTTCAACCTGTGTGTAGCCTTGAGCTATTAGTCGTGCCTTATTCCTCACCACAAGGCCATTTTCATCTTGCTTGTTGCGGTAGATCCATTTTGTGCCAATGATATTATGCTTGCGAGGATCTGGACGTTTGACCAGTTCCCACATTGTTGAGCTCGAATGAAGTAATTCTTCTTGCATAGCTGAATCCACTCCGGCTCGAAATGCTTCATCTACCTTAGTGGGCTCTGTGATAGAGACAAAAGCATAGTGCCCACAAAAGTTAGATAAATGTGAAGCTTTTGGCGTGTGAGAGGACCTGGCGCTTTAATGTCATCGATGATCTTCTCCACTTGCACTTCTTTTGCAACGCGAGGATGAGCTGGTTGTCGTCGAGGAATTTGATCATTTTCCTCAGCACCATTGTCTTGACATTATCTTGAGTGCATCACTCGGCGTTCTTCGCGTCTGAGAATGAATTCTTCAGCAGTTTCTTCAATTGGAATGACATCCTCGGTTGCCTTGAACTTGATAGATTCCTCGGTGCTGGTTCTTCTAACACGTAAGGTAGGTGCTCTCTTTGTGAGCCATTAGTTTCATCGAACCGCACATCTGAGGTCAACAATCTTGTGAAGTGTGATGTTGAAGACTCTGTAGGTGTCGAGTCCTTTCCGTAACCAAGCATAAAACCTTCATGTGCTTTGGTGCAAATTTAGAGTTGTGATGAGGATCTCTAATCCAGCATTTAGCAATCAAGACTTTGAAATAACTTACATTGGGTTTCTTGTCGGTGAGGAGTTCATAGGTTGTCTTTTGAAGAGTTTGTGAAGATATACTCTGTTGATGATGTGGCACGCAGATCAATTGCATCAATCCAAAAGCGACTAGGCGTTTTGTATTCATCAAGCATAGTCGAGCCATCTCAACAAGAGTTACATTCTTGCGCTCCACGACGCCATTTCTTTGAGGAGTATAAGGAGCAGATAACTCATGAGTAATTCCAAGTTCATCAAGATAGGCATCAAGACCGAATTCTTGAACTCAGTTCCATTGTCACTCTGATGTGCTTGATCTTCACACCAAAGTTAGTTGAAGCCCTCGAGGAAAATCGTTTGAAGACTTCCTGCACTTGATTTTTGTAAGTAACAATGTGTACCCATGTGTAACGAGAATAATCATCAACAATAACAAAGCCATATAGAGATGCATCATTAACGACAATGAGTAATGATTGGGACCAAAGAGGTCCATGTGAAGCAATTCGAAGGGACGAGTAGTGGTCATGATAGTCTTATTGGATGCTTGGCCTTGGTCACTTTCCAGCTTCACGGGCTCCGCACAAGTGATCCTTGAGGAATTTGACATTTTCAATGCCAATGACATGCTTCTTCTTTGCAAGCGTATGCAAATTCCTCATGCCTGCGTGACCAAGTCGCCGATGCCATAGCCAGCCGTCTGAAGCTTTTGCAAGTAGACACACGGCTGGTTGTAGTCCTGTAGAGAAGTCAACAATATACAAGTCTCCTCTCCTAAAGCCTTGAAGACTTTGGAATTGTCGACTTCCATAATCACAACACAACGATACTTGCCAAAGATGACAACCATATCAAGATCACAAAGCATTGAGACTGACATGAGGTTGTATCCTAAGGACTCAACAAGCATGACTTTATCCATGTGTATGTCCTTAGAGATCGCAACCTTACCGAGACCCAATACGACTTTTGCCTTTGTCGGCCAAAGATGATATGCTTGATGCGACGGTGATAAGGGAGCATCCATCAATAGATTCTTGTCACCAATCATGTGATTTGTACATCCACTATCGAGAACCCACTCGGTGGCTTTGGGTTGATCATCCTGCAGATGAATTAGTACAACTTACGATCTCATATACTTCATCAGTGAAGAATATGATATCAAGTTCATCAGATATATTTCATCAGTCAGCATTCAGATAAGTAGTATGAGGACGTGTGAAATGAAAGTTCATTTCATCATGGTTAGCCTGCGTCCTTTCAGGCAACTTGTCAGGTCCCCAGCAAATTCTTCAGACGTTAAGGCACGTTTGGAGACTTGACCCTGCAGAGGAGATTAGTTCTTTTTCTTCACCACCCGCATCTGAAGGGGTGGCAAAGAGTTCATCACTCTGCGAGCACCATACGAGAATGGTGGCATAGAAGCCAAACCATTTCGTTTCACATAAGAGGGGTTAGGGTAAGCATATGAATAAGCAGAGAAATTCTTCGAGGACTTATGAACATATTGGTTTGAAGAATAATGCACATATTCATAGTCCTTAGCTCTACCCTGCGAAATAGAGTTGTTAGCATGATGATAATCATATGAGGACTTTGATCCTTTTGAGGAATTTGATCCACGTGAGGAATTTGGTCCGTATGAGGACTTGGATCCATATGAAGAATTTGGTCCAAATGAAGAATTTGATCTGGGGTTCCTATTCTTCACAGGTGGTGTCATGAGGACATTCACCTGAAGACTTTCAAGGCACTTCTTGGGAACCCAGATTTTCTTCATAGGGGAACCGTTCCTGCAGTTAGTGCCAACATATCTAGCAAATACTTCACCATTCTGATTTTTGAACAGTTTATAGTTGGAGTAAAATGACTCATCAGAAGAATGAGGAGATTCGCATGTAAAGCCAGATAAGTTAGATGGATCAACTAGAGGTCCCTTTGCAGCAACCCATGAGGTTTTGGGATCTTGCTCGGGCTTCAATATGTTCCATCAAGATTGAGTTTCCTCTCAAAGGCAATACCCTCTTTCCTAGGGTTCCTATTGAGGATCTGCTTTTTAAGCACATCACAAAGAGTCTGATGCCCTTTGAGGCTTTTGTACATGCCTGTCATGTATAATTCCTTCAGCCCTGCATCTTCAGTGATACTAGCAATGTCCTCACATGAGGAATTAGTGATAGCAGAGGCAGGTGAAGAATTTGTAACAGTTGAAGCATTTGAACATTCAGGTGAAGAATTAGCAGATTCACGTTCAATGCACTTTAAGCTTGGAGGAACAAATTCTTCCTGGGAAGCGCTGATTTGTTGAGCAAGTAATGAATCGCGCTCCTTCTGAAGATCTTCATAACTCACTCTTAGCTTCTCAAGATCTTGCTTTCTTTGAAGAAATTCATAAGAAAGTTTCTCATGATCAGATAAGAGAGTGTTATGATGACCTTGAAGGCTGTCAAGCCTAGACTGAAGTCTCTGAAGATTTTCAGTCAGGGCTTTAGTGCGATCCATTTCTTCACCTAACATATCATCACTCTTATCTAGCATGTTTTGAACCTTTTCCAAAGCCCTTTGTTGTTTTACAGCAATTTTAGCAAGTTTTGAGTAACTGGGCTTTAGATCTTCATCAGATTCATTTTCACTAGATTCGGAGGAGGTATATTTGAGTACCTTGGCACCCTTTGCCATGAAGCAATAGGTGGGAGTGTAGTCATCACTATCTTCGTCAGCATTGTTGGTGAGGTCATTTTCTTCAGAGTTGAAGATGGACTTGCTGACGAAAGCAGTAGCGAGAGCTAGACTCGCCACACCAGACTCAGATTCTTCTGATGCCTCCTCTTCCTCATGTTCCTCAGATTCAGCTTCAGAGTCCATTTCCTTGCCAATGAATGCCCAAGCCTTTTTGGAGCTGCTCTTCTTGTGAGAAGAAGGCTTTGAGGATTTCGATGATGAAGATTTCGATGATTTCTTCTTCTTCTTCGCGTCATCAGAACTGTAATCCTTGTGTTTCTTCTTCTTTAATTCCTTTTCCCACTGAGGAAAATCTTGGATGTAGTGACCAGGTTTCTTGCATTTGTGACAAAGTCTTCTCTTATAGTCCTTTGGATGAGGAATCATTGCTCCTTGAGGATTTTCCAAATCGACCACATCTTGAGAACTTCGGAATTTCTTCACGAGCGGTGCTAGCTCTGGCCTAATTCTTGGGATCTCCAAGGCTACTACGAGTCTTCACACTCAGATTCGACACAGCCTTGGCCTTGAGGGCACGTGTTTTCCATAGCTAGAACCATAGAGATCTCTCTTTTGACAAGTGGAACTCATGAGTATTTAGCCTCTCGAGGATATCAGTAGGATCAAGTGACTTGTAGTCAGCACGCTCTTGTATCATCAGTGCCAGAGTATCAAATGATCAATCAAGCGATCTTAACAATTTCTTCACCACCTCATGGTCGGTGATGTCAGTGGCGCCAAGGGCTTGAAGCTCATTCGAGATGTCAGTGAGGCGATCGAAGGTTTGTTGAACATTTTCGTTGTCGAGTCTTTTGAAGCGGTTGAAGAGATTCCAAAGAACATCAACTCGAGAGTCACGCTGAGTTGAGACTCCTTCATTTACTTTGGACAGCCTGTCCCGGATGAGCTTAGCGATTCCAAAGCACTCACTCTTCCATATTGACCTTTGCTCGGATGGCCACATATGATATTCTTCGCTTGAGAATCGAGCTGCTTGAATCTCTTCACATCAGCAGCATTCGGAGAAGGTGTGGTGAGGAACACCATTTTCCACAACATACCGTAGATCGTTGTCAATTGCTTCAAGATGCATTCGCATCTTGTTCTTCGATAAGGGTAGTCCGTCCCATCAAAGGTAGGACACCTGCTGAGACCTTGATCATACCTGCGGTCGACATAACTAAAACTCCGGTGGTTAAACCAAAATCACACGAACAAGGGAGTACCTTGCTCGATACCAATTGAAAGTCGTTATATCGACTAGAGGGGGTGAATAGGCGATTTTATGAATTCTTCATGAGGAATTTGCTGGTGAGGAAATTCCTTAGCGAAGAACTACTTGCAGCGGAATAAGTACTCGAAGTAAGCATAACAGAATACAAGCATGCTCATCATGATGAAATGAAGACTAGCACAGAGTACGTAATGCGTAATCACAGGATAACACAAGATGAAGACAAACGATGAAGAAATTGAACGAGGAAATTGAGAAAGTCTTGATCAAAGTCTTCAAACACAGATATGAACAAACACTCAACACAAGAATGAGGAAATGAAAGGGTTGAGGAAATAGAACCAGATTAGGTTGGTGAAGACAATGATTTGGTAGACCAGTTCAACTGCTGTCTCGGTTACGTCTGGTTGGAGCGGCTGAGTATTTAAACTCGAGGACACACAGTCCGGACACCCGATCGCTGAGCACGCAGCTCAGGACACCAAGTCCTCACCGTATTCTCCTTGAACTAAGGTCACACAGACCTCGTCCAATCACTCGTGGTAAGTCTTCAGGCGACTTCCAAACCTTCACAGACTTGGTCACTCGGCGATCCACAATTCCTCTTGGATGCTCTAGACCATGACGCCTAACCGTCTGGAAGATGCACAGTCTTCAAAGATAACAAGCGTCGGATCCACGCAGGATCAATTTGTTCAGTGATGCTCAATCACTTTGGGTTTGTAGGGGTTTGGTTTTTGGGTTTTTCCTCACTTGATGATTTTCGCTCAAAGTCCTCAGAGGATGGGTTGCTCTCAAATGACAAGTGTCAGGTTCTCTCGGAGCAGCCAACCAGCTAGTGGTTGTAGGGGGCGGCTATTTATAGCCTAGGGAGCAGCCCGGCATGATAAGACATAAATGCCCTTCAATGATATGACCGTTAGGTGGATAAGATATTATGGGACAGCTGGCGCAAGACACAAGAACGGTCGGAAATTTGAATCTCAAATTCCTGAGGGCTATCATGTTCCTCACTGTGTAGGCAATCCGCACTGGCGAATTCCTAACTCCTCGGTCAGAACAAATTCCTCAGCGACTAGAAGAATTCGTCTCTGTCACTGAAGAAATTGACTGAGCTGTATGAGATTTCCAAAAGCTTCACTCGAAGGGATTGGTAGGTGTAGGATTTTGAGTTGAGCATCACAAGAAATTTTTCCTTAGTATTTCCTCGACCCCCTTTAACAGTACGGTGTTTCCTATGACTCAAGAAAGAGAAAAACGAAACTACGAAAACAAAAGTCTTCACGCTTCATGTTCCTCAAATGAATACCAAGTCTTCAAGGTCACACCAATTTCTTCACTTTCAAAGTCTTGAAAAGTCTTGAATATCAAAGTCTTGATCAAAGAACTTCATTTTTAGGGGTCGACTTTCTCTGTAAATATCAAACTCCTCATAGTCTTATAGACCTGTGTACACTCACAAACGCATTAGTTCCTTAACCTATAAGTCTTCTATCCACCAAAATCACTAAGGGGCACTAGATGCACTTACAAGTAACCTCGAGTAAGTCACCGACGCTTGGGGCGATCTGATCTTCATTGGCTTCTCAGCCATACCTCTAACGACCGCAACCTCCGAAGCATTGACTTCGGGGCCTCTTCTTGGTCCGATCTCCGGATCAGCCCCTACCACACTACTGGCTTCGAGCTCAGAAGCACTACTACGTCCAAAGACCAGGAGTCAATCCTATCCGGACCCTCCCTCCCTATTGTGAATCCATCCTCGAGCCTTCAGGGGAGTTTGGTGTCCGAAGATGGGGAGTCAACGCCAGCCGGGTTCGCCCTCCTCACTACAGATTCGGCTTCGAGCCCCAACACTAGCATGGTGTCCGAAGACCAATGTTCGGCCTTGGCCGGACTCGTGCCCCGCTCCACTGTCACGACAGAGGTCGACTCCGAAGAGGCCTCATACACCGATCCGACCAGCCTAGCCTTATTTAATGAGGCACTAGACCGGATCCAGATGATGACTACTGTCGATGGCCAGTCCTCGTCTCACGCTCAATGGATCCTTGAGGCAGGCCACAGGGAATTTTACGTCACACCCACCACCCACTTAATAGCTACTGTCGAAGACTTAACCGACATGCTGGACTATGCCTCTGAGGAGGCTGACGACATGGACGACGACGGTGAGGCCACGACCCCTCCCATCACTGGCTGATGGACGGCCACATCCACCTACAACATCTACATGGTGGACACCCCCAAGGACGACGGCGATGGTGCCAATGGGGACGACACCCCCAGAAGGGATAATAAACCTGGGGAGGAGCCCCCCAAGCGCCGGAGGCAACGCCGACACTCCAAGGGGCGACAAAGCAGGGAAAGCAACACGGGCACCGAAGACGGTGAAACCCTGGACAATGAGGAAGACCTCGGCGACCCCGCCCACGAACACCAATCTGATGGCTTAGAGGGGCATGAGGGTCAGCATACTCCCGAGGACCCCAATGATTCAAAAAATAGCAATTATATGCCCCTCTCCGAAGAGGAGGTAGGCCTTGGACCTGAGGACTTTATCGTCCCAGAAGATCCATTGGGAGAAAAGCGATTCAAGCAACAGCTAATAGCTACCACGTGAAGCTTGAAGAAGAAGAAGCAACAGATAAAAGCCGAACAAGACACCCTCAACGTTAGATGGATGAAAGTCCTAGAAGGTGAAGAAGGGTACGGCTATGAACGACAGATAAAGAGCTACCCAGAGCGCAAGTTGTTGCCACAGTTCGGCGGCGAGGCCCTCGAGCCCGTACCACCTAGATGAACTCAAGGCGACCATCCCGACTGCCGCCCTCGAGGAAGAGACAGGCCGGTTGGAGAGCCCAAATACCCACCAGCCCCCCTCGCCATAAAGGCAAGGAGGCGGCACAATCGGCATATCAATACGATCTGCGACACGACCTGGCCGCTAGAGCGGGTCAATCAAGGTCCATTTACGGATCAAGAGACTACCCTCCCAAAAGAAGAAACAGATACCAAACATCGCTCGACCGAAACGATAGAGCTCGTGACCAATGCTGGGCATGGATGGATTCCGAGGTTAGACGCGATGTAGCCCGAATAAGGGGCGTCGTTCACCCAATGTGCTTTGGTGTCTACTATGCAACTTTATTATTGTAGACTCGTGTTGGGCCTCCATGCGCAGAATTTTGTAGGACACTAGTAATTTTACCACAAGTGGATGACCTAAGGTTTATCAATCCGTGGGAGGCGTAGGATGAAGATGCTCTCTCTCAAACAACCCTGCAACCAAATAGCAAAGAGTCTCTTGTGTCCCCAACACACCAAATATAGTGGTAAATTGTATAGGTGCACTAGTTCGATGAAGAGATGGTGATACAAGTGTAGTAATGATGGTAGATATTGATTTTTGTAACAGTAACAATAAAAAACAGCAAGGTAGCAAGTAACAAAAGTGAGCACAAATGGTATTGCAATGCTTGAAAATGAGGCCTAGGGTCCATACTTTCGCTAGTGCAATCTCTCAACAATGCTAATATAATTGGATCATATAACCATCCCTCAACGTGCGATGAAGAATCACTCCAAAGTTCCTATCTAGCGGAGAGCATAAGAAGAAATTGTTTGTAGGGTACTAAACCACCTCAAAGTTACCCTTTCCGATCGATCTATCTAAGAGTTCGTACTAAAATAACACTGACTTATCCATTCTGATCGATCTATCCAAGAGTTCGTACTAAAATAACACCATATGATACACATCAACCAACTCTAATGTCACCAGATACTCCAATGTCACCGCGAGTATTGATGTATACCACACAACTTGTTCTTGTAGACTCGTGTTGGGCCTCCAAGCGTAGAGTTTTGTAGGACAGTAGAAAATTTCCCTCAAGAATATGACCTAAGGTTTATCAATCCGTAAGAGGCGTAGGATGAAGATGGTCTCTCTCAAACAACCCTGCAACCAAATAATAAAAAGTCTCTTGTGTCCCCAACACACCAAATACAATTGTATAGGTGCACTAGTTCGGCGAAGAGATGGTGATACAAGTGTAGTAATGATAGTAGATACTGATTTTTGTAATAGGAACAATAAAAACATTAAGGTAGCAAGTAACAAAAGTGAGCACAAACGGTATTGCAATGGTTGAAAAATAAGGCCTTAAAGGAAATATGCCCTAGAGGCAATAATAAAGTTATTATTTATTTCCTTATATCATGATAAATGTTTATTATTCATGCTAGAATTGTATTAACCGGAAACATAATACTTGTGTGAATACATAGACAAACAGAGTGTCACTAGTATGCCTCTACTTGACTAGCTTGTTGATCAAAGATGGTTATGTTTCCTAGCCATAGACATGAGTTGTCATTTGATTAACGGGATCATATCATTAGGAGAATGATGTGATTGACTTGACCCATTCCGTTAGCTTAGCACTTGATCGTTTAGTATTCTACTATTGATTTTTTCATGACTTATACATGTTCCTATGACTATGAGATTATACAACTCCCATTTACCGGAGGAACACTTTGTGTGCTACCAAACGTCACAACGTAACTCGGTGATTTTAAAGGTGCTCTACAGGTGTCTCCAAAGGTACTTGTTGGGTTGGCGTATTTCAAGATTAGGATTTGTCACTCCAATTTTTGGAGAGGTATCTCTAGGCCCACTCGGTAATGCACATCACTATAAGCCTTGCAAGCATTGCAACTAATGAGTTAGTTGCGGGATGATGTATTACGGGACGAGTAAAGAGACTTGCCAGTAACGAGATTGAACTAGGTATTTGTAAGTGCATCTAGTGCCCCTTAGTGATTTTGGTGTATTGAAGACTTATAGGTTAAGTAACTAATGCGTTTGTGAGTGTACACAGGTCTATAAGTCTATGAGGAGTTTGATATTTACAAAGAAAGTCGACCCTAAAAATGAAGTTCTTCAATGAAGAATTTGATATTCAAGACTTTACAAGACTTTGAAAGTGAAGAAATTGGTGTGACCTTGAAGACTTGGTATTCATTTGAGGAACATGAAGCGTGAAGACTTTTGTTTTGTAGTTTCATTTTCTCTTTCTTGAGTCATAGGAAACACCGTCTTTGTTAGGGGGTCGAGGAAATACTAAAGAAAAATTTCCATGTGATGCTCAACTCAAAATCCTACACCTACCAATCCCTTGAGTGAAGCCTTTGAAATCTCATACAGATTCAGTCAATTTCTTCATGTGTAGACGAAGCTCTTACAGTCACCGAGAATTTGTTCGACCGAGGAGTTAGGAATTCGCCAAAGGAATTGCCTACACATGAGGAACATGATAGCCCCGAGGAATTTGATATTCAAATTTCCAACCGTTCTTGTCTTCTTGCCACCTGTCCCAAATATCTTATCCACCTAACGGTCATATCATTGAAGGGCATTTATGTCTTATCATGTCGGGCTGCTCCCTAGGCTATAAATAGCCGCCCCCTACAACCACTAGTTGGTTGGCTGCTCCGAGAGAACTTGACACTTGTCATTTGAGAGCAACCCATCCTCTGAGGACTTTGAGCGAAAATCATCAAGTGAGGAAAAACCCAAAGTGAGGAAAACCCAAAAACCAAACCCCAACAAACCCAAAGTGATTGAGCATCATCAAGAAATTGATCCAGCGTGGATCCGACGCCTTTACCTTTGAAGACTGTGCTTCTTCCGCAGACGGTTAGGCGTCAAGGTCTAGAGCATCCAAGAGGAATTGTGGATCGCCGAGTGACCAAGTATGTGAAGGTTTGGAAGTCGCCTGAAGACTTACCACGAGTGATTGGACGAGGTCTGCGTGACCTTAGTTCAAGGAGAATACCGTGAGGACTTGGTGTCCTGAGCTGCGTGCTTAGTGACTGGGTGTCCGGGACTGCGTGTCCTCGAGTTTAAATACTCAGCCGCTCCAACCAGACGTACAACTAAGACAGCAGTTGGAACTGGTCTACCAAATCATTGTCTTCACCAACCTAATCGGTTCTATTTCCTCAACCTTTCATTTCCTCATTCTTGTGTTGAGTGTTTGTCATATTTGTGTTTGAAGACTTTGATCAAGACTTTCTCAATTTCCTCGCCCAATTTCTTGACCGCTTTGTCTTCATCTTGTGTTATCCTGTGATTACGTTTTTTGTACTCTGTGATTGTCTTCATTTCATCATGATGACTATGCCAGTAATCTGCTATGCTTACGTCTGAGTACTTATTCCGCTGCATGTATTTCTTCGCTAAGGAATTTCCTCACCACCAAATTCCTCAGTGAAGAATTTGTAAAATTCTCTAAAAATCGCCTATTCACCCCCCCTCTAGTCGATATAACGCACTTTCAATTGGTATCGAGCAAGGTACTCCTTGTTCGTGTGATTTTGGTTTAACCACCGGAGTTTTAGTTATGTCGACCGCAGGTATGATCAAGGTCTCAGCAGGTGTCCTACCTTCGATGGGACGGACTACCCCTCATTGGAAGAACAAAATGCGAATGCATCTTGAAGCAATTGACAACGATCTACGGTATGTTGTGACAAAAGGTGTTTCCTCACCACACCCTCTCCGAATGATGCTGATGTGAAGAGATTCAAGCAACTCGATTCTCAAGCGAAGAATATCATATGTGGCCATCGAGCAAAGGACAATATGGAAGAGTGAGTGCTTTGGAATCTGCCAAACTCATCCGGGACAGGCTGTCCAAAGTAAATGAAGGTGTTTCAACTCAGCGTGACTCTCGAGTTGATGTTCTTCGAATCTCTTCAACCGCTTCAAAAGACTCGACAACGAAAATGTTCAACAAACCTTCGATCGCCTCACCGACATCTCAAATGAGCTTCAAGCCTGGTGCCACCGACATCACCGACCATGAGGTGGTGAAGAAATTGCTAAGATCGCTTGATTCCTCATTTGACACTCATGCACCGATGATACAAGAACGAGCTGACTACAAGTCTCTTGATCCTGCCGATATCCTCGAAGGCTAAATACTCATGAGTTCCACTTGCAAAAGAGAGATCTCTATGGTTACGGCTATGGAAAACACGTGCCACAAGGCCAAGGCTGAATCTGAATCAGAGTGAAGACTCGTAGTAGCCTTGGAGATCTGAAGAATTTGGCCAGAGCTAGCACTTTCGTGAAGAAATTCCAGAAATTCACAAGGCGTGGTCGTTTTGGAAAATCCTCAAGAAGCAAAGTGATTCCTCATCTAGTGACTATAAGCGAAGACTTTGCCACAAATGCAAGAAACCTGGTCACTATATCCAAGATTGTCCTCAGTGGGAAAAGGAATTAAGAAAGAAGAAACACAAGGATTACAGTTCTGATGACGTGAAGAAGAAGAAGAAATCATCCAAATCTTCATCATCAAAATCCTCAAAGCCTTCTTCTCACAAGAAGAGAAGCTCCAAAAAGGCTCGGGCATTCATTGGCAAGGAAATGGACTCTAAAGCTGAATCTGAGGAAAATGAGGAAGAGGAGGAGTCTGGAGAATCCGAATCTGGTGTGGCTAGTCTGGCTCTTGCTACTGCCTATGTTAGCAAGTCCATCTTCAACGCTGAAGAAACTGACTCCACCGACAAACCTGATGAGGAAAATGATGACTACGCTCCCACCTATTGCTTCATGGCAAAAGGTGCCAAGGTACTCAATTTCACCTCCTCTCAATCCAAAGAAAATGAATCGATGAGGATCTTAAGCCCAGCTACTCTAAACTTGCTAAGATTGCTATAAAACAACAAAGGGCTTTTGAAAAGGTTCAAAACATGCTAGATAAGAGTGATGATATGTTAGGTGAAGAAATGGATCGCACTCAAGCCCTAACTGAAAATCTTCGAAAGTTCACCTAGGCTTGACAGCCTTCAAGGTCATCATAACACTCTCTTATCGATCATGAGAAACTTTCTTATGAATTTCTTCAAAGAAAGCAAGATCTTGAGAAGCTAAGAGCGAGTTATGAAGATCTTCGAAGGAGCGCGATTCATTACTTGCTCAACAAATCAGCGCTTCTCAAGAAGAATTTGTTCCTCCATGCTTAAAATGCATTGAACGTGAATCGCTAATTCTTCACCGGATGTTCAAATGCTTCAACTGTTACAAATTCTTCACCTGCCTCTACTATCACTAATTCCTCATCCGAGGACATTGCTAGTATTATCGACGATGCAGATCGAAGGAATTGTACATGACAGCATGTACAAAAGCCTCAAAGGGCATCGACTCTTTGTGATGTGCTTAAAAGCAGATCCTCAACGAAACCCTAGGAAAGAGGGTATTGCCTTTGAGAGGAAACTCAATGCTGATGGAACGTCTTTGAAGCCCGAGGTATCCCAAAACCTCATGGGTTGCTGCAAAGGGACCTCCAGATTGATCCATCCACCTTATCTGGCTTTACATGTGAATTTCCTCATTCGATGATGAGTCATTTGACTCAAACTATAAACTGTTCAAAAATCAGAATGGTGAAGTATTTGCTAGATATGTTGGCACTAATCTGCAGAACGGCCCCCTATGAAGAAAATCTGGGTTCCCAAGAAGTGCCTTGAAAGTCTTCAGTGAATGTCCTCATGACACCACCAAGTGAAGAAAAGGAACCCCAGATCAAATTCTTCATATGGACAAAATTCTTCATATGGATCCAAGTCCTCATACGGACCAAATTCCTCACGTGGATCAAATTCCTCAAAAGGATCAAAGTCCTCATATGATTATCATCGTGCTAACAACTCTGTTTTCAGAGGTAGAGCCAAGGGCTATGAAAATGTGCATTATTCTTCAAACCAATATGTTCATAAGTCCTCAAGAATTTCTCTGCTTATTCATATGCTTACCCTAACCCCTCTTATGTGAAACGAAATGGTTTGGCCTCTATGCCACCATTCTCATATGGTGCTCGCAGAATGATGAACTCTTTGCCACCCCTTCAGATGTGGGTGGTGAAGAAAAAGAACTAATCTCTTCTGCAGGGTTAGGTATCCAGACGTGTCTTAAACGTCTGAAGAATTTGTCAGGCCCGACAAAATTGCACGAAAGGGACGCAGCCAATCATGATGAAATGATCTTTCATTTCACACGTCCTCATACTGCTTATCTAAATACTGACTGATGAAATTCATCTGATGAACTTGATACCATATTCTTCACTAATGAAGTATATGAGATCGTAAGTTGTACTAATTCATCTGCAGGATGATCAACCCAAAGCCACTGAGTGGGTTCTCGATAGTGGATGTACAAATCACATGACTGGTGACAAGAATCTATTGATGGATGCTCCCTTATCACCGTCACATCTGAAGCATATCATCTTTGCTGACAAAGGCAAAAGTCAGGTATTGGGACTTGGTAAGGTTGCTATCTCTAAGGACATGCACATGGACAAAGTCATGCTTGTTGAGTCTTTAGGATATAACCTCATGTCGATCTCAATGCTTTGTGATCTTGATATGGTTGTTATCTTTGGCAAGTATCGTTGTGTTGTGATTATGGAAGTGACAATTCCAAAGTCTTGAAGGCTTTAGGAGAG
The DNA here is from genome assembly GCA_021605205.1 of Aegilops longissima. Taxonomy (NCBI): domain Eukaryota; kingdom Viridiplantae; phylum Streptophyta; class Magnoliopsida; order Poales; family Poaceae; genus Aegilops; species Aegilops longissima. The sequence continues at coordinate 441,141,995 of CM038681.1, forward strand.
GAGACTTGTATATTGTTGATTTTCCACAGGACCACAACCAGCCGTGTGTCTACTTGCAAAAGCTTCGAAGGCTGGCTATGGCATCGACGACTTGGTCACGAGGCATGAGGAATTTGCACACGCGAAAGAAGAAGCATGTCATTGGCATTGAAAATGTCAAATTCCTCAAGGATCACTTATGCGGTGCCCGTGAAGCGGAAAAATGACCAAGGCCAAGCATCCAAATAAGACTATCATGACCACTACTCGTCCTTGAATTGCTTCACATGGACCTCTTTGGTCCCAATCATTACTCAGCTGTCGTTAATGAAGCATCACTATATGGCTTTGTTATTGTTGATGATTACTCTCGTTACACTTGGGTACACATTGTTACTTACAAAAATCAAGTGCAGGAAATCTTCAAACGATTTTCCTCGAGGGCTTCAACCAACTTTGGTGTGAAGATCAAGCACGTCAGGAGTGACAATGGAACTGAGTTCAAGAATTCCGGTCTTGATGACTATCTTGATGAACTTGGTATTACTCATGAGTTATCTGCTCCCTATACTCCTCAGCAAAATGGCGTCGTGGAGCGCAAGAACAGAACTCTTGTTGAGATGGCTCGCACTATGCTTGATGAATACAAAACGCCTAGTCGTTTCTGGATTGAAGCAATTGACACTGCGTGCCACATCATCAACAGAGTATATCTTCACAAATTCTTCAAAAGACTGCCTATGAACTCCTCACCGACAAGAAACCCAATGTAAGTTATTTCAAAGTCTTGATTGCTAAATGCTGGATTAGAGATCCTCACCACACCTCTAAATTTGCACCAAAGCACATGAAGGTTTTATGCTTGGTTACGGAAAGGACTCGCACACCTCTGAGTCTTCAACATCACTCTTCACAAGATTGTTGACACCGTAGATGTGCGGTTCGATGAAACTAATGGCTCGCAAAGAGAGCACCTACCTTCATGTTAGACGAACCAGACCGAGGATTCTATCAGGTTCAAGGCAACCGAGGATGTCATTCCCATCAAGAAACTGCTGAAGAATTCATTTCAGACGCGAAGAACGTCGAGCGGGTGCACTGAAGATAATGTCAAGAAAATGGTGCCGAGGAAAATGATCAAATTCCTCGAAGACAACCAGCTCATCCTCGCGTTGCAAAAGAAGTGCAAGTTGACAAGATCATCGATGACATTGAAGCGCCAGTCCTCTCACTCGCTCAAAAGCTTCACACTTATCTAACTTTTGTGGGCACTATGCTTTTGTCTCTATCACAGAGCCCACTAAGGTAGATGAAGCATTTACGAGCCGGAGTGGATTCAGGTCATGCAAGAAGAATTACATCGATTCGAGCTCAACAACGTCTGGAACTGGTCAAACGTCCAGATCCTCGCAAGCATAATATCATTGGCACAAAGTGGATCTACCGCAACAAGCAAGATGAAAATGGTCTTGTGGTGAGGAATAAGGCACGACTAGTAGCTCAAGGCTACACGCAGTTGAAGGAATTGATTTCGATGAAACTTTTGCACTGTTGCTAGACTTGAGTCTATTCGCATATTACTAGCCTATGCTAACCATCACAATATCACTTTATATCAAATGGATGTGAAAAGTGCATTCCTCAATGGTAAGCTTGAGGAAGAAGTATATGTTGCTCAACCCCGTGTTTTGAAGATCCAAAGAATCTCGATAAAGTCTTCAGACTAAATAAGGCCCTCTATGGCCTCAAGCAAGCCCCTCAAGGCGTGGTATGATACATTGAAGGAATTCTTCGTGAAGAATGGCTTCACACCCGTTCACTCGACCCTACTCTCTTTACTAAATCTTATGATGGTGAACTGTTTGTGTGCCAAATATATGTTGATGATATTATCTTTGGCTGTCTTGACCAACGTTATAGTGATGAATTTGCCTATATGATGAGTGAAGAATATCAAATGTCTATGATGGGAGAGTTGAAATTCTTCTTAGGTCTTCAAATTCGTCAACAACACAATGGCATATTCATATCTCAGAGAAATACCTCAAAGATGTCCTGAAGAAATTCGCATGCAAGATTGCAAAGGTGTCAAAATTCCTATGCCCACAAATGGCCATCTATGCAATCGATGAAAATGGTATTGACTTGATCACAAGGTATACCGCTCCATGATTGGTTCTTTATTGTACTTATGTGCATCTAGGCCAGATATAATGCTTAGTGTTTGCATGTGTGCCCGATTTCAAGCTACACCAAGGAATCACACCATAAGGCTGTGAAGCATATTCTTGATATCTAGCTCACACACCAACACTAGGATTATGGTACCCCAAGGGCTCTACTTTTGATCTCATTGGATATTCGACTCGACTATGCCGGTGATCGTGTGGACCGCAAGTCAACATCTGGTACTTGTCATTTCCTCGGACGATCTTTGGTCCATTGGTCCTCGAAGAAACAGAATCTGCGTATCACCGTCCATCGCAGAAGCTGAATACATTGCTGCTGGCTCGTGTTGTGCTCAATTACTATGGATGAAGCAAACCCTCAAGGACTACGGCATCAACGTGAAGAATGTGCCTCTCTCTTGTGACAATGAGAGTGCCATCAAGATTGCTCAAAACCCAGTTCAGCACTCGAAGACAAAGCACATTCAAATTCATCATCATTTTCTTCGTGATCATGTGTTGAAGGCGACATCTCCATCGAGCACGTGAAGATCAAGAACAGCTAGCTGATATCTTCACTAAGCCCTTGGATGAGAAGAGATTTAGCAAGTTGCGGTGTGAGCTAAATATCTTAGAATCTTGAGCGTTCTTTGAAAAGGACACACATCCTAACACTCATGCAAAATTGATGACTTAGATGTGCAACACATGAAGAAACGTTTTCTTCAATCAATGAAGAATAACACTCTAAGTGTGAAGAAATTAATGAAGAATTTGATTCTCGAAACCCTCGACAATTGTATGCGTGTGTCTGAAATCATCATTCTTATACTGTGGGTCACGCCACCACCAAAGTTGAAAATCTTCAATTTGAGTTTTTCCTCGCTTTTGAAATTCTTGATTTTGAAATTCTTCGAGTTTTCAAATTCTTCGCTTTTTGAAATTCTTCAACTTTGCAAAATCTTCACTGCTTCCGTCGTCTTTCTTCATTGGCTATATATATATATGGATTTATGTCCTCTCAGCATTCACTTATGGTTATTTCTTCAAGTCGCTTTTACGCTAAGTGAATGTGATCGGACCCTTCCCCTCTATGCTATACTCAACCCAATCCATTCACAAATTCTTCATGTGCGTTCTACTTTGAAACTCGCTCAAATTCTTCACTGTGTCCTTAACAGCTGAAGAAATTGCAACGGAACTTTTGACTTACATTCAGGGAAAGTGTGGTAAGGCGGGTAGCCTTGCACTGGCCGTTATCCCCGGGGGATGATTTTACTCGATAGGCTCCTTCTTCGCTTTGACTTCTTGGCTGGCTTGATGCTCAGTCTGGCCAATGGGATGACCCCCTTTTCTCTACTTTGTTTAGCTTTGCGAATGAGAAAGGTTCTTTTAGGCGCTCAAAGTGCTGAATGGATTGCTCCTTGCCCAACGACAAAAAGAAAGAAATTTAGGAGCGGGATCCACCACAGGTTGGGTTTGAGAGCCGTGTGATGGGTGACTATCTAGCACGTTCGTAGAGCACGTATGTAGTCTCGCTTGGTGAATGGAAGCCCCGCCGCAAAAAAAGCGGCTCTTCCCACGGCTCTGTCACCATTGACTCTATTTATTATTATGGTAAATCATTG